>ML677351.1:29521700-30188812 GCA_007922305.1 Dermatemys mawii
AAAATTTTAGTTAGTCTTTAAGGTGCCACAGGACTCTTTGTCACTTCTGCAATTCCAGACTAACACGGCTACCCCTCTGATTTATGTGTTTTGACATTTCCTTTCCATTTTAAAATGTCTGTTAAAATAAAATTAAAGAGCGTTTGAAATATAAATCAAATATTTTATTTCAGGTTGAATTAAACATTTCATTGAACCCTAAACTCCCCACCGCCACTCGCATTTTTTCAGAATTGTTACTGAACTGAATTCACCCAACTCTGCAGGGGAGGGAGATAAACTAGTCACAGGTGAGTTTGAATGCAGACTCCCTTAAAAGAGCACCTCACACCTTGATATTCACAAATAATTGTTTCCATTGTTCAATCATTTCTAGTTTGTTCCTAATTTACAGTACCGTCCACTGTCTCAATTCAGCAAAGTATTTGAATATGTGCTTAAATCTATCCTTAGTCAGCAAAGCACTAAAGCATATACTTAACATTTAATATGTGCTTATGTCCCATTAAAGTCAATGGGCTTTACACACATGCTTGAAGTGAAGCACACGTTGAAGTGCTTTGCTGAAAAGGGATGATTAGCTGACTCGGGGCCTTAGTCCTGGTAATCAGAAAATACCAAAAAAAAAAAAAAAAAAAATTGTCGGTAGTTAAGCAAGATTGTTTAAAACCTTTCAGTAAGTCTGGGGTTCTTTAACAAGCCTCGATGGAGGGAAGATACTGCAACTATTAATAATTAATGTTTACTAATGATGATGATGATTATTATCATCCAATCTCTCATTCTCACCATCTTTCTAATCAGAGTGATCCTGTTGCTGTTACAGATAATTAAAATCCCTAAACCAAGGTGCATGAGGAAGCAGCCCTTTGAGTGTAAATATTCAATACTTAGCATAACAAGAGAGCTCCCTGACTCGGAGCACAGATAAGTGAAGTCACTGGCTTCCATTCTTTTTAATTTACCATCTGTTCTGTATGACACAGCCTGCGTCTCTTTAGGGTTTAGTACCAATTTATTATCCAAAAGCCACCTCTGCCTGTTATTAAAATCACGTTGGAGTGATTTAGAGAGGGAATCTTCCCATTCGCCGAAGTGGAAAGATGTGTCATCAGCATAAACCTAAATGCTACTGCCATCCAGGACTCTAGGAATGGGAACTATATCAACAAAATGCACCCTCCCCCATCTCTCACTCTTCTGCAGCACAGCCAGTTAGCATGGTCTAGTCCTAAGGCAAACACACCTCTCGCTCTCACTCTCTCCCCCTCCTGTTTCCTTCTCTCTATCTCCCCATACCTGTTTGTTTCTCTCCCCATATCCTACTTCCTCTCCTCTCTCCCTTGACACCAGTCCGGTTACTATTTGTCCCTTTCATGTTTGTCCTTTCTATCTTGCTCCCTTTCCCTTTTTCTTTTCTCTCAGGCCCATTTCCTTCCATTGGTCTCCCTGTTCCCCTCACAAGCCAACATTCTCATTATACTGTCGTCTTTGTTGCCACATCTTTCTTTCTCTTCCTCTCTCACTGACTTTCATTCCTCTCAGTCTGACCATCATTCTCCCTTTCCTTTCCCTGATTTTTTTCCATCCTGGTCTCACCTTCTTACACTCAGCCCTAGCCACCCCTACCCTTACCTATCATTTCCTCTTCTCCGTCCCATTCAGTCCTATTACTCGCCCCATTATTTAATAAAACACAGATAAAGATAATTGCCATCACTTCTGAAAGCCCGGGGGACAACTTACAAACTTCCCAGAGGCTCCAGGACAAGATCTCACCTTAATAATGGATGATTGTTAAACTAAGTGAGAGGTTTTCAATAGTCTGCACAAATTGATCCTGACAACGTCTCCTCCACCTCTACAGCCACCTCACATGGCTTTAGCCACTTTCAATTAACTGAACAGCCCAAAGCATTCCACAGGGACCTAGGACAACTAGAATCCAAACAGAAAGCAAACAGGGGACTCCAAAGCAATTAAATACAAGGTGGATTGGTTCCAGGGCATCTGGCAGCTGTACCAGCAGCCTGGGACACTGCTAGAAAAAGCACCATGGAGCTCAGTCCCGAATGGGGCATGAGATGTGGAACAGGTGGCAAAGTTCACTTCGGGACAAAAACAGAGCAGAATAGCAGAACCTGTGGTGGCTCATGTATGTGGGTAGCTGTGAAAGTGACACCTTTGTTTTCCGTGTGCTGCATATTTAAGACCACTACCAGTTTGCAGAGGCATCAGCCACTTTGTCCTCAGGTTTGCTACAGCCTGTTTCAAAGGAGACACATGCACAGTGTCGTCAACATCATCAGTCTTTCACTTCCATGTGTACTAAAACTGACTGTAACTCACTTAGAATACACAGTTAAAAAAAAGGGGACAGGAGAAGTAAAAGTCTGGTTCCCATTGGATGATCAATAACAGCCAGAGCTAGAGATGACTTTTTCAGCCATGGAGAAACAACTGTTATTGTTGAATTGCTTGGGAATTTTGCCAGTGGACAAAGATAAACTAATAATGTCAAGGAGAGAAGGGGTGAGATTACTGAAACCTTAGCTACGGTAAGAGGGTTGATGGAAATATTTCCAAGGGGCATGCAGCAGGCCTCATGGAAAGCAATTAATGCAAACCAGGCACAAAGGAAAGAGAAGGGAAACTTGTGTCCACTATAAGGCCATGATGCTGCTGCCCAGGAGGGAGAGGAATGGGGCAGTACACAGGCTTGCCTGCCTACTGTTTACTATGTGACATGCCACTGCAACTATTCTGGAGAAACAGAGGACTTTCAGTTGTCAGAACTGTCAATGCAGTACTTTTCTATAACACATGAGTGTTAATCCCTCCAACAGCAACAGAGTCTATGAACGCCAACAGGTTATCAATTTCTACACAGTTCTACCAGTGCAACATCAGGCGGGCTGCAGGGCACAGGTGAGGGGCATTGGCAGAGCTGTGTTCCAGGGCAGCACTGTGTGGGGAGCCCAGGACTGGAATATGAAGGATGGCTGCTGGGCTCAGCTCACGTGCATTTGCAGAACAATCTAGGGTTCTTGTGAATATGGGTCAACAGGAGGCACTCAAAGTCATGAGAGTTGTACACAGAGAGGAAGTTTGCTCCTTGACAGTCTCAACCTATAACAACCAGTCCTTCGTTTTCTGGAGTACAGTAAAAAGAATCTTTGCCTTGTGTTATGTTTATGCAGAACATTTTTGTCCAAACTCTTCTAATCCAAAACGCCTCATTGCTCAGAACTGGATATGTCCTCAGCGGTGCATAATTCACACTGAAAAGCTGCCACATCCATTTATTTGGAAAAATGCGGTTTCAGACAAATTCCCTGTCCCCTGGGACTCTGCAGTAATAGATTTGAACAACATGCATCTCCTGAAATGTCCAGCCACATGGCAACAGTCCAATGGTACATTTATCTGGCAATTCTTAAAGGCACAGATTCTTAAATGGAAGTTCACTGTGTTTGGAAGGTTGCTATCAGTAATGGATTTGTCTCAGAAGTACTCCAAGGAAAACTGAAGCATTCACATGGTCATGTTCTCTTCAATTTCTCGCAGTTCATCCTTGACAAATAGTTAAGCTAGTCTTCTAAAATACCTGTCTCCCTTACCCCCCCACCCACCCCCTGTATTTTGCAAAGCATTTCCCTGAGCACTTATTCTCATGGAACCATATTAATCCCTGATGTAATTCCATTGACATTAGCCTCACTTACACCAGGTATGAATTTTGTCCATGATTCCTGTTGACTTTCATGAGAACCACAAGGACAAACTGTGCTTTTGAAAAGTAGATCACTGAAATAATTTGAACTTTTCAGTGTTAATTTCCAAATTTTCACAATCAAAAATAAAATCAGAACATATTTTTTTCAATATTATAAAACTAGAGGTGATAAACTGACAGTGAAAATGCCACGTTACAGGATTATATTACAGAATGGGATGACTTGTCCAAAGTCAGAAACAGTCACTGCAGGAGTCAGGAGCAGAATCCGGAAATCCTGACTTCAGGTACAATCATCTAACTGCTAGATGCCATTGCCTAGATATTTACGCTCTCATCAGTAACAGAGTAATTAATATTGTGTCACCGAACCACAAGCGCCTTCTCGGGTTTTAAAGCTTACAGACCTGGAGTGGGTCTTTTGCTGGACTGGTAGCCCTCCAGCCCTGGTTGTTTCCCTCAAAGGGGGAATTCTTATTCTCATGTTCTTCAGTGGGACTTAGTCACATCCTGCACAGGGTGAACAGAGCCTCTCTCTGAGGACTCGCAGGTCAGATACAGAGACTATACAAGTGTCTCAACCAACTGCCTCATCCCTGACAAGCAGGAACCTGCTCGGGAGGTGGGGGTGGGGGAGCAACCTCTCTCCATGGCCCACATACCCCTTGGTCTTTCTTTCAACAAAGGGACCGATTAGGAGGAATTAGGAGTTCCTCTGAGCCACACCACCTCTTCATGTGGACCATTTAAGCCATAAAATGGGACCATATCACCCCCTGGTGGATAACTGCTTCCAGTTGCTATTGACCAGGGCTCCATGGACCCTGAGCCATACAGTCTCTCCATCCCAAGCCGCTTCCGCCCTGACTGAAAAAAAGGCAAGAGTCCATATTTCCAGCAGGGCCCAAGTTCCTTCACTATGTTTCTGCTGCTCTTTAAATGGCTTTGTTTTGCTTAAGCACCCCCTTAAAGTAATGTTTAGTTTCCAGCTGGAATGAGCTCCAAGAAGCACGGCCAGGGCCCTGCCTGAACGGCGGCCTGTAATTTACGGTGAGTTATGTTTCAATTACCTCAGTGTTATAGCGTCTCAGTGAGGGCAGGCATTATGTCATGTCAGGGATACGGGCGAGGAGAAAATACAGACGCTCCCATTACAGCTAGTGATGGAGCAGTTTTAATAATACTGCAGGGGGAAAAAAGAGGGGGAGCGCAAATGACTTTCCAGACATACTATTACTGCACATTAGTAACACAACACGACCAGGGGGCGGGGAGAGAGAAGGAGCAGAGCGAAGTATGAGGAAAAAAAGGGAGAAGGGAGAGATGAGGACAGAGAGGGAGATAGAACATGGGATGGGGAGAAAAGAAAGGGATGGAGAGATAAAGAGAGAGAGAGAGAAGGAAGCTTGTGGTGGAGAAAAAAAGAGCAAGGTATGGAGAAAAGTTGGGAGGGGCCAGAGGGAAGTAGATAAAAGTATGAGGAGAAGCAATGAGAGACAGTGCATGGTGGGAGGAGGGGAGAATGTATTTTATTTTCTTGACTTAAGGTTGTAGCCTGCCTTCACTGCACAGCCATGGAAGTCCCTGCCTATGGTGGAAATCCTACAACTTTCTTGTGCAAGGTGATGCTGGGAACCCAGCTCAACAGACCTGTTTTCCCTGCCGATGCCTGTCATAGGATTCTCTACTCACTGCTAGGGCGACTCCATGTTACTGAATTTGGGGAGTGGCTGCCCCTGGTTTGACACCCCTTTCCATCACTCGCTCGTGCTGCAGTCCCTTTCTCATTCCTGGAGTTGCCATGCTTCCTCTTTGTGGCTTGGACAGGTCATTGGGGCTTCCCCCTTCTTAGTTATCAAAGTCTCACTGGACTGGCTATCCCAGCAGTCCTCCCAATTCAAGACTGTACCACTTCCTCAGTGGCAAGTGGAGGTACCTGGGCCTGCCCTCTACTTCAGGTTCAAGCTATGGACCCTCTAATCCAAGGCCAAGGTCTGCACCATCCTAAACCTCGCTGTCATTTCCCTGGGTTTTTTCCAACTCCTCCTCTATCACCCTTCTGTTCCACCACCTCTCTGGTTAACCCTTCCTTCAAGGCCAAGATCCCAGGCCTTCTACTCTCCCCCTGAGCATCTTCCTTTCCCTCTGTAAGCCCAGAGACTGACTGCATGCTCCCACACTTCAGCTTCTCTCTTCCCTCACTTCCTGGCCTTATACCAGCCCCACCTGCTCCTGTCTAGCTGGGCTCTATCAGTGCTTGCTTATCAAGCCTAACTCTCCCTCAGGTGTAGCCTATCAGGTTACTTAATCCCCTTCTGAACCACATTAACCCACTCCAGGCTAGTATGAGGTGAACATCCCAACACAATATTGAAAAGTACTGAGAGAGGGTTGGGGAAGGAAGTGGAGCATGGCTAGTGAATCCATCTCTGTCCATTCTCCCAGCATGGAGGGGAGTGCAAACTAGGCATGGACCAGTTCAGCTCAGGTTGAATGGAGGCTTCACATGGAGTTATCCTTGTGCTACACTCAGGCTGACATGGGGCAGGGTGTAAAGACTGGGATAGGGGAGATGGTATGAACCTTAATGGTATCTACCAATCCTGTGAATAAGAGTCTCTTGTTGGAAGAATACAGCACTCGACTTTCCAATCATAATCATAATAAAAATCTAATTTCTATTGTTATGGTTTTGTTTTTTATTTCCTTTGAGCAGGGTATGTGACTTTGCTCTCTCTCTCTTTCTCTCAAAATTGCTCATGCTCAGTGACTCTTGTTCACACTCTCGCTCTCTCTTTCCCCCCATCCCTTTATTTTCTTGACACAAATAGCAGTCATTGCTCAGAGAATGTGCCGGGTTAGCCTGCTTTGTAATTCAAACCTTTTATTCAGGTTACCATTATGTACTAAAGAGGAAAATATGTATCGGCTAAATGGCCTTTTATGGATGTTCCCATTGTGGGAAGGAAGGTTGGGCTCACATACACCTTTCCAAATCATTGCGCTATTTATCACCTACAATGGAATTCAGCTAATACTCAGTTCCACCTTTCTTTTTCCATTGGGAGAAAAAAAATCTGTAAGTATAGAGATTTATTTACACTTTCCACAATGTTCTTTCATTCAAAATGAAGTGTGACAAAAACCCAAGGAACTCTTGGAAGGTCCAGTGCTGGAAATTCCAGGGGGTTTCTACTCTGAGATGAGAGAAGAGATGCGGAGGGTCTCGGTGCTAGTGCTTTCTGGCTTTTGTGCTGTTTTACAGTTATCACTGGTTGGGAATTTTACAATGAAACAGTTTTTCATCAGAAAATAATGCTCTGTTGAAACTGAAACTTTTCACTGGAATGGATCAGTTTTGATTAAACTTTCTCAGGACCGAGATGGAATTTCTGGTCAAAATGAAAGAGACACACTCACTTTTATCCCAGAATGGACAGGGGATGATTGCCAGCAGGGGATGGGTCACTTGATGACTACCTGTTCTGTTCATTTCCTCTGAAGCACCTGGCATTAGTCACTATCAGAAGACAGCATACTGGGCTAGTGGACCTTTGGCCTGACCCAGTATGGCTGTTCTTATGTCATGACCAATGACCCACTGATTACGGCACACACTTGGCTTGAGGAAGACCCAGGTTCAAGTCCCTGCTCCAGATCAGGCGAAGTAAGGACTAGAATCTCCTACATCCTAGGGAAATGCCCCCAACCTCTAGCTTAGAGAATCAGGTTTTTTGTTTTTGGCCAAATTAATATTTAATTAATGATACACAGTGGAGCAGCTCCAACAGGAAAGACTGAGCTGTCAAACCGCTTATTTTTTCATTAAATGGAATTCTGGTTTTCCTTGCCATCCATGGATATGAAGAGGTGATGCAGTAGTGACTAGGGGCTCGTCTAGGCTATGGAAAGGTAACGACATCACACCATAGACACAGAGAAAACAAGAAGCAGATGTTTCTTTCACTACTGGATGTAAGAAGGTTCAGATGGACCAGGCAAGTTCCACAGGCAATAACATCAACAGACTTTTCTGTTGTAGAGCAGGGCAGGGTCTGCACCACATCGTGGCTTGGGAGAAGAATGGAGGAGGGGAATAGAGGGCAGATGCTTCTATCTATTGTACCAGAAGGCTGCTATTGCACTTGACTTCCTGGCCTTGAGGTCTACAAACCATGAAGACAGAGCTGCCTTCCAACCCAGAATCTCATAGTGCCTTGTGCAGATGAATAGGAGCAATCCTGGTCTAATTATGAATTACAAATTGTCATCCATGCTAATGTAGTGTGGCTCTTAATCCCCCTCTAGTGGCTATGCTATGCATAGAGGTCTATTGGTCTGATATTGCAAACGAATTTATGAACCTGGGCCTTCAGCTCAAGTTGCAGCGATCCTGAGCTTCTGCTCACTCTCTGTCCTGGCTCCCAGGTCAGTCCCTGCAGCTGACCTAGCCAGTGCTGGTGTTATCTGACCAAATTAGAGCCTTTTGCTTCTGATCATATTGTTCAGAAACCAGTCCTGGTTTTGTGTGTGAATATATTTATTATTTGCAAACATGCACCAGGTAGCTTATGCCAATGCTTCCGAAACTGTGATTAATGGAACACTTACTGGTGGTCTGCAGAAAGTTGGCTAAGCACATGGTGCTGAGTCCTCTTACTTGCTTCTGGCTGCTAAACACATGAAAAGAACCTACGTGAAATACTCTCCTAATATCACTTTTCCATGCTTTTCAATTACTGAGCTGCCACAGGGGTATTATTTGATGATCAGGGAGGAAACACGATCCCTGCATTTCTTCATGGTAGGGGATGTGTTCATAAACCAATTTCTCAAATAAGATGTGGTCCACACCAGGAAAATATTGAAGACCACTATTTTATGCCAATAAATTGCAGCATATGAGCCACTGACAAATTGTTCACTTGATTTCATTACCACTGGTTTGTTTGGGATAGTCTCCTAAGTTCAGAAAGTATTTTTCTGCTGTCTGGTTGGATGACTGAAACTTTCTAAAACAATAGAATAATAACAGTGAAAAACATCTTTTCTGGCATGAATTTTCAGATGAAAAAATATTTCAAACTAAAATTCATGATGCTTTTGGGATCTCTGAACATTTTCAAATTTAAATGTGCAGTTAGCAGAATTGTTGCAAATAACTATACTGCAAAGACAATAGGACAGCAGACTCATCCTGTTTGTTTGTGAAAATATATTGATAAATCTTCCTTGTCCTACTGAACCAGCTATAGGATGGAGGATTGGTACCCCTTTTTACAGATGGGGAAACTGAAGCACAGAGAGATTAAGGGATTGACCCAAGGTCCCACAGTCAGTGGCAGAGTTGGGCACAGAAACCAGGAATCCTGACTCCTAATCCCTGCTCCAATAATTAGGCAGCACTCCATTTGTCTCGTGGTTTCTGATGCTTCTCGAGACCATCAGATGTGGGATCTGCACTGTAAATGGAGTAGAGTAGTATGCTATCAGAGACAGTGCAGTCTTTGATACATATCCCAGGGGTCATGTGGGTATGACATGATGGAAAAACTGGATAAATTATATTATATTCAACCTTCTGTGTATATAGTTTAACATTCCAAGTGACAATGGCAATAGATTTCAAGTTCCTTATTTTTTGAGAAATAAAGAACTGAGGACACTGGAAAAACCCTTTTGTTAGTGTCATCCTGCCTTGCCACTTTCCTTTTGTGAAAGATCCTATTATAGGCCACATTATCAAATGAGCAGAACATATTACAATCCAGTTATGGGGCCAAAGTCTGCTAGGTTATGGAGAGTGTGATGCTCAATAAGGTATACAGAAATGGGAAACCTCTTTAATGGTACTGAGGTGTTGCGTGCTTGAAAGCATTTATTCTTAGCACCTCTGTAAGCAAACTATGGTGGTTGAATCAGCAAAGGCCTTTAGCTTGAATACCATATAGACATGTACTAAAATCAAATCCACACCCCGCAGGCAAAACTATTCTTCAAAGGATTCCTCTTAAATATTTGTATTCCCTAGACAGATAACGCCTTATTTATTTCACTGTGCACACCTCATTGCATCAATTCCAGCATTCACACTCCTAGATGGCGAGCATAGTTGGATGCACACCGTAGTGCATTAGTGTTAGGTTTCACACACATAACAACCCCCTCTGATGTTACCCAAAGCTAAAACCCAAGCAAATACCAGAACATTTTAGGTTTCACCCCCACTATTGTTTTCTTTTCATCTCCAATTCTCTCCGCTTTGCCATCTTTACTTCCCCTGCAGACCATCATGGCTGTGGAAGAGAAGATAGGGAGGTAAAGAAGACAGGAGTGGATAGAGGATCATGAGTGAATTGTTAGAGGAAGTTATACCTTGATCAGTCTGGGTGACTGAGCCAGCTGTCTAGAGGGAGAAGCTGAGGATGACAAATGAATGCAGAGCTGCTCTGGGGGAAGTCACATTAGAAGCACCACCTTCATATTATTTTGGGTAAGGTCTAATATGGAGGTCCTGGCCATTCAGGAGCCAATGTCACTTTACATAAAATTAGGGTCATTTACCCCTGGAATCAGCAAGATTCTAATGTTGTTCAATACAAGAACTTTGCAAATGGCTTGATAGGAATGCTTGTCAAAAAATCTCTGTTGAAATTATGTTTAGCAGAAAATTAGGTTTTGACTAAACATAGTTTTTAATGAAAAGTGTATATTTTCTGTAGAATATTTTGATTATCAAAAAGCTGAATGCCAGAAAAATGAAAAAAAATAGTATGCACCAAGTTTAAATATTTTTTGTTGAAAAAAGAAATATTTTGATTCCCAAATGCTGCTGCAGTGCATTATGGGAGTTTTAGTTCAGATGCTTCATGCTCCCATTCTTCTTGATGGATAGCTCAACAAGGTCATCGTGGGAGATGTAGTGTGATGAAGGAACCTGGCCTATAGAGCAGTACAGAACCATGAGTCAAGCAAACTACAACTCCCATGAGGCATTGGGGCAGCATTTTAAAATTAAAATATTGTAGCTTTCAATTCTTTTGCTGAGAACTTAACATTTTAGTGGCAAATTTCAACAAAAATCTTTTTTCCCCCCATTTTTGTCAACATTTTCTGTGGAACCCTCTCCCATCATGCCCATATATTCTGACCAGCTTCAATTCATATCCTGTTGGTGAACAGGAATTGAACTGGAAACTGGGTTTTGAGTCAGCCTGTTCATTCTCCTTTGCATTAACAAATAGTTGTCTGAGTGATTTTTTTTTGTTTGAATTAGGCAAAATTCACTTAATCAAAAATCAAAATTAATTTCCTTTTGGCTAGAAACAGAAGCTGCATGACAGCCATTTTAGATATTCACTTGTGGGTTTCTTGGGGAAGGGTAGGCAGAGAATGGAGGAGGACAGAGGCATAGAGGAGAAGGGAGACGGGCAATAGAAGAGAATCAGAAGAATAAGATGGAAGAAGAGAGGTGCCTCCACTATATCCCAGTGACATCTCATTTCACAGAACACTTCCAAATGCAACCTCTGCAAGAGGCAGGTGAGTCAGGGTACCCATCATCACCTTACTCATCTAGGTGACCCACCCTTTGCAAATAGGGATGCACACAAACACATGCCACTGTGGGGAATGGTTGGTGAATAAGAACAGGACATACAACTTGAAATAGCATGTGTTGCATATGGGCCCGGGCCCCGAGGAGAGCCATGGGTCCCCATGCCTGACCAATGCCAATGCACTCAGGATTTACATGAGCCAGAAAAGTAAGCAGGATTGTGCACAAACATGTACATTACATGCAGTTAACTAGTGTGTGAATGTGACAAGAGAAAAGGAAATGTAAAGTCCATTAAACTTCTTTCTTTCTCCCTTAGTCAGTAGAAACCCAGCTGTTTGTCAGTCTGGGCTTCCATCTGCGTAACCAGTCCCAGTGCTCTTTGTCAAAGCAAGTCAGGAAAATATTTTCAATGTCCTAAAAGGCCCTTCCCTCACTCCCATTCCCTGAGAGAGTCAGTTCCCTATTGATTTGCCTATAATACTTAATTCCTGGTTATAAATCTTAAATCATCCAGTCTGGGGGAAAAAAAACAATGCCACATAACTTCAATGACCAACATCCCCTAACAAATACCAAATAATCAAAGCATTCAATTCACACATAACCTGGGGGTAGTGAATGTCTACAACTATGTGTTTGTACAGTGCCTAGCACAATGGGACCATGTTCTCAGATGGTCCCTATGTGCTACTGTAATGCAGTGGATTAATAGGATGTAATTTGCCTGCACAAATATTCAGCGAACAAATCTGAATAACAAATACATTTGGGCAAATAGAGATCAGATCTTGAACAGAAGAAAGCAAATCCACTAAATAAAATATCAACTCCTTCTGGTAATTGAATTCTTCCAACCTCAGTGCCCCCTGGTTTCTTTATTATTTATAGGAGTGCCCCAAAGTGAGCTGGGCACCTCACAGCCCAATTCCTATTCCATGCATTTTGGGTCTGGAGTAACCTGTATCAGGCCGAATTACTTAGTACTTGGATTTATGCTGATGTTTTTTGAGGCCTTCTCTGGCCTCAAGAGTGTCATATACGGGGCTGAATTAAAACCAGACTTGATCTTCTCATATTATTTCCAACACACAATAATTGAAACACTGGGAACAGATCAGATCATGCAGTATTTTGGCTCTGTAAATGTCTCACTGGGGCATTACAACACAATAAAATATATAGGCAGATATTTTAAGCCAGGGATCAGCAATCTTTGGCACATGGCCTGTCAGGGAAAGCCGCTGGTGGCCCGGGACAGTTTGTTTACCTTTTGCATCCGCAGGTTCAGCTGATCGCAGCTCCCACTGGCCGCAGTTCACTGCTCGAGGCCAATCAGAGCTGCAGGAAGTGGCGGCCAGCACATGTCTCAGCCCATGCTGCTTTCCACATCCCCCCATTGGCCTGGCATGGCAAACCTTGACCAGTAGGAGCTGCAATTGGTCCAACCTGTGGATGCTGCAGGTAAACAAACCAGCCCGACCTGCCAGAAGCTTTCCCTGATGGGCCACATGCCAAAGGTTGTCAATCCCTGTTCTAAGCTATGCACACGCCCTCACCACCCAACCAATTCTTCCCATGCCTTGCTCTCCCTGTGCCTAGCACTGCATCTATTTTAGGCTGTCAGGATTGCCTCCCCACTCTGAACTCTAGGGTACAGATGTGGGGACCCGCATGAAAAAAAGAAATAACCTCCCCAAGCTTATTTTACCAGCTTGGGTTAAAATGTTTTTCCCCAGAACACAACTTCTTCTGTATCTGGACCTGGTACACTGCCACCACCAAACTAGGTCTAGGGTAGTTTGGGACCCTTCTTTCCTTTCCCACTAACCCCCCAAACTTCTTCCTTCCCTGGGAAGCTTGAGAGAAAAAAAAAATAAACCTCGCCTGCTCCTGCGAGATGTGCCCGATCCAAAACCAGGATCTTACACAATGAAAAACAAGCAGTCAGCTTCTTAAAAGAGAGATTTTAATAAAAGAAAAAAAAGAAAGGAATAAATCTCTTATAACCATCAATAGAACAACATCTACCATAATCAACAAAAGGATTCAGAAACCAAACCTCTCCCCCGAGGCAATTTTCTCCCACAGTTGATATCTCTGCTGAAGCTTACAATCTCAAGAAGCACCCAGCCAACACTCACCACTGAGAACCCTCCAAGTGATAAAAAAAGGTAAACTTACTAACTACAGTACTTGATAGAATCGTATAGTTATAGTGAAAGACATAGCTGTGTTCATCCCGTAGCCGAGGTGAACAGAGAGAGACCCCGAGAGAAACTGAAACTTAAAATCCTTTGTCTCCTGAGGAATTTCTCATTGGTAAGTTGTCCACCTCTCAGGTTACCTTTAGCTTAACCCCTTACAGGTAAACACTAATTCTAGGCTACTTCACACTTATGACACGCCCCGCAAATCGCAAACAGTGTCGGAACATCACTGGGTGTGATTTCTTCCTGGAGCTCTAGGGAAAAACAGAATTAATAAAACACATGCACCTGTAAACATACTACTGGTTACAATAAACTAACAATAGGTCCCACATTCCGAGGACAGTTTTAACCTATTGAGTCTGGGAAACTTTCCCGGGAGAGTGCGTCAGCCACTTTATTAGAAGTTCCTGGAATGTGTTGGATGTCAACATCAAAATCTTGGAGAGCTAAACTCCACCGAAGAAGTTTTTTGTTCTTGTTGGTGAAGCGATGAAGCCACTTCAGCGCAGCATGGTCGGTTTGTAGTTGGAACCGTCGTCCCCAAACGTATGGGCATAGCTTTTCCAGAGCATATACAATGGCGTAACATTCCTTTTCGGGAACTGACCAGTGGCTCTCCCTCTCAGACAGCTTCTTGCTGAGAAACACGACAGGGTGCAATTGTTGATCGGGTCCTTTCTGCATTAAAACTGCTCCCACACCACGCTCGGAGGCATCTGTGGTTACTAGGAACGGTTGGTCAAAGTCTGGGGCCCTGAGCACAGGGTCAGACATGAGTGTCACTTTAAGCTGGTTAAAGGCCTCTTGACACTGCTCAGTCCACCGGACTGCATTTGGCTGGTTCTTTCAAGTTAGGTCTGTCAGTGGGGCGGCGATTTGGCTGTAGTGTGGTACAAATCGCCTGTAATATTTGGCCAAGCCTAAGAAGGACTGGACCTGTTTTTTGGATTTTGGGACAGGCCACTTTTGGATAGCATCCACCTTGACCTGTAGAGGATTGATAGTTCCTTGACCCACTTGGTGTCCAAGGTAAGTCACTCTGTTGAGGCCTATTTGACACTTTTTAGCCTTAACAGTTAGTCCTGCCTCTTGTATGCATTCAAAGACCTTCCGGAGCTGTTCTAGGTGCTCTGCCCAGGAGTCAGAAAATATGGCCACATCATCAAGGTAGGCAACTGCAGATTCTTCCAATCCCACTAGGAGACTATCTACAAGTCTTTGGAAGGTAGCGGGTGCATTTCGCAGCCCGAAAGGGAGCACATTAAACTCATACAGCCCTACATGCGTAATGAAGGCTGACTTTTCCTTGGCAGATTCCTCTAATGGTACTTGCCAGTACCCCTTGGTTAAGTCTAAGGTGGAGATGAACTGGGCCCGTCCCAGTTTCTCCAACAGCTCATCTGTGCGAGGCATTGGATAGTTGTCTGGGCGAGTTACCGCATTTAGCTTATGGTAGTCCACGCAAAAGCGTATCTCCCCATCCGGTTTGGGGACTAGAACCACTAGAGATGCCCATGCACTGTGAGAAGGGCAGATTACACCCATCCGTGCATATCCTGGATCTCCCGTTCTATAGCAGCTTTGCCGTGCGGAGCCACCTGGTAAGGTTGGGCTCTAACTGGGTGGGCATTACCTGTGTGAATGGAGTGGTATGCCCGTTCAGTCTGTCCTGGGGTGGTTGAGAATAGTGGCGCGAAGCTAGTGCACAGCTCCTTGATCTGCTGGCGCTGCATGTGTTCGAGGGTCATTGAGAAGTTTATCTTTTCCACGCCACCGTCACTGCTTTCTTCATAGTAGACACCTTCAGGCCACTCAGCATCATCTCCTCCCTGGGCTGTAAACTGACAAACCTTTAATTCTCTGGAATAAAAAGGCTTTAGAGAGTTAACATGGTACACTTTAGGCTTTAGGGTTGAGTTAGGGAATGCTATGAGGTAGTTAACCACTCCCAGGTGCTCCTTGACCGTAAAGGGTCCTTCCCATGACGCTTCCATCTTATGGGCTTGAAGTGCCTTCAAGACCATCACCTGGTCCCCTACTTTAAAGGAACGTTCTCTGGCATGTTTATCATACCAGGCCTTTTGCTCTGCCTGAGCATCCTTCAGGTTTTCTTTAGCAAGGGCTAAAGAGGTTCGGAGGATGTTTTGTAGGTTGGTTACAAAGTCCAGAATGTTAGTTCCTGGAGGAGGTGTAAACCCCTCCCATTGCTGTTTTACCAACTGTAATGGCCCTTTAACGTCACGGCCATACACAAATTCAAAGGGTGAGAACCCTAAACTGGGATGTGGTACAGCCCTATAGGCAAAGAGCAACTGCTGTAACATGAGGTCCCAATCACTAGAGTGCTCATTTACGAATTTCCGTATCATGGCCCCCAAAGTTCCATTAAACCTTTCCACCAGGCCATTTGTTTGATGGTGGTAAGGGGTGGCAACCAAGTGGTTCACCCCATGATCTTTCCACAGACTTTTCATGGTCCCTGCCAGGAAACTGGTTCTCGAATCTGTAAGGATGTTGGAGGGCCAACCCACCCTAGCAAAAATGTCTGTTAATGCATGGCACACAGTTTTAGCCCTGGTGTTGCTTAGAGCTACTGCTTCTGGCCATCGGGTAGCAAAATCCATGAAAGTCAGTATGTACTGCTTTCCTCTGGGTGTCTTTTTTGGGAAAGGACCCAGAATATCCACAGCTACTTGCTGAAATGGAACCTCAATTATGGGGAGTGGCTGGAGAGGGGCCTTTACCCGGTCTTGGGGTTTTCCCTCTTTTTGGCACACCTCACAAGACCGGACATAATCAGAAATGTCCTTGCCCATCCCCCCCCCAGTGGAATGACTTCCCCACACGGTCTTTGGTTCTGTTCACCCCAGCATGCCCACTAGGGTGATCATGGGCTAAGCTCAGGAGCTTTACCCGGTACTTAGCTGGAACTACCAACTGTCTCTGAGGCTGCCAGTCTTCCTGGTGTCCCCTAGAAAGAGTTTCCTTGTATAAAAGTCCATTTTAAACCACAAACCGAGATTGACTGGTAGAGCTGAGAGGTGGTGGGTTGCTCCGTGCCGCCGTCCAAGCTTCCTGGAGGCTTTCGTCTGCTTCCTGTTCGGCCTGGAACTGTTCTCTTGTTGCCGGAGATATCAGTTCCTCACTGGGTTGTGGACTTGGGTTGGGGTCCTCGGGAAGTGATGGAGGTTATGGGGTTGTTTCCCTTGGCGGTGGACTGCTCTCCGCTGGTGCACCTGGTTGCATTTCAGGCTCCGGCTGAGCCTCTTGGGTTAGTGTAGCTGCTGCTGTCAGTGCTGGCTCGAGGTTGCCCTCTGGTGTTGGAGTGGTAGATGGGGTTGCAAGTGCTGGACTCAGTGCTGGCAATGTTTCAGGTGTTGGTTGATTCGCCAGTTCCAGTCCGGGGACTGGCTTGGGCGCTGTCTCTGGGACTGGATCCTTTATGGCTGTTCCAGTCGTTGGTAGAGAATCCGGCTCCACCATCGTCGTCGGGGTCTCTGGTAACCCAGTTGGGCCCCTGGTGTAAGGCTCATGAACAGGGATAGGTGTGCAAGCTTGCTTAGCCTGGCTGCGGGTGACCATTCCCACCCTCTTGGCTAGCTTCACTTGATTGGCTAGATCATCCCCCAGCAGCATGGGAATGGGATAATCATCGTAGACTGCAAAAGTCCACCTTCCTGACCAGCCCTTGTACTGGACAGGTAGATTGGCTGTAGGTAAGTCGAAAGAGGTTGACTTGAAGGGTTGAATTGTCACTTTAACCTCTGGGTTGATTAACTGAGGGTCCACTAAGGATTGGTGGATAAGTGACATCTGAGCTCCAGTGTCCCTCCATGCTGTGACCTTCTTTCCACCCACTCTCACAGTTTCCCTTCGCTCTGAGGGTATCTGGGAGGTATCTGGGCCTGTGGACCTTGGGTGCGACTTCGGGGTAATGCACAGCGTTCGGTTGGTGTTCTTGGGGCAGTTGACCTTAATATGCCCCAGCTCATGACATTTAAAACATCGCCCAGCTGACTGATCACTGGTGCGAGGTTGGTTGCCATGGACTGGTGGTGTGGAATGGTGAGGTGTTTGGGGTTTTCCTTGGGAGGTAGGTGGGGTCTGGGGCTGCCCCCTCTGATAGAATGTAGTCCCGGGTTGCCCCTTCTGGGACCCACTCCAACCGCCATTAGGTGTTTTCTTTTCTGCCACCTCCCCCCCTTGTGTCCCGATTTTCCCCGCCTCTCTGGCGATCTGGGACTACTCATATTGATCCGCATAAGAAGCAAGACTTTCTGCTGAGTCCATTTTCTTATCTCATAACCACTGTTTTACATCATCACTGGTCATAGTCAGGAACTGCTCCTCTAGAACTAAATCACATACTCCTTCAAAGGTAGTTACACCCCTTCCTTTGACCCATTTATCTAACAGATTCTTCATCTGGTTTATGTAAGCCAGATGACTTAGTCCAGCCCCTCTCTTAAGGGCTCTAAATTTTACTCTGTAAGTGTCAGGTGTAACTTGAAATTGTTTTAAAACCAAATCCTTAAATTTACCATAGTTTGAAGCATCCTCAATAGGCATCTTATTGAAGATGTCCAGAGTTCGGCCAGTCAATTTTGCTATTAATGTGGTCATCTTTTGATCTTCAGGGATTTTATGTAGGGTGCACAGTCTCTCAAAGGTGATGAAATATTTGGCAATGTCGTTGGACTCATCATACTATGGGCACAGTCGCTCCCATTTGTGGATTTTTGGGGAAGTGGAGTCGGCAGCTGGAGGAAATTGTCTCTGCAGCTCCAAAACAGCCAGTTCATGCTTCTGTCTCTCAATCTGGGCTTCCATAGCCCTTCTTTGGGCGGCTTCCTCTCTCTCCATCAGCCTTTGATGTTCTCTTTGTCTCTCCTCAGCTTGGAATTTGGCTAATTCTAAATCCTTTTGGCCCTTACCACCTGTCATTTTAATCTTTCAGTGTTTAACTTACTAACTGAAAATTAAACAAAATTTTCTTATATCACTTGGAAATTCTCAGCAGGGTTTTAATCCTACCAGCAGAGGGAGAAAGACACCCTACACTGATTCTCAGAAAACTGAACTGACCAGTTCCCCCACTCCACAGGGACCCCTGGGATGGTTGCCTAGCACTTAATGAGCCTATTAACTCTTAACTGCAAACCTGGGCTAACCTCTCCGCTATCCAGCAGGAGAAAACCCTCTCAAAAAAAAAACCAAAAAAAACTTCAGTTCCCTGCCCTCAGGCAACTGAAAAAGACAAAGCGTGGAGCTATCACAGCTTCAAGACCTGTGGAACAAGTTTTACCAGAGTGGCTCCCTGTGGTTTGCCTGGTTTGTACTTGAAGAGAAGTTTCACCTTAGAAAAAAACTGCTTCTGCAAAATTCTGTTTTTTAGATTCACAAAATTTCATCCCACCACTGCCAACCATGTCAGGATTGCCTCCCCACTCTGAACTCTAGGGTACAGATGTGGGGACCCGCACGAAAAAAAGAAATACCCCCCCCCCCAGCTTATTTTACCAGCTTGGGTTAAAATGTTTTTCCCCAGAACACAACTTCTTCTGTATCTGGACCTGGTACACTGCCACCACCAAACTAGGTCTAGGGTAGTTTGGGACCCTTCTTTCCTTTCCCACTAACCCCCCAAACTTCTTCCTCCCCTGGGAAGCTTGAGAGAAAAAAAAAATAAACCTCGCCTGCTCCTGCGAGATGTGCCCGATCCAAAACCAGGATCTTACACAATGGAAAACAAGCAGTCAGCTTCTTAAAAGAAAGATTTTAATAAAAGAAAAAAAGAAAGGAATAAATCCCTTATAACCATCAATAGAACAGCATCTACCATAATCAACAAAAGGATTCAGAAACCAAACCTCTCCCCCGAGGCAATTTTCTCCCACAGTTGATATCTCTGCTGAAGCTTACAATCTCAAGAAGCACCCAGCCAACACTCACCACTGAGAACCCTCCAAGTGATAAAAAAAGGTAAACTTACTAACTACAGTACTTGATAGAATCGTATAGTTATAGTGAAAGACATAGCTGTGTTCATCCCATAGCCGAGGTGAACAGAGAGAGACCCCGAGAGAAACTGAAACTTAAAATCCTTTGTCTCCTGAGGAATTTCTCATTGGTAAGTTGTCCACCTCTCAGGTTACCTTTAGCTTAACCCCTTACAGGTAAACACTAATTCTAGGCTACTTCACACTTATGACATAGGCCCTGACTGACAGTTCAGGGAAGTGAAAGAGAGTGTTTCCACCGTTTTGATGGACTTTGATGGCTGCTTTCTTACATCCCACCTCCAATAAACAGAGGGTGTTTTTTTAAACCCCTTGGTGACGTTGAAACAGAGCAGAGCCCTGTGTATTCTGGACCACACTGACATCATCTCTCAGGTCAATCATCCTCCAGCCACTAAGAGAGCTAGCCAGCAGATTCCATGACAGCATAAGAGAAATGGGGGAACAGTCACCACCAGAGGGGCTTATTGAATTTGATGTTAGATGAATAAAACAATCAATGCTGTAATATTTAATTCAAAACAGACTTCTAACTGGGAACATTCCCCATTTATTTCATGCTCCCTTGGTTGGTGGTTTGAGGGTTTGAAGAGGTGGGATCTGGCTCCAGGCTCCTGGTACTGGAGGAAGAAATATTTGCTGCAGGGATGGGGCTTTGGAAAAATACAAATTGGAAGGGTGTTTGGGACGTTGGGCCCTGATGCGTCCTCATACACTCCTATACTTTGCATCTTGTGCCTGTCTCTTCGTCTATTGCATGCAGACTCAGGAAGTGGATGGCTAGGGAATACAAAGGCAGTTGCTACCTTACACGCTGCGTCAGCCTACAAGGCAAATTGATGGGCACCAGACCAGCCAGTTGCTTTCTGCCAGCACCTCGGCCCCACTCCTGGATCAGCTATCATGCTGCCCTGCCTCGCTCCAGACAGTTCAGAGCTCTCCCCTGACTCTAGTGCTTTGCTATGTCATCTCCAGCTCTTGCCAGCTGGCATGACACCCCTCACTTGTGACAGGTTGCATGTTCTTTCTAAATCATTCTGGCCATCCCAATGAGCACCATCTGGCACCCCGTCCTCCCATTTACATCACCCGCTTCCATATACCTGAAGCCATCTGGTGTATCATCCCTAATGCACAGTGAGGATAGCATGACATCCCTAACTCATCAATCCCAACGCCAGAAGGAACCCTTGTGATAATCTCTGATCTGACCTAATGCCTAGAACGTCCCCAAAATAATTCCTAGAGCATATTGCTAGAGCTGAGCTGGTCCACCCGCACAAGCTTACCCTACACGGCATTAGAGAGAGATCAGGGAGTGATGTAATATCTTTTGTTGGACCCACGTCTGTTGGTGAGAGAGACATGCTTTTGAGCTTATGCAGAGCTCATACACAAAGCTCGAAAGCACCTCTCTCACCAACAGATATGGCTCCAACAAAAGATATTACGTCACTCACCTGGCCTTTCTAATATCCTGGGGTCGACACGACTACAGCTACAGTACATACCTAGCATAGCACACACGCTAGCGCCCCTTTCCTGCCTCATGCCCCCTCATCCTTTCCTCTCACTGGCTTTGCCTATTTGGCTTGCCCCAGCATAGGGTGACCAGGTTAGGGCCGTCCCCTTTTTAAGCCATGTGCCAGGTGTCTCAATTATTTTGGCAAAATGGGACAAATGTCCAGTTTTACCAAAGAAGTGGAATGTGTCCCCCTAGTGGGATACAGAGGAACTTTGTGTGTGGGGGAGAGTGAGCGGCAATGCCAGTCTCGCCCAGGTGAGCGATGATGCCAGGTGGTTTGGGCCAGCCTAAGCATGGGAGGGGTATGCCCTCCTAAATTTGGGTGAGTCCCGCATGGTGTCCCATTTTCCCTTTGGGAATATGTCCCAGCATCACTCCGTGGTCAGTTTGTACCAGGATATGAATGGTGCTTAAAGCTCAGTATGTTGCCAGAGAATCTCCCAAGAAAGCTTTCTCCTTTGAACTGGTTTATTCTTTTCCCCAGGGATTCACTTGAAAGTAGCCAGACATTGATTTCCACATGATGTTTAGGGAATTCACTGGTTCAAACAGGTTTGAATACCTTCTCCGGGTGCTCTTCAAAGCCCACACCACTCTTGAACTGATGCCATTTATTTATTCATCCCTGCCTCAAAGTCCTTCTCCCTCTCCATTGTCACAAGCAGGTTCTTAATTATTCCCCCGAATGTTACCCAGATGAAGCAGCTGAAAACTCTGCTTATCACATCTTCTGATTACCCTGTAGAGGGCTAATGAAATAAGGGCAAATTCAGAGAGTCTGGAGTTTCCTTTGTGTATTTTGGTTCATCCCTCCTTTTGCAAGGAAATCTAATCCTGCCTGCCCCCGTTTGCTTTTCCCCTGTTTGTTGGGGAGACAGAAAGGTAACAGCTTTGTATCAAGCCTGAAATGTTACAGTGCTCTGGAGTTTTCTAATTTTGGGTAATTTTTGGAGAGCCGTTTGGAAGGCAGAGTATAGAAACTCCATTTTAACTGGCAAGATCTAGAAGGTGAAGCAGCTCTCAGTGCAGAGATAGCAATGTATGGAGAGAAATGTAAGCAACCCCTCATTTCCCTTTTCTATCTATCTATCTATCTATCTATCTATCTATCTATCTATCTATCTATCCTTCTTCACTCTCTCCCTCCTCTATTCCTTTATTTTTTTGTAGTTCCGGAATATACAGTATGTTTCATTCATAGTTCAAAGGCTGGTGAGTAACTAGAACTTTGTTGGCATCTTCCTCCTAAACTGAAAAAAACAAACACCACAACCCTCTCTCAGTCTGTTTCTGCCAGAAACATAACAACCAGCATGCACGGCTTTGTGCAGGCAACTCGGTTTGCATTTAATGACCTCTGCGAAATCCTAAACTCCTTTCAACCTCCACCCCCAGCACATCACTGTAGAAATCCTCACAACAGGGAATGGCGCAATAGAGTTGTCAAACTATCAGCATCTGTGCTGCCCAGCATTCACAGAGCTTGGGTCCCAGACTCCGGACCTTGCTTGCCCTGGAAATTTATTTTTTGCTTCCACTCCACTAACAAGAGGTGGGAATATTAATATTCTGCAGATCCACAGCCTCCTTTACAATGGCAAGAGTGTCTGATTGTTCCCATTTTACAAATGGGTAAACTGAGGCAGATCGGTGAAATAATTTGCTTGTCTAAGGTCACTCTGTGAGTCACTGGCAGTGTTAAGCCTGGGCTCTGTTGGTAATAGTATCCCACGGTGAGGGGATTAGGATCTAAACAGTCCTGAGTCCTCACCTCCTGCTTTAACAACTACCCATCAGGGCCTTTCAGAGTTGAGCGCAGAACCTAAGACTTTGGACTCTAAAATCCCCTCTTCTAATCACTTGGCCACACTACTGTCTCTGACTGTCAATCTCCTGCCTTATTTTCTTAGGTTATGCCCCCATCCAGAGCAAGGAGTAAAACCAGGGTTACCAATGCCATGTGCCTGGCTCTAACGGCAGTACAGCACTCCCCGCTAAAGCTGGGAACAAAACCCAAAGTCTCTAGATTCTGAGATCTCTGCTCTGAAACTGGAAGCTGCCGAGGATGATGGCATGGCTAATTTGGGAGAGTTGGACTGGCCACAAGACAAACTGGCTGCAATAAATTCTCATCCATTCTGGTCACTCCTTGTTACGGTGTCCAGATTCAGGGAAAGGAAAACCCGGGACAGGTTTTTCTTCACATTTCTATTGTACTGTTTTCCATTCAAAGAGCTCAGTCATATCTTTTCAGCCGGAATGACGTCTAACCTTCAGGTTAAGGAAATTCAGCAAAGCAAAAAGGAGGACATGTAAAGTCTGCACAAGAGAGCACAGAGTGTGTCTCCCCTATAATAGACTGCACAGGTCTACCTCCTAACATGGCAGCTGTTCCTGCAGACAACAGACTCCTTAGAGCTGTAATGGTGCAGTGCAGAGGAAAACAGTCATAAGCGCTCCCTAACTACATGCACTAGACACAGGGCACTGCCAGTTAGGAAGGCGTTCTTCAGAGAGCTCTTAGCAGCAGCGAGGCTGGTTGTGGGGAGGATCTTGACATCTGGGAAGGGATAGATTTCTCAGTACTTGCCCGTGAGGGCAGGACTGGGAAGGTTTCATCCATGTGTAGGTTAGGGGGTACTTGTCCTAGGGCTTAAGGGAAAGTTTAGCTGCTGTGAGGCAAGTAGGGTTGGGGCTAAGTATTAAGTATTCTCCTGCTCCACTAACTTGCCCCCCATCCCGTATTAGAGCTTCCCTCTCTCCCAGTCTTCTCACAAACTCCAGTGCCTCCCTGTCCCTCCCCCTGTACCTCATCTTCCCAGCTGAGTTGCCTACCTGCTTCGTGACTAGCCTGTGCCGGCTTTAGTGTGCAAGATAACCTGCAATGTTCCCAGTCACACAGCCCTCCAGCTTCTGGCATTAGAGGCGTGGCACGCTACACTGCCTGCTCATGTAGGCACAGTCTCAGCAGGATGCTTGCAAGCAGATGGCGAATGACCAGGGCCCACAGAGAAGTAGTTTGTTACCTCATTCTTTTAAAACAGGAAGGGGCCTGCTGCAGGCTGGAAAGCCTCAGTTTGTGTCTAACAAGCCAGTTCACCATAGCCATGAAAAGGGAGACACCGTTGCCCAAGCTGCAGTGGAAATCAAAGATCTCCTGGAAGGCGGTAGTAGGAAGTGACTTACTGAGAATTGCTGCACAGGGAAGAGAGACAGGAAGAGAAAACACCAGGCTCCTTTCTCCCGCTTTACATTTTCATCTTCCTGATGCTTCACAACATGTGGTCCAAGGACTAGAAAGCTTTGGGATGTTTATAAGAGTTGAGGCTCTCCTTGAAAAATGTTGGATAAAGGGTTAGGAGGGTTGCCCGTAGGGCAAAATCTCAAGGACTCTGAAATTAAGGATTGCACCCCTCTGAATCCTGACAATGGAAACCACCTCACTCATATTTGCTTAACACTAACCCCCTATGTAGGTAGTTACATGGCCCCCATTGCCTTAGTACCTGGAAACCCTCACCTCAGTGTTTAACAATAAAAACAACAATAGCACTCTCTCATCTCTTTGTTCCTTTGCAGTCTGCAGGTCCAGGAGAAAGAGCTTGATTAATTTATCAGGCTTTGTGTGTGTTGGTGTTAATGGGTGAGTGGGCAGGTGTACTGTGTGTGTGTGAAAGCCCATGTGAAGTGCTTATTAAAGAAGGGTTAATCACACAAATGCATTTTGCACTTTGTTGTGAAAGTGGGGAGGCCTGTGGTCATTCTTGTCTCTCGTGGGAGTGAGCCCCATGGTCTGGGACCTGCATAAGTTCTGTCTCCTGCACACAGGAGCCTCACGCTGTTGATGCACAGTTCTCTTGTTCCGGCAGAACGCAACGGACATGGCAGGTTGTGGTCATGTGGAGAGAGGTCCTCTCTCTAGACAGTGTAGGGCAATGCGATGGGGGGCTTTTGAGCACTGGGGTATAGACCATGAAGTGGACTCAGTGGGGAGCCAGTGCACGGAGGAGAGCACCATGGCATTGACTCATAGATCCCCATTTTTAGAACATCCCTCCACCTTTCACTTCCACAGCCTGGCTTTCCCACCCACATGCAGCAGACCCTGGGCTGGATGAATGTTCTGTTTCCTACTCCACCTCTTGTTCTGGAAAATACAGCCCTTCCTGCCCAAGATCTCCTTAGTCCTACTGACAGTCAGCCAGTCTCACTGACTCCATCTGAAGCAACACATGAAGTGGGAATATATCCTCTCCATCATCACCACCACAGAGTGACACCTCTCTTTTCAAATTCCACTGACTCCCAGCAGTGACTGACGAACCTCGGGCCACTGGTAGTGCCCCACAGGTGCAGACTGGTTACTGGGAGCAATGGTGGGAGCTGACATGTAGGCAGGGCTAAGGCCAGCTCAGGCATTGTTACGGGCTAGCCTTCTAATGCTGCTCACTGCTCTGAATGGGGATCGAGGTGGTGTTAACACTCAAGTCTTGTCTATACCACAGCTTCCATTATTGCTGAATGGTGGGCCCCATTTGTGCCAGTGTGGAGATGGCTTCTCTCTCTCTCTCTTTCTCTCTCTCTCTCTCTCTCTCTCTCTTGTGCATGCTGGGATGGAGAGGGCAGATGCATGGAAGTCAGGGATTTGGGATTAAAACAAAGGTGGTGTTTGCCTGGCTTGCCAGGCTCCCTCCCACCCACCCCCGACATTCGGCTCCTGTTAAATTGCTGCAGCTTCATCTGCTTTATCGTCTCATTTGCTTTCTGATCTGACACTGGTCCACCATGCTGGTGATCAAAGGCAGATGCAAGAGCGTAGCCTTGCTGAGCAGCCCAGGAATTCAAACAAATATGTCACTTCCTATCTCTCTGTCTCCTGCAGCTTCTTTTTCTGTCTTGCTCTGTCTCTCTCCCCCATCCTAACTTTGCTTTGTCTGTCATTCTTTTCCACTTATTCCCCCCAACCCCGTCTTAGTCTCTCACGATTTATTTCTCTTTGTCCTTCCCTTGCTCTCCCTCCTTCCCCGATTTCTCATTCTGTCTGCTTTTTCCCAGCCTGGAAACCCTCTCTTCCTCTCCATTTTGCTGTCCCTGGCTTTCTTTTTCCTCCTTCCTCTTCCCCCGTCTTGTTCTATTCCTGATTGTCTCTTTCTTTCTCAGTTGCTGCTTCTCCTCCTTCCTGTCTCTCCCTCCCTCCTTTTGGAGATCATACCCTCCATTGTACAAATCAGCAAGTACTCACCTTTTTAGCCATAGACATGAGACCCCAGAGAAGGTACTGCCTCCTTCAGAGTTGTTGTTCAAGTCTTTGTCAGCAGCATCTTACATCCATACATAAACTGAATGCAGATGTCTCCTGTTATGTGTTTCCTAATGGACTAAAGGCCTTTCTGCTCCAAGTCCCTTGTTCAAATCCTGCCCTGGGAACGCACAAATATGCTATCCCTTTTTTATTCATCACAAACCTTTAGCTCTTATTTTTGTTGACACGTAACAAATACCAATAATTAAACCAGGCAACAAAATTGTGCAAAATCTATGCAGTATATCTGAGCACCATGTTAAAATCAATGTGATGGCGCATACCAAACTGGCAATTCTGTCAATATCTATAGCAATTATTTCTGTTATTTCCATATAGAAATCTATTTTAAAAACTTCAAATTAGTCCCATAATTGGAGGTGGATCTGAATATCTATGTGTGAATCTGGATCATAACTTCCCCAAAGCTTTGAATATGATCAAGTCTGACTTTTTGGATTAGGAACCTAGGAATATAGAAATTACCAGGCTGGCTCAGGCCCGAGGTCCAGCTGGTCCAGTAGCCTCTCTCTGACATACACCAACCCTAGAGGAAGATGTAAGAACCTCACAAAGGGCAGATTTGGGAAAGCTTCTCCCCCGTATCCCCATGTCAGAGATCAGGAGACATGAGAGCTAAACATTGGTTTAAACCTTGATGCACAATCTAGCTTCAGGATCTGCATATATATCTGAACCTTCCCAGGGTATGGGGGTGCTTGGATCAGGGGTTTAGGTTCACACCTAACTCAACTAAAATGTTCTTTCCTTACTTAATCAAACCCAGATGGAATTATTTCACAGTATGCCATTTGAATTTGCCAGTTACAGTAAAGTCAGTGGAGACAAGGCACAAGTCCATATTGCTTCTTGATTCAGTCCTTAGCCAGGCAAACACCAACTGGCTGCAGTGGCAATTTATCTGAGTAGGGACTGAACAAAAAGTGCTTGATTCAAAGCCCACCCAAGTCACTGAAGTCTGGGCTACACTACAGACCTCTATCGGTTTAACTAGGCTGCACATGGGTGTGAAAAATCCACATCCCTAAGTGACATAGTTATACCAACCTACCCCCTGTGTGTGGATAGCGCTATTTCAATGAACAGCTTCTCCTGCTGACATAGCTACCACCTCTCAGGGAGGTGGATTAACTAAGGTGAAGGAAGAGCTCTCTGAAGGTAGAGCTCTCTTAGGTCAGCTTAGAGTAGTGGTTCTCAACATATTTACCACTATGGGCCATATATGCAGCTCTTTGTGTGTTATGTAGGCCACATCCACACAATATATATATACTACCTCAATGGCCCTGAGGATGTCACATGGGCTGCAGCTGTGTGCTGATTGGCTTGAGAACCACTGGCTTAGAGTATCTTCATTAAAGCACTACAGTAGCGCAGCCACATCAGCTGATGCAGTGTTTTAAGTGTAGACGTACCCTCAGAGTCTTGAGTCCTAAGGTAGGTGTACTCAGTGTGGGACTGTTGCAATGCCTTTGGAAGTCACTGGAGAAACTGTCATTGACTTCAGAGAATTTTGGATCATGCCCAAACTGAATATGTGTCTCAAGACTTTGCCCCATGATAATAGGCCAGAGCTAAGTAGCCTGTTGCACTTACAAGCATCATCACTTTCTTCGAAGTTATTAATCCTCTTGAGTTTACAATCTCTTTCTGCTTCAACAGCTGAGACTGTAAACTCCTGTAATGACATTTCCCCCTGCACATGCATATGCCCTTCAACCACTCTAAGGCCTATGTTTTCAAAGTGCCCACTAATTCGAGGCACCTTAGCTTTCACATTTACAGTTTGAGATGCCTGGGTATCACAGGTGAGACACCTCAAAATTGAGATAAGGCACCCAAAATCAGAGGCCACTTCTCTTAATAATAGATTTTTCTCCGTGCATTCTCAGACCTGCAGTTCCCAACATTCATAACTAGAGCTCAAAAAACAATTTATGCAGAAGTAATTTGCTCAGAGAATTTGGTCTCTTTCTCTTCCGGTCACTGGGCAAATCAAAATTTCCTCTACTGTGTTTGGTATAGACATCTAGATAGACGTATGTACAGTGCTGACATCTAGGTAGACTTACATGTAATACTAGGGAGGAGCTGGGGGTCAAGGTACATGTAGGTACCAATGACACAGAGAAAGGTAGGAGAGAAGTCCTGAGGGCCAAATTTAGGCTGCTAGGTAAGAGATTAAAGTTCAGGAACTCCATGGTAGCATTTGCTGAAATGTTTCCAGTTCCACATTCAGGGTCTCAATGCATGGATGAGACGAAGGTATAGGGAAGAGGGATTTAGGTTTATTAGGAACTAAGGAAGGTTTTGGGAAACTAAGAGCCTATATAGTAAGGATGGGATCCACCTAAACCACAACAGAATCAGATTGCTGGTATGTAGAATTAAAAAGTTTGTATAGAAGTTTTTAAACTAAGGCCTGGGGAAAAGCCGACAGGTGTGGAAGAGCATACACTTCAAACGTCCCTTAGAGGAGGACTTGTTAAAGAGGACTCTCTATTGCCTAGTAAAGAAGAGAGGATCGAAGTTGATAAAATACAGGTAGGCACTAAAGAGAAACAATCAAAAGAAAGACAGTGCCATTCTATTACATCACATGAAGGCAGACAACTAAATATTGACAAATTTCACAAATGCTTTTATACAAATGCTAGAAGTCTAAATACTAAGATGGGTGAACTTGAATGCCTGGTGTTAAATGAGGATATTGATATAATAGGTGTCATAGGAACTTGGTGGAAGAATGATAATCGAGACAAAATATAGAGGAATATAGGACAGAGTAGGTTGCACTGGTCAGGGAATGGTACTATATGCGAAAGAAAGCATAGAGTCAAATAGCAACAATCTTAAATTAATCAAAACAATACCATAGAACCTCTATGGATAAAAATTCCATATCTGAATAATAAGAGCATAGCAACAGGAATATAATACCAACCACCTGACCAGGATGGTGATAGTGATTGTGAAATGCTCAGAGAGATTAGAGAGGCTACAAGAAAACAGAAAGTCCAATAATAATGGGGGATTTCAACTATCCCCATATTGACTGGGTACATGTCAACTCAGAATGGGACGTAGAAATAAAATTTCTAGACACTGTTAATGACTGCTTCTTTGAGCAGCTAGTCCTGGAACCCTACAAGGAGAGAGGGAATGCTTTATTTAGACCTAAGAGGGCAGGCAGGATCTGGTCCAAAAGGACAATATAGCTGAACTGCTCAGTAATAGTGACCTTAATGTAATTAAAATGAACATCCTTGTGGGGGGCAAAATAAAACCACCACACTAGCATTTAACTTCAAAATGGGGGTTTATACAAAAATGAGGAAGCTAGTTAAATGGAAATTAAAAGGAACAGTCACAAGACTGAAATGCCTGCAAGCTGGATGGAAACATTATAAAACACCATAATGTAGATTCAAACTAAATGTATATCCCAAATAATAAATTAAAAATACAACAAGAGAACCAAAAAATGCCACCATGGCTAAACCAAGTAAAAAAAGTGGTTAGAGACAAAAAGAAATCCTTTAAAAATTGGAAGTCAAATCCTACTGAGGAAAAGAGAATGGAGTACAAACTCCAGCAACTCAAGTGTAAGAGTATAATTAGGATGATCCAAAAAGAATCTGAAGAGCAATGAGCAAATGACACAAAAACTAACAGCATTTTTTTTAGTATATCAGCTGGAGGAAGCCAGCTAAGCAATCAGTGGGGTCACTGGACTCATGGAGGACAAGGTAATTGCACAGAAGCTAAAGAAATTGTGTATATCAGTCTTTACCCACAGAGTGTGAGAGGGAGCTTCCCACACCTGAGCCATTCTTTATATGTGACACATCTGAGGAACTATCCCAGAATGTGGTGTTAATAGAGGTGGTGTTGGAATAAATGATAAATTAGAGATAAATACATCACCAGGACCAGATGGTATTCACCCAAGAATTCTGAAGGAACTCAGACAGAGGTTGCAGAACTACTAATAGTGGTGTGTAACCTGTTAGCTTAAGTTAGTTGTACCAGATGATTGGAGCACAGCTAATGTGATGCCAATTTTTAAAGTGACTCCAGAGGATACTCTGGCAATTACAGGCCAGTAAGCCTGACTTCAGCACCGGCAAACTGTTTGAAACTATAGTAAAGAACACAATTATTAGACACATAGAAGAACACAATTTGTTGGGTAAGAGTCAACAAGGCTTTTGTCAAGGGAAATCATGCCTCACCAGCCTACTAGCATTTTTTGAGAGGATAAGCAAACATAGGGACAAAGTTGGTCCAGTGGATGCAGTATACTTGGACTTTCAGAAAGCCTTTGACAAAGTCCTTCTCCAATGGCTCTGAAGCAAAGAAGGCAGTTATTGGATCAGAGGGAAGGACCTCTCATGAATCAGTAACCGGTTAAAGACTGGAAACAAGGGGTAGGAATAAAAGGTCAGATTTCACAGTGGAAAGAATTAAATAGCAGGATCCCGCAAGGATCTAAACTGGGACCTGCACTATTTAACATTCATAAATGATCTGGTAAAAGGGGTAAACAGAGAGGTGGCAGAGTTTGATACAAAATTACTCAAGATAGTTAAGTCCCAAGCTGACTGTGAAAAGTTACAAAGGGATCATGGGTGACTGGGCAACAAAATGGCAGATGAAATTCAGTGTTGATAAACACAAAATAATGCACATTGGAAAACATAATCCCAATTAGACATACAAAATGATGGGGTCTAAATTAGCTAAATTTGAGTCATTGTGGATAGTTCTCTGAAAATATCTGCTCAATATGCAGCAGCAGTCAACAAAGCTAACAGAATGTTAGGAACCATTAGGAAAAGGATAGAAAAGAAGACAGAAAATATATTGCCTCTATATAAATCCATAATACAACCACACTTTGAATACTGTATGCAGCTCTGGTTGCCCCATCTCTCTCTCTCTTTCTCTCTCTCTCTCTCTCTCTGTGGATCCTGCGTTTCCTGGCAGATTACACTAGCCTCAGAGGCTCACTGTGACCTTCCATGTAACCCTTCTCTCTCTAGACACAAGATCACAGCCTACTGAGCCATTTTAATCATAAGCCAGTGAAGAGAAGCTATCCTTCCTGGCACAGTCTCTGCTGTCTCCCAATCTCAGTGATTAATTAGAGGAGGCAGAAAGCGGGGAGCCTGGGCCTGCTCTCTACTCCGGGCTCCAGCCCAGGGACCCTAATAGTATCAGCTAAGATGGCTGACCTTTTAGCAACAGAACACAATACAATTCCCTGGGCTACTTCCCCACAGCAGCCCCCACTTCTTCAAACTCCACTTTACCCTTACCTCAGGGCCTCCTTCCTTGTGTATGATATGATGTCTAACACTCAGTCTCACCCACAGCACAACTTCCTTCCACAGCTCCTGACATCCACCCTCACCTGCTTAACTGGGAGGTTTTTTTAACTGGTTTCAGCAAGCCCCTGACTGGCTTCAGGTGTCCCAATCAGGCTAGCTGTTTCTACTGCTTTCTAGAAGGTTCTTAATTGGCCCCAGGTGTCTTGATTAATGTGGAACAACTGCCATTTGGTTCCAATGGTACCACGGATTTGTTTAGCCTGGGACCAACATATCTGTTCCTTATTACTTTCCTATAGCCATCTGGCCTTGCCCCATCACTATATATATATAGGCAACAAAAATGAAGATGGATATGAAACAGCTTCCATATGAGGAGAGATATGATACAGGTCTATAAAATCATGAATGAGGAAGTGTTATTTACTCCTCATAACACAAGAACTAGGGATCACCCAATGAAATATGTAGGCAGCAGATTTCAAACAAACCTAAGGAAGTATTTCTTCACACAACGCACAGTCAATCTGTGGAACTCATTGCTGGGACTGTTGTGAAGGCCAAAACTAATTGGGTACAAAAAGGAATGAGATAAGTTCCTGGACGATAGGTCCATCAATGGCTACTAGTCAAGATAGTCTGGGATGTAGCCTCACATCTTGTGTGTCCCTAAGCCTCTGACTGCCTTAAGCTGGGACTGATCACTCAATAATTACCCTGTTCTCTTCGTTCTCTCCAAAGCATCTTGCACTAGAAGGCAGGATACTCAGCTAGATGAACCTTTGGTCTGACTCAGTTAAGGTGACCAGACTGCAAATGTGAAAAATCAGGATGGAGGTAGGGGGTAATAGGAGCCTATATAAGAAAAAGATCCAAAAATCAGGACTGTTCCTATAAAATCGGGACATCTGGTTACCCTAGACTCAGTATGGCCATTCTTATATTCTTATTGAATTCAAGCTAACCGATTTTTCAAGCAAGGTGGGTTTTTTGTTTGTTTTTTAACAGTCTGGATTGATCAAAGACATTTTGCTGTGAGAGACAGATACTTGACATTCTAAATATGAACTGCTGGTTTGTTCTGATTAGTCACTTAGGTCACATGGTATTTTTTCCATTTCTTGATTGGATATTGGTAATTCTCAGAATCCGAAGGGATATCCCGAAGAAACCCACTGGACATTTGACTTTCCTGGAAAGAGGGAACAGAAAGGATGCAGGTAAATTGGACTATGGAATTTTAGAATACTTTAAATCCTTTACTCTCTGGGCCACCCAGCACTGCCTGAAGCATTAGTGTTAGAAAGACTGGGCTACTGTAAAACTGATTGGCTGGCTCATCATTTAAAATCCGTTCTCTGTTATCATGATCACACAAAGTACTTGCAAGTGCACAAGTGGCCATAACCATGAGTAGTCAGACCCATTCCTAGCTTGCTTAATGGCCTCTGTGCCAGGGATCCCTGTTCCCTTGCAGACTCGGAGAGATTATAACAGATCCACCATCCTGTTATTCACCTCTGATCTCCAGCCGGCTCCTTCCCTCAAGTTTTCCGAGGCAAGTATTGCATCTACTCAGTTTTGCTCTATTCCATTTGCTTCAGATACAGTGGGGACACTGCAGAGTCCAACCAAGTCTCAATATGCGCTAATGATCTAGAACTAAGAGGCTCCATAGCCCACTGTAAATCCTCTGAGTCATCCAGTCCTTCCATCCCTCGTCTGTTTTTGTGCTAATGTGTGTTACTGATGCAGGCGCAGATAGAATCGTGCTGTTTTTTGCGGCTGCTTCAGGGAAGAAATACATTTACATTACTAAATGTAGCTTTCCAGCAAAAACACCAAGTGAGGTCAGGAGACAGCCTCTGATAATGCAGAAAAAGACTTTAAAACAAATAACTCAAATTCATTAACATAAATTCAAAAAAAGACAAGAGAAACAGTGGTAAAAAAACCACCTCAAAACCCTGATAGTTCTGCTTCAAACAGCTCTTATCACAGCTTTTATATTGGCTGTTACTTTTCCTTTTGATAGTCTCTTCTGACTCACTTATCAAAGGATATTTCCTGACTTCTCTTTGTACTCTGCTGTGTTTGGGGGATGTTTCTTCTTGCAGATGTATCCTGTGTCAGACTATCCCATTCATTACACACCTTTACTGTTGGACATGGCTTTTCGTTTCTAGGAATACATTCTGTTTCCATGGCAAAATTTGCTCAAGATGTTGTTGGCTTTAATTCACATGAGGGAATCCTGCTGCCATGCCATAAACTAGACCTAATTTATGTGGTACAGTGCACAGGTAGCTGTGACACTCTGTGTATCAGAAAGGAAATTCTGTGATAGCTTCAGGTAAATTTGGGCAGGAAAGGAGATTTTTCCTGAATTAAATGTGACTAAGAAGAATTTAATGAGTTCAAGATCTCCTATGTTATTTATGTTGATAATCACCTCAAGCATTTTGAGATTGATGAATTGAAAGTGCTATGTAAGAACTAGGTATTTATTATTATTAATTATTATTATTATTGTTTATTACGGTTTGTTGTTTGTTTATTTTACACTGCCCCTATATTCAATTTACCATAGGCTGTTGTACTGGAAATGCATAACTGAACAGTAGAAATTGCCAAGGTAGGGAAGCTAAAGAGGTTGGACTCCGGTAGTGCACACCTGGGCAGCCAAGAAAGAGCAGAAGGGGATTTGAGATTGTGGGATAAACACACCTGGATGCTTCTGCTAAAAGAAGCAGCAGTGAAACAGTTAATAAGGTTGACTCTTGTGTTGTCATTGCTAGGTTTCAGAGTTAACAATCCATTGCGCGATATCTCGCATTTCTAAAGCTATTCTTTCAGGCTGTCTCTAGTTTCAGGAAAACACTACTGTACAGGTTTATACTCAGCTCACATTTGAATGGTTTGCTCTGCAACCATAACATAAAGAAATATAATATGTTATCATTTTAAATACAAAAAGCACAATTCAGAGACCAAGGTGTATCCTGGGGTAATTTTCGGGGCAATGGATTCAGAGAATATACTAGTAGCTTGTTATAAAGGTAGTTTCCCATTATTTTTCTTATCTGACCATATTCTGTCAGTTATAAAGGCTAAAATTAAAGATCTGAATGAATCAAAACCACAGAAAATGTGAGTAATCCCAGATTCAGGATCTTTGAAATCTGGACCAAAAATTGTATCACATTTTGGCAATTGGCCTCTACTTTTAGAATGGGGTAAATCAAAACTAATCTCCAAGCTGCACCTTCCCCCCAAAAATGTTTTAAAGTCATATCTAGATCCAAACTGTTTAGTTTAAATCTAACCCTAGCTGAAATCAACAGTGGGCAAATATTGTAGAACGTGGGGGTTTGCAAGGCATTTTGCAGTGGGGGAAGGGTCACAAAAAATGTGAGTTCACATATCAATTCTCTTGCAATGTATACCCAAATTTTATTCCAGGGAATACATGATTTTCTAGCTAAAGGGGAAACCTGGGTGATATTTGGGATAGAAGAACCCTAAAAGGCTTGGCTGGCACAAGTGAAGGCCATATATATGATTTATTTCTATTTAATAAGATTAAATAACAGCTAAGAAATCAAATCACCTTTGCAAGAGCTCTAGGTACTCTAACACTTAAATGATCTTACAACAGACTGTACTATCTAACATTAGTCTGAATCTTGAACCTATAGTGTTCTCGTTCTGCTACCTTATGCTGTCAAAAGCAGGCTGAAGGCCCCACCTCTCCAAGAACCAAAATGGAATGGGTCCTGAGCGTATGTGTAGCCACCTACTACTTTAAGAAGATCCTCCTTGGATGGCCCCAAATTTCATATGCAGGTGGCCATCACTTCACCTGGAACTCTAGCAGTGTGATCCATTATCAGCTGCACACATCAGGAATACTACTTGTTTGACACCCTAATGCAGAATTTGCAGTTGTCCCATCCCATCTCTCGGAACCCCAGCTACATGCTACAGAGTCTCCCCTCACAAGCCCATCATATCTCCCAGAACCACAGTGAGGCACCTCCAATCCCATCTACACTTGTGCTCCTCAGATCCAACCATTGCAGGCCTGCTAATCAGTCAGTGATCCCATCCACGGCTTCCTCACCATCATCTTGCTTATGACCCCAGCTCTCCTGCCTTTGAGCCCCCTTCACAGATAACCCATCACCACCCTGAAACTTAGATTGTGAGGTCACTGGTTCTCCACAGCCAATCCTAGTCTTGTAGAAAGCAGTCTGCCTTAAATATTTGAAAGCCCAGGTCATATTCAGCAACTTTCTTCTGGCATAAATGAATAATAAAGACTGTGGCAGCTGCTTTGACATAGATTCCGTGCATTTCAGACCAATCCTCCATGCGTCTCTTTCCACTTTGCCACGTCCTGATAGCAAAATCCTTTTCTTCCATTTGATAAGAAAATAGCTGCAGAGAGCACTAAAACCCTCATTTGCTCCCCAGAATGTGGTTCTGTGCTAAAGCTGGTGCTATCAGCTCTTCCCTCTCATGCCTACCAGTTTCACTGATGCTCTCAACACAAACAAGACCAAGTTTATTCATTTTAAGGGAGACTGCCAGCTCGCACGTGGGCCCAGATTTCGTATCTGGTGAAACAGACTTTTGCAAATGATAAATCTGAAGGCAGGCCTAACATGAAGCCCTAGATCTGAAACTCTCCAAACTTTGATGGCATTTGGATCCAAATCTGAACTGTTCAGTTTGATGCAGCCTCTCCCTTTGACTCATAAAAATGTTTCCATGAATGTATAATTATTTCTTTTTTCAGTTCCAAAGGAAAAATGCCTAACTAGAAAAAAAACCAAATACCATAGCTGTCAACATCTTGTGACAACAAGTCAATAGATTTCAAATTTGCATACAGTTACATATATTTCCATAAATCCCCAGCATTTGCATAAAATCATGCCTGATTATGTGGGGGCTTGCAGTTCCTCCTACAGCCCACAAACTCAGGACACTCCCGCAAGCCTGGCAGCTCTTAATTCTGAGACCCTCACACTTATCAGCACTGGGGCAAACCTGAAAGTGAACTTGAGTTGAAACAAACATGACCCTGACCAGTTTATTTTCACTGTCTAATCCTCGACAAATACAAAGAAAAGGAACAGCACTGAGGTGAAGACGGCCTTCACTTTGTATCTTGTACACCACCAACCAGCTTATCTGTTTATATATTTCAATATATATATTGAATAATTTCAAAACAATTCTTTCTGTTGCAATAGTCTCAGGTGTTATTAGTAGCAGGTAGAGACATCTGTTGGATTTTTTTAACACATGTTTTTTAATGTGACATTGTCATTTTTGCCATTCTGTCCCTCTAATGAGGCATCGATTTAATCATCCCCCACCAATGAGGATTCAATATATGCCACAACAGAAGACAGAACATCCTATCATGTATCCAGGTCTGTTCCACATTTCCGATCCCCATCCCATATCTCATATTTATGGCACAGTTGGATGGCACAGGTTCTGTTTCACTCCCACCCCAACCACAGTGTAACAGGCTGGATTGACAGCCCTAGAGTCCTTTTTTTATCCCTGGAATAAGTACAGCAGAGATAGCAGCAATGCAAGCTTCCCCCACACTATATGATTCAGCCCTGAACTCCTAGGAATGTGAGGGAAGCTTAGTTTCCATAAGTTTAGCCCTTGGCTTCTCTGCTGAGACAGCCATTCAGGGGTCGGTAGTGGTGGTGGGTTTTGTCTTGTTGACACTTGTCTGCTGGAAAAGAGACGGAGGCCTGCCAAACTCATTTCATGTTGGCCACTGCACAGCCAGCAGATGGGTCACTAATGACTTGGACCAGATGGCACATGGTCTTAAAGAGGAAATGCTCTATATCCCACTCCCAACCCTCTAAGTCGCCTAGACTCCCTGCATGGGCTGCCTTTGAAATGTATTTGGTAACACCAAGAGTGTATTTAAAGGGATTGTGGAACTGGCCAATTTTCACGCTAATTAAAGTTCAGAGATGGAAGGGAGCTGTTTAGAAGACATCATAGCAACAAGGAAAACATATTGTGCAATATCACATATTTTCAAGAGCCCATATTCAAATCCATTTTCAGCCCATGCACAATCAATTTTCCTCTATCCTGTGTTAGAGATCCTCAAACAGAGTCTGTCCTGCTCCCTCATTGGCCCAGCATGTGATGGTCCTGGATGCAGTCAGTCCCCAAGGATTGAAAGAACTAGGTCAGTGGTTTGCAGGGAGATTGAGAGTCCAGCCTCCAATCAGAGGAAGGGAGAGGATTACTGATATCTACAGACAGCATAGCCAAAGGGGAAAGCATTCACTTTTCCCATAGCGGATGCTTATAAAAAAAGAGCCAGCCCAGGCTGGGAACAGCCTTTGTCACATTCTTAGTTTCTCTTGAAAGGTTTTGATTTCAGGAAAATGGGTAAGAGAGGGGAGAGCAGGCTCAGAAGAGCATTTCTAAATGTGGCTGATGCCCTCTTTGTACCTCCACATCTATCTGGCTACCTGGGTCATTGGCTCTCTCCTCTTTGACTGTCTTGCCCTAAGCATGCAGCTGTGAAATGTTCTCAGGCCAAAAGCCCAGATCTTGGAACTGGAGGGTATTTGAAACTCAGGTCCAGATCTAAAACGTTCAGCTTGAGCAAATCTCTAGGCTGCACGCAATTTAACTGTGCGCTCATGAGAGACATGCAATTGATTTGCCCCACTTATGAATTGCCCTGTCTTTATGCATGCATTTGGGTATGGATGTTGAGGTAGTGTCCATGCAGAATTTCCATGTGTACATGTTTGTGCATCACTGTGTGGGTGTGTACCTGGAAACAATTTCTGTCAGGATTCAGTGAGTGTGGCGAATTTATTTACACAGGAGGATTCCTGTCCCTGTTAGAGCACCTGTTCATAGGTATATATTAGCTTAGGTGTTCATAAAGGGGTGAGTTTTGGTGTAACTACTGCATCCTGTGCACACACCGTGTGGAAGGTTTCACATGTTGCTTTTGTGTGTGCATTTGTCGCTAGTACATAAGAACATAAGAATAGCTCTACTGGGTCAGACTAAAGGTCCATCTAGCCCAGTATCCTGTCTACCAACAGTGGCCAATGCCAGGTGTGACAGAGGGCATGAACAGAACAGGTAATCATCAAATAATCCATTCCCCGTCGCTTCTGACAAACAGAGGCTAGGGACACCATTCCTGCCCATCCTGGCTAATAGGATGTATGATGGGTTTCCCATGTATCGCCTTGTGTGTGTTTGTCTGCAATGTGTGCATCCCCTGCAGGCATTGACTGGATAGGCTGCTGTGTTATGCATCTGTGTGTGTTTTGTGTTTCATTCCATACCAATCTTATATGGAAGGATTCCTCTCTTTCTCTATGTGTGTGTGTTTATTTTCCAGGGAAATGTTGAATGGAAGGGTTCCTGTTTTTAATGTGCGTGTTTGCATCCCATGTAGACATGGCATGGCAGCAGGGTTCCCTCATGCATCTGTGTGCTCATGTATGTAGGAATCACTCTGCTATTTTCCTTCTGTCTGTGTTGTGCTCCCTTCCCCCCATCCAGCCTTCTCTTCTTCTTTTTGGACACTGTGGCTATGAGTGTATTTTGTCCCCAGGGCTTGGAGCTGTTCTGTCAAGCCCTGAGCAATATCTCTTCCCCACAGGAGGAAACTAGCTCTTTTATGTGTGTCCAGCTCCCATCAGCTTTCTGACAAGTTTTGCAGTGCGGCCTCCCTCCCGAGCCCTCAGTAAGAGAGATCTCTGTCCAGGATGAGGCTTTCTCATGACAGGGGACAGTGCTTCACCTGCAGCCACTGGACTCTCCTCTGTTGGGTTATTTCAGCTTTAATACTGGATAACACTGGACACAGCTCTTTTTAAATCCTTCTTTTCTCAGCCAGCCAGCATGTTGATAGGCAGCTGCCCTCGGTCTGCTGCAAGGGGCACCTTGAAAAGACACTGGAGCAGTGTCCATTTGGGCAGCAAAAAGAGCTAAAGAGGTATCAGACTACTTATGTTAGGTCTATGCTACAAAGTTTGGTCAGCAGAGCTATGTTGGCCAGAAAAAACACACTTGCCCAACAGACATAGCTACACTGGCAAAATCCCCAGCCTAGATGCACCTAGGCTGACAGAAGAGTGCTTCAGCCAACATAGCGAATGTCATTTGGGGAAGTGGTGTTGGCAGAAAAACTCCTTGTGTCAGCAAATGCTGCATCTCCACTGTGCCGACACAGCGATGCTAGCAAGGCCTTTGTAGTGTGGACTAAGTCTTAGACTGTGAGTTCATTAGGTCAGGGACCATCTTTCTACTTGGTGTTTGTACAGCACCTAACACAACAGGATCCTGGCCCATGACTAGGGCTCCTCATTGCTACAATCATGATAATCAGACTTCAACTTACAGGCATGGTGTATGTAGGTGCAGGCAATGACATGGGAGGAAATATGAGAGAACTGAGTAGCCCTTTTTGCTTCACAGGTTAGAGATCCTCAAACAGAGTCTGTCTTGAACACATTTAGGGGGGCATGTCCCATGAAATCTGGAAAGAAAAACTTCCTTATGGCTAGAGCTGGGCAAGATTTTTTGTATGACACACTTTTTTGCTGAAAAATGCAGGTTCAATTTCCAAACAATTTCCAAATTCCTGTGGAATTCACCAAAGTGTTTCAGCTGAAAAAGAATCCCTAAATCAAAATTTCCACCAACATCAAAACATTTCATTTTGATATTTTGGAAATGAAACATTTTGACTTTTTGATTGAAAATGGCTTGTCATGAATTTCAATTCATTTTTTTAAAATTGAACCTAACAAACCCTCAAAATGAAACAATACATGTAGAACAAAATGTTTTGTATGAACCAAGATGAAATTGTTAGCCACTGAACTGGAAAAAAAAAATTGGTTATTCACACAGCTTTACCTATGCTGTCCTTCCTAGCCTGGCAGCTGATGTGTAGGGAGCAGGAATTGCCCTGTGATAGTCTGAAATGCTCTGCAATTCCACACTGGTTATCACTCAGGGAAATGGTTTCTACTGCCAGGAAGTGACTGAAATGATCCAGGTAAATGGGAAAGGAGTGTGTGGTGGGGAAAGATATTACCAGGCAAGGCCTGTGGTCTCTGACTTCAGGTCTGGCTAAGGTCTTTGGGCTTCAGACCATGAAGCCACCATCACGTGTTGTATGTGGATCCATTAGCATGGTAACTCAACCAGGAGTCAGCAATAAGGCCTGGTGGCTGGAAGGTAAGTGTAGGAATGAGTTGGAAGCGGAACCTTTGAATGGCACCCTCCTGGATGAGAACCCTGGCCCTGCTGGGTTAAGCTCACTGATGGGATTGTGAGAAGACTCATTTGGCCAAGAACATCCTAGTGTCAACCAGTCAAGTGTAAGAAGGGGTAGGCTAAATCTTTCAGCACAAAGAACCCGAGCTGAGCTGAAGAGGCCTTTGTCCTTCAGTGAGCTGGAAACCGATGTTATGGACAAAGAGGGGAGGTAGTGGCTAGATAAGCCTTTGCTTCATGAGGGCCTGGGAGTAGCTGAGGTGGATGGATGAATGGAGAATTCTTCGCAGGGCCAAGCAGGCTGATAGGCAGAAGTTCTCCATAGGAACATGAAATAGGATGTGATAGGCCAGAAGAGAGAGAGAGAGAGAATGAGCTCATTGTAGACACAGTGTGAGTGTATGGGCCAGATTTATCCTGGGTGGCTCCTTTGAAGTCAGCGGAGTGACACCAGGAATGAATTTGGCTTTGTGTCTCTTCCATACAAAGGACATCCCAAACCTTTGGCTTGTGCCTGGAGGACTTCTATATTTTATGTTCAGACAGAAGGATGAGAAAAGCCCTTTAGTCAGCCTCTGGCCACTGGCTTCTGAAACCCTCCAAACATCAGAGACCTGACGCCATCAGTAAAACCAGGCTCAAAGGTTAAGATGGGTTTGTCTTGAGCATGGACCCTTGGCTGCAGCATCACTACTCACAGCCAGCACTTTGATAAAGCTGTGGCCCAAAGCTTAATGGGGGATGTGCTCCTCTGGGATTCCTGAAAGATATTGACATTGTTTGCAATACAGGTGGCTGAGGAGTTTAGCAGATGGCTGCAATGAGACAGGAACTAGGGAACAGAGCTGTCTGCAGATGGTGCACTTATTCCCTTTGAGATAGTTTGTGGGCTGCCAATATGGCTGCAGACTTCACAAGCCCGTATTCCCATACACTCCTGATAGCAATTGGCTGTAAAAGTCTGAAGGATTTTTAACTAGTGATTTTCCAAACAAGATGCAATAACATTCCATTGATGAAAGGCCAGAAAGGATTTTTTTTTTAAATGTAGACTATATACACCACTGACCATAGGCTTGAGCCTGTGGCGGAGCCTGTGCCAGAGCCCATGGAAGTCAATGGAAAGGCTGTAGGCCAGGGGTGGGCAAACTTTTTGGCCCGAGGGCCACATCAGGGTTAAAAATTGGGCGGAGGGCCGGGTAGGGAAGGCGGTGCTTCCCCAAACAGCCTGACCCCGCCCCTTATCAAGCCCCCACCCTTCCCGCCCCCTGACTGCCCCCTGCAGAACCTCTGACCCAGCCAACCCCTCACCCCGCTCCTTGTCCCCTGATTGCCCTCTCTGGAGACCCCCCCCATTCTAACTGCTGCCCCAGAACCCTACCCCCTATCTAAGCTCCCTTGTTCTTTGTTCCCTGACTGTCCCCTCCCAAGATCCCCCCACCCTAACCACCACCCCTGGGACCCCACCCCCTATTTAAGCCCCCCTGCTTTGTTCCCTGACTATACCCTCCCAAGATCACCCCACACTAACTACCATCCTCTGGGACCTCACTCCCATCTAAGTCCCCTTGCTTTGTTCTGACTACCCCCTCCTGGGATCCCCCCCACCTTAACCACCAGCCCCGGGACCCCACCCCCCATCTAAGCCCCCCTGTTCTTTGTTCCAACTGCCCCCTCCCAAGATCCCCCCACACTAACCACCACCTCTGAGGACCCCACCACCTAAGCCCCCCGCCCTTACCTTAGTCAGCTGTGCGCTCCTCGACTGGGCCTGGGAGCGCGGGGCCCGGCGGCTCCCCACGCTCCACCCAGCTGCCGGGCCAGGGAGCACCAGGTGCTGCGGCTCCCCGTGCTCCCCGCAGCTGCCCGGCCAGGGAGCGCGAAGACCTGCGGAACACCGGGCTCAGCCAGCCCTGGCCAGGGAGTGCAGGGCCCAGCAGCTCCCCGTGCTCCACCCGGCCCCCGGCTGGGGAGCACGAGGTGGAGCGGGCTTGGCCAGCTCCGGCCACGGAGTGCGGGGCCCAGTGGCTCCCCGCACTCCACCCAGCCAGGGAGGGCGGGGCCCAGCGGCTCCCCATGCTCCACCCGGCCCCCGGCCAGGGAGCACAGGGCGGGCCAGTGCGGGAGCCGCAGCACGCCAGCCCAGCCCTTCTGCCAGGAGCTGGCGGGCTGGATGAAAATGGCCAGCGGGCCACATGAGGCCCGCGGGCCTTAGTTTGCCCACCCCTGCTGTAGGCACTGAGCATCCTCAGCACATGTTGACTTTAAAGGGAGCTAACAGAACTGTGCACCTTGCAGAATTAAGTGCTATATCAGCAGTAAGAATCTTACATGTAATTATAGAAGCACCACACAAACAACAGTGTCTAGCCGTGGGTGCTGTCTTTTTTGCAGGGGAGGAAATACGCTCCTGAGGTGGGTGGACATATGTGCAGGAGCTCCTTCTCCCAGGGAAGGATGGTGATCTCTAGAGGTTTTGCCATCCTGGCCCCTTGGAATGCTAGAGAGTGGAGAGGACTGGTTCACCCTGAGTATGCCAGGAGCATTTGCAGTCAGCGTGAGGTTAACGCTAAAGCTGGATGGACATTTTTCCTTGAAATGTTTTTTTGACTAAAAATGCTGTTTTAATCAAAAATCAAAATATTTCAAAACTATGTCAATTTCAACTACATTTCATGTGGAAAAAATAAATAAATAAAGGAAGCATTTGATACTATTAAAACATCCCATTTCCACATTTGAGGATGGGCACATTTTGATTCTTCATTTTGAGATGACTTTTTCCAAGACGATTCATTAGTATATCTTAAATCATTACGAAATGTGTTCCTTTTATTGAAACAAAATGTTCCAATCAACCTGAAATACATTTTTTTTTTACTATTTTGTTTTGTGAGAAATTTGGAATTTTTTTCATTCCAATTTCAGAATGGAAAAAGTTTCAAAATCTTGGAATTTCCATCAAAAAAGAAAATCTGGTTCCCACCCAGACCTAGTTAACACTCTGGCTCATAATAAGAAATCTCCATTGCACCAATTCCACAAGTGCAATTTAACAGGCCAGGCTAGTGGCTAAAGGTTGGATTTTGGCATTAAACCACCACCATAATTACTATATTTTCTGAGATGATTTCATAGGAGCTGTCCCTTTAAAACGGAGATTTGACACACTGTCTTGCCCCAGCATGCAAGACATCTCCCAGGAGTCCTGGCATGAAGGGAAAGTGTGCATGTTATGCCATCCCTTGGCATGATGCAGCATATGTTCCTTATGCCCTGGCCCGTCAGATTCATGGGCCAGTAAATAGCTGTGGGGGAAATGGTTTCACCTCCTGTCTGCCTTTGCTCGCCCCCTTTGTAGTAATCTGCACCTCAAGAAAGTGCCTGGAAGGAGTAGTTTCTGTATTCGACTGAGCTCAGATCTATTATCTTCAGTACTTGCAAGAGGCAGACAAAGGAGAAGGTTCTTTATGTGTTCCCTACCCCGACCACTTGCCCTAGAGCCAGGGACAATCTGATCCAAAATATCCCTCCTGTTAAGGTCCCAGTGGTCCAACAGAAAACGCCACAACACTCACATTAATGCCTCATGTGCAGGCAGAAATCAGGGACTCCGAGGCCTTGTGTACACTTAGAATTTAGGTAGACTTAGCTGTGCCATTCAGGGGTGTGATAAATCCAAACTCCTGAGCACCGTAGCTATGCTCACCTAATCACTGGTGTGGATGCAGCAGTGTCGATGGAAGAATGGTTCCATCAATCTAGCTACTGTCATCAAGGAAGTGGATTACCTACAGCAGTGGAAACCCCCCTTCCATTGCTGTAGACGCTGTCTATGCTATGAGGTTATACCGATATAGCTACAGTGGGACAGCCCCCCATAGTGTAGACAAGCCCCCAGAAACAAGATGCAGTGAAGATCTGTAATGGTATGTTTCCCGTGCCCCTGCCAATCCTGCTCCATGTAGCATGTTCCCCGGTGCTTTATCCGTTCACATTACAAGTGATCCAAGCACTGGAGTTTCTTCTGCCACTGTTCAACTTCTCATGTGCAGAAACTTGGTCTACGCTCTTTCCAAAGAAAACCTCACTCCTCAACAACTTCTTTGCTCATTACATTTCTTCCCCCACCCTCTTCTCCTAGACTCAGGAGAATACAGCACAGACAGATACGCTAATGAGACAATTAGCTCTCAGTTAACTGATTGAGTGGATGTTTATTTCTCTAACTAGCCAAACCAATTCTTAATGTTGTGAGCACTTGACTTTAGTTTTACAGTGTGATTTGTCTTTCCTCTCATATACACACACACCTACATATAGACATACGTACCACACAAACAATGATGTTAAAAGAATGCTATTAAAGTTGCAAAGTTGAGCACTTAAAAATTAGAAAATGCCAGAATTAAGGTTACTGGCATAACCTTGGCTTCCCTGTGTACGTGCATGATGATACAGTCGTTAATTGCATGATGAGCTATGGTTTGTACAAAGGACCCTTCCCTCATTCAGTGCACAAAATGGGTGGTGCTCACATAATGGGAAACTATTAGTTTCCTGCTCATTGTTGAATGTGTGACGCAACGCCTTATTTGCAGTACATTGTTCAAACCCTTTTTCGGCGCTTGCCAGTTAGATGGAGAATGGGTGTATGTGTGTTTTTGTGTGTGGGCCAAGTGAATGTATCTTTTGCCACTCTGACACCAAACATTTAAGTTCCCACTCTTCCATCATAGTTCATTCCCTGCCCCCAACTATTTTAAAACTGGGTGACATGGCGCGTTTGGAATCTCGACCTAATTGTGCTTGTGTAGAACTTGCCCCTTAGCACACCCTGTAGTGGATCCATAATGTATATAGAAATTGGCTCTGCTTAGAGTTGCAGGACTTTTCTTTGCCAGATCCTTGCAGATAGCTAGAGCCTGACTTTACCATTTGGTTGGATGAGAGGTGTCATCTCTGAATTTATTTTTAAACTTTTCTTTAATGGAGTTTTCAGTTTCTGAACCAGACACAAGAGTGCTATAATAGTGAAGCCTCATTCTGACTACACTTTTCCCCCCTCATCTCAAATGGTCATCCAGCACTCTTCTCACCCAGCCTCCTTCACATTCACTCTTGCACATGTGCACACACACACACACATACAGAGCGCCCAGCCTCACTGCACCTCCTGATTCCTCTCTCGCCGTGTCTTCTCTCCCTCTCCCCACAGGCAGGGGGAGATAAGGAGAGCAAAAATGGGGCATAATTTCCCTAATAGCAACCTTGGGGCCAGTGTTTCTTTTCTACCCCAAAGCTAGGAGGAAGCAGTCACCAGTGTTTTGCTCTTCTCCTGTCCCTGCCCAGCTGTTTGTCTGGCAATATTCAGTGCCAGCCTTGGTATGTCTCTGTCCCTCCATCTTCCTGGCACCCAGGTGCCTCTCTGCCTGCTACGACTGTCTCAGGAGAGCTGAGGAGAGATGGGAGTGATAGAAGGGTTGGATTCAAGATCCCCTTCTCGCTGCAGCATGGAACTCCCAGCCGTAGCTTTAAAAACCTGCACAGGCAGCTCAGCAGTAGAGTCAGATGCCTTTGGACCCTTTGTTTTGGCCCTGTAATTCCTTGTTCCCTATTTCTTGTCCCCTATAATCAGTTCCTTTCTGGATTCCGTGCCTCCCCTTACCTGAAGGGATGGGCCTTTTGCTGCTCTGATGGGCTCTGTTCACCAGCCCCAGATTTAAAATAGGCCAAGCGTGCAGTGCATGTCCCAGCCATCCGTCCTTCCTAGCAGCCGCAGCCCCTGCCTGCCAAGCTGGGAGCAGTACTATGGTGTTGGAAGGAGAGTGCACAGAAGGCTAGCTGTGCCCAGTTGGTTTAATATTTGAAATGTATCCACTGAGTGTCCACACTAACGTACCAGCCAATGAGCCACTTGCCAGCCACTCACTGTGAGCATGCACCCCTCGCTATTTGCTACGTGCTTAGCCTCTAACTCAAACGGTATATTTTTGGCTTGCTGATTGACCGGCTCCTAAACCCACCGAGAGCAGTCTAGGTGGCCTCGCGTGAACACTTGTGATACGAATACATCTGTAACCCTCAAGGAGATTACCTAGAGTCTTGGGACTCTGTCTGCTGGCAATTCAGGGAGAGGCACACTGTCCCTGGTAGAGAGGGGGAGCCAAGGCAGACTGAGAGTCGGCCCAGCAACCAGTAGGGAGTGAAAGGCCCTCCCGGGGAGTTCAGAAAAGAAGAGAAGCCTTTTTTGAGTCAGTCTGGAGCCAGCCAGGGCAAGGGCAGGACTGGCTGTGTGGGGAGCTGGTGAGTCCCAGGCCTGCATGCAGGGTTCCCTCTGAGAACTGACCTCTAAGGACCTGACAGCAGATCCCTAAGCTGGGCTTTTGCCTCTCCACTGACGATTCCCAGTTTGTAGAGTCTTGTGGGGGAGCTTCCCCAGCCTGGCTGAGTTAGCTCTCCAGCTCCCTAGGTGAGACCAGTCACCGCATGGTCTGTTCTAGTTTGGCTGCAAGGCCAGGGCTGCTGCCTGCTGTGTGTGTGTCTGGATGCTGAGCTAGGAGAAGACAGTCTAGATTTTAGTACAGTTGTGTAATCTGCATCTTGAGCCCTGCACCGCTTTGTGGTGAGGGGAAATCCTGGGTCCGAAGCAGCCCGATTCGTGCCTGAAGAGGATCCCTGCCGGCAGAGAGCAGCCCCTCTGCAGTGACTGAGGAGTCCAGAGTTATCTCTGAATCTGAAGATCATTCATGCAGTTTGTGAGTGCACCATCCTTTAGTTAGTCAGTATGGGAATTTGTTTTGAGGACCCCTTACTCCCTGAACTGTGTCCTCAAGCCAGGGAGTAAGGGTTTGGGGATTTTAAATTACTACTGCACATTAAACCTGTGGAGGGATTTCCCACCTTCTCCCACTTGTGAGTCCTTTGGGCTGTACTGAACCCAGTCAGCCACACCGCTACACCACTGCAGAGAAGAATGTTGTGGTCATAGATAATCTAGGGCCCCAACAAAATACACTTACCAACAGGACATTAATCTTACATTTGCTACATCAAGTCATGTAACTGGAAAAGTCACAGTTATTTGTGGGTACCGGTGACCCTAAAAATAGTGTTTTACCCTGTTATGCTGTATTTGTCTCCTGTTTAATATAATTATTGTGTCGAATATATTGTATGAGTGTGTGTTATTTCTTGGAAGTCTCCAACTATTTGGCAAGTAAGTGGGGATCACCCTGTAGTTAGAATTTTCTTCCCAAGCTGCTGTGGTGACCCTGCCAGGAAGGAGCTAAGGGAATGGAGGCACCGCCAAATAAGTTCATAGAAAAAAAAAAGAAGACACACCCTGCTGAGTGGGTGGCGGGATCCAGAAGAACCCAGCGCTGGCCATCAAAACCTGTATGGAGACTGGCATTAAAGAAGGTAACCGGGTGGAGAGGAGGCTTTATGCATCTTTGACTGAGCAGCCACGACAGCTTCCCTTTCCAGGGAGGCTCCTGCCAACAAAAAAACCAACAACTTGTGCGAGAGTGCAAGGAAAGTGAATCACAGGGGCTGTAAATACCAACATATGATTTATATGTTTGCTGATACATCTTAGAAGCATTTGCCCAGCTCTGACTACAGGGAATAAGAAGTGAAAGGTTGCAGAAGTAAAGGCTTTTAGCCCTCCCCTAGTTTAAGAGGATCAGCACAGAAAACAGAGAGTTAATTTTTTTCTGTTACACTGCAGCAACAATGTCAGATATAAATAAGCTGAAAATGTAAATCCAACATTTACTCCATGGACAAACACAGGCAGAGAAGGAGAGTGATGGAGGGAGAGAGAGAGGATGGATGGAGCACTGGATGTGCGAGAAGAAGAGAGATGCATCACACAGTATATATTTCATATGTATTAATATTTATACCAGTTCTTCCCCATCACCTCCAGGCTCTGTCTGCTGCTTCGGTTCATCCATCCAGCTCCAGGATGGAGATGGATATCTCAGCTCTTTCCTCTGTAACTCTTTAAACTAGTGACTAGGTGTCAGAGATGTGCATGAGTTCCTTGCTCAGGGGTTTGGCTACCTAGGGCTTCTGGTCATGCCAGGAGTAAGCATGGGGCTACACCCTTGGGAAGAAAATGTCTTCAGGAGAGCCTGATCAAGGAAAGACCCTAGATGCCAAGTTTTGGAAAGAATTCTAAGGAGAACGGAGTCTCTTAGGGCCTGGTATGTGGTGTTTTCAGAATGATATGTGGATTCTCTACCTTTAAGGACTGGAATATACCAGTTGGCAGAATTTAAACAAAATCTTGCCATTTGGCAGTCTGTTGCAGCTGGATTGGGGTCCAAGATTAAACCCAAGAGAGCAGTGGAGTTGCATGCAGCTTTGTGAATAAAACTCAGTGTACTAGCTCCATTCACTTTGGTGGTTATTTGGTTGTTCTTCTGCTCTAGTGGAAGTCACTGTGGTTAACTAAAAAGGCATAACTGGGTTATATGGATCTGGACACATAAGGTGAAAATCACTGATGAAGAGGAGGATGGAGTCAGCTTGCTGGGACCCCAATGATGGCATCCTTTTGAAACCACTCAGAGTCTGTCCACACTGCAGTTAGATACCCAGCTAACTCAGGCTTTTGGGGTTCAGGCTAAGAGACTGTTCCATTGTGGTGTAGAAATTTGGGCTTGGGCTGCAAGTGGAGCGCTGAGACCTTCCCACCCCACAAGGTCCAGAGCCTGGGCTCCAGCCTGAGCCAAAAGGTTTACACTGCAATTAAACAGCCCCCTACACTGAGCCCCACTCAGCAGGCATGGTCCAGCTGCAGGTTTTTAACTGCAGTGTAGACATACCCTCAGAATGCATAGAGGAATAGGGTGACCAGACAGTAAGTGTGAAAAATTGGGATGGGGTGGGGGGTAATAGGAGCCTATATAAAAAAAAAAGACCCCAAAATCAGGACTGTCCCTATAAAATTGGGACATCTGGCCACCCTATAGAGGAAGGAACAGTAGGAAGAAAGGCACAAAGAGTCATAGATGTAAAAACAAATGGTTTCCATTTGGACGATAAAAGGTGAGGATTCTGGAGTTCATGTGTAAAGGCTGCAGCAGTATTTCCATGCCAATAACACTGAAAACTTTCACAAGAAAAGATCCATTTTCCTACCTCTGCTTGGAAAAGAGACATTGGCTGTTCTGAAAGACTGATGCTTTCCTTAAGCAGGTGATATGAATGATGACAACTTGATGGAAACACTTAAAAAGCACTATATACCTCAAACTTCACAACCCAGAGAGAGAAATTTCACTTAAGAAAGCAAAGAAAAGAGGAAGGTATGTCAGCTTTCCTGGCTAGCCTTAAAGATCTGTCCTCCAGCTGTCATTGTGGTATCCATTTGTGAGGAGCAATCTGGGATTGCTTTGTATTTGGGATCAGAAATATGGACTTTAATGAGTGGTTGCAGAGTATTGTTCACAGAAAGCAACTTAATCCGAAGGGAGTGGTAGACATGGTATCTGAATCCAATAACAACAAAGGTGCAGCAGTTTGAGAGGGCATCCATGCCTACATACTGCAAAGGAAGGAAAGGCCAGTCCACAGACCTAACATAGGACTGAAGTCACTACAACCACAAGGACAATAGCGGCTTGGAGGGAACCATGTTTCCATTGCTTAGGAACATCATGTGAATCACAGCAATGTTTCTCCAGCTGACGTGCAGGACCCACAGCTATAGCAGAGATATGGCACGCATTTGTCATGTCCCAGACTAGAATTCAATGAAAAATACTCATTTTCAGCCAGGTGACCAGGAAGGAGCCCATTACAAAAATCTGTGCCTGTCCATAATGGAAGGCATCTCAGACCTCTTTGGAGTGCAGGATAAATGAGATTCAAGAGCTCCATATGGCATCAATGTAAATCTGATGAAGATGGGATTGATGTTGCAGGTACTGCAGCATCCAGAATTTCTGAAGTGAGAAAAAGGGGAAAGTGTGCTATTGTTACACCTAGAGAAATTGACTCAGTTGGAAAATTAGAGCTGAGGGGGTAAAGGGCCAGATTCCTAGCTGGTGCAAATTGGTGTAGTTCCATTGAAGTCAGTTGAGCCACATTGACTTTCACCAGCTGGCCCAATGGTTTTTGGATCCCTGCGGGTCAATGTAAAGTACAAGGAAACTTGCTGGCTGTTACCATTATTGGCTACAGAAGGAGAAGATCTGCAGTTAACTACAGGAAGATGGAATGATTATTCTGCTATTGTTATTACAGTGAGACAGCCCTTAGCATCTACGCAGAAAAATCCAGCACAGGGAGGTGACCTGGTTGGCCCAATGGCACACTGCAGGTCCATGGCGGACCTGGGAACAGAATCCATGCCCCTGGCCCTGTGTTCTATTCAGCAGACCATGGCGCCTCTAACAGAAGGTGGTTGGTTACTATGAGTCTAAGAATGGCTCTACCAAAGAGCTTTGATACAAAGCCTTTGTTATCAGATTTTCCCATTACTGTGGGGTATACTCATTTATTAGGGTTACTCTTCGGAGGAGGGTGGTGGTTCCGTAATTCTATCACTGTACTGCTGTGTCACTTGTGTGTTCATATGGAGTTCTACTTCTCCCTTCCGCAAGTTCCCTCCCAGTAGAGCTATCCTGCAGGACCTAGGTTCCCTATGGCTGGGTTCTTCTAGCCCCAGAATCAGACAAACATACACACACTTTAACAGAGCGCATCTGAGAGGACTGGGTTAATCAGCGCTCCCAAGATGAGCCCTTATATGTCCTTGGACTCAACAAGCTGGGCTGAACAGCACCTCCAAGCTGTCACCCTCATATGCTAGGGGCACTGCACCAAAATAGAGTACACTTGAGTAGGCTGAGTCGAGCGGCACTTTCAATCTGTCACCCTCATATGCCCCAGGTTCAGCACGTCCCAATCTCCACTTTCATGTGACAGTTGCTCATCAGTTGGGTAGTAACCCACTTGATGAGCAAACCCCACATGATTTTTGGACACTGCCGGGATCTTTAGCTTAGTTACGAGGAGTGTTGCTGCAGAATGAATGGGGAAGCCAAAAAACACCCACGGTGGTGGAGTGTGAGATTGAGAAGCAACCAGCTTAACCATGAAAATTATTTATTTCCAGTTAGGGAAGTAGGTTTTTGTGTGCATGTGTGCGCGCACGCTCAGGGTGAGCCAGTGGCTTGCATATGTTGTTGTGGGATGGAAAATGTCAGGGGAAGGGGACTGTGCGGACTTGGAGCAGGGAATGCACGCTTGTGCGTGCATGTGCAGTGTGCAGTTAAGGATGAGCAGATTGCTATGTGTGTGTGACTGGAACAATGCTGCCCCTGGGCTCAGTGCTGTGGCTGTGAGTTCAAGTGGGTATGCGGGTGTGGGTTGCCATACAGCCTGCTGTGGTGGCGGGTGAGTGAAATTAAAGGAAAAACATTCCTGGAATTAGGGTGGGATTTTCAAAAGAGCAGAGGGTTGGCTCCCCTCTCTTCCCTGTGAAGTGAATGGGGAAACTCCCACTGACCTTGCTGGGAACAAAGATAAGACCAGTGCAGAGTGCTTTCGGAAGCTCATGCTGTGTATGGAGAGAAGCTCATTTTCAGCTGCTTGTTCTTTTTGCTCTTGTGAACAGAGAGACAGATTTTCCAAAGTGCTGATTGCTTGCACACAGGACACACAGTTCAGTGGCAGTTGTGGTGACCAGCACCCCTGAAAACCAGGACACAAATGGCTTCACCCATCTCAAAGATACGTACTTGTCATTTTTGTTGCTTAAGCCCATGACAAGCCTGAAGTTAAAATAGCGACATGTTTTCAAGCTGCACAAGGGCAGAGAGGCCTCTGACTTTAAAAAGAACGTGTAATTCCTTTTCACTCTTGTGTAACTCAAAAAAAATAGCTAGAACAAGTCAGTTGCAATATATTTTTTATTTAAATCCTCTTTGGGCTGAGATTTAGCATGAGAAATTTCATCCTAAAGAGAAAATTACAGAGAGTTCATCGGGAACAAAAACAGAGGCTAGAATGGGGTAGTTCGTTCAATCTCTGCTTATGGTGCTCGCGATGTTACTCACATTGGCAAAGGGACAGAGGCCTGGTCCATTACTTAAAACTTATACTGACACAGTTATGTCAGCTAGGCATGTGAAAAAATAACACCTCCTACTGACATGGCTATGCCAGCAAAATCTCCAGTGCACACTGTGTCTACACTAGGGGGCTCTGCCAGCATAGCTATGCCACAATTTATACACCAGTCTAGGTTCTGTGATGCAAACATGGCCTAAGTCTGCCGCTCAGAGTCCTTGAGGTCTCAGGGACTGAGTTATTGTCTCCAATGTTGTTGTTTGTATAGCTTCTAGCACAATGGTGTTCTGGTCCACAAGTAGGTCACTTAGGAGTTATAATGATAATTAATAATATGGGGCTAATGACAGTTTTAAACAATAGCTCTGAGATCCCTCTCTAGGATCTTACAAACGTCCGCAAAGTTCACCTATGAGCTTTAGCAGGTCCCCTTTGGGAGGAGGGAGCTGGCCGTGGTCCTGATGGGAAGCATAGGGAGTAGGATGGGGATCTTAGAGCCCTCAGGGGGACATGAGAGGCTGCACAAAGGGAGCTGGATAGGGTATGCCTATTTTAGAGAGACAGTCCCAATTTTTGGGTCCTTTTCTTATATAGGATCCTATTACCCCTCACCCCCTGGTACCGATTTTTCACATTTGCTGTCTGGTCACCCTAAAGCTGGACCACTATGAGAATGATATGGTCCTTAAACAGCTGTTATTATGCAGCCAGTGCTCGACAGTGACTTTCTCTCCTGTTACACAAAGTACTTCACGGATGAAGGAGCCGATGCAGGTAGACAGAAAGCTGTGTTTCTGTCGTACCGGTTCCCCCAGACAAGAGCGACTACAAAACCACAGTGATGAATCTCTGCAGTTGCATCAGAGAAAAAAAAGGGTTATTCTTTTAGCACAGGATTCAGTTTGGCATGACTCATCCACAATACCTGGAAACAGAACACAGTACAATACAGTACAACTTCATTTTGTACTTTATTCACTGTTCCCCATGCAAACATTTATGGAGCAAAATAATGTAACCTGTATGGAGTAAGTGACAGACATCAGTGAAACAAGGCTGTAGAGACCTAGTAGGGTGAATAAATTAAAGCATTCAGGCATTGGAAAATAGCAATGGCAGAGGGAGAGATAAAGTTGAAGAAGAAAAGGAACTAGGGTGGAAAGATATATTTCTAGAGGAGATGGAGAGTTGATGAGACAGAGAGACTGCAAAGATGGAGGTCCTTGCGCCAGTGGTGATGAGACTGTGTGAACAGGACAAAGAGGCCTGTGCTAAGCAGGGAACAGAGAGATAAGGTCCATCTAGTTGGCTGTAACAAGTCCATGGAGGGCTTGGGAGGCTATAATCAACCAGCTCATTGCAAAGTCTATTTTGGGTGGAATTCTTCCTCTTATCACAGCCAGAGAAGCCCAGATAAACCTCCCCTAATCCTCCATACCAATGTCTCCTGAGCATCATGAGGCATTTGGCTTGCCTTTTCTTGGGCTTCAGTACCCCTATACGAGCTGCTGGGCCAGAAGGAATGTGAGAGTGTATTCTCAGGTAAATCCAGCAAGCTTTGTAATAGGTTCAGCCAGAGCCTCAGATCTGAACACCTGCCAAATGTCACTGCATCTGAAATCCAGATCCAGATTTTACAGATGGCCCATTTTATAATGAACCAAACAAACCAAGTCAGATCAGAGCATCCTTAGACTTCGGAGTGTTCAAAATGTGAGTCTATCTCTGCAGTATGGGGACTTTGTAAATGCTCTCTGCATTTATCACAGGATGACTGTTTGCAGATAGCTTTCCAGGGACCAGCTAGGGGTGGAGGAGCTGGGACATGAAGGAACAGCTCAGCTTTGAGTAAAAGAAGGTTGTTTTTTCCTTCCTTTGCCCACAGTGACTGTAGCCTGGGTGCTGCCACTTCAAAGGCTTCACACAGATGAATTGGATTGGGTTGGCTGCCAGTTTCTCCAAAGGTTTCACAGTCTTTGGCCCTCTGGTCCTTTGCTATTCTTTTCATTCCGCAATGAGCAATAATAATGCCTAGCTCTTGTATAGCACTTTCCATCAATGGATCTTAAAGCACTTCACAAAGGAGCTTAGTATCACTATCCCCAGTTTACAGATAGGTAAATCAGGTAAAATTATTTTTTTAAAAATAGCTAACAAATAATATTAATGTATCTCCATAGCTCCCTGCATTCCAGAGTACTTTCCCGACTATAGACCTGATCTTATGGTCCTTACTCAGGCAAAAGTTTCATTGACATCTTCACTGGAGCACCAAATTTGGCCATCCATGGAGAGAATCCAGGAGGCTGCATGACCTATTGGATAGGGTATCAGGCATCTTGGGCTGCGGTCTCAGCTCTGCCACCCACTTGTGACCTTGAGCTAGTCCCTTTTCTGCAGCATGCCTCAGTTTCCCCATCTGCTAAACAGGGATAGTGCTTGTAAAAATGCATTAATCTCTACCTCTGAACAGTGCAGAAGGGACTTGGTAACAGGTGGACATATTACCCAGGATGAGATTCCTGTGATTGCAGCGAAAGAACAGGACTACTGGTGGATATTCACACTGTCCGTGCCAGTCAGGGAAATGTGCCTTGCTCTCCCCAGAGCAGCTTGAACAGAGGTGTTGAGAGAGTTGGGCTAGATTGGAGAAGGAGTCTGCATCTTTTGATATTTAAATAGAGGTTTTCTGAAGCCCACATCCAATGCTGTTTCTCAAGATAGTGTGAGCAATATGCCGATGTGTGAACTTGGCCACAGCCTGGTCCTAGGGGAGGAGCAGGACTAGGAAGGAAGAGCTGAGGAAGGGACTGAATGGCTCTCTCTCTCTTGTCTCTGATTCTCTTCTGCAGAAACTCAAAGTCTCCAGTCTTCTCTGATTACTTGCCCAGGAGTGGCTCAGCTGACTATCTGCCTAAAAAACCTCCCTCTGTCTTTGTGATTTCTGAGCTGTGGGATAAAGAGAAGAGAAGACTAGTGGGCAGGGGAGGAGGGACAGGAAGGGGGAAGAATGGGTCTTGGGCTGGACTCTGCAAAACACCACTAGGACAAGAGACGGTGAGGGCTGGCATGAGCACCAGGGAAGCAAGAAGGCCTGTTTTAAACTCCCCTCTTCAAGGCTCACAGAGGGGGTTGGGGGAGGCACTCTTGAAAGCTCACACCTGCTTCCAGCCTGCATGTCTTTAATTAACCCCTGTGGAGGTGAGAGGCTTGGCCGAGGTACAGGAAGACCTCAAGGGTGGAATGGGGTGGAAGGCAGTGGGCATAGCGTGCTCACAGTCTGCAGCACACCACGGGATTCACACTGAATTAGGGTCAGTGGAAGATAGTGATGAGAGCCCTGGATGCCCTATAAGTGCTCTCGCCTCGCCTGGAACCCACTCCAGGAGCCATACTCATTAAAGCCATGCACGCCACAGTCAGTCACTGCAGATTATAGGCTAATGATATGACACTTGCGTGTTGTAGAGTAATTACCAGCCAGCCTGCCCTGGGCACAGGAGACAGACCCGACCCTGTATGTGTTTAGCAAGAACATGAGCCTTCCTCTGCTAGGGGACATCAGTTTGCAGCCCAAATCTCCAAGGCAATTTGGTCCAGTCCCCTCTTCTCATTTCTTTGTGATGGCTTTGTCTACACTAGGCTTCTTTACCCCTCATTTTCCACTGTTGCTACAGCTTGGCTTGTGGTAGCAACAATAGGAGCTCTAGTTCACTGGCCACTGGTGGTTATAGCACCAGGGTGTTCAGATCTGCTCTGAGAAGGATTAGGTCACATGGCAGCAATATCAGCAGCCTGGGCACCCTTGTCTATACTAGTGCTGCCAATGGAGCTGCACCAGTGTTGGTAACTATGGGAGGAAAAAAAGCCTAGGGTAGATCCAGCCTTAATGAATGTAGTGCTAGTGAAAGGTGCTGACCTGGTGGTCCTGGAGACTGAAAACCTGTATCCACCACACAGTAAGCAACAGGGTGTATTTCTACCCTCACTGCCTCCCACCAGCGTACCTCCTCCTGCCCTGGAGGGGCCATCTCTTGAGTTCTGTCTCCATAGCTCATCAGTTCTTGGCCTCTCTGCTGCGTCTACCACCAAGGGAAGCCATGAGTGCTCGCTGTGATGTGGGGGTAGGGATCTGAGATGCCTCCATCTCTACAGGGAACCGGACTGAGACTCACAGTGTCTGACTTTGCTGAAATTTAGCACAGGGCCTCCTCTGATCTGCAACTCTCTCTTGGGATGCTGCTGTCTTCCAGCTTCATGACTTCTGAACATGTGAGCAGGGCAACGAATTCTGGGATGCATCTGATCTAGAGAGACCTCAGCACATGTGCGCTAGGAAAAGAGCTCCCATATGCAGGGAAATCAGAGAGAGAGGAAAGCAGGGAGAAGTTGGGGGATTAGGGGCTTGTTGAGCATCAGGGAAAAGGAACAGAAGATAAGGAGTCTCTATGAGGTCAGTAAAAAGGACCTGTAGGATCGGGGACCTGTTGTAGCTGGAGAAGATTTAGGTGAAGGGAGCAAAAGGATGGCGTCACGGGGCAAAAGAGAAGAATTTGATTGGGCAGAAGGAAGGAGATGGAGTAGGGGGAAGGAATAAGGGAAAAATCCGAAAGACTTGGCTAATTTCACATGAACTGTCATGGGCTCATTCAGACTATGTTGCTGAAGGTAAGGAGGGTCTCTTGCCACTAGTATTTACCTTGTAACTCCTTGGTGAGGAGCGCCTTCCTTAATGCCCTACACATTCCATGGTCCTTCACCAGCCTGGCCTTCACATCCACTAATTCTTATCCTATTAGGAGGAGGCAAATTGTTGCCCATTGTATGTGCCTACCACTTTTTGTGGACCAACTGGACAGGGGGGGTGGCATGTCCCAGCCTTCTGCCCATTCTTTTCAATGGTTTGCTTTTTAGCCACGTCTGTATAGTATCTAAGGCAATATTAGTGCTACACAGTGAACAATAAATAATTAATAGTATAGTGTTTGTGGCTTCTATCTCCATGTAAAAGGTCTGGACCCTGGCTTCCTTGGATAGTTTAACTGAATAATAATGTCCTCAGACTGCTAAATAAAAGAGAAGAATGGGTGAAGGACTGGGCATTGAATGGAAAATGTGTATGTGGATTCTGAGCAAACCATGGTTTGAAGATGCTCAGATCTGGCCTTTCTGTGCAGCCTCTCATCAACACAAGACCCATTTGCATAATTCAGAGTTGGATTTCAAAGTCCCGCAAAGTTATGGGAGGTTCTGATCCAGAATTTTGCTCCTTGGCTCTTGATGCGAACAGGATGTTGTTTCTTGGGGACATGGGCAAGCAACAGAATAACTTTTTAGGAAGGCTCGCTGTCCAGTGCAAACCAAATTCTGAGTCCTGCAAACAATTACATGCTCAACTTTAAGATCATGAGTAGCTTAATCAGTCCCATTAAAAACAACAGGACTAATCACATGCTTAAAGTTAAACATGTTCATTGGTGTTTGCAGGATTAGGGCCCTCAGTTGTAATTCCTCTGAAATATCCATTAAGCCTTGTACAGTTAAAGAAATATAGCCTTATAGTACATGTGTACGCTTTCTAAGTTTCTTTAACTCTCCCTTGTTCTCAGTATCCTCCTTTAAGCCTGGAAATAACATTTTCCTCCATTACCAGGAAAGTCTTTTCTGAGAAAGGCTACTTTTCTTCACTTGTGTTAATGGTAATTAGACAGGGGACTGAACCAACACCCCACATCTAAACAAGCCTGAGCTTTGGAAGCCTTTGGATTGGATGTTGCAGCTTGAACTTGACTCAGTGTTAGTATTAACATATTTTCCATGCATGGCCCACAAGTGAAGAGAGTGAAGAATATTGTTACTATTTTAATGATAGTTCAGGTGTTGTTAAGGGAATAGTGAAGTCTTTCACGTCTTGGGACCAATCCAGACTCAGTTTGGAAGTTTCCGAAAGTCATTAAAAATCTAGAGTCCTGCAGGGAATGCCTTTACTATAAAAGGGTTCTCCGAGTGTAGCCATCCCAATGTCTTGTGGGTAGAGATATGACCCTGACCATAATATGCCCTCTGGGGCTGCCAGCAGCACTAGCTGTCCCACTGCACTTACGCTCCCCAGTTCGGGGAACAACATTATTCCTACCGGCTGCATGGATCCACTGGAAGGAAAGGCCTCTCTGCGTGTTCTATCCTCACTACAGTACTTGCACAAGCGGAAGTGTGAGTTGCCCCAGAGAATAAAAGTCTCTCCCCTATTAGAATTTTCCTCAGGGTCACTGTGTAAAATAGAAGCAGTTGTGACAACAGATTTACTGCCTTTAGAATCTCTCCTGCATGGAGCTGTTCTCTGGACTTTGTCCTGTCTCACTTCCTCAGTCCTGTGATGCTTTGGCCCTGGTAATTAACATTACCATCAAGCCTAGAGGTCACTGAGGAGAAAGAGGTCTATGGACTCTTAGTGTAGAACTATTATTTATAGCACTGACCAGTAGGGATAGGCCATCTCTCACTTAGGCAGATAGTGACCGTCTGCTGTTTAAAAAGGATCAAACATATGGCACCACCTAATGAAATGCAGGAAGTGTAGGTTAAGAATGGTACTCCCAGGTTTGATACATGCTGCTGGGCCCTTTTCATATCCCCACGGTGGTTAGAATTAAGGTTGGAATTTCATTACACAATCCAGTTTATGGAAACTGTCCAGAGAATTCATTGAAGCATTTGTGCTGTAGTCAGTGCTAAATTCTCTGTTCAAACAGCAGAAGTTATGTGCTCTACAGCGGAGTGTGGTTTTACTGATCATCATTGGTATAAGCGGCTCGATAGAATGGAACTTACTTTCCTAAAGCCATTTTATAATGGCACTGATGCATTTGACACTCTCTTATATTGATCATTGGGATGCCTGCAAAGGATTCCATGCTTCTTTGAGGGCTGCTCAGCCTTAGGTAAAGAATGCCACCGCTTATAGGAGGGCCCCTTCCTCACAGCTAAGCCTGATTGTCCTCTCTTGGTATTTAAATTCTTAGGAGAGCTCACTTTGTCCTTGCAGGATAAAGACTTTGCTTCCATGTGTGTAGCTGAATTGGAAAACACATATGAGCGCGGTGATCACGCAGATCTGAAATGGATCGCTACAATAGGATCCAACTTAACCTACTTCTTGCTCTCCTCTTCCCCCTGCCCTTCTGCTCAAGCCTTTCATCTTTTTTAAAGATAATCAGAGCTAGTCCCTTTGTGCACTTCAATGGTCATTTTGAGCCAAATGAATGTCAATGTCAAACTCCCTTTGACTGAAATGGGAACAGGATAAGGCCCTTTGTACAACCAGCTCCACTAGTCCATGAAGTACATGGCCTGTTCATGCACATCAACCTCACAGAAGCATGTGTAATACACTGGCTCTGTGATCATGTCTTCCTCTTGCTAATGGCACCCATACAGGAGAAAAGTCGGCTACCTACTTACACTTACTGTAATAGAGTCACTCCTTATGCTCATGTAGTAAGAGCTGATGCTTGGAGTGTCTGAGTCAAAGCTCTCCGGAGACTCTGGAAAGACTCTCATTGTCTCCAGTGGATTTTGGCTTAGGCCCAGGGTGCTGAACGTTGTGGATTTTATTGTAGTGATAAAATTCTGGTGTCAGTAAGTATATGACCATGATGTCATCATAGACTTGCAGCCTAGATGGGACTTGAACTCCTATGGGGTAACACACTGGCTAAGTGTTGGTGGTCATGTCTCCTCTGGGACCTGACCTGCAGAAAGGCTGCATACCTATTAGTTACAGTGCAGAGAAATATTCCTTTCATTCAAATAGTAGCTCTTTATATTTCTAGTTCTGGAGGTCACAGATTTAATCTTGGCTGATGACCAGGTTGTTTATATGTATGCAGCCAAGGATTAATTGCACATGGATACCATACCAGCCCTCTCTTCCTTTGTTCCTCTTCTTCCATCTCATGTCCTCTCCGATTTCCTAGCAGATTTTCAGTGCAATTCACCTCTGTGGGTGTGACAACAACAGGGCATTTTTTCCCCCAGTTCTCTCATGTTTGTAGCCCTCAAAAGAAAATGAGCATGGCTGGACTGAGTCTAAGGAATGCCCGTGGGAACTGAGAACAGCAGAACTGGGAAGAGGATGTAATAGAATCCCAAAGAGACGGTAGCCTCAGATAGAGCCATCTGAGTTGCTGGCTACAGCTTTCGGCTGTGAAGCATGTGACAGAATCCCAGGTGGAGATGAAAGCTTCCAACAGTGCCAGCCAAATTCCTGGCTGCAACTTCATTCTCTGGAACAGGAAACCGAATCCCTGGGAGAGTGAAGAGTTTGGAAAGACTCTGCATAATATTGAGATGAAGCATTTATCTCCAGGAAAACACACCTTGGGATTTATCTGTTTCTGCTTGGTAATAAAGAAAGTCAAGAATATACTGCTATAGCTTGGACCCTGAAGCCAATCCAATAGGGTAATAACAATAGCTTTTGTGTCCCTATGCAGTCATTATGGATCTTTTGGCTGCCCCATGACGAACTGAAATTCTTGCTAGTGTATGATGTAAATATTCAAGTAGCTTAGCTTGTTCAAATGAACCTCCTGCTGCCTTCTTCATTCATGAGGCAGGATCAGCACATCTGGCATTTTAAAGAAAGATTTAAAATGGACACAGTATTAACATTTGAAAACTTGCTCCCGCACATGAACACAGAAAGTTTATTATCAAAGCATTTTAATTGCACAAATGTGTATGCTAGCTTTATTTAATCTTCAGACTTTTCTACATCACTCACCACTGTAGAGCTGGAGAACCTTGAAAATGTTAATTAATTAATCCTCAAAACACCCTAATGAGGTGGTCTGGTTTCAGTTTATCTACATTTTACAGATGGAGAACTGAGGCACAGAGAGATTAAATGACTTGCCCAAGGTCACACAGGAAGCATGTGGCAGAACTTCATAGTTCAGTACCTTAACAGCTTGTCCCCCTTCTAAAGATAGGCATTGGACCAAACCAAAAATCCCAGGTCCAACCACCCCACATTTCTGGAAAATCATATCTAGGGGCAAAGTTCACCTAACTGGCTGTAATAAACAATGATTCCAAACACTCCTGTTCTCATGGGAAGTTTAGCTCTGGATCTGAATTGTGTTGTGATGCGCAGAGAGGCCCACATGGTTGCAACCAAGAGTTAGTGCTTTATTAGTGGCAACCCGGAAAAGAAAAGAGAGACTTAGCGCTTCTTTTGAATGTAATGAGGCTTTCAGTATTAACTCTGCTTGTGCCTTCCAGCACATGAATTTCATAACATGTCCCCTATCTTCAATGCATTCAATGGCTTGTGCCAAGTGTGTCTAAAAGATTACTTAAAGCTTCAGGATGAAGACAATGGCTGACAACTCAGCTCCTTGGGCACAAGGGAATTTTCTACCACTAAGGTAAAGCTTGCTAGTGTGGGGGACAGAGCTTTCTCAGGGGCCAATCCCAGATTGCGGAATGGATTTTCCCAGAAAATAAGGACCATCACAAACCTCCTTCACCTTCTGCTCCAAGTGTAAGGTGCATTTCTGCAACCGCCCTTCTCTAACAAAGCTGCAGCCTGTACAAGCATATTTTATATATATATATATATTTTATTTAAAAATCAAACCCCTATCAAACCAAAACACTCCACTGCACACACAATTGTCTCCCAGGGAGAGGATGAAATGACAAACCATATATGACAGATGTTAGTCACATTACTTAATAGTCTATAGTGATGAGGGCAGTATAAGAACCTGAATAGAATAGATTCTTGATATGAGGTACAATGAAAAGAGCAGAATGATTGCTATGCATTTCAGAACCAGTATCTATCTTGGACAATTCATTCCTGGTGCAAAACAAGTCAAAAGCAATCTTCCATCCCCACACACTTTTCATACCACATAGTATAGAACTATATTATCCACATGATCACCCACTACCTTTATTATTAAACATAAGGTGCATTTTTCTCCCACGCCTTCAACAGCACATCCAATCTCCTTGTTAGAACTGAAACAAGCCCCAGACATGAAGGACATGCAGGATATATTTCTGCTTGGAAGGAGCTATTGTTGCTGAAAAGCCACAAGGGTTTCTTTGACCCTGTGATGGGGTGTGCATACCCTGCACTAGCCAAAACAGGGTTAAACCCACATTATGGACAGCGGAAGTCAGGCCCACTAGGCCAGACTGGGCATGCTCCAGATGCTACAGCAGTATAAAGGGAGGAAGCCCAGGTCATTTGGGGCAGGATGCTGGAGGGGAGGGACCTGTCCTGGAAGCTCCTGCTGAGGACTGGCTGCAGCCCCTGCCTGTGGAGATTGGAGGTCCCTGCGACCAACGGTGACTGAGTGGTATCTCCCACCCAGGGACTCCCCGCTGAGCCAGTGGTGGACCACTCCTCCAGGGTGCTGGCTCGGGGTCCAGTGGAGTTGGGTGGGCCCAGACCCACCTACCTGGGCTGCCAGCCACCCTTGTTGGTGGCCCCTTGAGTGCTGCTGCACCAAAAGGCAACTCTGTTGACCCTAGCCATTAGCCATGCCGTCTTGTATCAAAGGGCAGCACTTAACTCTAGCTGCTAGGCCATGCTACCCTGGGCACCAGGGCTATTAACTTTACACTTGTCCTTGGACCCTGGGGTGGCGAGGTCAGAGATGGACCAGTGGACTTAATGGCAGTGTCCACTTACTCCTGGCACCCCTCTTTCGGTGTGCATACACAGGTGTGCATACACAGACTTTGGTCCCCTTTTTCCTTCTGCTCTCTGAGTCTACCCTTCCTGGCCACACACTATTCTCCTACACACTGATCCTGCTCTGTCATTGAGGTTTTTTCGCAAGACAATATGTGATTTTGTAGGAGTATCATTTTGCTGACTTTAGAAAGGAGACTTACAGAAAAGGGATTTAGAGGAGATTCAACTTGCTGGTTTTTTGCAGGCCTTCCAAAGAGCCCTAGGACTCAGGGAAAAACTGAAAATCCAAGGCACCTTCTCTGACATCTTCCCAGTTACAACTGATCCTTTCTCTGCATCCCTCCCCCTACTTGGGACATATTGTGGCTATCTAGAGAGACAAATGCATTATGTATGGGAAGGCTGGGAGATCACAGCAATGCTGAACATTGTTGCCAGAAGAATCAGGACCTCCCTGTTCCAGAGGGGAGTATATTGGCCTGAGGAAGCCCTGCAAGGTATTAACCTGGAGAGTGAGGCCCTGTCTTAATAAAAAGGGTGTGGTGTCTTCAGGGATGGTGTAATTGAGCAGATCATTAAAGCTGGGAGAACACTGAAGATGAAGTGTCCACAAGCACTCCCTTGAGTTTATAAATACTGAGCATGCTCGGCACAAGCAAGCAGCAAATCTGGGGGACATGTCCTTGCATGCCCCCTCTACCCCCACACCATGCATTAGGTCCACCTAATCAGATCTTACTGGCATGAACATTTGTATGACCAAGTGAATTTCAAAGTCAAATGCTTGAATCTTTGTGGAAATCATGCCTGCTTATTCATCCAGTCAGGGAACAGAAGCAACACAATATGATTCATCTGAACAATCACAAATAACCAACAGCTTGAATAGTGCGTAGTGAGCACTCATAGAGGACGGTTCATGATCAATACATAGAGTTAAAAATACTATGACCTCCTTCTCCCCCACCTCAAAAAAAAAGTAATAGAACAACAAATACAATGTAGAAATTGCAATCTACTCACAGCTATTCTGGGGGCAGGGACTGGATTTGTTGTCTAAATTTTACATTATATAGGTTGTTTCCTCAGCTGTGTGGATGAATCATGGTAAAGAAAAGGCCAAAACAGAATGAGCACAGACACTGAATTCCCCCTTCACTTAATTGTGGATGGTCTCCAGGGATCAGGGATGGTCTCCCTAGAACAAAGCACTGTGTGGTGTGGAAGGGAGCTGCAGTGTTGGATGAAATGAGTTTCTTTATAACCTCAAGAAAAATTGGTTACATCAAGCTCACATGGGGTTCTCACTTTGGGGAAAGAGCATGGAGAAGTCTAGAAGTAAATGAGCATCTGTGATGGATTCATTCACCATCAGGGTGAATGAGTAAGCAGACTGCCTCATCCCAGCTGCTCTAGAAATTAGATCCATCCAGGTTTGATGCCCCCTTTCCTCCTCTGGCTCTCGTCATGGCCCTTCTCGATCTCTGAGACTCAGCGTACTGCCACTTCATGGCTTGGCCCTCCAGCCAGGTCTCTATTTGTGTTTCCCCTTCAGGGTAGCAAAGTCTCTCCAGACCAGCTGTCCAGCTGCCTTTCCAGGCCATCCTCTAATCTAAGACTAGGGCATTTTGGTGGGCTGGGGAACCTGGACCTACCCACTACTCTGGGTTCCAACAGAGAGACCCTCTATCCAGCAATCAGTCTGCTTACTCCTAGACCCTATTGCTGTTTCCCTGTGCTCCTTCCTACTTTCCTTCTCTTTCTCAGTGTTGTGGTCCAATCACAGAGTCCAACTCAAGCTCCCAACTCCCAGGGAGTAACTGCAGCTTATTTCCCCTGCAGCCCCTTCTGTTCCCAGCTTCCTAGCTTTCTACTAGCCCAGCCTATACCTGCTCAGTTGAGCTTCATCTTTCATTAGTGCTGCTCTGTCCAGCCTAATTCTCCCCCTGGGTGAAACCTACTAGATTAATTAGCCCCTTCCATGCTCCCTTAACCCCTTCAGGTTAGGTGTGGAGTGAACACCCCAATCACAGCATCATCATCATACTAATCAGTATTTCCATAGCTTGTTACATGCTCTAGCATTGTTCAAACCCCTTGGAAGGTTACTGCTGTCACCCTCACTTAACAGATGGGAGAACTGCAGCAGTGACAGGTGAAGTGACCTGCACAGTGCTATAGGGTGAGCAAGATGCAGCATGGAGACTAGAAATGATTTCCCACAGAGTGCTTCCCCCTCCAGACCAAGGGGGCTGAATTGCCATCTAACATCAGAAGAAGGTGGCTAACCAAGGTGTTCAATGAGATCCCCTGATGCGGCAGAGTAGAGAAATCTAATCATGGAGGAGTATGCAAAGCGAATCTGCCTCTTGCACCACTACTGGGGTAACAGACCCTACTTCAGTGGAGCAGTGTCAGAGCAAACACACCAGTCCTGTGCTTCCCGCCTGCATCTGGCAGATTTTTGTGCTTCTTCACAGTCAGCAGTGAGACGAAAGGGTAAACCCAGATTAGCTTTCACAGTGTTTTGTTGCAAAACTACTGTGTAAAAAATGATTTTAAGTGACCTAGATGATGTCTTTTCATATCATTGTTTAGCAATATCTGCCTTTGTAGATAATGTAGCTGTTAGTACTGTTGGATCCCTTAGGACAAACTCCAGTTGTAACACATTTTCTCTGCACCAAAGCCTACATAAATGTTAAATGAAGCCACTTTAAACAAATATAGGTAACAGAGGGGGAATAAGCCTGTTAACAGAATCAGCTTTGTAGTCACTAAGTCATAATATTTTATTTATTTATTATCTCATAATAGCTATAACAAAAGTAACTACATACAATAAAGTAATATTAACAGATGCAGACATCAAAATGACTCTCAATGTTCAACCCTTTATGAAAATTCTTCTGACTCAGAACATCCAATCCAACAAAACACATAGCCCCCAAAATGTTCAGTCGAAAGCCTGGCTGAGCAAGAAAGCATCACTGCATGATCTATAGCGCCACAAACTCCAGCTCCAAAAGATAAATCTGCCAGCGCTGGCAAGCTGAGGCCATGTCTACACTGTAGGAACTAGACTGGCCCAGCTGTGGCACTGCAGCTATGCTACCGAGTGCCATAGTGTAGACGTGTCCTATAGCAATGAAAGGGATGTTTCCATCACTATAGGAACTCTCCCTTCCAAGCAAAAGTACCTAGATTGACGGAAGCATTCTTGTGTTGACCTCGCTGAGTCTACACTGGGGGCTAGGTCGACATAGCTGCTGCACTCCAGGGTGTGAATTTTTTACATCCCTGAGCACTGTAGCTATGCTGACCTGACTTTTAAGCACAGACCATACCTAAACCTCGGGTTCTAACAGCTGAGATGCTCTAAGTTACAGACCTCCAGTTATATGGTGGGATGAGGGAAAGAAATGATTTTTTTCAGGTAACTGGTTCTGAGACTGTTGTCTGTGAAGTACTGGTCAGCTGCAGATCTTTCCCTGGTGCTCCATGGAATGAAAGATTATGAGAGCGATAGGACATGGGATTATGGAAGAGACAATGGGAACACAAGAGGGTATCTGTCCTACAAAGTGGTTCTCGGAATAAAAAAAAAGAGTGTAGAGCTTTAAGGGTGTCTTCATCATAGCACCTTTGTCATAAGTGTGAAGTAGCCTAGAATTATTGTTTACCTGTAAGGGGTTAAGCTAAAGGTAACCTGAGAGGTGGACAACTGACCAATGAGAAATTCCTCAGGAGACAAAGGATTTTAAGTTTCAGTTTCTCTCTGGGTCTCTCTCTGTTCACCTCGCTTCACCAACAAGAACAAAAAACTTCTTCGGTGGAGTTTAGCTCTCCAAGGTTTTGATTTTGACATCCAACACATTCCAGGAACTTCTAATAAAGTGGCTGACGCACTCTCCTGGGAAAGTTTCCCAGAATCAATAGGTTAAAACTGTCCTCGGAATGTGGGACCTATTGTTAGTTTATTGTAACCAGTAGTATATTTACAGGTGCATGTGTTTTATTAATTCTGTTTTTTCCCTACAGCTCCAGGAAGAAATCGCACCCAGTGACGTTCCGACACCGTTTGCGATTTGGGGGGCGTATCATAAGTGTGAAGTAGCCTAGAATTAGTGTTTACCTGTAAGGGGTTAAGCTAAAGGTGACCTGAGAGGTGGACAACTGACCAATGAGAAATTCCTCAGGAGACAAAGGATTTTAAGTTTCAGTTTCTCTCTGGGTCTCTCTCTGTTCACCTCGGCTATGGGATGAACACATCTATGTCTTTCACTGTAACTATACGATTCTATCAAGTACTGTAGTTAGTAAGTTTACCTTCTTTTTATCACTTGGAGGGTTCTCAGTGGTGAGTGTTGGCTGGGTGCTTCTTGAGATTGTAAGATTCAGCAGAGATCTCAACAGTGGGAGAAAGTTGCCTCGGGGGAGAGGTTTGGTTTCTGAATCCTTTTGTTGATTATGGTAGATGTTGTTCTATTGATGGTTATAAGGGATTTATTCCTTTCTTTTTTTCTTTTATTAAAATCTTTCTTTAAGAAGGTGGCTGCTTGTTTTCCATTGTGTAAGATCCTGGTTTTGGATCGGGCACGTCTTGCAGGAGCAGGCGAGGTTTATTTTTTTTCTCTCAAGCTTCCCAGGGAAGGAAGAAGTTTGGGGGGTTAGTGGAAAGGGAAAGAAGGGTCCCAAACTACCCTAGACCTAGTTTGGTGGTGGCAGTGTACCAGGTCCAGATACAGAAGAATTTGTGTTCTGGGGAAAAACATTTTAACCCAAGCTGGTAAAATAAGCTTGGGGGGTTTAATTTCTTTTTTCATGCGGGTCCCCACATCTGTACCCTAGAGTTCAGAGTGGGGAGGCAATCCTGACAACCCTGTATTACATGAAGAATTGAGTTGATGACCAAGGCAGCTAAGGAGTAAAGGTGTTGTGTACTCCAAGACAATGCTTACTAAGAAGTTTGGAAGCCCCTCAGAGGCACCCCCAAGGACAGTGCATGACAATCACTCAGTCTGGAGATGACAAAGATATGGATCATCTTGGCAGTACTTCCATCTGGGTGGCGGGGTGGATAACCATCTCCTGGTTGGACACAGATGGATAGAAGCTGCCAGTGTCTTCTGGGTATCCAAAAGCAGCAAAGGGATGCTAGAGGACCCAAGACTATAATCCAAAACTGCAGAGGCAATTCCCTCTCTGTTCCTCAACCCACCAGGATCATGTCCATCTTGTCCAAGTTCAGCTGCAGCCATTTTTCTAACATCCAAGTCCTGTCCAAGACAGCAGGAAAACAGTAGGGTCTGAGTTCAGCTAAACAAGGCGTTGAGTAACCCTCCTCCTACACCATCATCACCACTATTCACTTCCCTTCCTTCAAGGGCACGGCATGACAACAGCACCACAAAGATGCAACTGGAGGATTGTAGTTCCCCCCACTTCTGAAATAAGAGGAGTGAGAACAGCTGGAGGAAACAGCCACAGCTGTGGCCAGATCAATTAGAGCCCATCTGGCCTTGATAAGAGGGCTGGGGGACAGGAGCTGAGCAGTGTCTCTCCAGGCTTGGAGGGAGAGGGCCTAGCTGCTGAGGAACACGTGGTACCTGAAGCAGAGCAGTGCTGGGGAAGGGCAGAAGAAGCCGGGGAGCTCTAGCCTGGTAAACCCCGAGGCTGCAGGCCTTGGTAAAAGGCCCAGAAAGGTACTGGGGCTGCAGAGGGACAGCCTGGGAATAGGCAGAGGCAGCTGATCCAAACCCCTTGCCAATGATGAGTGGCCTTTACAGACTGCAGTCTGCCCCAGTGAGCAGGGGCTAGATAATGACTGGCAGCAGTCACAGAGGCAAGGTGGGTTTAGAGCAGGGGTGGGCAAACTACGGTCCGCAGGCCACATCTGGCCTGCAGGACCATCCTGACTGGCCTCCCTGAGCTCCCGGTAGGGGAGGCTGCTCCTGGTCCCTTCCCCGCCTTCCATGCTCTCCCAGAGCCTCATCATGCCATGCAGGCAGTACTCTGGGGGTGAGGGGGCAGGGCTGCATGCTCCTCTGGGAGACCAGTGCAGCATGTCTGTCTCAAGCCAGGCTGCCAGCAGTGTGGTAAGGGAGCCAGGGCTGGAGGGTTGGATAAGGGGCAGGGAATCCCAAGGGGCAGTCAGGGAACAGGGGGTTGTTGGATGGGTTGGAGGTTTGGAGTGGGGAGGTGGTCAGGGGATGGAAAACCAGGGGGTGTTGGATAGGGTGCTGGAGTCCCAGGGGTCTGGCAGGGGGTGAGGATGTGGATAGGGGTTGGGGTGGTCAGGGGATAGGGAGCAGGAGGATTTAGGCAGTGGGTGGGGTTCTGGGGGGTAGTTAGGGTGGGGAGTCGTAGAAAGGGGCGGTCAGGGAACAAGGAGCAGAGGAGCTTAGAGTGGGGGGTTGGGTCCTGGGGAGTGGTTGGGGTGGGGTCCTTGGAAGGAGCAGTCAGGGGACAAGGAACAGGGGGGATTGGATGGATCCAGGATTCTGAGAGGGGTAGTCAGGGGGCGGGAAGTGGGAGGGAGTCAGATGTGGGGAGGGGCCAGGCTGTCTGGGGAGACACAGTCTTCCCTGACCTGGCCCTCTGTACAAGTTTTTAATCCTGATGTGGCCCTTGGGCTAAAAAGTTTGCCCATCCCTGGTTCCCCTGGGAGGGAAGAGCCAGACTGTGGGTTATTGCTGGGGGCAGAACACTGAGGTAAAGGGCACCGGGCTCTGGGAGTAACACGGGGCCAGCAGGAGGCAAGACGCCGGCCTGCAGAGGGCGCTCTGTATGCTGGAAAAGTGCTAATTCCCAGATGACCAGCAGGAGGTGCTGTGCCAGTGATTCTCGCTTCGCTACAGGGACGTTGTCAACATAGTGCCTAGGAAAATGCCCTAGCCACTGCTCTCTGATACTTCAGCTTTGGTTTAGTTATAAATATAACGAATATTTATACTGTAGCTCAGTGGTCTTCAAAGTGGAGTGCACGAGATCACCCCCGGGGGTGTGCGAGACCCTAGCGCTGCTGCCGATCCCGCCCGGGAAACCGCTGAACTCGCGGTTTATTTTTGTCTTGCTGAGATGCCGCCGCAGAAAGCAGAAGCTTTCTATTCACCGGCATTTCAGTGGACATACCCCGGGGGCCGCGAATAGAGGCGGGAGATTAAAAAGGGGCCACGGCGGGAAAACATTGAAGACTGCTGCTGTAGCCAATGTCATCTAGATTAGTCTGAAGCATCATTAGGTGCATTGCAGAAACTGCAGCACTGCCTCATAATAATAAGTTTGGTGCCATGGCTAGCAGTGCTTTATACTGCATCTTGAAGCCTGAAGCCAGGCTGTGATTTTTGTCAAATATCCTAAGCAAGGTGAGGTCTGAATGGGGGACATTTCTTGGGGCTAGGCACTTCCAAACAAACTAAGTGCTCTGCAGAAAGTCATGTGGCTGACTCCGTGGGTGACACGCTCCGTCGGAGTCAGCATGGAATCCTGGCTGGTGTGCTGAGCTGATGGAGGTGCCTTTTTTCAAATGAAAGCCATAACCCCACTCATGGCCCTTAAAGACACTCTAGCAGCTTTCCCAAGAGAGAGGCTGGTCTGGAGGTTAATGCACAAAGTAGGGAAATCTGAGATTAATTCCTGTCTCTGACACGGTCTTGCTGTGAGACTTCAAACTTCTTCGTTAATCTCTCTGCCTCATTTTCCTCAACAATAAAATAGGGCTAACAATACTCCTCTCTCTCTAAAGTGACAATTGGAGGACTAACTAATGACCGTGAATGTGCTTTGAGATTCGAAAGTAGAAGGGACTAGAAAAGGGCAAAAGAAGAAATAAAGCGTTTGCCCTGTTCTCCCAGCCAAAATCCACTGCTGGTCTCCACACACCTCCTGGACTTTCAGCTAGCACTGCTATTCTTCACTTCCTGTCCTAACATCTTGTGTAGTGTTGCTGGTACTGGGAAATAAAATCTCACCCCAGTGCATGAAGAGATCTGTGGAGCATTTTGAGGTTGTGTTATTGTGTTTGGTGCTCTGGAAGCAGAAGTGGTTATTCGTGTTTAGAGTTTCCTTCCTCTTGGTTTAACACCAGAAGCTGTCCTTTCATCTTGTTAAAATGCTGGGGGGTTAGCTGGTCCTTCTGTGTAACTCGTTTCTTTAATATTTCATTATTTTCAACAACGGGAAAGAGTTCTCATTTGCCCTCCCGGGGGGATTTCCCAGCACAGCTGGAGGTGCCCAGAAGGGAGGAAAGAGAAACACTATTGAGATAGTCATGGTGTCCAAAATAGAAAGCAATTTATATGGACAATTAAAAGGAGCCACCTGGGACATTGGTGGTTGAGAACTGGGATTCTGTAACCAGGCAATTTCTGGGACTTAAAAAAAAATTCATCAGAGGTGATTTTTAAAAAAAGAACAATTTGCCATTTCATTCACCACGGCATTAGACCCCTGGTTCCTCACCAGACTTTGAGTTGGAAGAGAGGAGCAGAGTCACCAGGGGACAGGTTTTGAAGTATCACATTGGATGCCAGGTAAAGGTGGAGCATGTCAGGGTCTCTGCATAATGTAAAAAAAAAAAAAAAATCCTCAAAGTGATCTCAGCCCTCCTCCTGCAATCCCCGTTCCCCCCACCCATCTCTCAGTTTGTGTTCCCCAGACTCCTCTGCTATGTTTCTGCTTCTGGCTCATGCTATTACAAAGGATTAGACTAATTAAAAGGACAGAACTGTGATGATGCAGAGTTATCTGTTTGCCAGGTTTGTTTTATTATCATTTTAGCTCCTTTGGCTTTGCATGGGCCAAGGGTGCTGGTCTTTTCTGTTGACCCAATATTTTTCTGCTGGCCCCTCAGATAGGGAGTTCTGGGTTAGGCACAAAAGACTTAAACCAGTCTGCTACAGAACAACCCTCAGAAATATTTCAGCTGCTTAGAAGAATCTCTTAGGGCCCATGGCTGTGGGCTGAGGTACCATCCTGTGGTAGCAAAGTTAGGAGCACTCATGTAGATGAGGCATTACGGTATTTTTAAATCCAAGTCAAGTGGGGATAAGGATGGATTCCCCCATCACTTCAATGGATGAGTGCTCAGCATGTATTGACTTGAGTTCTGGGTTTATTTGTTTTTATGGATTCTCACGTGGAAAGTGAGTCCAATATTGGATTTGCAAATACAGTTACATGTCTTGCAAGTGTAATTGTTGTTGGGGGGGAAGGTTTGAGGTGTGGGACTTACAACATGCTTTCTTTTCGTGGAGAAACCTCACATGCCTCACCTTGAAAGTGGACACAGCCTCATGGCACAGACCTCCCCTGCTGAGTCTGTCCAGTGCAACGAGTTCCCAGTATGATGGGTGGCATCACAGAAACCCTCTTAGGAGCTGCCAGCTGATGTACCAAGACTACCCCTGCCCCTGCTTTCCTGTCTTTTCAGCCTGGGACTCCAAAATTCATGTCTGGTTTGAGTCAGACTCGCTAGCCTGCTGCAAATCCAGACCCGGGTTTATGCTACGTCCCCTAACAGCTGTAGGCTTGCCTGGAAACAGATTAGGAAGTGTTCCTGCCTTTAGCACTCAGATGCTCAACTCCCAGTGGGATCCAAACCCTGAATAAATCCATTTTTACCCTGTATAAAGCTTATACAGGGCAATCTCATAGATTGTTTGCCCTCTATAACACTGATAGAGAGAGATGCGCAGCTGTTTGCTGGCCCCCCAGCTACTACACGTGCTCCAGGTTAATTAATAAGTAAAAAGTGATCTTAATAAAGATGGGAAGTAGGATTTAAGTGGTTCCAAGTAGTAACAGACAGAACAAAGTGAATTACCAAATAAAATAAAATAGAACTTGCAGATCTATCACTAATATAGTAAAAAGCCTCACCCTCAGATGTTTCAGTGATTTTCTTCTTTCAGACTAAACTCCCTTTTAGTCTGGATCCAGCTATCACTCACATCCCCCTTGCAGTCACTGTCCACTGTTCCAGTGTCCTTCAGGTATTCTTGGGGGTGTGCAGAGAGGCTGTTCTTTGAGCCTGCTGAAGACAAAATGGATGGGTCTCCCAGGGGTTTATATAGACTTTCTCTTGTGGGTGGAGATTCCCCCACACACACCTTCTTCCTATGCAGAGTCCAGTTGCAAAATGGAGTTTCAGAGCCACATGGGCAAGTCACATGTCTCTGCCAGACAGAGTTCCTTACCAGCCAAGCCACATTCCTGGGAAAGCTCAGATGTGGATTGGTGTCTCCCTGTTCATTGTGGGCTTGATTGGTTCTTGACTGGCCATTTACTGAGAATGGTTCCTTCTCAGAAAACTGCCCAGCTGCTTCACTGGGACTATTTAAAATTAACCAAGTACCTAGCCAATACTTATAACTTCTAATACAAAAATGACACATACACACAAATAGGATGAACATAACCAGTAGATCATTACCTCTACATAGATATGTTAAATGGCATATGTACCAAAACCATATTCCAGCTATAGCATATATACATTTGTAAGCATCCCTCCACAAAGCCTGATGAGGTACACCGTCACATCCAGGTTTTAATGTCTACCTTGCATGCTTTGGGGTTGGCCTTCGTGGTGTCTTTATATGTGTGGATGGGCTGACCTAACAGGGTTCCTGTGCTCAGCTGGCTGTAGAGCACTGTTTTCAGTATACAGGAAACCTACATGCAGATCACGTGTCTGATTCAGCAAAGCTGAGCCGTGATGAGTGTGCTCTCAGTGGCAGGGATTTGATACCTCTCAAAGACTTCAGTGTTGGTCAAGCAGACCTTCTTTAAGCGGGTCTGTATCACAGAAAATGTACAAGCACCTGGGATCCTGCTTACATTTTGTTGGCATCAGTGCCAACCATGGGGGATGATTTATCAGACAAAACGGTGAGTTGGGGAACACATAGTCCATGGCCATCATAAGGACTTGGCAGGTCTAAGGCCCCCAGCTCCACCAACTTGGAAGGCAACAGAGGAAAAGTGATGCAGGGCTACCGCTACTCAGGACTTCTTGGCACCAGCTCAGCTAGCAGCAGTTTGTGTGCCCTTTCTGTCCCACTCAGCTAGGGGGAGAATTACATTTTGTCATTTGAGAGCTGCCAAAGCAAATGAGAAGGTGTAAGGAACCCTGTGGTAGCGGTGTGGCATTCCTCCACTCCACACAGATGCAAGTGAGTCTGCTCAGGCAGATCCCAAACTTACAGGGGAAAGGAAAAAGACAGGAATCTCTTTATACACCCAGGGAGGTGGGGAGTAGCAAGAAATTCTTCACCTCACTGGGGGCCTGATTATAAGAGGAGTGATTAAAGGAAGTATTGTTATGGCTTGAAGCAGCTCCTCCAGATGCCTGATTTTGGCACAAGTAAGGAAGAACCTATTTCCAGAGAGTCAGCTGCAGATTTATATTAGACCAGTGCATGCTTGGGCAGGTCACAAGGAGTTAAATTGGTGCTGTGTGGATATGCACACAGAGCATACAGGTTCTGTAAATCTCATGCTTATGTACTTTGATATAAGGTGCTCCCAGTAATCAGGTATACAAGAGGGGGAAAGGAGAACTGAAATTAAAAGAGGAGGGAGAGTGTGATGGGGCAAGAGAAAAGAGGAAGGTGAAAATGAATAGATTGCAAGGAAAGGAGGGAGAGACTTAGATAGAAGAGGGATAGCAGGACAGGCAGAAATTTTTAAAAGGGCCACGCCAGACCCATTTCATTTTAGATGACATATCTGAGGAACTGTCTCAGATTGAGGTGTCAGTACAGGAGGTTTTGGAACTAAGTGATAAATTAAACAGTAATATATCACCAGGACCAGTGGTATCTACCCCCAAAGTTCTGAAGAAACTCAAATATTAAATTGCAAAACTACTAACTGTGATATGTGACCTATCACTTAAATCAGGCTCTCTACCAGAAGACTGAGCGATAGCTAATATAATGGCAATTTTAAAAAAAATTCTTTGGAGGCTATCCTAGCAATTACAGGCCAGTAAGCTTAACTTCAGTATAAGGCAAATTGGTTGAAACTATAATAATGAACAGAATTATATATATAATTGAACATGAGTTGTTGGGGAAAAGTCAACACAGATTTTAGAAAGGGAAATTATGCCTCACTAATTGATTAGAATTCTTTGAGGGAGTCAACAAGCATGTAGACAAGGATGGTCCAGTAGCTATAGTGTACTTGGACTTTCAGAAAGATTTTGACAGGGTACCGTTCTGAAGGCTCTTAAGTAAAGTAAGCTGTCATGGGATAAGAGGGAAGGTCCTCTCATGGATCAGTAACTGGTTAAAAGTTAGGAACCAGAAGGTAGGAATAAATGGTCAGTTCTCCCAGTGGAGAGAGGTAAACATTGGGGACCCCAAGGATCTGTACTGGGACCTGTGCTGTTCAGATCATTTATGACTATGTTGGAAAAATGAGGTGGCAAAATCTGCAGAACAGACAAAATTACTCAAGATAGTTATGTCCAAAGCTGACTGTGAAGAGCTTCAAAGAGATCTCACTAAACTGAGTGACTGGGCAACAAAATGTCAGATGAAATTCAATGTTGATAAATGCAAAGTGATGTTCACTGGAAAACATAATCCCAGCTATATAAATACAGAAGGATGGGGTCTAAATTAGTGGTTATTATGCAAGAACATAGCCTCCCTAGGGCTAGGGGGAAGGCCTTAGGGTCAGGGGTGTGCTTTTTGGTAGACCATTTTATTCTGGTCAGATTTGTCTGGTATAAGCTGGATAGATTTCTGAAATCAGCTGCTCAATGTGCGGCAGCAGTCAACAAAGCTAACAGAATGTTGGGAACCATTAGGAAAGAGATAGAAAAGAAGACAGCAAATATGATAATGCTACTATATAAATCCATAACACACCTATGCCTAGAATGCTGCATGTGGTTCTGGTTGCCCCATCTCAAAAAAGATATATCAGAACTGGAAAAAGTAAAGTGAAGTGCAACAAAAATGATTAGGCGTTTGGAAGAACTTCCATATGAGAAGAAATTAAAAATACTGGGACTGTTCAGCTTGGAAAAGAGAAGACTAAGGACAGATGTGATAGAGATATATAAAATCATAACTGATGTGGAGAAAGTGAATAGGGAAGTGTTATTTATCCCTTCACATAACACAAGAACCAGGCATCAACCAACGAAATCAATAGGCAGCAGGTTTAAAAGAAATATAGGGAAGTACTTTTTCATATAATTCACAACCTGTGGAACTCGTTGCCAGGGATATTATGAAGGCCAGAAGAATACCTGGGTTCAGGGAAGGACGAGATCAGTTCATGGAGGACAGGTCCATCGATGGCTATTATTATTAGCCAGGATGGTCTGGGACACAACCTCATGTTCTGGTGTCTCTAACCCTCTGATTGCCAGAAGTGAGGACTGAACGACAGGGGAAGGATCACTCGATAATTACCTTGTTCTGTTAATTCTCTCTGAAGTATCTGGCACTTGATGCTGTTTGAAGACATGATACTGGGCTAGATAGACCTTTGACCTGGTATGGCCATTCTTGTGTTCTTATGACTTTATTAAATACATATAAAATACTGTCACCATGTACACTCAAATCCTCCCTTTCAGCTTCTGAGTGCATTTAATGTAAAGATCTCAAAGTATTTTATCAACATTAATGAAGTCCCATCATACCCCATAAAGTCTGTATACGTACTTTAGAAAGAGAGGGAGTGATTCTTCAACTAACTTCCCTAACCCTTTCCATCGGAAAATGGTCTTGTGACCTTTCTTTAAGAGCTTTGACACTTTCATGGTTAGCCGTGGTACTTGAAAATTGTATAGGGGGAAAGCCCTAGGGTCAGAGGTGTGCTTTTGGGTAGACCATTTTATTCTGATCAGATTTGTCCGGTATAAGCTGATGAAAATCACCATATCTCAGTTGTAGTTTGCAAATTGCTGCTTGTTTCTGGCAGCATGAGTATGATGTGAACTTGTATAGAAATATGCAAAATATATCAATACATTCCTCTGGTATCGGTACTAACACCACAACACAGATATACAAACCTATCTGATAGAATACAAGCCCAGGATTCTGCCTCTCTCATGCCCACATACACCGAGGGGTTATCCTACTACTATTCATGCAAGGATAACATTGTAAAGTTCCTTTCTATTTTGTCGTCAGTGTTTATCATAAAGCATCCTGTACCTGTTATCTGCTTATAGAGGAATCTTTGATATATTATTTCAGAGTAAGAGCTGAGAGTGAGTTAAATTACATTAACCTTTAAAGCTGGCATTATTGGGTAACAACAGGAGAGTATATTACTGTACAATTTGCTCACCTATTCTTATCCCAGCAGTGTGCTTGGTGTATTTTTACTAATAGTGCAAACCCTGCATTAGAGTCTTTGAGCTCTCCACACAGATTTTCTGTTCTCTTCCAGCTGAGTGCTCCTTAAGTTGTACGACTGTCTTTCCCTCACCAAGTATAGAGAGACACTGAGCGGAAAAGGGCAGATTCACATGGCTGAAGTAATGTATGCTAAGCCATGAGCTAGTGCTGACACAATCAGCAATGAACAGGACAGATGGATTGGTATTTGCTCTACATCCGTGTTTGTCTGTTTTGAAAGGAGGAGGCTTCAGAGCCATACTGATCTCTTAAGGGTTCCTAAAGCTTGATGAAATTTACAAGCCATCTTTTGGGCTAGGATTAGCCCTCGGGGGCTAGTGAAAGGCCAGCACGTGCTACAAAGTAAACGAGGGACATAAGCTCACTTGTTTTAGAAAGAGTGTCAGCAGTGTTCATGACCTGGAGGGTCTGCAGTTCTTAGATATAGGGACTAAAGTATAAGAGCCAAACTCAGCTCTCAGTCACTCAGGTGTCAATCTAGAATAACTCCCTTGACCTCAGTGGAGTTATTCCAGATTTACAATGGCAATCGAATGGTGGCTTCCTATGAGTGGAGAATTTTTATGAGTTACTCCAGATTTACACTGGTCTAAGCACGAGCAAAATTTGGCCAGTGATTCATCATAAAAAAACAAACAAAACAAGCCCAAATAACCCCAATAACCCTGCATTAAAGAATAAGTTATTGTGGTCAGAAAACTAGGTCTGTGAACACAATACAACCCTTCTGTCGGGTGTTTCAGGGAATGTCTACACTGCACCTGGAAGTGAACCTCCCAGCCCGGTTAGACAGACCTGTGTTACTAGTGCACTGAAGATAGCAGTGTGATGTTGCAGCACCAGTGGAGGCTTAATTCTGGTAGGACGGGTCTGAGTTCTGATGGCTAGTCCAAGCCTCCGCTGGTACTGCAACGCCCCTGCTGATAAAAACAGAGCACTACCTCCAGCCCCACTACTGTCAGTCTGTCTGCCCAGTCTGGGAGGCTTGCTCCCAGCTGCAGTGTAGATATACTCTAAAAGGGGCTAGCACAAGGGGTTGAGGTGATACCATAACATGCCTTTCATCACACCTTTATAAGGAAATACCCTAAACACACATTTGGTTCAAGACCCTGCCTGGAGTCCCTTGCTTACAAGCTCTGTGCTCTAAGGACCTAATCCATAGCTTGTTACAGCCAATGTAAAGAATCCTGGGGACTCACTGCATTCCCATAAACCAGAATTTTCAAAAGAAATCAGCAGCGCCCACAAGTGGGGACAGATTTTCAACAGAGCTCAGCTTCCATTTAGGCACCAGAGCGGGTGAGTCCAGAATTCTTCAAAAACTGATCATGAGGTATTTTCAAAATCTGTTCCCTTGAAAATATAGTGACTATCTTACCAGACAGATGACTCCTTCCTCAGCAAGTGACAGGCACAGAGTTATATGTGGCTTATGGTGATATCAGAAGAGAACAGAATAGACCTCTGTTATATCTGGAGACCTAGATATGAAACATGCCTTAGGTGTGCTGAAGAGGTGTGTAGGGCTCAAACACCATAATGATGAGCACACTACAAGCACCTAAGCAGAAGAAACTAGGTTTTGTTATGAAGGGTCGTGGAACTAAAGGCGCATGTTAATAAACAGCGGCTGCCTCTTCTTGCCAAAAGCTAGCATTAATTGTGTAAATTAACACTGTAATTAACATGAGAGGGAAAATAAATAGGTTCAAAAAAATCAATGAATATTCTGAACAAGCCAAATCCTGAGCCTCATTGCTCAGTTTTTACACAGCTCTTAATCAGGCAAAACTCCCACTGATGTCAGTGAGAATTATGTGTGAATAATACATGAGTAAGAACTCCCAGGATTTGTGCCTCTGGTTCCAGTGAAAGTTCCATTTGAGTAAATAAAGACTGTGGGCAGGAAAGAACCTTATAGTAACAGCCTTGTAGTGTGTGTGTGTGTGTGTGTGTGTGTGTGTGTAAGACACCATATCTCAACAGTAAGAAGGCATTGTAGCCTAGGGCTATATAAGGCCTCCTGGAATTTCCAGTGGGAGCACAGATGCTGTGCCACTCTTTAATGGGCTCTTTTCTAGAGCTGATCTGTGGTGCTTATCAGTGTAAAGTGGGAAGCGTGGCATGGCCCTGCCTCCTCTTTTCCCCCTTGGCCCTTGTGAGGTGACATACGTTCCACATCCCCACACTGTGCCTGAGCCATGGCAGTTACGAGTGACAGCACCAGCTTCAGACCCTGTCTCTTTAGTCCAAGCTGAAGAAATCAATGGTTTTTTGCTCTGAAAGTCCCTGGTTCAACCTGCAATATAAGCCAAGATGATGGCCATTACATAAATTGGGGCTTCTCTGGGGCTTTCTCTGAGCCTCAGGAACTTAGGACAAGCATTTTCTGGCTAGGAAAAGCATACAACCCCCTTCCAGGTATGCCTACTCCCTCCACAATCCTCACAGTCTGAGAGTCTACTAAAGAGCCTGCCTCTTTAGCCCAAGCAGTAGAGACTTGTTTTTTGCTCTGGAGGTCCCCGATTCAATCCCCACCCTGCTGGCCAAGATGCTGGCCCACATAACTGCACTCTGATGATCTTCTGGCACATTCATGAAAGGACTATATACAATGTAGCCCTAAATAAGGGCTTCAGGGTTTGGTCCTATATGATGTCTGTGAACCACTATAAGGCTCTCACTCTCTATAGATATATGGAAAATAAACATTATAGTAATGGGCAGAAATATTGTTGATTTTTCTTAATGACAAATGAAATGGAAATTTCTATCCGGGTGATGGATACAGTAAGTCAGAATTCTTCTTGTTATAGCAGCTGATGCCTCTTTATATCCCCATCTCGTAAAAGTGTCAGGGATATTTAAAAAAGAAATATGCCAAAATTAAAACGGAGTAGAAAAAGTCATTTCACATATTTAATGGCATAATGAAGTCTTTTAAATGTAATTTTCTTTACTCTTCTGATTTCGCATTCACAAAGAGGATCACCTCTTCCATCTTTATTAGCCAGTGTATTTGTCATCATTACAGGTCAAGTATTTTCATAAGCAGTTGATGAATATTAACTGTTCAAAATTAAACAGTAAATAGTTTGCTCTCACTGAAATGACTGTTGTGTATGGAAATATTACTCTCTGAGTAAGTAACTTGTAGTTACACCTCCCAACCCCGCTGCTTTGTACAAGGGACTAGTGCAAGGATGGGGAGATGGAATTTTCCCCTGAGCCCTGTGGCAGTACATCAGAGGCTTGAGAGACTGTATATTTCATAGTTCTACAGCCCCAGCTCAACAGTGACAACCCGTTGTGCCCCCTTACATGGGGTTTACAGTTAATGGTCCTCTTATACACTTTGCCACTTCCCCAGTCTGATTTCATCCCCGACCCCATGTTCCCACAGGACCTCCAGACGAGGAGACATTGGCGTTAGTCAATGTTTTAACTAACTTATTTTCAAACACTCAAGTAGACACATGTTTAACACCTAGGAAAATAAATGCACTGGTCATGGAGCCTATGGTTGACCGTGACTCCCTAACACTTTTAAACCTGGTCTATGCTCAGTGTGGAGTGGTGTTTAAAAACACGCCAGCTAACACATTTTAATAAAAGACTTGTTCTCCTGGTATAGGCCTGACCTCCTGGAGAGAGCTGCCCCAAAGGGGATGTGGGACATCTCTTCTCATCCCCATTGCACCAAGGAGCCAGAGTATTTCAGCAGCATATGGGACCTTCTACAGCTGCAGAATCATTTCACCCAGAAAGTGCTGTTCTCACCCTCCTCAAAACTCTCTCAGCCCTTGCATTGTATTGCCAATGTCATCTAGCCCCCAGAGCAGCAAAGCCTTGTAGCACATTTTTATAGAAAGCTGAGCAATATGCAAAAAAATGGGATGGGGAAGAAATCCACCAGTGGATCTTCTAATGTCCCTCTGGGACTCCCAAAAGTGCAGAACAATACTTACAATGTTGTCAGACATTATTAGAATGGTAGTGGGCATGGAAGGGGGAAAAGTATTTTTTTTTTTTGCCTTCCTAGCTATAAACCGGATCACTTTAAGTATGTCCAGTAAGCAGAGTCCGAAGTGGAAGCCTGAACAGCCCATGAGCCCAATTCCGAAGTCCTTGGACATGTCCTGACTGGGTAGGGTTAACAAAAAAATTGCTGTCAGATATTTATTTAGCATTTGAGGTACAGGGATTCACCATTAGGCTCTGGTTTGTTTCGGGCTCATGTGTGCTCAAGCATTGAGGTAATTTCACATTGTACTTTCCAGTGCCCTTTGCTGAGCTCAGCAAACAGTTGCTATGGAACTGCAGTGACTCAAGCTAGAGTAAAAGCTCCATCTGGAGGCAGCACAGTCCTGCATTGACTCCCTCACTGATAACAGCTACAACGACATGTAACTCCCGACTGCCAGCAAAATTGGCCACACAGAGGCGGGGACAAGGGAAATAATTTGTTGAACGTTTGCTTCTGCCCACATCCCATTCAATCAGAATGGAATATTCTAATCACCAGCAGAATTCCACTCCCAACACCTCCTTTTCCTACAATCAGAATGGAATATTCCATTCATATAGCCACACTGGAGACAGTTCTAATAAAAAAAAGTGCTCTTTAGGGCTTTACAGATTTTATGTGATCCCCCCTCCCCTGCCCCTTTCCTTCCCCACGATCGCAGCAGCCTTTGCTGTTTGCTTTCTCAGGAAGGGTGAAAATGTCATGTATATAGCAGGGCCATAAGATGGGTCAGAATCAACTCTTTGGATCCAAACTCCACTCATCTTTGGGGATGGAATTTGAAATCTGGACCCAGATATGAACTTTGTAGTTTAGGCTCATTTCTAGGAATAATATTTCAATGCCATGCTAGATGCACAAAGTGGGACTGAGCCTCTATGTTTCTGCCTGCTGTACAGTCAATAGGCCCAGTCCCCTGATATGCAAAGGTTGTGGTTTTATGCCACTCTGGCAGCACAAAGGGTGTGGCAGGGCCCTTGGAGGATACCCCCTGAGCAAAGGACTGTTCCAGTAGGTGTAGGGCTGGCGTAAAGGTCTGAAACTGGTCTTCCTCCCAGCCCCAGCATTGGGGCAGTGAGGCTTTCTACAGCAAGAGAGGGGGTGTGAGTAGGTCCACATGGATCTTAATGCTTAGTTATCATACCCACCCCCATAGTTCAGACTCCAGGAGTAGGAATTGCAGCATGTACCACGGTGCTGTGTTCTCTCTCTCCCATGTAGATGCTGCTAGCATGAGCAGGTACCAGTTTGCATTAACTTAACCTACTCCTGTTTGAACACTAGTGTAATTTAGGTAACTTTTAGTTCACACTAGCAGCATCCGTACAGGGTAGTTACAGCACAGAACTTGGGTGCACACTGCAGCTCACACACCCCGTAGTCTGAAGTCCAGTGCCCTAAATGTGCGTAATGGTGTTTAAGTGAATTTAAAAGGCTTTGCCTTAAAATAAAAGGGTCTGGTTCTCCATTGTCCTCAACTTCCCCAAAATAATTCTTACAGATGCTCTTTTATAAAAACCTTGTTCAATCATTTATGCCAGTGTAAAGTGTGTGACATTCTATTTTGGGTTTGTCTACACTATGCACTATTGGCAGCAGCATGTAGGGTATGTGTCGCTACATGTCCTGCTGAAAAGGAAGTTGCATCCACACAGAGGTGTGTAGCTACGTGTCAGTGCAAGGCTCTAATAGGTAGAGACTGTGAGGAAATCTGATATTAAAAAAAAGCCCAAAACACTTGTGTTTCTGAGCTGCCTGATCATGCGGTTAGGTGTTTTTTTTCCCCAAGGTGTTTTTTTCCCAAGGAACCATTTTCTCCAATATTTTTAAAAAAGCTCAGCTAACACAGAAATAAACAACCCTCACCTCCCATTTCAGATTTAAAACCTCAACCAAAGAAAGTACATGGTCTTTCTAGAGAAATGGGGATGGCGGTGTATTGAAAACTGAGTTAAAATTACAAAGTATCATTAGGTTTATGAGTTTTAAATAACCGCAAGCAGGCTTTAAATGTGATCTGAACCACCACATAGATGAGACAGATCATCCGGAGCTTGCCACTATGGGGAGTACAGAGTTGTTGTCTAAGGAGCCAGGTCACCTGTGGGGGGTCTTGCCCCTGCACTGCTGACTCAGAATACCCTGCTATGCATATAAAGCCCCAGAATCAAGAGGAAGAGGCTGGGACAATGTGAGGAAGCAGGAGACAGTCCACACACAGATTGTTGAGATCTGCATTAGCCCTAAGGCCAAACTGGTATAAAAACTAAATTTCAAAATATTGACATTTCTCACAAATGAGAAATGCTGAGTCTTGGCCAGCACTAGACAGACATTCCTTTCCCTGCTAGGAGCAAACAGCAACTCTATTATGTCTGTGTCAAAGTACAGCATCACGCCACCCCCCCCCTCATCTCCCTACACCTCCTGCAGGATGCAGTCCCTGGGTGACTCTGTATCCCTGGCCTAGAGGGTGCTGCACAAGCTCCCACTCCCTAAGTGCTTGGGTGACTTACAGTGGCAAATCTAGCATGACATCGTACCAACTGCTCACTTTGTGCTTGGCCTCCTCCCCAAGGTATCCGTGCAATCCCCCTTCTGCTCAACCTCAGGTATATTTTTTTTTAAAAAAAAATTTCCCTTCACTGCCCTGTTTGATTCCTTTCTCTGGTTTGTTAACAGAAGCTCTGTTCAGCAGCTTGGGACTGGTTTACTCCAGGTCCCTGTTTATTCTGGGAATGATAAGTAGTGGCACACAGTTCGTTTCCTGCCTGACCAATTTGTTACTGGCTGTTCTGAAATCCCATAAGTACAGAATGACGGTGATGGAAAGGTGTGCTGTGCTGTGGCTGGTTTGTGTGCTGATCATGGCTCAGCTGCAGATTAACTATCCCTTTTATAAACTGACTTGTACTCTGGACACCTTTCAGTTGAGCAAGTATGTTTAATAAAATTGTGGATGAACTTGGTGATGCCTTGGTGATTCAGGTGTAATGTTTGCATAGAGCGGATTTCTTTGTATTTATTCCTGCCAGTGTGTATTGTGTCATGCATAATAATCAATAGTTTATAACACTTTTAAATATGTTTTATAGTGAATAAAGATTGTTTCACATCATGTCTCTTCTGTTAGAATAAGCCATTCCCCATCTCTCTTTTGAGCTCTCTCTCTCATCAGTAAAGGCCCTTCCCCCAAATCTGTATCTCTCATCATAGATTCCAGTGCTAGAAGGGACCATTGTGATCATCTTGTCTGACTGCCTGTTGAACACAGGCCATAGATCTTCCCCAAAACAGCTGATCTTTTATAAAAAAAATCGAATCTTGATATAAAATTTGTCAGTGCTAGAGAATCCACCATGACCCTTAGTAAGTTGTTCCATTGGTTAATTACCCTCACTGTTAAAAAACTGATGCCTTGTTTCCAGTCTGAATTTTTCTAGCTTTGACTTCGAGCCATTGGATCTTCTTATATCTTTCGCTACTAGACTGAAGAGCCTATTATTAAATATTTGTTTCCTATATTGATACTTATAGACTGTAATCAAGCCACCTCTTAATCTTCCTTTTATTAGGCTAAATAGATTAATTCTTTGAGTCTACCACTATAAAGGCATGTTTTTTAATGCTTTAATCATTCTTGTGGCTCTTCTCTGACTCCTCTCCAATTTACCAACATCTTTCTTGAATTGTGGGCACCAGAACAAGGCACAGTATTCTAGCAGTTGTTGCACCAGTGCCAAATACAGAAGAGGTAAAATAACCTTTCTACTCTTACTCGAGAGTGCCATGTTTATGCATCCCAGGTTTGCATTGGCTCTTTTGGTTGCAGCATCACACTGGGAGGTCATGTACAGCTCATTATCCATCATGATCCCCAAATCTTTTTCAGAATCCCTGATTCCTAGCATAAAGTCCCTCATCCTGCAAGTAGGGCTACATTCTTTGTTCCTAGATGTGTACGTTTACATTTAGCCCTATTAAAACACACATTGTTTGCTTGTGCCCAGTTTACCAAGGAATCCAGATCACTCTGAATCAGTGTCCTGTCCTCTTCATTATCATCATTTCCCAATTTTTTGGGTCATCTGCAAACTTTAACAGTGAGGATTTCATGTTTTCTTCTAGGTCATTCAAAAAGCATAGCATTAAATAGTATAGAGGCAAGACCCAATCCCTGTGGAACTCCATTGGAAACACACCCTCTTCAATGACAATTCCCCATTTACTATTACGTTGTGAGACCCATCTGTTTTAATCTATTTAATGTGTGCCATGAATTTTATATCACTCTATTTTTTTTTAATCAAATGTTGTGCATTACCAAGTCAAACACCTTACAGATGTCTATGTATATCATATCAGCACTGTTAATTTTATCAACCAAATCTGTAATCTTATCAAAAAAGATATCAAGTTAGTTTGACAGTATCTACTTGCCATAAACCCACATTGATTTGCATGGATTACATTATCCTCCTTTACTTCTTTATGAGTCCTGTATCAATTGCTCCATTATCTCAGCCAGGGTTGACGTCAGGTTGACAGACCTATAATTACTTGAATCATCTTGTTTACTCTTTTTTAAAAGAAGCACAACATTAGCTTTCCACCAGTCTTCTGGAATTTCCCCTATGCTCAAAGACTTATTGAAAATCAGCATTAACAGTCCAGCGAGCTTCTCAGCCATCTCTTAAAACTCTTGGAAGCAAGATAGCTGGAATTACTGATTTTAAAATGTCTAACTTCTCTTTAACATGAACCTGAGATACTAGTGGAGTAGAAGGAGTGTTATCATCACCATATGATTAGACTATATCATCTGTGTTTCCTCTAAATACAGAACAGAAATATATTTGAATACTTTTGCCTTTTCTGGATTATTACTGATAATTCTTTCATTAGTAATAGACCAACATCATTGTCAGGATTCTTTTTGTTCCTCACATATTTCAACAACTCATACTTATTGTTCTGATCTCTGGTGGCCATAGAGGTCTCCTTATGTCCCTTTGCTTTCCTTATCAATTTTCTACAATTCTGAACTTCTGATTTATATTCATTATTAGCAACTTCCCCTTTCTTCTATTTGTTATATATATTTTTAAAACTTTCACTTTGCCTCTAAACCAGGTTGTTTCTTTAACCAGTACAGATTTCTTCCTCAATTATGGCTTTTGGGGCATCTAGTAAGGTGTTCTTAAATGATTCCCGATAATCATTCACATTTTTCGGATTTAATTATTCCTCCTACACGATTTGACTAATAATTATTTTCAGCTTTTTGAAATTGGTTCTCTTAAAACATCTAGTATATGTATTTCTGGTCTGGACTTTATTCTCCTTGTATATTATAAATATAATCAAGTCATGATCATTATAGGCTGTTCCCTATCTCTCGCTTCCCTTCTCTCTCCCTTCCCTGTCAGCAGATCAGTTTCTCAGCATTTGCAGTCTCATCTATCAGTCCAATTCATCTTTCCCTGTTGCCTTTGGGGACAGTGAGACGAAAAACCACAATCTGCCTTTCTAAAGAAACTGATGGCAGCCACAGGCATTAATATGAGAAGTTGGGGAGGGTGTCATTTTTCACTCAAGCTGACATTCAAGCTGTTTCATAAATATGAAATCAAACCAAAGGGCTCAGAATGGGCCGCCACTCCTTCCTCCTCTAGTTGGGAGTGACTGTGATATTCTTTTCTCCAACTTCAAACAAGGGAATAACACAACCAAATAAATCCCCTAGGATAAGGGAGTGAATGACAGGATGTGCAAAGTGATGCACCAGTGACGTATCTATCTTTGTCAGGGAAGAGTAATCAAATGACTCAAGAAGGGCATTGGCCACTATTGGTTATGGCTAATTTTCCTGAGGTGAGTTTGTTCTTTGATTGCCATGAGACAACTGGGCTGCCATTTTCCCATCATTGCATGGGACGGTGGCTGTGTGTTCCCATACAGCTCACACAGACACATGCATAAACACACATACCCTGCTCTTGAGGGCGAGTGGTTGGTTTATCATGATGCCAGCAGCCTTGCATAACTTTTGTACTTTACAATAGATATGTAATCCTGGAAGTTCCCATTAAAATTCCTGACCAAGCCTATGGAACAACTCAAAAAAGAGCCTGTCCAGATAACCATCCCAGGTTTTACAAAGTGCTCACATCAGGCTGGGGCAAGGAGGGGATGGCCAGAACAAAGAAAGCAGAGAGCCTCTCTGCAATAAATATTATCAGCCATGACAACCTCCTGGGACCACAGGCAACCAGGTGTAAGTTAGAACAGCCCTGAGGCTGCTCCAGTTTACACGAAGGCTTGGGCCTATCATGACTGGCACCAGGATTGTGGAGCTTGAAAGCTGCTGCAAAGCTGTCCTTCTCTTCACCTTGGGTCCTGTACCAAAAGCAGTGCAAGGTGAAACCCAGAGGGTGAGGCTGCACTGGAAACCTGTGTTCATCTGGAGGACCAACCTGTAGGAAAGCTTGAATGGGCACTAATCAGTATGGATTTCTTTGAAACTTCCCAGAGCCTGGAAACTAGGAAGCCTTTAAGAGTGATTATATCTGTGCCTGGCATAAATGAATATCTAGCCCTATACTATATGAAAATAAAATCATATTGTAGTGCAAGGAGGGTGCAGCGGGTTTCTGTGGCATACAGTTCAGCAAAGAGAACCAACGTACTCTGATAGCATCTGGAAAACTATGTCCACTTCCATAAAAAAGAGAGGCAAGTGGATGAGATAGGACCCCAAAGTTATTCTACTGGAGAGTATGGTAAAATCAGCAGTATGGAATCATGGACTCTAGTGTGCAATGGGAGAGAGAGGTCAATGAAACTGCTCCCAAAAAAGAAAGAGGCCCTGGAATTGTAAAATGTAAAATCCAGTGGGGCAGTATAACACCAAGGACCAGGGGTCTCATTCCTCATGGCCATATGTAGTCATTTGCACTTTGCAAAGTGGGCATAAAACTTTGCCACCCTAGACTGCAAACATTTTTACATAAGAAGCAACTATAATAAAACTTACAGCCTTACAACTTACACTCAGTAGGGGGTATTGAACTTGTAACCTTCACCACTGAAAGCTCAAACTTAGCTAAAAGGCCTCTAGTGTGACACAGCTCTGCAAGTAAAGGGACCCACCACTCAGGGGAGTTATGATTTTTAACCACAAGCCTGTTACACAGGGCAGGGGAGGTTCTAGCCCAGGGTTCAGCAACCTTTCAGAAGTGATGTGCCGAATCTTCATTTATTCACTCAAATTTAAGGTTTCATGTGCCAGTAATACATTTTACACTTTTAGAAGGTCTCTTTCTATAAGTCTATAATATATAATTAAACTATTGTTGTATGTCAAGTAAATAAGGTTTTTAAAATGTTTAAGAAGCTTCGTTTAAAATTAAATTAAAATTCAGAGCCCCCCAGACTGGTGGCCAGGGGACAGGCAGTGTGAGTGCCACTGAAAATCAGCTTGTGTGCCTCCTTTGGCATGTGCCATAGGTTGCCTATCCCTGCTCTAGCCTGACCTCTCTGTGATAACACTGGATGATACTCAGCCTCTGGAGTGGGCAGGAGAAGGAGAACTGGTCAGGGCTAATGCCAAGAGCTCTTTAGTTATAAGGAGGTGGAAGTTCTGACTAGTACCCGAAGGCGCACTCCTCCGGTGTCTCTGAGGTTACTCTTTCCCTTTGTTTTTAATGGTAGTCTCCCATACGTGTGAGGTTACTCCTCTCTCCCCCTGCTGTATTTCTGAAATTGCCCTTCCTCCTTTGGGTGAGGTTACTCTCCCCCGTATTACTGGAACAGAGTGAACGAATGCATTCACAAATGCAGCTGTCTGTCAAACCCGTAAGCTCGGGAAGAAATACACGCAGCAACAGAAGCAGCTCTCCAAACTCTCTGGCAGCTGAGGTGCAAACAGAGGTATTTGGAGCAGGATTTTGAAATATAGAGGGTGGGATGAATGGTTAAGGACCCACTGGTGTATTTAGGTTGCTGCTGCATTTAGTCTAGATTCCCTTGTTCAAAAATATGGGCGGTTGCCTAGGACATTTTCTCCAGGGGCCTGATTCAATAGCCACTGAAGCCAGTGAGACCCTTTCCCTTTATTTCAGTGGGCACTGAATGTAACTCAATGGGCAAGGGGATTGTTTCTGGTGAGGGAGCCTGGTACCTTGAAGCACAGGTTTAAGTCTAACCTCATGTACATAGGTTGTAACTGTGGCAAGAAATTGGTTGCTATCTGATAGCTACTTGGTGGGTCTCAGACAAGTTCCTCAAGGAAACATCACAAAAAATCACTGTGATTAGTACAATTAGTACAGTCTTAGAGTAGAGACCAAGGGCTGAGCAGAACATGGACACTGAAGTCCCTCCCATTGCTAGTGAAGGTCCCTCTAGGTCGGATTTAGGTGTAGTGGTCAGAAAACTTGCACTGACTGTCCTCAAACTGTTCTGTGCAAAGTAAACCTCATCTGAGTAGCTTCCCAGAATTAATGGACTATTCTAGGGTGACCAGATGTCCTGATTTTATAGGGAGAATTCCGATTTTGGGGTCTTTTTCTTATATAGGTTCTTATTACTCCCCACCCCCATCCCAATTTTTCACATTTGCTGTCTGGTTACCCTAGCCTGTTCCATTACCTCCTGAAGTTTAGGTGTGCTTGCTAGGCAACATAAGTTCATTTGCCACTGAGCAAAAAAATGGGAAGATGATGGGATGAAACCCATCAGAGGGAAGAAAGGTTTCAGAGCTACTTAATTACATGTAAGCCATCAGTACTGTGACCTGATGTCCCGATTTTATAGGGACAGTCCTGATTTTTGGGTCTTTTTCTTATATAGGCTTCTATCACCCCCCACCCCGGTCCCGATTTTTCACATCCGCTGTCTGGTCACCCTAGCCATCAGTACCGAGCTGCTTCTCAGCTGCAGCCTTCAGTGGTGAGATGAAGAGGCATCTGGTGTGGGCTTGGCTACACTTACATTTTACAGCGCTCCTGACTTGCTGGCTCAGGGGTGTGAAAAATCACCCACCCTGTGCACAGCAAGTCTGGGCGCTTTAAAGAACTAGTGTGGCCAGGCTCCGAGCGCTTGGAGCTAATCCTCTTATGGATTCCCAGGAAAGCTGAGAGAGCTCACACATGATCACACTCGCACTTCAAAGTGCTGCCGTGGGACTGTTCCCACAACAGCACTTTGAAGTTTCAAGTGTAGCCATGCTTTGTGTGATAAATTAAGTCGGGGTGCGGGGGCTCCCTTTGATGGACACCCAGGCAGCCAGTTAGCAGTAAAATCCCTCTCGGTAGCTATTCTCTACTTGTTTTACCTGTAAAGAGTTAAAAAGTCCCCAAGATAGAGAGAAAAAAAGGAGGAATCTGACCAAAAGAGCCAGTGGTAAGGTAGAACTTTGTAAAATGGGGAAAGAAGCTTTCCTGTTGTCTGTTGTTCTCTGGGCTGAAGAGATGGGCAGCAGGAATGCTGTGTAAAGTTTGAACCAGATATGAACACCATCAGATCATATCTAGAATGCTTTTAACAACCCAAAAATGTAAGTAAATTAGGAATGTTTAGGAAGGTGTGATTAGGTTTATTTCTGTTTATTTTTTAAGGCTTGTGGACTCCTCTGCTTTTGTTTGCTTGTCACCTTTAAGCTAATCCCCAAGGAAGTTATTTTGGGTACTTAATTTTTTGAATTGCTCTTAAAATCTAGAAAAAACTTAAGTTCCAGATGTATTTTCTTCCTGTTTTGTTTTTAATAAACTTTACCTTTTTTAAGACCAGGACTGGATTTTTGGTGTCCTAAGAGGTTTGTGCATGTTTTAATAGCTGGTAGCAACAGCTAATTTCTTTTGTTTTCTTTCTCAGCTCTTCCCTTGGAAGATGGGGGGAGTGAAAGGGCTTGAGGGTACCCCACAGGGAGGAATTCCCAAGTGCTTCTTCATGGGTCCAAGAGTTTGGGGGTTTTGTTGCATTTGGGTGGTGACACTGTTTACCGAACCAAGGTCAGAGAAAAACTGTAACCTTGGGAGTGTAATACCAGCCTGGAGTGGCAAGTATTAATTTTTAAAATCCTTGTGGGCCTCCACCTTCTGTACTCAAAGTGACAGAGCGAGGATTCAGCCTTGACTAGGTGATAACCTAATAGCACTCCTGGGCCTCATCAAAAGCAAATTCAATCTGAAGGGAGGAACTGGAAGGACTCCTGTGAAAGAGCCAGAGTCTGTAGGAGAACAGACAGCTCAGAAAATGCAGTCTGCAAGGCAAATGCTCAAGGCTAGAGGTGGGGAGAAGACTCTGGACTAGCTAAGGAGTTAGAAGACAGAGCCCAGAAGAAAGGCAGAGTGGGTTCAGAGGCCTTTGGACATTAGTTTGAGCTTTTGCTGCCCAAAAGGGATCAGATTCAAATGGCTTTCAGCCAGAAGGCTGAGTTGTGCACAGAGGCCAATGATCAGCGAATGAAGATTCCTACAACATCATCCCCTGATGCCAGAGGGTGCTGTAGTGATGCGTGCACACCATAAAAGGGAGGAATTTACACTTCACCTCTAATTCATTTTACCCACTTCTCTTTCACCACCAAAACAATTTCATTAACATTTCCATCCTTTCTACAGGCATAAAGCAACATGAATGAATGCTGAATGAATGCTGGCTGCTTCCCTTCCTGCTTGCAGAAGGATAAGATTAATTATTCCCCCATTAAAACAAAAATTAAATATTTTTAAGCTTGTATCCTGTTCCTGTTTCTCTTCAGTTCCTCAACTTCTAAAAAAACAAAATGTTTCAAAATAACCCAAAATTGATGCAAACAGGATAATTGGCAAGCCATAAAAATACCTCCTGTATCCTGGAGACAGGCTGCATTGTTGGTTGTTTCTTAATTTTCACTCTATTAAGGTAATTTCCTGTGACTGTGGCTTTTCCTGCAGCCGTTCTCACATGCTGCCATGTCTGGTTTCTTCACACAGGCTTTTTTTTTTCCTGGGCAGGGAAAGAAAAACAAAATTTAACCCTCTTCTTCGGATTCCAAGAGGCAGATATGCTGATCCCTGAGCAAAATGAAAACCCTGGAAAAGCAGAAAAAGGAGAACTGTGAAATGGTTTGGTGGGCTACTCACTTCAGTTTCCACATCAGTGCAGTGGTTACTAACTAGTGTCCTTATTGTATGGTATTTTATTGGAGCTACATTGGTATTGCGTTGATATTAGACAGACAAGGTAGGTGAGGTAATATAGTTTATTGAACCAACTTCTGTTGGTGAGAGAGACACATTTTTGAGCTTACACAGAGCTCTTCTTCCCTAAGAGTTTTGGGGCCTTAGCTGCACCCACATGTTTTTTGATGATACGTGCTATGTGCCCCTGATCAGAAGGTGAAGGTGGAATGTCGACTGAAGCTAGAAATTGGCACAAACTAAAGTCTCAGATCTGAACTCCCTTGGTCGTTGGAGAAGTCCAGATCCAATTCCAAATTCTGCAGCTCAGGCCCATCCCTAACTGAAACAAATGGTATGTTTTCAGATTTGTCAGAAAGGGCGGAAACCCAGGTTGGATTTAGGAGACAGGGCGAATTGTTCAGATGAAATAAAACCGAAAGCTTTGCCCAAATCTCAAACTGATCCCATCTCTGAAGCTGTTTTAAAGATTTGGAGAAATCTGGTTAAGCTTATTTTACTCTCCTTATTTTTCCTTTTATTTGACTCACTTTGCTTCCTGCTTCCAGTCAGGACTGAGTGTATGTCTACACTGGAGCTGGGATAGAATTGTCAGGGGTCCGGTTTTTGACCAGAATGCCCGGTCGAAAAGGGACGCAGGCGGCTCAACTCAGCACTGCTGACCGGGCCATTAAAAGTCCAGTTGGTGGTGCATCAAGGCTGGCAGGATCCCTGCTCAGCTCCACATAGCTCCCAGGAGGTGGCCGGCGAAAGGGTGGACAGGGAGGCTCGATGTGCTGCCATTCCCCACAAGTGCCACCCCAAGCACCAGCTCCTCAGCTTCTATTGGCCAGAAACCACAGCCAATGGGAGCTACAGGGGTGGTACCTGGAGGTGGGGACAGCTCATGGAGCCACTTGGCTGCCATTCCACCCAGGAGCCAGAGGAATATGTCATTGCTTCTCAGGAGCTGCCTGAGCCCAGCACCGCCTGCTTTCAAACCCCTTCCCATACCCCAACCCCCTGCCCATAGTCCCCTCCCTCACCCAAACTCCTGCCAGGAGCCTGTACCCCACACCCCAACACGCTGCTGCAGCCCAGAGTCTCCTCCCACACCCTGTTCCCTTCATTTCTGGCCCCAGACCAGAGCCTACACTCTCCCCCACTTAGCCCAGAGCCTGTCCCCCGTCCCACACTCCAACCCTCTGCCTCAGCCCAGAGTCTCCACATTTGGCCCTACCCACCATCCCTCTCCTGTACTTAAAATGCCTCACTCTGGGCCTCACCCCAGAGTCTACACTTCCAGCTGGAGCCCTCACACCCTCTCCCAGCCCAGTGAAAATGAGTAAGAGAGGCTGGGGGAGTGAGTGATGGAGGAAGGGGGAATGTAGTGGGTGGGGCCTCAGAGATGGATCAGGGCGAGAGTGTTTGGTTTTCTGCAATTAGAAAGTTGGCAACATTAGCTAGAGGTGTTATTTCCAGCTTGGTTAGACATACCCATGCTAGCTCTGATTGAGCTACTGCACCAAACATAACAGTATAGCCACAGCAGCATGAGGGCTAGTTTCTCTGAGTATGCGCCTATGTTTACAAAAAGGATCGTATTCAGGGTGGCCAGACCATCCTGCCACTCTCACCACTGTGGGCACATCTCTCTTTTTGGCATGCTCGGTCAGAGCTAGGATAGGTAGGCCTGTCTGAGCTGGAATTGACATCTCCAGCTACAGTGTAGATGTACCCATAATGGGAAAGTGCTGGGATAATAAGAGAAAGTTTCAACTGCAAACAGGAAGTACCAGCAATCTTGAGGTGAATCTTGAGTGAATGAAAACAGGACTAGCTGAATGGACAGCTAAGGTATCATAAGTTACCAGTGCTAGCTGGAAATCCAGGAGCAGTGACAGATCCAATAGGACCATGAGACTGTGACTCATCCTGGTGGAAATCAGATAAACAACCTCAATACATGATGCAGCCATGGTCTCTGCCTGGGTCTCTGAATAGTTCCTTCTGCCAACACCCATCGTCTTCATCTTAAGTGACTGAGTCACAGCCAGTTAGCTGCTTATCTCTGTATGACACAGGGAGAGCAATAAGAACGTGATCTGTGCTCAGTGGAGGCGAGAGTTTGGTCTCATCAGCCTCGTGATAATGCTGTTTCCCCAAACCTCTTATCATCTTCTCCAGCAACAGCTTTACATACTCCCTGAACAAAAGGGGTGAGAAAAGGGAACCTAGAGAATGCCACATGGAAGAAAACAGGGGGAGGTAGAACAGTCACCTAGCGCTAATCCTTGGGAGGTCTCGGAGAGGAAGGAAAGAATGCACTACTAGGAACAACTGGATGACAGAATAATTAGTGCCTTATACTATGTTCATATTTTGCACTTTCACCTACAAATTGGAAAGCACATTGCAAAGGGGGCAAGTTCTCGTTCACACCATCGTGCAGCCTGTAGAAAGGGCACAGATAAGTGGAGTGACTTGTCCAAGGTCAGTGACCGAAGTGGGAATGGAACCCAGCTCTTCCTTCTTCCACATTATGCCTCTTCACCAGCCCATACTGCATGCCAGATGAGTGACAGGTAGATAAGATTCCACAGATAAGCTGGCACACAAGATCTCATAGCCAGTGGCATCCAAAGCTGCTGTTACATCCAGTAAACTCAGCCTGTCCATCACTGGAAGGATAACATCAGCCTCGGATACCACTGGTCTAATCAACGACTGAAGGATTCAGGTTAGTCAGCAATAAACGGATGTGAATCATTTCTATATAAGGCATGTTGAATGCAGAGAGAAAACAAAAGTTGTGGATACCAGCCAGAAAAGGCAATGTGTTATTCCCACTGTGTTTGAAAAGCACCTTCAAAATGAAACAATCTGCACTTGCAGGGACACAGGAGGAGCCAATTGCAATTCACTTGGTGATGGGGAATGCGGCAGATTCCCACACATGGTTGCCAGTCAGCCATCTCAGTCAGTGGACACCACCCTACGGGCAAATTTGCATTAAATAGGCACCTGATGACTCAGATGCTTTTTCTAAAATTGCCCAATAATCCTGGGCCTGCGCAAATGGGCTTGGAAGCGATCCTGGGAATTACAGACCAGCTAGCTTTACTTGCAGCTAGGAAAATTGCTTGAAATGATAACTCATTATAGAATTATGGCACACCAAAAGAAACATGACATGAGAGGGACAATGCAGCATACTTTTGGTAAAGGAAAATTCTCTAGCTCCGATCTACAAGAATTCTTTGAGTGCACCAGCCATGATGGATAAAGAAAAACATATTTGGATTCTCAAAAAGTCTTTGCAGAAGTCCCTCACAAATGCCTATTAAGGAACTGGCTTCCAGCACCCTACGGATGGTGGGACAAAATGTGATGGAAATCTTACTTGCCCTGGCCTCTGATGTACCATGTCCTTCTCCCATGCACTGAAAACTCACCCCAAGATTGCAGCTACTTCCTGTTTGCAGTTGAAATTTTCTCTTATTGTTCCAGTACTTTCCTATTATGCGTGTGACTACACTGAAGCCGGAGATGTGATTTACAGCTCAGGTAGGCTTACCCATGATAGCTCTGACTGAGCTCTGTCTTTTAGGATCAAAGTCCTAAGTGCCTCCTCACTGCTGGGACTTGCCCATCTTGATGGTCCATCAGAGTTAGAATCTAGCAGTAAATGTTCTCCTTGATGGAAAGGGCTCTTCAGAGGAATAAAGGAGCTACCATCCCTCATGTGTCTTGGGGCTGTTTGGCTCTACTGCTGTGCACAATTCAGTAATTTGCATAGCAATTAAAGGCTTAAAGGCACCCTCTTTGGGAATACCTTATATTATTTTCTAGCAGGCCCCCCTGGATGGCTGAAGGTACTGCACCAAATCCTCCCGACTATTACGGAACTCAAAGTGGAAGGATTAAAGAGAAAGAGAGGCAGATACATTCGAATCTGGGGATAGGAGGAGAGGGAAGGCCTCAGAGGCTTCACCCAAACAGAGTAGGTGAAACCAAAACAAACCGCAGCTCCCTGGAAGTCATGAGTTGCCCGCAGCTTTTAAATCAATCCTGCTCACTCCTATTAACAATAGCAAAACAAGTTCCCATTCAGAGGGAGGCACTGGAGGAGAGGGGGATGGGAAGGGAGTGTGGGAGAAGAAGAACAGAATGGAAGGGAAGGAAGAGAATGAGGAAAGTCAAGGAGAAGGAGCACAGGGAGAGAGGAAAATGAAGAAGAGGGATAGATTAAAAACAGGGTGGGGTGTCCTTGCTCTGTGGAGTTCTAGGATTTGCTAATCTAACACCATTTTTGAGATCTTCATGAGCTGAGACAGGTCTCCTAATTAAAACTTCGTGCCCAGAATAGTCGAGGCAGGGTGTCAGGCTCCTTCATCTGCACTTAGCCACCTAAATAAGCTTCTGAATTTTCAAAAGGTGCTGAGCACCCAGCAGCTCTCACTGGATGCCAGCAGAAGCTAGTGGGTGCCTCTTATTTAGGTATTTAAATATGGATTTAAGTGCTTAACCTTAGGCAAGCAGGTTTGAAAATGTTGGCCCACGTGGTCTTTGTCCTGCAAAGATGAGTGCCACCCTTTTGAAAAAATAAAATAAAATACATTGCTAACAGCTTGGGCTCAAACCTTCCTGCCCTCCCTGAAAAAATGTGGTGGACCCAGGACACTGCAGAAGCAGTATCTCTATTTGTATTAGTATTTTCCTTCTTCCCCGTCTGCCCTCTATTTCATATTCACTCTCTATTTATTTTTCAGTCTGCCTCCCTCTCTGCTGCATTTTCACCCTACATGTTCAGGGGAGATCTCTGTTTTTACGGCTGTCTCTGCTCCTTTTTTCGTTCTTTTCTAAGGAAAAAACAAATCTGGAAGTATCTGAATTAAATTTACTTACATCTGATGTTTGCGAGGATTTGACATTAGGCAAGACAAGTTTGCCTGTCCCTAACTAGTAGCTATTTGGATTGCCCTCTTTCTAGCAGCAGGATTTTGCCTACCCTAGGTGCCTGGAGTAGTCAGCTCACTGAAGAGAAATGAATTTGGGATTCATTCACACCCACACAATCAAGTGCTGAAAAGGTGAAGGGAGACATCCTTTTGTTACGTGATTTAAATTCAAATTAGTTTTGAACGCCATGTGTAAGAAGCATCCCATTTACAATGCAGAAAAACACCAGAGCCTGTTGGCTGACACATCTTGGACAGATAACCTTTAAAGACAAGAATATGGGTGCGGAATTAGTGTGAAATGAAAGCGAGTCTGTGATTTAATATAAAGAGTTAATTACCTGTGTCAGGGAGTAGACCAAACAGTTCAGAAATTGTCTCATTTATTGAAATTAATTGAAGTGAAAAAAGATTTCCTCAAGAATTTGCTAATTTATGGAGCCCTGTAAATGGGAGATAAAGGGTTCAATTCTGCCCTGAGTTATGCCAGGGTAGCTGAGGAGATTGGGCCCAAAGGATTAAACAGAGACTTTTGCTGAGCCCCTGTAAAATGGAGCATTATTGTCACCTTGTATTTCTTGTGTAAGCTCAAAAGCCTATCTCTCTCACCAATGGAAGCTGGTCCAGTAAAAGATGTCACCTCATCCACCTTGTTTTTCTAGTATCCTGGGACACAGAGTTACACCACCACTTTGTCACCCCAGTACAGAAATCCCCAACTCAGACTCATGATATCAAGGCCTTTTGCCATGACATCACAGTACACACCAAACTGGGAGATTTTTAATGTCCTCCTGGCAGCTGTGTCAGATATAAATACTTTACTTCAGCTGTCAGGAGGATTGAATGTGTATTGTTAAGTACTCTCCTGATAATGTACCAGCTCCATCAACCACCATTTTGTCCTTTTCCAGCTGAGCTGACTTCCTCCTTCTCCTGTCAACCATGTGTGACGATCACTCCTGCACTATTCTGTTTGCTCTAAAATAGTCTAATAAGTGATTGAGGTGATTCAACACCCTTCTTACTCTTGTGACGTCCCAGTATCTCAAACTCAGGCCTGCGAATTCCCAGGCAGCCATCACATCCTGGCCCCACCCAACAGCTGCTGAAAGGTGGTGGGCTGAGGAGTTAGTAGGTATACAGCCTCGGCCAAGACACCATCCCTGGGTCTGGGAGCTCTGACTGGAGGATCACCCAACCCCAGCGGTTAGTTCAGCCATGCTATTTAAGACAGAAGTACAGGAAGTTGTCTGAGCAACTAGGTGATTTCCTGTTGTTGCATTGGACCCAGCTTCTGCCTGCACCCAACCCTGTTCCTGACTCCTGCTCTGCTCCTAGCTCACCCTGGCTTTGCTCCTGGTTCTTACCAGGCTCTCACTCCATGCCTGATCCTTGCCTCTCCTCCGATGCCTGCCCTTATGTTTCGCTTCTGACCATCAGTTTCCAGTCCTGGCTCTGACATCTTACTCAGGGCTGACTCATGGCTCTGGCCTTTAGTATCTGACCCTGACTCCATTCTGCATATTCAATCCCTGACTCTGGCTCTAGCTTGACCCCTGGCTCTGGAAATCAGCAGCTGACTTGGAGCTGACTCTCAGCTCTGTTCCCTGATCTGCTCTGACCGTTGGATCAGACCGCCTATGTCTTGATCCCTAACAACTGCATCTGGTGTCACTAGATGCTCGGCTCTGACCAGGGATGGACAAGCCACAGAAGGTTTGGTCCTGTTTGCCTTAGACCAGGGGTTCTCAACCTTTTTCTTTCCACGCCCCCCGCCCTCAACATGCTACAAAAACTCTACAGCCCATCTATGCCATGACAACTGGTTTTCTGCATATAAAAGCCAGAGCCGGCAGTAGCAAGCAGGGCAATTGGCTGGGGGTCCACACCACAGGGGGCCCACGTCACAGGGGGCCCCACGAATCTAAGTTGCTCAGGCTACAGCTTCAGCCCAGGGTGGTGTGAGTGGGGCCACAGGCTTCAGCATCACAGCTTAGGTTTTCTCCCTTGGGCCCAAGTAAGTCTAACTCCGGCCTTGCTTGGCAGACCCCTGCCCCCCCAAAACCTGCTTGCAGTCCCCTGCAGGGGCTCCAGGCCCCAGTTGTGAACTGTTGCCTTAGATTAGCACCCAAATGTCTAGGGGTTAGATTTTCAAAAGAGCTCATCATCCTACAGCTCCCCTTTAGGCACCAAAAGAAGTGGCCAGACTTTGAAAAGAGCTCAGCTCAGGGGCACCAGAACCAGTGGGGGGAGAGGGAAGGGTAGGGGAGGAAGAGGCGATGTGGAAGCAGGACCTCGACGAGAAGGGGGTGCATGAGGACTTGGCGGTCGAGGGGAAGGGTAGGGACAGCGCAGGGGAATGGGGCCACAGTTTGGGCACTGGAAGCTTCTGATGCTCCTGGCTCAGTTCCCATTTAGGCATCTGAACAAAAACAGCCAAGCTACAATTGTGAATGCTGAGCACTTCAGAAAACCTGGCCCAGAGGCTTTATCTTCCACTTATTCGATCCATTTGAGTATGCAAAACTTTTCCAGAAATCTGGAGGACTGACTGTGTCTGAGGACTGACTGTGTCGTGAACTTTTCTAGACAGCAATTCTACAGAAACGAATGGGATTCTCATACACTGGCCCCCGTTTCTAACCACCATCCACTGCTCACTTGCAAATTCTAGACTGAGGTAGCTGCAAGCCCAGTGATGCAATTGCCGCTAAATGTGGCCCCAAATTTAGACCATTTAGGATATGTCAGTTCAGCAAGTGGCAGCCTGCATCAGAGAGTCTCACAGTCTGGGTTGACAGCTCACACTATGGCATTAAAAATAGCAGTGTAGATGTTGTGCCTCGGGCTGGAGCTTGGGGGGATGATATTTTAGTTCAGTCCAGTAACTAACAGATTAATTATCTGAGAATGTCTGCATATGGCCTAAGTATAGTCCATGTGAGTTGCTATGTCACTGTTGCCTAAAGATTGACTGAAAAAATTACCCTAATACTGCCTCCCATAACTCTGCACTCAGATGCTTTGATGACATCTTGACCTTGGTGAGAGTCCTGAAGGTTCTGAGGGACTAGAACCCAGGAGTCCTGATTCCCTGCCCTACCCCCTGCTCTCACCCACAGACCCACTCCCCTTCTCCTCCTGGGGAAAGAACGCAGGAGTCCTGACTCCCTGCACCCCCTCTGCTCTCACCCACAGACCCACTCCAACACTACAAATAAGAGATAGAATTCTGCTGCACCACACCAATCTGCTTGGACAAATTCATCTCTGAGGTAGTTTACCACAAGTGGACCTATTCATTGTCCCCAAGCAGAGAGGAGAGAAACACACTAGGAGTTACAGGCTGTTGGTCTTGGGATCTTTCTGCTTCAGCTGATATATTGTCTAAATCTAAAACTTATTTAAAAACCTGTCTAGATGCGATGGCTTTTAATTAATCTTCTCTTAGTTTTTATACCATATAGTACCTTGAAGATGCAAGATCAATCACCGCTGTATTGTAATGTAGAGTTGTGAGACAGAAAGATAAATGAGCTATCAAGTTTAGCATTTTGATAGCTAAGTTTAATTTTAACTAGCTCAGGAACATACTGTAGATCCATGGATAAAGTTGTGAAATGAAGCATTCATCTCTGGGCCCAGTCTAGAATCCATCAGAAAGGAATGAGTTTTCTAGCCTCAGCTCAGTCTCCCATGGACCTAGGGGAGTGATTTCTGGGTACAGATACAGCCACTCTTATCTTGCAGGTCTATTAAGCTTCTAAAAGCATGTGTAACCCCTTAATATTAAAACCCCCAACAAACAGGAAAAATTAAAATTACACCAGCCTGACTAGTTGATAGGACCATACTTACATTGTGTTAACTCATGGGCCCACCAACACTCATTTAAGTACCTTTTATCTACAGTGCTCTCTAAGGCCCCAATCCTGCAAGGGTTATGCATGTGCTGAATTTTACACATGCAAGTAGGCTCATTGAAGGCAATAGGACAACTCGTGGTACATAAAGTTAGACATGCATGTAAGTCTTTGGAGGATTGAGCCCTTATAAAAGAGAACAAAACACAGTGTCATTATCATAGGGAGAAAGGGGAAATAAATTGCCCAAGATTTCAAAATGAGCCAGGAATAGTACCTTGGAATCCTGACTCATCATCTGGGCTAGCCACTATACTAAACTCCATACTATCAGTAGATAATATCACCCAGCCCCACCCATTAGTAGATAGATAGAAAATTTAATAGTTCAGCATTCTGAGAATGACTTATTAGGATGACCGATGTTTAGGACCTTGTGCCTTTCATGACTCACGGTGACTCAAATTCTGGTGTGTTTCACCCAGTTCATCCTAGCAATGCTAATTCTGATATTTTCTACTGGTCCACTGTAATTGCTCTTATGCTAATGCATTCTATGTATCCATCACAGCAACTCCACTTCTATTGTGTTCCACTGGGTCTTACTGCAATGACTAATTCTAATGCATTGCACCAAGTCTACAAGGAATTTCCATCATGCATCATTTTAAAGTCACACTCCTTTCATTAGAGCTGCCTCAATTTGAACAATCTTATATGACCTGCTGGTCTGAATCTTAACTCTGGTCTTTTTCTATTAGATCAGTTAAAAGGCTGAACTGGGACTAAACGTAAAGCCACTTACCTTCTGTTTATCTAGCCTGAGGTATCTTAGAGCACCCATGGCTATAATTTCCACGCACTAGACCAAAGTACTTACCATCAATAATTTATTCTGACCCACTTCGAAGACAGAGTCTTGAGTGAAATTCACATAATCCAGTATATATACTGTCTTTGATGAGTGATCCCTGTTTGTTCCATCAGTTCAGAGGTAAAATGCAAAGTTCTTCCAGCTGTACTGAGATGAACATAGTCTCACTTTCATGACACAAAGTGTATGGGGTTTGTGTTGGTGGTAATGCTTCTGGAGCCATGATGACTGGATTTCCAGTTACTATATTGACATATATTGTGAAAATCAGAGTCTAGAGATAGAAAAGATTTATTTCATCGTATTCAATCCATCTCCTTGGCCGTCCAGGACTAGAGGTTGCTACTGTACTACAAGGGTTTTGTTTGGTCTGTTTTAAAATTTGGCTTTAAAGGGGGATTCCACAACGTGGTACTGCATGTCACTACTGTATACTGGTAGGAACTGTTCAGAGAAAGGCTTTGTATACTGTAAAGAAGGTTCATGACTAGACCCAGGAGGCTAGCGAGAGAGATTACCCACAAGTGTTTTGAGGACTTCAAAATATAATTTCATTCTGGCCATTTTCATACTCACTTTTATTTGCTTTTTCAGAGCATTCAAACAAGCAAGTCTTCCTTGTACAAAGTTCATTGAAAGCAAATTTCCAGCTTCAGGTGAAACCCATTTAATCACACAACTAACCACATTTCTGGCAGAAGTACTAAACAAAGTGCAGTCATCTAGACAGGGAACAAGAACACAGTCTTATTCAGTGACCAGTCATGCAGCTTGAATATTGACTACTCAAAAGAACACTTGCAGCAAAGAGTCTGCATATGACCCACAGTCTGATCTATGTATGCACCAAGCATTAGTAAGCTGGTTTTCAATAGGAAACAAATTCGCAAGAGCTACAATCTGTGCACAGACAACTTGCAAACAGGAAAAAAAAATGCTAAACTCGCCAAATAAATTGTTCATTGTGAATTCTTTACCTGCTTCTAAGTATAGCACAGAGGCCTTGGAAAGGGTGATGGAAACAACAGTGTACTGACTGTATGATCCCTGGATACAAGTACAGCTCTCACTTCGAACAGCCACCAGGGAAGTGTTAGAGAATCATGGCTTGTTTATACTTAAAACGCTGCAATGGTGCACCTGCACCACTGTAGTGCTTCAGTGAAGATTGGCATAGGTTAGGGTGATCAGACAGCAAATGTGAAAAATTGGGATGGGGGTGGAGGGTAATAGGAGCCTATATAAGAAAAAGACCCAAAAATCAGGACTGTCCCTATAAAATCGGGACATCTGGTCACCCTAGCATAGGTAATCCACGTCTCCAGAAGGTCATAGCTAGATTGATGAGAGAATTCTCCCATCAACCTGGTGCTGTCTACACCAGGAGGTTAGGTCAGTTTAACTGTGTTACTCACAGGTGTGGATTTTTCACATTCTTTAGTAATGTAATTATACCAACCTACATTCCTAGCATAGGCCAAGCCTCTGAATCTACAGAATTAGCACACAGTGTTTGGAAAAGCCCAGAGTGGGATCACCACTGCAGCTCAGGCCCATGTTGACTCCTAATGTAAGGCCAATTCCACAAATGAATGTTCACTTTATTACAGTCTCAGAAGGGATACATACCCCAGAAAACTAAGGATCACAAAAAAGTAGTAAAAGTATAGTTCAGTGGCAGAGTGCAAGTGGGGTTTTATGGTTCAAGAAGATTGTACGTAAGTAATGGAAATTCCAACCTGGAGATCACAATAAGACCACAGGGAAGCTGTGACAGGCAAGAAGAAAAAACAGATATGAAAAGGACTAAAGAGGAAATGTATTCAGAATATCCTAATATCCAAATAGAAAGACTTATCACCTGCCTTGATATACCCATCGCAGAATGGACTTGCAGATTAAGCACTGCACTGGTGATCTGGGTTCAGTTTCCACCTCTGGCTCAGACTTTGTGAGGTCAGTTCACCTCTTTATGTCTTGATGTCCCCCTCTGTAAGATGGGGCCAATGACAGAGACCTGCCTCAGAGGTAGTAGTGAGGATACATGTGGGGTCATGGTCCAGGACAGGGACTTTTAGGTGTGATGGTAATACAAATAATAATCATTTGCTAATGTTTGTAAGGTGCTCAGATACTATGTTGCATATAAGCATATACCATGTAAGCAGATAGAAAGCAAGAAACCTGTGGGAGAGTCCATAGGTCTGATCCTGCTCTCATCTTATTCTAAATCAAAAATTAAATGTATACCCCAAATTAAAAACAAAGTCAAAGAACTAAAAAAGAGCCACCATGGCTTAAAAACCATGTAAAAGAAGCAGTGAAAGATAAAAAGGCATCTTTTAAAAAGTGGAAGTCAAATCCTACTGAGGTAACTAGAGAGGAGCATTAAACACTGCCAAATTAAGTGTAAAAATGTAATAAGAAAAGCCAAAATGGAGTTTGAAGAACAGCTAGCCAGAAACTCAAAAAGTAATGATAAAATGTTTTTTAAATACGTCAGAAGCAGGAAGCCTGCTAAACAACCAGTGGGGCCCCTGGATGACAGAGATACAAAGGAGCACTTAAAGATGATAAAGTCATTGCGGAGAAACTAAATGAATTCTTTGCTTTGGTCTTCATGGTGTGGACGTTAGGGAGATTCCCAAACCTGAGCTGTCTTTTGTAGGTGACAAATCTGAGGAGTTGTCAGAGATTGAAGTGTCACTGGAGGAGGTTTTGGAACTAATTGATAAACTTAATTGTAACAAGTTACCGGGACCAGATGGCATTCACCCAAGAGTTCTGAAAGAACTCAAATGTGAAATTGCGGAACTATTAACTAGGGTTTGTAACCTGTCCTTTAAATCGGCTTCTTTACCCAATGACTGGAAGATAGCTAATGTAACGCCAATATTTAAAAAGGGCTCTAGAGGTGATCCCGGCAATTCAGACCGGTAAGTCTAATGTCTGTACCAGGCAAATTAGTTGAAACAATAGTAAAGAATAAAATTGTCAGGCACATAGAAGAACATAAATTGTTGGGCAAAAGTCAGCATGGTTTCTGTAAAGGGAAATTATGTCTTACTAATCTGTTAGAGTTTTTTGAAGGGGTCAACAAACATGTGGACAAGGGGGATCCAGTGGACATAGTGTACTTAGATTTCCAGAAAGCCTTTGACAAGGTCCCTCACCAAAGGCTCTTACATAAATTAAGTTGCCATGGGATAAGAGGGAAGATCCTTTCATGGATTGAGAACTGGTTAAAAGACAAGGAACAAAGGGTAGGAATAAATGGTAAATTTTCAGAATGGAGAGGGGTAACTAGTGGTGTTCCCGAAGGGTCAGTCCTAGGACCAATCCTATTCAACTTATTCATCAATGATTTGGAGGAGGGGGTAAACAGTGAGGTGGCAAAGTTTGCAGATGATACTAAACTGCTCAAAATAGTTAAGACCCAAGCAGACTGAGAAGAACTTCAAAAAGGTCTCACGAAACTAAATGATTGGGCAACAAAATGGCAAATGAAATGTAATGTGAATAAATGTAAAGTAATGCACATTAGAAAAAATAACCCCAACTATATGTACAATACGATGGGGGCTAATTTAGCTACAACTAATCAGGAAAAAGATCTTGGAGTCACCATGGATAGTTCTCTGAAGATGTCCATGCAGTGTGCAGCAGCAGTCAAAAAAGCAAACAGGATGTTAGGAATCATTAAAAAAGGGATAGAGAATAAGACAGAGAATATCTTCTTGCCCTTACGCAAATCCATGGTGTGCCCACATCTTGAATACTGTGTACAAATGTGATCTCATCTCAAAAAGGATATAATGGTGTTAGAAAAGGTTCAGAGAAGGGCAACTAAAATGATTAGGGGATTGGAAAGCCTCCCATATGAGGAGATACTAAAGAGGCTAGGACTTTTTAGCTTGGAAAAGAGGAGACTAAGGGGGGATATGATTGAGGTATATAAAATTGAGTGGCATGGAGAAAGTGAATAAGGAAGTTATTTACTTGTTCCCATAATAGCAGAACTAGGGGCCACCTATTGAAATTAGTGGGCAGTAGGCTTAAAACAAATAAAGAAGTTCTTCTTCACACAGCACACAGTTAACCTGTGGAACTCCTTGCCTGATGAGTCTGTGAAGGCTAGGACTATAACAGGGTTTAAAAGAGAACTGGATAAATTCATGAAGGTTAAGGCCATTAATGGCTATTAGCCAGGCTGGGTAAGGAATGGTGTCCCTAGCCTCTATTTGTCAGAGGGTGATGGATGGCAGGAGAGAGATCACTTGATCTTTACCTGTTAGGTTCACTCACTCCAGGGCACCTGGCATTGGCCACTGTCGGTAGACAGGATACTGGGCTAGATGGACCTTTGGTCTGACCCAATACGGCCTTTCTTATGTTCTTAAAAGTTACTGTTGTCAGAGCAGAATCAAGCAAAATGGTGCTGCTGCAGCAGCCAGCCACATAAAGGGACCCACAAGGGCCAGTTGCACATATGCTGGGCCCAATTTAGCTGCCGTTCTCCATGCTGAGTAGCACCTGCTGAAGCAAGTACTCCCATTGGGGGACTGCTGGATCAGGTCATAAGACGAAGTAACAGAATTGGCTAAGCTGAGAGCACCATTTTTAACTTTTCTTCTTCCCCTTCTCATTGAAGGCTCCTGCCATACTTACCCCTTCTTTCTCTTCAGAGAAGAATAACCTACTTTATTTATTGCCTCTGCTGCCAGCCCTATCACTTCATCTGTATAGGCACCAGGGAGTACCATGCACCACCACACTTTTTGCATGTCCTTGGGAGGAGCAGAGAAAGAACACAAAGAGATTGCAAAGATATGGGAAGATTTCTTGGAACAGCTGCAATTGACTCATTGCAGGGGCTTAAGTGAGTCGCTCAGCTTTCTGTGTCTTGATCCAAAGTAAAACATTGCAAAATCACTATAACTATTACTGTGAAATGCATGAAAGAGTAGATTAGACTCAATGTAAATATGAACAAAGAAGTGGGAAGCAGCCATGTTTTATTAAAACAGCAAGGTCAATGGTGTAGCCAAAGACACAAGGAACAGCAGATTGCTGTACTCTTAAAAAGGCTGTGGTAATCTCTATATTGGCTCAAACCAATGGCCCATCTCCAACAGTGACCAGCATCAGAGGAAGATGTAAAATACCCATAATGGACAATTATCCATCAATATTCCCATAAGGGAAGTTTCTTAACCTCTGGCAGTTAGGGTTAGATTTATGCCCTGAACCATGTGGGCTGATATTTCTTATAAATGTTTTATCTTATCTATTGTAACTGTCTATGCTCTCCCTATCTGTAGAAATCACTACTCCTTTTTAGAATTCTGCTAAGCTCTTGAAATCTGTGGCAGCAAGTTCCGCAGGTTAGTAATATGCTGTATTTTTTAAAGTACTTCTTGCCATTAATTAATATGTCACCTGTTATTCATCTTCTGTCTGAACTATATCCTAATCTTTTCAATCTCTCTTTATCTGAAAATCCTTCCAGGCATCAAATCATTTTTATTGCCAGGCTCCAATTTCTATTTCTATTTCTGCTATGTCCTTTTTCGGGAGAGAATTCCAATAGGAATAGCAGGGGCCAACAACCTAACTACTTCTAAAACAGAGCTTGATAAATTTATGGATGGGATTATATGATAGGATTGCCTGTGATAGCAGGGAACTAGACTCAGTGGCTCAGGAGGTCCCTTCCTGTCCTATCTGCCAATGGAGAAATTTAATAAAGTAGCAGGAGAGATGAGAGTTTATCACGGATTACACTGGTCTACAATTTTTTAGAAGTCATCTGCTTCAGAGATAAAATATGATATTTATTATGTATTTTGATGTGCTGAATTCAAATATGACAATTAAAACAACCGATTGGCTACTGTTTCTAAGATATTTAAGTTTTTACATTTTGTGTCTGTGTATATTGTGTAGATAGTAGAGTTTTAATCATAAATTGTAAACCTAGGTCTTTTCATGGGTTTATGGTTGCTTTACATGATAATATTTCACCTGTCCTGTTTATGTAACACTTTAAAAATCAGCAAAAGGGTTATATAAATAAAATGTATTATGAAACAAAAGGCAAAAAACTATTACGTACATAGTTTAGTCCTATTCAGTGTCTACTCAGCGCTTCTTGACTTGTCTCTTGTATTCATTAAATGGAGCATCTCTTCTCACTGTCCAGCAATAGTCTGCAACCATTGATGGGCTCCATTTGCCCTGATAGCGTTTCTCTGTTGTTGCAATGTCCTGGTGAAATCGCTTGCCGTGCTCATCGCTCATTGCTCCGCAGTTCGCTGGAAAAAAATCTAGATGAGAGTGCAGAAAATGTATCTTTAGTGACATGTTGCAACCAAGGCTTTTGTACGCCTTGAGGAGGTTTTCCACCAACAACCTGTACTTGTCTGCCTTGTTGTTTCCGAGAAAATGTATTGCTACTGACTGGAAGGCTTTCCATGCCATCTTTTCCTTGCCACGCAGTGCATGGTTAAATGCCTCATCTCGAAGAAGTTTACGAATCTGAGGACCAACAAAGACACCTTCCTTTATCTTAGCTTCACTTAACCTTGGAAATTTTCCGCGGAGGTACTTGAAAGCTGCTTGTGTTTTGTCAATGGCCTCGACAAAGTTCTTCATCAGACCCAGCTTGATGTGTAAGGGTGGTAACAAAATCTTCCTCGATTCAACAAGTGGTGGATGCTGAATACTTTTCCTCCCTGGCTCCAATGACTGTCGGAGTGGCCAATCTTTCTTGATGTAGTGGGAATCTCTTGCACGACTATCCCATTCGCAGAGAAAACAGCAGTACTTTGTGTATCCAGTCTGTAGACCAAGCAAGAGAGCAACAACCTTCAAATCGCCACAAAGCTGCCACTCATGTTGGTCATAATTTATGCACCTCAAAAGTTGTTTCATGTTGTCATAGGTTTCCTTCATATGGACTGCATGACCAACTGGAATTGATGGCAAAACATTGCCATTATGCAGCAAAACAACTTTAAGACTCATCTTCGATGAATCAATGAAGAGTCTCCACTCATCTGGATCGTGAACGATGTTGAGGGCTGCCATCACACCATCGATGTTGTTGCAGGCTACAAGATCACCTTCCATGAAGAAGAATGGGACAAGATCCTTTTGACGGTCACGGAACATGGAAACCCTAACATCACCTGCCAGCGGATTCCACTGCTGTAGTCTGGAGCCCAACAGCTCTGCCTTACTCTTGGGTAGTTCCAAATCCCTGACAAGGTCATTCAGTTCAGCTTGTGTTATAAGGTGTGGTTCAGAGGAGGAGGATGGGAGAAAATGTGGGTCCTGTGACATTGATGGTTCAGGACCAGAAGTTTCATCCTCTTCCTCTTCCTCGTCTGACTCAAGTGAGAATGATTCTGGTGCATCAGGAACCGGCAGTCCTTCTCCGTGGGGTATTGGGCTTATAGCTGATGGAATGTTTGGATAATGCACAGTCCACTTTTTCTTCTTTGATACACCTTTCCCAACTGGAGGCACCATGCAGAAGTAACAATTGCTGGTATGATCTGTTGGCTCTCTCCAAATCACTGGCACTGCAAAAGGCATAGATTTCCTTTTCCTGTTCAACCGCTGGCGAAGATTTGTTGCACAAGTGTTGCAGCATATGTGTGGGGCCCACCTCTTGTCCTGATCTCCAATTTTGCAGCCAAAATAAAGGTGATAGGCTTTCTTAACCAGAGTGGTTATACTGCGCTTTTGTGATGCAAAAGTCACTTCACCACAAACATAGCAGAAGTTATCTGCACTGTTCACACAAGTACGAGGCATCTCTGCTCACTTTGGCAAAACAGAAATGTGTCCCTTTGCAAAATCAAACACTGACAAATAAGAGAGCACGACACTGTATGATTTCTACAGCTGATATAGGGCAATTTGTTCAGCGGAGTGATGTAAACTTCGTTATGATTGCATCATCCGTGACTTCTAGGAATAACATGATGCAATTCATATCATGTATGACACAATATCAGCTTCAGATTGCATCATTCATTGTTTTGCCTAAAAAGCAAGAACTGTCCAAACCCAGTCATAGATTTATTCATAGATCCAGTCAAAGATGTATTTTAGTCATTTCTGGTTTACATTGAGATCCCTTCCCTTTATAACTCACTTATCCTCCACCATTCCCATGTCAAGGGTCGTATATACTGACCCTATAGCATATCTTGAAAACTAGAGCCAATCAACAATTTTAAGCATCATTTTCGTTCTCAGTGACCCAGAATTAGTAAAGTTTGACTACATTTATTTCAGAAGCATTTTGGCTGTAGAGCAGTGTTATATAGTTAGGTTAGTGTCAACTTCTATCACATTCTTTAGGCATTTTTGTTATGCATCTTTTTATGGTAAATACTAATTTTTATGTAGTAGTTTATTTCTATTTTTTCTCTTTTTGATTCGTTTGAATCTTTGCACTCTGCTACATTTTCTAACTAAAAAGTATTGTGGCTATCTCCTGCTGTTCTCTGTGTCTCTAGGAAGCACAGCTCTGATCTTACTGTGTTGATGTGTGTTCACAGGCTATGTTTCTTGTGGGGTTTGTCATTAAAATGGTGACCTCCTGGGGCTACACAGCTGTTGGACTCCTAGCAAAGGAGAGTTTGAAACATTTTCATTCATTTTTAAATACTGCCTTGTAATTTCCCCATTTAAATTTTTTGTTCTGATTGAATTTCTCTCTAGTCATCCAAGAAAGTAGTGGAATTCTATTCTGGATGCAAAGAGAAGATACTAGCCTGGGATGTGGGATATCCAGGTTCAAGTCCCCATTTTTTCCGCAGGGACTCACAGAGGTTTATGGGGACTCTGGGCAAAATCTGAAACTGAGGTTCCCCACCCTTCAAAAATTATTACCATGGAGATGAAAGACTTTAAGGAGAGTGAGACGATGGAGTGGCTCTGCCCTGCACATGGTCTGGCGTCCACTTCCAAACCTGCCCTCCCTGAGCTCCGGTCCCACTGCCACTGGAAACAATATCGCTGACCCGACTCCAACCTTTGAGCTGCTGGTCTGGTGGGTTGCCTCATACCTGGCCTGATGATGGGAGCTGGGCCCAGCCTGGGAGGGTGAGTCGCTCCCTGTATTCTCATTGGTGGGTACCAAATCTGAGTAGCATTGTGTTCCCATGCTCCAGGTTGCGACGCCACTCGCTCAGAATTTGGCCTGGCCATTCCTTAGTCATTCTGGGAGCCCTATCAAATGGGGGACTCTGGACAAACTGTCCCTCCCTTCCTCCATATGGTCCTGATCTCTCCCTTCTGTGTGACCGTGTCACTTAGGGTACGTCTAGAAGCTATATAGACATAAACACACTAGCGCTGTTTAAGCTAGCACCTGGCAGCAGCAATGTGGCCATGACAGCTGAGACTAGCCACTCAAGTATGAATTCAGGGGGTCAGGTGGGATTGCAGCCTATGGCTAGCCTATGCCACTGCAGCTAGCGCATGTATGTCTACCTGTACTGAGAATCATTCCTCATAGCTTGTGTGTGGCCATACCCACAAGTGTCTCTGTGTATCAACTCCCCCTCTGTAAACTGGGAGTCATTTCCTTACCTAAATCCATGAAAGATTGTGAGAGACTCAGGTACTACAACATGTAAATACCAGAGAAAGCTTTTTACTCCACTGATGCCAACCTATGGGAGGTTTGGGGTTCTGCTGCCAACATTTCATGCAGTTCTAGATGTCATGATGTGGGACAAAGCCTGTGTGAAGAACAAGTGTAGCTTTGACAAACAAACACGAAAATCCTTACAAAATAATAGGAATTTTTTTAAAAAAACCCTTTCCTTCTTATTGCTCCAGATTACTGTATTATTTTCAGGGTTTTTTGAGTTTGGAAATAAACCCTGAGCTGTTTTGCAAACCTTTCATATTCCGCACAACATCTTATTTTATCTTCCGTGGTTTTGTTGGTTTTTTCCTCTCTCTCTTTTTTTTAATCCATTCAGCCATTTATTGGATCTTCAGTTCTCTAGTTGCTCCTTTGCTACACTATCTCCTGCTTTTCACAGATAAACACTTCACACCTGGGAGACAGGCTCCTCTAATTAGTATTAAAACCTGAAGTTTTTCTGCCCTGCTTTGAAGCTTTCTAGGATGCCTTTTTGTGAATAATAATGTCCTCCATTCAACATAGTGCGACGCTCAGTCAAAAGTAAATGTAGCAAATACGCCTCTGCAAGACAGTCTACCCTTCCCCCTCCCTCTGCATGCCTGATGATTAAAGGAAATAAGCAAGTCAGAGGTTGGATGGTGTCACTGTCCCCCACAACAACTAATGCCTGGAAGGGGTTAAGGAGCATTGAAACCTCCAGGATAATTCTTACAAGAGCCTATCCCTTTCTCTAATAAAGCTGAATGAGACAGCAGCTGGATAAACCTAAGCAAGCAAGACCCAGCCCACACACACACGGAGCTTCTGACATCATTGGCCTAGAAAAATCTGCACACCTGAGTGACATAGTTAAATGGATCTAACCCCTGGTGTAGACAGCGGTAGGTTGCCAGAAGAATTCTTCTGTCAACCTAGCTACCACTTCTTGGGGAGGTGGATTATTTATGCCAATGGGAGAACCCCTTCCATCAGCATTGGTAGTGTCCACACTGAAAAGCAGCAGCGGTGTTGCTATTATTGCAAGTGTAGACAAGCCTTTAGAGGCAGAAAACAACTACAAGGTCAAAGTCCATCAGCAATGGAGGGCTGCCCCCTGCATTATTTCAGTGCTTTAACGGGATCTCTCTGTCTTTTTATTTTTGTGCCGGAAAAACCATAGTTGTGACAAACACAGTTCATTGGAATGGATCAAACCCTGGCACTCTTATTCAGGGACCAGTCCTGCTAACGTTAGTCAAGTCAGCTAGGATATTCCAAAGCATCATTCCTATTGATTTTCACTGGGACTGGTGCTTCCAAGTCACTTGTATGCTTCACCTTACTCCATAAATAATACCATCGAAATCCACAGAACTAATCATGCTGTATGATGCTACTCATGACAACGGAAGCTATGCCTAAACTGCAAGGACAGGTAGGTTTTACATGGAGGTAGCTTACTCAAAACAGCCATGTTAATGGGAAATCTCACTGTAGACAAGGCACAGGTAGTTTTTACTTTGATGGAGGTGTTTGAGCTCAGCCCTATACCCCCCCACACGGGGTTTACCTTGACTATATACTTTGAGGTAAAATCTAGCCTTGTCTCCACTAGGATTCTCTACTGAGATAGCTAAAAATCATGCAGTTATGACAAACTCTGTGAGCTGCAGGATGCGGCCCTCAGTTTTTGCTCAGTCTTTATTCAGCCAAACTCCCACTGGAGGAATCACAGTGCCTTCTCACTCCTGAACTGTGTATCATGGTTGCTCTTTCACACTGCGCCGCAACATGCAATACAACAAAACAGTTTAGGGAAAGAACCTTTAACTGAGAGGATTTAGGAGGAAAAGTCACCTACTGAATGGCTACTCAGTAATTGTCCACTGTGGGGTTTCTTGTACCTTCCTCTGAGGCATCTGGTATTGGCCAAAGGACAGGAGACTGGACTGCTGGTCTGATCCAGTATGATAGTTCCTAGGGCTTTGTCTACACTAGCACTTTTGTTGGTCAAACTTTTATCGGTCAGCAGTGTGAGAAACATACCCCTTGACCAACACAAGTTTCACACTTTTGCTGGTGAAAACAGCACTGTGTTGGCAGGAAAGGCTTTCCCACCAGCATAGCTAATGCCACTCATTGGGGGTGGTTTAATTATGCCGGCAGGAGACCTTACAGGGACGTGACTGTAGTGGTACTGCTGTGCTTCTGTAAGGTCTGGTCCATAGTGTAGATAACCTAAATCCTGCATCCCTTATGCAGAAGTTTCCCATACCGTTTAAACTGCAAGAGGAAATGGAGATGTGCAGAATGTAATTGCTCACCTTTGAATTTCATTAGGTGCTTCTTGCTACTTTTTTCAAAATAAAGGATTCTGAATGTTATCTAAATGCCCATCAGGCTGAGGGGTCAGTTAGTTTACCGCATATATCAGATGAATGAAGACTATTACCCTTTAATTAATAATTGCACATCTTAATCCTATAAATCTAGTGAGCTGACGTGGGTGGGTGATTTCTGTCCTTATCAAAGTTAAGAGTTCATAGCATTAACTAGAGCTAGGCATAGTACAGACAGCTCCAATCCTGTATCCCCATCTCCACACAGCTCTGCCAATACCCCTCATTCTTGACCTGCAAACCCCCTCCCAGGCTATTCCCATCCTGTGCTCCCCACACAGCTCTGGCAATGCTCCTCACTCCTGCTCTGCAGCCCCCCAGCTATTACTCTAGTTCCTTCCTGAGCAGAACCAGGTAATCATGTTGAATTATGCCCAATTTTAATGTGGCTGTCTAACATAGCCAGATGCCCAAAGAGATCTCTGCTGAGAGTACCGACCCCATGTCACTCTTGATTTAAGATACTGTAAAAGATATAAACTCCCTGTCCTCACTTGGAGCTAATGAATCAATCCTATATGCCAGAAAAGCAAACCTCTCCCTTTTGTGAGCTGCTAAGTCCATTCTATATGCATTGTTGTTGTTGTTTTGTCATGGAAAAATTAATAGTTGTATTTGCATTATGCAATGGAATTTCTATTAGAATGTTTAACACCAGTTGAAACGATTTTATTGCAATTAAGAATGATAAACAGTCCTTCGGTGTCTCATAATCAATATTCATAGAGTTGTTTCAATAGCCAGTCTCCAAAGGGAACTGACCAACAACCTTTTTGTAAATTGACTGAAAATGTATTCCTTGGAAATTGTAATGTCTCTGGTTTTGGAAATACTGTGGCCAAGAGGTAGAAACTTCCCTATGTCCTAGTAACCATAACTCTGGCCATACCTGTAATACATAATCACACACACGTATGGTCTTCAAATCTGTAATTTTTGTCTTTAGAAATTAGAGAAATCAGTAACTCAGATCACCCCATTTCCATTACTTTCCCTCAACATTAGAGGGCAACTTATCTCACAGCCACCATGTGCAATCTAATTCATTCTTTTACACACTCTAATAAAAAAAAAAGATACAGAATTACATACAATGTAAATCATGGAAGCCACATCTCTCATCAAAACACATGTCCATCTAACAAATAAATGGGATTGAAATGAAGGCTACACATTGATTGTTGGTGCGGTTTGAGAAATGTGGGTTGTAGGTGGCAGAAAGGAGGTAGCTAAGGTTGATAAGAGAAAATGAAGAGCTGAATATTGAATAATTTAACTGATTATTTCCTTGCTTTTGATGGTTTGCATCAATGGAGTCTCAGTCTGACAATCTTAACTCCAAATTAATGAACACTTTGCGGGATACATTATAAAGCCTTCAGTAGCAACTCCATTGCTAAGGTTGCATTGAGATTTCCACTTAAAGCAGGACTAAAATCTCTCTGTTTAATTATTGAATTCACTCTCCAAATTTGGCACAATGCTACTTAAAGGGACAATTGTTTTTTCTATTTAACTGATTCAATATAGGATTTATGAACTTGCAAAAGTAAACATTTGAAAGTGCCCACTATTAACATTTGAACCTGGTTTTCCTCATATTTTGTTGGGTTGTAGATTATAATCTATAGATTATAGTTATAGAGCTATATTTATACAGTATAGCTCCCTGTGTGAACACATTTTGATGAGTGGGTTTTTTTTTCCCAATTGAGCTTAGACCCTTTCCAAGTGATATAAGCTAAACCAAATAAAGACTCTCTCAAACCAGTAAGCCTGGCCACACTGGAGTTATACCAGTATAACTATATTCATTTAAATTCACACTTTAGTTTATGTCAGAGAAATCTTTCCCTTGTAGACAAAGCCTAAAAAGGGAATAAAATTTCATTCGAGAAGAGAGACTTGGGGGATAAAATGCCAAATGCATGGGGAAAAGGGATGAAGCACAATTTGAGAGGAGGGCCAGGGTTAGACCACCAATGGGGAGGAGAGTGTGGAAAGATAAAGTGGCATTCAGAAGAAGGTTCTCAAGGATGACAGTGCTATACCCTTGAGCACTCTGCTCTGTAGCAGTAACAGTAATCATAATAAGGAAATGATTCTTGCCCCATTCTGGTCACCTTATTAAAGGAGAGATATTGTGGAAATGGGAAAAAGTCAAGCAGGACTGCACCTCGACTGATAGATGGAAGGGATGCAATTCTACCAGAGCTCATTGCATTTCAGAAAACATGTTCTGGTGAGGAATTCAGAGGAAAGTTGCTGCAAGGCTCTAGGGCTGCTTCACAGCATCTCTTCCCTTGCAAGTGCTCATCACACTCTTTCTGGATCTTCAATAATCTGCTCTGCAACTGCCAGTATCTGGAGGAAAAACCAAGAGGTGAGCCTTAGCCAGATCTACAGACCAGACCACCACCAACACTAGCAGAAATCTGTGTGCAGGTTACAATCTCTCTTTACCAAAATCTTGATGAGTGCTTGGTTAATTCAGTACCCCACCCTGCTTACTTTTCTCCTTTTCTCCCCTGTGCAGGTTGGGCTCTGGCCAAGGCTAGAAGTAAGAAACGCTAAAATTCCATGAGCAATGATGCTCTTGGGGTAGATCTGATGTGGGCCACAAAATCTGGAGACAGACCCTGAATGCCCTAAAAAGATATTGGTGGCTGTTCCAATCCAGAGTTGTGGTTCAGGTCCATCTCTATCTTCTGATCTGTTCAAAAGGAGGGAATTCTTGAGACTCTGATAAGAAGTGACATTCTCGTGAGGTCTCAGTTCTGCAGGAACAAGAGGCCCAACCTAAGCTTAAATTAAGTATGCAAATGTTGCAGAGATGAACACAAATTCAGGACTGTCTGGAGTTCACTGCACACACATGGATGTAGATAAAGTCTCCGCCAGCCTTTCAGGAGTAAACAATCCATACTGGAGATAAATAACCCTCAACTAGCTGCTCACACAACTGCCTGAAAACCAAGCCGTATCCTGCCGGAGAAGAGAGATCCACAACAAGAGCCCTGAACGCTTTAAATCGTGCAGTCCTTCTCAAGGTGCACAGCCTAGCTCTGTGGAAATGGGCTGTTCATTGAGGTTGCCCCAACTCCCAGAAGAGAAGACCTTTCGCAAGCAGCTGTGGCAGAGTTTGGAAAGAAACCACCTAAAAAAAAAGTCAACCAACAAACCAAAAAATCCCAGCCCTCTAAAACAATTGAACAAAATATATCCCATGGTTAACAACCAACAGGTTTGGCTGGGGAACAGCAATTGTGTGTGTAATGCGTCTCACATCTAGGGTATAATTACATTCTGGAATCCACAGAGTAATAAAAGGCACCAGTCAAGGGAAAGGATGTCTTTTTGCCATGGGTTGACAGGCAAGCAACAAACAAGAGGCATTTTTTCACCTTTTATTCAATAAAATCAGCATATTAAATATGCAGGCAGAGTTTCTCCATTAAGCAATTCACTTTCTTTCCTTTTATTTTTTTTCCTTCTGCTTTTGTTGCCATCAAGACTAGAAAGGTAAGGGAAAAAAAGATATACAATCCCCCAGCATTACGTGAGATGTGTTTGAATGAAGCTGCATTTCAGTCCCGCTGCTTTGCTAGACAAACATGCGCATGTCCTTGCTGCACAGGCAGCTGCCTGACTGGGCCTATGCAGGTCCGGCTCCAGGCACCAGCCTAGAAAGCATGTGCCGGGGGCGGCACATTGTAAGGGGTGGCACATTCTGGTCAATCTTGGGGCAGCACAATTTGGTCACCCCCCATTTTTTTTCCTTCTCCCTTCGGCAGTTCAGGTGGCCTTTTTTTTTCTTTTCTTGGGATGGCAAAAAAGGTAGAGCCGGCCCTGGGCCTGTGGGAAGGGAATCTGGGGATGGTGGCTCACTCTCCCTTCCAGTATAACTGGACACAGTTATGAGGACAAAATAAAGCATCTGTTCCCCTGCCACCTGAAATGCAATCAGGACTATGGGGGAAAAAAGAAAAAGGGGCCCCAACCACAAAGCTACATGCACATGTCCCTTCATCTAAATGTTGGATCTGGATCTAAACTTGACAGCTGGCTCTTTGGCTCTGTCATGTTCTGAACCTAACCACCAGAACCAAATACTCTTAAACTTTGGGAAAATTTGGCTCAGTTGCAGCTAGCATCAGCCTCTTTAATGGGTCAAAAAAAAGAAAATCCCATACCTGTTCTTGGTAGGTCAGGCACATCGCTATCTTGACGACAGCTGGTCTAGTAATGAGTGACCTTATGACACTTGGAATCCAAACTGGTGTATAAGAGTTTGGGTCCAAAGCTTATCTGGGCATTTGAGTCCGCAGAAAAGTGACTGGAAATACTGAGAACAAGGCCTTGCATTTCCCAGTGCAAACTGGACCTAAATCCTTAGGTAAGTTATCTGATGTTTGTGGCACTATCACGCTGCAGACTGGAGATTCTGCACCAACTTACAGATTCAATACAAAATATCCATTCTTGAATTTATTAAATATGACCATGAATAATGTAATCAGTACATGTTATTTATTTAGTTCCATTTAATTTACTCTGCCCCTAGTTTTCTGTAGCTCACAGATATTTTTTTATTTTGGCAACGCATAGCTGCTTTTTAGGTGTCAAGAGAGAAGCTGGAGATTTAGGCAATTGGGTGAGGAACAGCTATAACTTTGGGTCTTGGGGTGGGTGGTAGTGGGAGGCAGTTAGGATTGTGAGATAAATGCATTCAATGTATGCTGCTGCTAAAATACTCAGCAATGAAATGGTTAACAATGCAGGCATCTAAATTGTTGGGCCAGATCCTCACTTATTGTGAACTAGTCGAGCTTCATTGACTTACATTGAACTACACTTATTATTCCACATGAGGATAAGAGCGGTCATCTTCAGGGTTAACACCCTATCAAGATGAATGGAGCAGTTCACACCTCCAAGTGCTATCATTTCAGGTGGTCTGTATGATCGGGACAACAATATTTCATTGGTTATACTCAGTTCAGAGTTTTCTTTGCAGCCATAGAGAAAAATGGTTTTGTTTGAATGAAAGCTTTGACTCAAGAGTAAAATTTTGTGCCGAGAGACAGGATCTGCAGCAAATCCTAGGTCTGCAGTTTCACAGAATGCATGGGACTCTGGCCGTGAGATCAGGCTTTATCACAAGTTTTCCGCAACTTCTCCTTCCAGCCTCTTCCAGTAATACTGTGAGAAAATAGGTATCTTGTGATGTTCTGCCATAACTGGGAAAGTGAAGTGAAAGGAAAAAAAAGCACTACCTGAATATTTCTGAACTTCAAAAAACAACTGGGGCTGCAACATCACATCTAAGGCCCCAGGTGTACTAGGAGGCACCACACACCCAAGTTAGATGATGAAAGCACAAACTACTGCGCTGCACCCATTAAAATGTGGTAGCATACACTCCTTAAAATCGAGAACCAACCTGGGGCAGAATGGGGCAGGACATTGGCTGCACCCTTGTTTCACCCATTTTGGGTGTCTAGCACCCCTAGTGGTGCTCATTCCCCGGCACTGTGTGCTGAGTGTATAAACACAGAATTCTGGCTGCACCCAAACACAGGCACAAGGCAAAGGGAAAGGCCCCTTGCATCTTCTTCCCAGCCACCACGGGATTGCATTTCAGAAAGCAGAGTCTGGCCCTTGCTTTGGAAGTGGTTCAGGCTTGGGATGAAAGATCAGGGAAGGTCAATGCATCCGAGTCTCTGAGCTGCTTCAGCCTCCCCACATCCCCCATCTGAACATCATGAAATGGGTGCGTGTGTTTGCTTGAAGTCTCTCACGGGGGCTAATGTGGTGGCAGAAACCAGAACAGGAGCCGAGAGCAGCAAAGGGAGGGATGAAAGAAACACACCACAGGGGGAAGAGCTGGGCAATTAAACTGAAACGTGCACCTACACGCACACACACAGAGCAGATTGCAGCTAACTGAAAAGAGCCCAGGTCTGATCATTTGAAGCAGGAAACACTTGCTGCTTTTTGATCCAATTCTTGCTCTTCCCTGCTTGGCTGAAGGTCCACTAATGACCCCACATGACCACTGGACATTAGACACAAGATGCAGAGCCTGGCCTTGGAACAAGCAGGAGAGAGTGATTGGGCCACTTGGGCTGTCACTTACTGCTTCCTGGAGTCTGGGGAGGGAGGGATGAAAGAGGAGTTGAGTTGGGAAAGTTTCCTGACTCAGCAGCAGTGCGTTAGCAGAGGCGCTACTGCTGCTGCTGCTGCTGCTAATAGGTTGTGGTAATGGAGAGGCATGTTACAGGCAGGAGGATGGTGGGAGGCTCATCAGCTCCAGCAGAAGGAGTGAGGTCAGTGGTAATGAGCAACAGCGAAGAGGAATGCAAATTGCAGGAGGATTTATGGAGCAGTTTCTGCTCAGTGAGCAGATTCCAGATAAGTGGAGTGTTAATAAGGCAGGCAAGTTTTTCAGCTGTGCCAGCTGTTATGAAGATACTGGTACACTTCCTGACTGGTGTTTATTGGAGGTTAGGCATAGGGTGTCACAACACAAACAAGTGCACACGTGTTCTGTCACAACACACGCGCACACAGGCTGGTTTACCACACAGACATGCTGACACACACCAGCACCCTGTCACAATGTGTACAGTATATTTGCGCACACTGGGCCAACACAGAGGAGAAGGAAAACAGGAGAGATACAAGCATGCTGCAGGCCATGTGTGACTGCGTAGCAGAGCACAGGGGTAGATGGGAAAAGAATGAGCCCTACTGAGCAGGCCCAATCAGACTCAGGAATTAACTTGTCTCATTCCCCCCCTCTTCTTTTTCCAGATTTTCATGCAATGAACTCAAAGTGTGTTACAATATAAATCAGGATCCTATTTTACAGCTGGGGAAACTAAGGCACTAAGTGGTGATGTGACCCAAAGTCACACAGACTCATAGCAACTTCACCTCATCCGCCTCCGACCGCTCTCTCTGCTAAAGTCTGTCAAGAACATTGCTACTTTGTAAGAGTAATATTTATAGGCACAATCCCAGGAGTCCTGACTCAGAGTCCTCTGCTCTAGCCATTGGTTGGTATTGCCTCTTCAGCCTGTGCTTTGAAGGAACTGCTCTGAACTAGGAAGAAGCAAAGATGAATAGTGTTTGCTTCTGGATGGAAAGTGACTGTCCAAAGAAGAAGACACAGTTAATGAATCCCATCAAACATAGACGGGAATTCCACCATAAAGCAGAGTCCTGTTATGATGGTTTGAGGAGAGGGACGGGGGGATGGGGACGACCTGCCATTGTACAACTTACATATTTTGTTTGATATAGGGAGACCAGATGTCCCAATTTTATAGGGACAGTCCCGATTTTGGGGTCTCTTTCTTATATGGGCTCCTATTACCTCCCACCCCCACCCCGATTTTTTACATTTGTTGTCTGATCATCCTAGTTTGATATCATGAACTCTCTGTGTCTGTATCAAACTCCAAGTCCATCTTGTTTTCTGAACACCATTTTGATTACAAGACTGTACTTTGCCTTTCCCTCGACTCTGTAGCCCCTATACTGAGCTAAAAGCCACAGGAGTTGTCAGAAGAAACGCTGGCACCTTGCAAAGGGCTAGCGATGGAAGGTCATTAACCCTCCATGGTCTTCTATTCAAATAGAAGCACCCTTGAACAAAGATCTGGCTACTGTCCAGGGCAAGCCAGTTTTTCCATGTCTGGGCTCTGGTGGGATAGCAATCAAGTAATAGATTACCTAACAGGGGACTTGAGGCAGACCTCATGACAAAGGGGACTAGAAGTTATAAAAGGACCAGGTTATCTTGGAATAGATCTCTTTGACTAACCAAAACAGGAAGAGAAGCATGTGCTGGAGAAGTGAAGTCCAGGAGAGGGGACTCTCACCAAATCCCAAAGAACACTAAAGAGTGGTGAGGAAACTGAGCCAGGCAATGGCATACAGATGTTTCATATTTTGCATAAATCTGTATAGCTCTTATACTGCCTAAAGTAAAGAGAGATTGTTTGGAAATCCTTCTGCAAAGTCTAGGTCTGTCTGCTTCAATGATCACATGATCTATGTGAACTCTAGACCAGAATGCCCACAAAAGTGGAGCTCTGGAAAAGGGTGTACTAAGCTACTGGAGTGTTTTGGGGCGGAGGGGCGGGGAGTTCAGAACTAGTCCTCAGGGCCTAAGGCAGCTAGACCCTGAGGTCCCACTTTCAGAAGTGGTATCAGAGTCTGTGCCCTGGAATCATGCCAGAGAAGCTAGAGCCAGAGATCATGACTTCAACCTGCCCAGTCAATGTGGGTTTTAAAAGCGGAAGGGCCCAGTGTGCAGGTCCAAACACAGCCTGGTGAGGGTAAAGCAGGAGTATCTCTAGAAGAGATGAGACACCTGTGTTCCCAAAGCAGGGCACAATCCCAGCCCCAGAGAGGGCTACATGTCTTGTCTCTAAGAAAAAGTTGGTGCCATCTTAAAAGGCTGCACAAACACACCTCAAATTGAGACAACATTTCACCTGAAGAATGAAGTTCTTGAAGTGGCTGCCCTTTCTCAAAAGATCTTATGGGGTCTTGGATCTGCTTGAGCTGTAGGATTCTGGGTCTGGGACCTGCTGCTCCTAAATATTCAGCTTCTGAGATATTTTATGCCCTCTGTCACTCTGCTAGCTTTGCCATGACTCTAGAAGGAAAATTATGAGGGTCATGTGGGGTCAGAGAACATCCACGAAGGAAAAGAATGGGCGAGTCCCATGAGGGTGGGAGAGGATTGCCACTCTTAGTGAAATTCACTAAAAGCCTTTTGAGGACAGAAGGATATTGCCCTGCTGTGAGGAGGCTGGTGTCCCTTCAGGTAAAAGCTCAGGGCACTCTGGCATCAAATCTTTCCCACACAAGTCTCTTCAGTCAAATTCTGACTCATTTATTTTGTTGACCCCCTTTATTACTTTTACAATGGGCAGATTCCTGCTGCTAGCTGCATTTTGGGAAGAGTATCATGGAATTATAGGATTAGAACAGACCTTGAGAGGTCATCTAGTGTAGTCCCCTGCACTCATGGCAGGACTAAGTATTACCTACACCAGGGATCTCAAACTCGAATCACCTGGAGGGCCACATGAGGACTAGTACATTGGCCCAAGGGCCGCATCACTGACATCACTTCCCCCGCTGCTCCTGGCCCCACCCCCACTCTACCCTTTCCATGAGGCCACACCCCTTCCAACTCCTTCCCCAAATCCCCTCCACCCCACCTCTTCTCCACCTCCTCCCATGAGCATGCAGCTCCCTGCTCCTACCCACTCCCTCCTGGAAAGCACTAAACACCATCAAACAGCTGTTTGGTGGTGAGAAGCGCCTGGAGGTAAGCAGAGGAGTGAGGATGCAGCGTGCTAAAGGGAGAGGGAGCAGGGGGAAGGGAGCTGACAGGTGTTTGTCTAACTTGCTCTTAAAAACCTCCAATAGTGGAGATTCCACCATCTCCCTAGCCAGGTACTGCAGCCCCTATGAGGGCTGAAGTAGATTGCAGATGTTCCAGTGTATTCTCTCACAATACAGACTAGCCATCTAAGTGCCATCAAACCTGCTGAGAGAGAAGACCAAACCTCCTCATGAGAACCTCAGCCCCGAGGAATTAGGTTAGTTTAAAAAGAAAAAGGACAGTAGGGGAATAGATTCAGAGAACAGCCCTTTTCTTGAGGCAACTCTTTGACCTTTGCAGAAAAAACTACAAAGAATCCAGAATATAAAGGAAGGAGGCCGCCTCCACATCAGCGTTCTGTTTCTTTTCCTTCAGATTTCTCTGTAAAGACTGTTAATTACACTGCTTTTCCCTTGGAAAGATGCAGTTACTACTCAGCTGGAGCCAGGTAATGGGAGCTCCAGTAGAGCTACCCCTTGCATGATGGGAAGGCTGAGTGAAGAATGATAGCTGCAGGCATGCAGTGGTGAGAAAGGTGCACCTACGGTATGTGCTGGGGGAAAGGGGAACAGAGGGCCAGTCTGAAATCAGTGGAGTTACACCAGGAATAAGTTTGGCCTAGTGTGTTAGGCACAGCTTATTAGATTGATCTGGCTAGTCGGTAGCTAGGCAGGCACAAGTGGCCAGTCTCCCTGCCTGTGGAGACAATTAGAGTGCCCATGGGAATCAGTGCCCTAGATCAGCTCGTGTTCCAGAGTCAGTCCCCGCATATATACACCGTGTCTGTTTTGTTTTAGCTCTTGTCAAATGTGGCTCAAGTGGACACAGATTACACCTGCCATGAAAGTTTACAAGGATAGGAAAAAATCCAGCTGAACATAGCAGCCAGAGTCTCTTTGCCGGGCTTGTAACAGGTGTGGATTTAACTGTGCCCAGAGAGCATGTGGAGTCTGCCTATGGCAATGGTGTGAGTACAAGGGGGAGCAGTGTCCACGTCCGACACATAGAGTCTGAGTACTGGGCAGACATGGGGTACACTCACATACAGAGATACACATATGTACACAGAAATACACACAAATACAGTGGAACCCCGCAATACCACGCCCCGCCATAGCACGAATCCGCTTATAACGTGGGGCGCACAGAGCTTCCAACGGCGGTAGCGCACGGTACTTTGATGTCACACGACCACGCAATACCACGAGCCTGCGTTTACCGCAGTGGATATTTTTGGACCCCGACCGTCGTGGTATTGCGGGGTTCCACTGTAGCTGCTGCCATACAGTTACACACAGAAACAGAAGTGGCAGACACTGCAGCACCACTCAGGAGTACATATGTAGATGCCTCTCTGTGTACTGGACAGAGACCATGCTGTATACCCAGGCCTGGTCTACACTACGACTTAAGGTTGACTTTAGCGCAGTTAAGTCAACCTAAACCTGCAACCGTCCTCACATGGCAGCCATTTCAATCGATTTAAAGGGCCCTTAAAATCAATTTCTGTACTCCTCCCTAACGAGAGGAGTAGTGCTGAAATCGACCTCTCTGAGTCGACTGTGGCTTAGTGAAGACGCATGTAGACTTTATTGGCCTCCGGGAGCTGTGCCACAGTGCTCCATTGTAACCGCTCTGGACAGCACTCACAATGCTCCACTGTGACCGTTATGGACAGCACTCTCAACTCGCTGCTCTGGTCAGGTAGACAGGAAAAGCCCCGGGAACATTCAAATTTCATTTCCTGTTTGGCCAGCGTGGCGAGCTCACCTGCACAGGACACTCACCATGCAGAGCTCCTCAGCACAAGGCACCATGCAGAGCTCATCAGCACAGGAGACCAACCAGTGCAAAAGAGTGCCAGCATGGTCCACACAGGAGGTGTTGGATCTCATCGCTATCTGGGGAGAGGAATCCGTGATGGCAGAACTCCGTTACAACAAACGGAATGCCAACACATTTGCCAGAGTCTCCAAGGCCATGCTGGATAGGGGCCACAGCAGGGAGGCACAGCAGTGCCGCGTGAAAATTAAGGAGCTGAGGCAAGCGTTCCAGAAAACAAGAGAGGCAAATGGACGCTCTGGGGCACCGCCGCGGACATGCAAATTTTACAACAAACTAAATCAAATACTGGGGGGGCCCCCACCACCATTGCACCGATGTCCGTGGACTCCTCTGATAGGGTAGTCATGAGGCATGAGGATTCAGATGATGATGAAGCTGATGAAGAAGATGATACCACGCAGCAGCAGGCAAGCGGAGAGACTCTGTTTCCAGAGAGCCAGGAACTGTTTATCACCCAGGAGCCAATACCCTCAGAACCCTCCCAGGGTGGTACCCGAGATGGGGAAGTCAGTGAAGGTACTTCTGGTGAGTGTCCCTTTAGGGATAAGATAAGGCATGATTTAAAAGGAAGCTTTTATTAATAATTAACTTGGAATACATGCATGGCTAGAACAGCTACTGGAAAAGTCTGTCAACATATTCGGGGATGGAGCGGTAATCCTCCAGGGAGATTTCCATAAAGCTGTCCTGCAGACAATGTTGAACCTTTTGCAGGAGCTTTATGGGGAGAGCAGCCTTATTTCGTCCCCCATAGTAGGAGACTTTGCCACGCCACCCTAGAAGCAGGTATTCTGGGATCATTGCATAACACAGCATGGCAGCATATGCTACTGGTGCCTGCTGGGATTCCAGCAACATCCATTCTTTATCTCTCTGTGTAATCCTCAGCAGAGTGATATTGTTCATGGTAGCCTGTTTGAAATAGGGGACAGTCATTTTTGGATGTTCCCGCTGGGCTGCTCATATATCTGACTGTGAAGGAATTCTCCCCATAGTATCCCAAGCGGCGTGTGTGTTTGTGGGCAGAGAGACAAATCGCGCTGGGCTGCTTGTGGTGCAGTAGCAGGGAACCTCCATGAGAGCAGCCATGCGGTATGGGGAAGGAGGGAGAGAAATTGCGCTGGGCTTCTTGTGGTGCACTAGCAGGGAGCCACGCGGTGGGGGGTGGGGGTGGTTACTGTGGGAAAGGAGAGAACTGCTGTAAAGAATGTGGATCAAACCAAAAGAATGTGGCTTACCATGGCTGCCTGCATGGTGATTTCTGTTCCCTGGCCCTGGGAGAGGGTGTCTGATGTGATGTCTTTACAAGAAAGCTACAGGCACTCAATTTAAGGTGCAAAATGCGACCTTGTACAGAAAGCATATATACTCTGTGAATACTTTGTTTCATCATGAAAGACTGTTCCCATTGTGCTGGAGAATGTATCTATCTTATAACCTTTTCTCTTCTTTCCTCCTACAGCCATCTCGGTCCTCCCCCGCACAACATGCCCATTGCAGAGGCTACCACAGATAAGAAAGAGAAAGAAACGCACAAGAGATGAAATGTTTGTGGAACTTATGTATTCCTCCTGCAGTAAAGCAGCTCGAAATAACGCATGGAGAGAAAAAATTTTAGAGTCCCAGAATACATGGAGGCAAAGCTTTTTAGACTCCACGGCAGCAGTAGCAGCACGGGAGAAGAGATGGCAGGAGCACAAAGAAAGGAGGATGGATGCAATACTGCGGATAATGGAGGATCAAAGTGACATGCTCTGGTGTCTGCTGGACCTTCAGCAGGACCAAAGATCACCTCTCCAGACCCTGTGTAACCACCTCCCCAAGTTCCATTGCCTCCCCACCCAGACGCGGGGTAAGAACACGGGGGGGGGGAGGTTCCGAGAACTGACCCACTCTACAACACAAGCAGCAGAAGGTTTAGTTTATCACAAAAGTTTTTAAAATGTGCTGTGTCTTTGTCCCCCCCCCCCATCCACCACACCAACTGGTTTTCCTCCTCACCCACCCCTTCTGGGCTACCTTGCCAGTCTTCCCCTGTGTTTGTGAAGAATCATTAAAGAATGCATTCTTTTTAAAAAAGTGAATTTATTTACTCTGCAAATGGCAGGGGGGATAAGGAGAGCGGGAGGCTTAATGTTGAGCAGAGCAAGGGAGTAGGTTTTCAACAGCTCTGTGGGGCTGGAGGGTGGGAGGCTTAACGCTGAGCAGAGCAAGGGAGCGGGTTTTCAACAGCACTTTGGCCAGTCACAAAACTGTTTCTCAAGGCTTCTCTGAGGCGCAGCGCTTCCTAGTGCGCTCTTGTACTTTCCCTGGTATCTGGCTGCTCGTAAGTAGCAGACAGGACATTTGCCTCTGCCTCCCACCCCGCCATAAACATCTTCCCCTTGCTCTCACAGAGATTGTGGAGCACACAGCAAGCAACAATAACAATGGGCACATTTCTTTTGCTGAGGTCTGAGCGAGTAAGTAAGGTTCGCCACCTAACCTTAAGATGGCCAAATGCGCACTCCACAACCATTCTGCGCTTGCTCAGCCTATAGTTGAACAGCTCCTGACTCCTGTCCAGGGATCCTGTGTATGGCTTCATAAGCCAAGGCATTAAGGGGTAGGCTGGGTCCCCAAGGATAACGAGTGGCATTTCAACACCCCTCACAGTAATTTTCTGGTCTGGTAAGAAAGTCCCTTGCGCCAGCTGTCTATAAATCCTAGAGTTCCTGAACACACGAGCGACATGAACCTTTCCTGGCCATCCCATGTAGATGTCGGTGAAATGCTCCTTGTGGTCAGCCAGTGCTTGCATGACCATTGAACAATAGCCCTTGCGGTTTCTGTACTCTGTGCCCTTGTTGTCTGGTGCCAAGATAGGGATCTGAGTGCCATCTATAGCCCCCCCCCCCCCCCCATTAGGGAATCCCAGTGCGGCAAAGCCATCTACTATAGCCTGCACCTTTCCCAGGCACACAACCCTGGATAGCAGCAGATCAATGATTGCCCTGGTTACTTGCATCACAGCAACCCCCACTGTAGATTTACCCACTCCAAATTGATTCGTGACTGACCGGTAGCTGTCTAGCATTGCAAGTTTCCAGAGGGCTATTGCCACTCGCTTCTGAACTGTGAGAGCTGCTCTCATTTTGGTAGTCTTGCGCTGGAGGGCAGGGGAAAGCAAGTCACAAAGTTCCATGAACGTGCCCTTTCGCATGCGAAAGTTTCTGAGCCACTGCGAGTCATCCCAGACCCGCAGCACTATGTGATCCCACCAGTCAGTGCTTGTTTCCCTGGCCCAGATTTGGCGTTCCATAGCATGAGCCTGCCCCATTACCACCAAAATTTCCAGGTTGTCGGACCCCTTACTTTCAAAAACGTCAGTGTCTATGTCCTCATCACTGTCTTCAGTCTCCTGATAGCGCAGTCGTCTCCTGATCACCTTCTTGTGCATACGATGCAGCATAAAGTCCACAACAATGCGTGAGGTATTCACAACGGCCATTACTGCAGTGGTTACCTGAGCAGGCTCCATGCTTGCACTGCTATGGCGTCAGCACAAGCAGCAAAAGCGCGCGAAATGACTGTTTGCAGTTGCTTTCATGGCGGGAGGGGCACTGGGGGGGGGGGGGGAGGGCGGTCAGGGAACAGAGAAAGCTACCCACAATGCAGTGTGCGAAATGGTGCCTGCTGGGGACTCCGGGAACTGTGGGATAGCTACCCACAGTGCACCACTCGCTATGTCGACGCTTTCCACAGTACTGTGGACGAACGCTGCCGACGTGCTGTGTTTTGTGGGGACACACAAAATCGACCTTATACAGTCTGCTTTTAAAAAAAATCGACTGCAAGGCAATCGACCTAACTCTGTAGTGAAGACATACCCCCAGAGACACGCACAGGAGCACAACTGTGTGCTGGCCCAGACACTCTGGTGTAAAGACTCAGTATGCAGAGACCTATAGGTACACACACACAGTCACACCCACTTGGTAACACATTCCCCACTCCATTCACACTCTCATGCCTAGCTAGATAAATGCACCAGGTTCCGCGTGCTGCTGTGTGCATGCTTTCGGACATGGATAGGCCCACAGTCCCAGTAACAGACATATAAGCCCCACGTATGTTCAGTGATAAACTCACAGGTACGTATACTCATCCATGTGTCACTCATGCATCCATAAGTATTCAATAAAACACACTCATAAGAAATCCACAGAAACACCAGTTGCAGACATAGATGCTCAGTAATGCACAGACATACATGAGTAATCAGACACACACATCAGAGGGCACAGATAATTTTGACCTCACGTCAGAGCCTCAGCTGGCATAAGCCAGTGCAACTCCAAAGCTCTGGCCTCTTGTCTTCAGGCTTCACTTTTCTCACCATATGCTGTTTAGTATTTGTGTGTTTCTGAGAAGTATTTTTTGCTCTGCTTTCTGCAGAGGACAATATACTGATCATATTAAATGGTAGCATGGAGCAGGCTGACATCCTCCCATCTCTCCCTCCCTTTCCCCACTTGGAGAAATTCACAACCAGCAGCCGACACCAGTGCAATTAAAATATTAAAAAGGACATAGGAGGGAAAGGGGAGAACTTCTGGGCCAAATCCCTCCCTGGTGTAACTTTACCAAATCCAGCAGAGAAGAACACTAGGGATGATTTTATACCAACCTGTTGTTTTGATAAACTAAACAATTAATTAACAACTATCTCTCCAGCAGATCTCTTCTTGTGGCTGAGTGTGTGAGGAACACACAGATCTACATAAGGGCTCTAGCGTCACCATTACATGCTGAAGAATAACAGCTAATTAATTATAATGATGGCAAAGATTAGATCCAAATTCCTCTACACGATGTGTACGCAGCCGAACACAGACAAAATAAATCAGAGCACCGTATCCTAATCCACAAGCTTCAGAGAATTGAACAGGTGCATTCTAATCACAGGCTCAGTGTAACCACATTCAGTATGCACAGGAGTGCACCCACATGCAGTATATCTTTGAGGGACTCTGAGGAAAGATATCAGAGCTCAGATGAAACACATAACTTAGGCCCTGACCATCTGTAGTCATTTAAGATCCCTTGGGGTTTTGGTTTTTTTTTGTTGTTGTTGTTTAGTTTGGCAAAACATAGAGACATTGGATTCTATGTCCCAGGCAAACTCCAATAGGAGCCATTCTCTTCTGCCTCCCTAAATCCAGAAAGGATGTTGCAGTAACTGAGAACATAAGAACGGCCAGACAAATGGTCCATCTAGCCCAGTATCCTGTCTTCGGACATTGGCCAATGTCAAGTGCTTCAGAGACAAAGAATAGACTAGGCAATCATCAAATGATCCATCCCTTGTTACCCATTCCCAGCATCTGGCAAACACAGGTTTGGGGCACCATTCCTGCCCATCCTGGCTAATAGCCATTGATGGACCTATCCTCCAGCAACATATATGGTTCTTTTTTACAACCCTGTTATACTCTTGGTCTTCACAACATCTCCTGGCAAAGAGTTCCACAGGTGACTGTGTGTTTGTGAAGAAATACTTTTTTGTTTGTTTTAACAAAACAAGGTGTGAGATGACAAGAACTTGGACAAGAGTTTTAGCTGTGTGGGTGGATAGGCAAGGCTGTTATCTCAATGATGTTATGCAGAAAGAATTGGCAATATTTAGAAATGGTGGTTAAATGCTGCCCACCACCACAGAGGTGTCTACATGTTAAGTAGGACTGGACCCGAGCACTCCCAAACATGGAGATTGGGGGCGGGGGCTGAAAATTCAAAGCTGGAGTTGAATTTTGGCAATGGCCCCTATCTTTATAATGGTCTAGACCCTGAATTCGAACCCAACTGACCATTCCTGAACTTTAGAGGTGTTGAAATCCAGATTTGGAGTTCAACCCCCTCTCTGTGATAAAGCTGAGATATGGGAATTGGGACAACATGGAGACTAGCCAGCTGGGCCTGTGCACAGCAATCACAAAACAGCTTCTTCAATGATAATAGTTAGCAGGGCAGAAGGAGGTCAGGGAAACTGTAGCTGACTGAGAGTGAAGCTGGCAATAAGTACTGCTCAGGTTGAATACTGATAATCTTACCATCAGGGTTGAGAAAGCAGGAGACCCCATGTAATTCAAGAAGCTGAAAGGTCAATAAAATGCCAGCAAACATTCTTCTCGTCCTACTCTTAGCGCCAGGACGTAATCTAACCTCTTCACCTCAGGAGAGCAGAGTGACAACCAGAATGAGCTGAGGTAGTTTTATTTTAGTCACCAGTGGACATTTGGACACATGGTAAAACTGCCACCCCAGTTTGACACAACTAGCTACTTCTGCTGACCGAACATGGGGAGCCAGGATAAGAATAGAAAGGATGGTGGGGAAAAGGACGGGGAGAGTGCTGCAAGGCAGGACTGAACTACATTGCCAGAGCTGTGAGTGCACAGGGGATCCAGGACTGGAATAGCAGGGGCTGCTGCAGGTCAGCATGGAAACGCAGTGATCTGACATAACTGAAAAGGGGCAAAGGAATCTAGAACCGAAACAAGGCATGGTGCAGATCCAGATTGAAGTAGACCGTCAAGAGTCACATACAAGCCCAGGATTACAACAGCAGTGGGTATTGTGTGCCAGTGAAAGAGCAAGGGGTAACAGCTCAGAAGTGAGATACATTGGCAGAGCTATGGGAAGAGGAGAGGTGCTGGGAATAGCAAACTTGCTGCAGGCTCAGGACTAGGGTGCATTGCCAGTGGGAGGTGCAACTGGAAGGGAACTTCATTCTGTGCTCTGCCAACATGCCCTGAAACAGACCAAAAATCCACAGCATTAGGGGTCCTTTTTTTGAAAAAAAAAAAAACCAAACAAAAAAACCAACCTTAAATGCATTTTTAAAATCACCCCCAGAACATTCCTGAAGTGCTTTCTGCTCCAAGCTGAAACACATTTTGCTGGTTTCTTGGCAAGAAAAAACACTTAACCAAAGGGAACTCTGAGATACTGGGCCTGGCCAAGCGTGGGGCAGAATCTGCTCTTTCCAATTATCTGCCAGCCTAATCATAAAAACATCACGGTGCATGCTCCATATGTCATTTTTATTGAATTCATTCAGAAGTTCCTCGATTAATCTTTTATTATTCCTTTTCGAATCCCAAGGTGCCCATAAACGGGGGCTGATCATCTCAAGTAATTCTTACACCGAGACACAATCACCAGAATCATTTCAGATCCCACATCCCTGCCCGCCTAACATGTGCTCCCACACCACTTCCTACAGCAGCTCCTGCTGGGAGCGACTGGGAGACTCTTCTCCCACCAGCATTCCAGCCCTTTCCTGACAATGCCTCTTGTGGGTACAGGCTGTCCCCAGAATAGCCATGACAGGCCATATAGCCAGTGTTCCTGCTCCATCCATGGAGTGTCTGCTGCGCTGAGTGGCTGAGACTGGAGTAGCAGTGATCTCTGCCACAGCCAGTTCTCTGTTCCCGTGGGGAGGATCTGTGACTGGAGTATTTGTGAGCTCTCTCGTACCATTTCCTACCATTTCACCTGCCTGGAAAAGCTGAGACCAGATGTTTTGCTTATGTGTATTATTTATACGAGGCTCACCACTTGTTGTCCAAGCATCCATTCCTATGGTACCTCCTCTGGTGGTCAGGCAGCAACTTCTGTTAATAGGATTGTCCCAAGCCAGGGCTCCTCCACTAGTTCTTCCCGGAAGAAATTGGAAGTGAAAGAGATATGCAGTCCCGCATTCCTGCACCATTCCCTTCAGTGAACCCAGCTATGAGAGACTGGACCTAGAGGAACTCAGCTTCCCCAGGCAATGGTCTTCTTGAGGCCGATGGAAACGGACAAAGAAATACAGAAGAGTGTTTTGTCCCGATGCGAGATATTTTTTCTGCCCTAGTAACCCTTTGGGTATCTTGATCCATGTAATGTCTCCACCATATTAAAGCTGCAGTTCATTAATTACATATTGAATGCATTAAATGGGTTTCTTTTGTACTGAGGAGCCGAGTTCTTGTTCAGGGTGTACGTGATGTTGTGTATCCTTCCGAGAAGCTGCAATTTGCCATGCTAATTGCTCAGAGTCTTCAAAACCTGCATCATTTCTGCTGCAGCTGAGCAAATCAAACTCCTCTCCCTCTGCCCTCAGACATGAGACGAGCTGGACTGATCAGACTCCTGGAGGGGCAGAGACAGTATTTAATGTGAATAGGCCAGTTGGGGAGCTCCCTGTCTTTCCCAGGAATGGAGCCCAACACCACTTGCTGATCAGGATCAGAGCAAGTTAAATGAGAGTAACCTCCAGACTGAATCTCAGAGCCAGGGAGGCAGTGTGAGCCAGTGGACAGAACAACCTGTGGAACTCCTTACCTAAGGAGGCTGTGAAGGCTAGGACTATAACAGGGTTTAAAAGAGAACTGGAGGCTAAATTCATGGAGGCTAAGTCTATTAATGGCTATTAGCCAGGCTGGGTAAGAAATGGCGTCCCTAGCTTCTGTTTGTCAGAGTGGGGTGACGGATGGCAGGAGAGAGATCACTTGTTCTTTACCTGTTAGGTTCACCCACTCTGGGGCACCTGGCATTGGCCACTGTCGGTAGACAGGATACTGGGCTAGATGGACCTTTGGTCTGACCCAGTATGGCCCTTCTTAACTCTGGACTGGGACTTAGGCATTCTATTTCCTTCTCTAGATCTGGCCTATTGTGTGACCTTGGGCAAGTCACATCACTGCTCTGTGCCTCAGTTTCCCCATCTGTAAAATGGGGGATAAAGGGGATCCTTTGTGTAGTGCTTTGAGAATGATTGATAACCATGAAGAATTACTATTCCCCATTAAACTGCATGCAGACAGGCACGGGGATGCCCATTTTTGTTAAATCTGTACTCCCCACCAAAGCAGAGTAGAGATCTCATGTGAAAGTTACAGATGGGCCAAATTCTAAGATGTGCTCCCTATATAGCATTGTACCCTGTTCAATACCAGTTCCAATACAAAGCACTCATGTTAGGATACATACACTGCAGACACTATTATTTAAATCTCATACAGGCTGGAGGAAATGGGCCAAGATCCTTAGACTTTCAGCTCTAAGAACATAAGGCTCTAACACGAGCTGAAGGTGGTCTCCCCAAGCAAGCACCAGTAGTAGAGCCCTTATACACTAGGGCCCAGCCCCCGGAAAGGAACATTAGTCATTCATGCACCTACAGTTTGTACAAGGAGGAAGTGAAATAGACTCAAGGAGCTCAGTCTGTCACTGCAAGGCATGTTTTCTAATCCTTTAATCATTCACGTGGATCTTCCCTGAACTTTCTCTCCAATTTATCAAAATTCTTCTTGAATTGTAGGCACCAGAACTGGACACAGGATTCCAGCAGCAGTGAAATATACAGAGATTAAATAACCTCTCTACTCCTACTTGACATTCCCCTGTTTACGCATCCCAGGTTTGCATTAGCTCTTTTGGTTGCAGCATCACATTGGCAGCTCACATCCACCTGATTCTCCACCATGACCCTCAAATCTTTTTCAGTCACCTCTTTGCAGGTGAAAGAACCCCCTCCCCTCCCCATGAATATGGCCTGTATTCTTTGTTCCTACAGGTATACATTTATATTTAGCTGTATTAAGCACATTGTTTGCTTGTGCCTAATTTACCAAGCAATCCAGATCACTCTATCATTGTCCTGCTCTCTTCATTATTCACTACTTTCCCAATTTTTGTCTCATCTACAAACTTTATCAGTTATGATCTTATGTTTTCTTCTAGATCATTGATAAAAATGTTAAATGGCTTAGGGCTAAGAACTAATGCCTGTGGGACTCCACTGGAAACACACCTGCTCAATGACGATTCCCCATTTACAGTTATATTTTGAGACCTATCAGTTAGCCAGTTTTTAAACCATTGAATATGTGCCATGTTAAATTTTATATTGTTTAGTTTTTCCAATCAAAATGTCGTGCAGCACTAAGTCAAATGCCTTACAAAAGAATATTTCATCAGTACTATTATCTTTATCCACCAAACTTGTAATCTCATCAACAAAAATATCAAGTTAGTTTGACAGGATCTATTTTTCTTAAACCCGTGTTGATTTGCATTGTGTGTACGCGTTCCTTCTTTGATTCTGGGATAATTTGATTTGCGGGGGGGACAATCTACTAAAGCGCTCTTAAATTATTCCCAATTATCATTCACATTTTATGGTTAAATTCTTCCTCCCAGCTGATTTGACTAATAACTGGTTTCAGCTGTGTGAAATTGGCCCTGGTAAAGCACCAAGTGTATATAGTGCTGGTCTGGACTTTATTCTGCTTGCACATTATAAATGTGATCAAGTTGCGATCACTTGTACCTACGTTCCCATTAATTTTTAGTTACATGATCAGTTCCTCTTTATCTGTTAGGACAAGGTCTAATAAAGAATTCCCCCATGCTGACTGCGACACTTTGAATAAGGAAACAGTCGTCTAGAATGCTTAGAAATTCCAAGAATATTTTAGTACTGGCAACAAGAAAACTCATCCATATTCAAGTCCCCTATGATCACATAGCCCTTTTTCCTACTCGCTATAGATAGGTGCATAAGGAGGTGATCATCCTGTTCTCTTGTGTGAGTTGGTGGTCTGTGGAAGACAACAGCTAGGACTGTTAGGACATTGATCCATAAGTATTCAAGATCATTTTCTTCTGAGTTATCAGTGACTTGGAAATAGGAAATGCCATTTTTGACGTTAAGTGCCACTCCCCCTCTCCTTTTGCCCACTCAATCCTTCATAAATAAGTTATACTCATCGATTTTAACATTCCAATTGTGTGACTCATCCCACCAGCTTGCAGTAATACCAACTAGATCAAATTTGTGCTCATAAATGAGCAATTCCTGTTTCCTGCTACCCAGGTGCCTAGTGTTGGTGTATAGGCTATTCGAGAATTTCTTCTCTTCATGTCCTTTGGTCGCTTGATTAATTTTGTTCTCAGAATTTCAATTTTGTGCTGACTGACTGCTCGTATCTTCCCTCTTTTTACACTCTCCTTTTACTATTAGTTTAACACCAGCCTGATTACTCTAGTCAGCCAGTCCCTGAGAATAATGGTTCCCCTACAGAGATGGAGGCAATCCAAATGGTGAAAGTAGGGGTGGATTGAAGCATCTGTCCAGAGGTTTGCAGATGGATCCACCAGCTGGAATGAGGATCAGGGCATTTGGGAAGGGACTAAGGAGCTAGTACAGGGCATTGTTGTTTGTATACGGGTAGGCCACTGGCTAAAGAGTTCAACTGGTGCACCAGAGATCTGACTGCTCTCTCATGTGCAACTGCAACTCTGTCTGACCAGGCAGCTGAGAAGGGGCTTGCAAAGTGTTACCTTGAAAGGCAGTGGGGGTGCTTCTTCACCATACTTATACCATAATTTCCCTCATGCCCCTGTATTTGTTTGCTAGCTACTGGCTGATCTGTCCCCAGGCTTAACATTTTTTTTTTCCTTTCTCCCTCTGCTACTTTGCAATCCATTCTGCTGGGGTACGCCACAACAAAAGGTAGGTTAGGAGACTGGCAGCTGGCATATGCTTGGTCAGCTCTCAAGCAGAGCCAGTTCCCTCTCCATCAATCAGGGAGACTGAGCTAGATTCAGAAGGAGAGAAATATATTGCAAGGTGCAGGCCATTGAATAGGCCTCTCAACTAGGGTGACCAGACAGCAAAGGGAAAAATCGGGATGGGGGTGAGGGGTAATAGGAGCCTATATTATATATATATATTTAAAAAAAAGCCCTAAAAATTAGGACTGTCCCTATAAAATCGGGACATCTGGTCACCCTACTCTCAAGATCCCCCCCTCTGGGAGGCTGGATTGGGATGAACTGCTGGAACAATGCAGGGAAATTATCTACTTGGTGTGGGGGACATTGTGCTGCTGGTGGGGATAGGAGAGAGAAGAGGCTATCCCTGAACTCTCTCCACCCCTTGCACCTTTTTATGGCGCGATAGAAAGGAGGTGCACAAAGACAGAAAGGTGAGAGGTGGAATATTCAAAGCTGCTCAAGGAAGCACTCGCTCTCCAATGGGACTGGGCAGCCGCAGAGCAGAATGCTATACAGACAGGGATCAAAGAGTCTTCTCCAGGGAACAAGAAAGGTCTGGCTGAACGTTCCTTCTGGGCTCCAGGAGGAGGGGAGTGGATGGGAAAGAAGCATCACACAAAATTCAAACAGACAAAGCACCAGAGGACACAGGTGTCGACTCTGTGGGTGCTCAGGGCCTGGAGCAACCACAGAAAAAAAAAAAAAAATTGTGGATGCCACAGCTGATCGGGGATGTTTTGGGATTTTTATAGAAGAACTTTCATAGGAAATATGAGACAAAAAGAATTAAATCTGCAAAAAAAAAAAATTGCCACAAAAATTTTCATTTTGGTAAAAAAAATCCACTTTAAATCGAAAAAAAGTTTTCATACAAAAAATGCCAGCTCTAGTTAAAGTCATAATAAAGGCTTCACTTTGTCACAGCTCTCAATTGACAAATTATGTTTGCCCAGGTATAATATTTTCCAAACCTATTGCTGCTGCTGTTGCTGTGTACTGAAGCTGTAACAAGTTAGAGAAATTGTGAGCTACTCTTAAACAAACTCCAGCACTGGTCTATAGACATCTCTCTCTCAGCCCTTGGGGAAATTTTCCTTTGCTCTGAAGTTTCCTTGCTGTTATAAAGGATTGTTTTGACAAACCCCCATCAGTGCTTTTTCTCTTGACCTCTCTCACCCACCCTTCTGCCTCTTTCTAAACTCACTCCTTTAAACTACATGTTTCTATCGTAAAGGTGAAAACCCGGCTAACATTTCACTTCCCCCGAGAATAACTGGAAAAGTTCATATCATAAGTAATGCTGTAGAGAATTACATCAGCAGAGGGAGACTTTGGCCCTGTGGGATTTTTAATCCCTTAAATACAGACTAAGTTACACAGCAGCTACCCAAGTTTAAATGACAGTAACATTGCACTTCTAACACTAGTCCATACTGAAAAATGTAATTGTGTTTGACTACCAGTGAATTAGCTGGCACAGTGCAGACCATGACTTAGCAGCCAGGGTAGACTAATGCAAAACATGCTCAGTATTAGGTCAGCTAACAGTAATTAAGCCCCAGATCTTGAAAGGCCCACCCTGATGTGATCGATCCATCTACCATTACAGATGAATGGACACATGATGAGTGCCATACAAGTACCAAGACAGATAAGAAATATCTTTTTATCTAGACAGTTATATGGCATCCACCAGCATCACTGAATCTGAATGCCTCACGCAGATAAGGGGGGAAAAGAGAACCAGTCATTTGCTTGTTTTCCTGAAATATTCTTAGAATCTCAGGGTTGGAAGGGATCTCAGGAGGTCATCTAGTCCAACCCTCTGCTCAAAGCAGGACCAGACCTTAACTAATTCATCCCAGCTAGCGCTTTGTCAAGCCTGACCTTAAAAATCTCTAAGGAAGGAGATTCCACCACCTCCCTAGGTAACCCATTCCAGTGCTTCACCACCCTCCTAGTGAAAAAGCTTTTCCTAATATCCAATCTCAACCCACCCCTCCTCCCCCACCACTTGAGACTATTACACCTTGTTCCTTTTCCAGGGCTCAGATCCCACTGTATAGAAGTCTAGAGAGAGCAAAACCAGTAGGAACATTTCCCAAATCCTGAATCAATGTTTGTTTCAGACCAACATGTCCAGATCCCTTTTTGTGTCCATTGGTCATTGTGATAAGATTTACTCACCATAGGTGGTGCCTCCTTGTGACTGCTCGGGGGTGGAAGATCAGCTCTCTCCCAGACCATACCTTCTTCCATTGGTTACACAAGCCATGACCTCTTTTCCTCTCTCTTTACAACCCAGGGTGCTCTCTTTTTGTGACTGGGCCCTCCAGGCAGTTCACTATATAGTCCTCTCCTTCTGGGAAACAAAGTCTCTCTGGTCCAGTTAGCAACGCTCCTGTACTGCTCCTCAGTGGCTACTAGAGAGCCAGAGGCCCACTCTCTATACTGGGTTCAAGCCTAGGGACTCTATATCAAGCAGCCAAGGTCTATACTTTTCTGCTGTTTAACTTTCCCAGGGATTCTTCCCATGTAGCTCTCTCAGGCTTTCTTTTCCCCACAGCTTCTCTGGGATTGACCCTCCTTCCTGGACTAGGACACAGCCTGGGGAAGAACTCTCCCCCTTTGATTTTCTGCTTTGCTCCCTACTACTAGAACCTTCTAGGTTTGTAATCTAGCCTGCTCCTACCCAGCTGGGCTTCTTGTTCAGAAGGCCTGGCTCTCCCTACAGGTGCAGCCAGGTACCCTAATTGGCTCTTCAGGCTCACATTAACCCCTTCAGGACCTGTGTGGTATATATATCCCATCACAGCCATGAACAGTGACAGTGCATCTCCTTCTTGCAGCTCGCTGCCAAGAACAAACATCAGAGCCAGGGCTACTAAGTGAAACCTGTGCATTAATAAAGGACTGAATTGAATGAGGGAAATAGCTGAGAACAGCAGTGATAGCATCCTCTTTCTCCTCACACTGGATGCATCACAAGAAGGCCCAGATTCTCCTCTCTATTAATTGGTGACACCAAGGAAGACATTTAAAGGTAGTTTGGATTGACAGCTGTGTTACTGAGATCAGAATTTGCTCATGTGGATGCTAACGGGAAATTTAACTATATAAACTAAGAATGATCAATTATTTAATGTAACTCCCTGACATGAGGTTGAGGCACAGCAGCAGCAGGGTATTTTCATCCCATGCATGGGTTACCTAGATTCCTATTTCTCTCAGTACTAATTTCTCCATACCAGCAGTACTCCTAATGTGTCCTGGTTTGTTAAACTAGGTAAATATGTAGGCCAAAGGCTCCCCAGTCTCTGATTGGTTGGGAAAATCAGGCTCCCCAGTCTCTGACTGGTTGGGAAAATCAAGCAAAGGGCCAAATTGTGAGCAGACTTGTACCCTATGCAATTATGTTGACTCCATTTAGATAGCATGCAATGTAAGCAGCACAGAGTTTGGCCCATTGTTTGCAAAACAAATATTGCATAGTCCTGTGGTCTGCTTCTAGGGAGAGTGCAAGGTCTGATAACTAAGCTCTGCTATGGTGTCCACACTAATACTATATTTTAGCTTCTCTCAAAAATCAGAATGTCTTTCTGCTAAATTCCTTTCTCTCTCCAGTTCTGTTTCTCTTGTTCATTGTAGTGCACTGATGCTCATAAAGGCAGTTCCCAGTATAACAATGATGAATTAACACAGAAGAGGGGCAGCTTTGTGGAGAAGGTCCCCCAACTGATTGCCGGAGTGCTGAATAATACAGAAAGCGTAACAGAAACCTCCCTATGCCTTTCCCAACTAGGCCCATACAAGTACATCAGTATAGCACTTATTCATTTCCTTGTGACAATGACTGATGAGTGGGGTTAGGTAACAGCAAACTGTACACCAAATTTAAAAAATGCATTTGCAAATGTAGGTATAGGAGATTTAGTGAGACACAGGACCAGCTCTATAGAGGTTTTCAGCTGCATAAAAAAGCATCTAGACACCTAGGTCTAAAACCTCAAAGGCATCTAATGCACATTGAAATCAGGTACCAAAATACCTTTAAGAATCAATACTCTAGGCACTTTTGAAAATCCCAGTAGGCACCTATCAGCATCTTTAGGCACCTAAATACCTTTGAAGTCAGCCCCCCAGTGCATAATGACAACAGAGCACCACAAGTGGGAAGTGTTTACAAAACCCCAAGCCACAGCGCTGGCACAAAGGCAGTCATATGAAACAGACGACGGCATACAGTTGTATTCTGCCATTAGTGTTTTGCAAAACCTTGGCACTGAGACAACTACCTAAGCAAATAAAGATATAACCACAATCTTTGCTGCTGGTACCGCAGCTGCCACCACCTGTAACAGTTACTTTCTGTGAATGTGATGAGAAAAAATTATTTTAAATCTTTTCCAATCTGTGCTATTGTTTTTCTCGCACTGATGTATTATGTTAAGCCTCTGAATTCAAATAGCCAGGAAAAGAAAAAAAAATGAATATGCCCTCAAAATTCCCTGATCTTCTCTCTTTAGCTCCTCCTACCTCCCCAAACTGCTCACACCCTCTCCCAAGGATAATCAAAGGCCCAGTGACTTGATCATACATTCTCCCTCTTTGTTAATGATACTCACTCAATCACTGCTAACTAAGGTTGACAATCCCACCGTGGCAATAACAAACAGAAAATAAACAGAGGCCATACAAGTAGGGGACAACACACCGGTTGCAATTTGTTCATGAGGGTGTGGAGGAAAGAATTAGATAAGAGACCACTGCAGAAAGTTTGGCCACCTTTAATGCTTTAGAAAAACAAAAGGGTGGCTAGATAGCAAGATAAAGATACTGAAATTGTTCCCACAAATTTGAGGGTTCCATTTTCAGGCAGATGTCCTGAGTGAAATCAATAATCTAATTTCTGGAAGCTGCGGTACCGCCGGCAATTAGAATCAGTCCTCTGCAGCCACCCCATGCTCAGCTGTGAGATCTCCCTTCATGGATTTCAATCAGAGCTAAATTGAGTGACTTCAATAATTTCATGCCGGCTTTTGGGAGGGAGGTGAGGAAGGGTGAGTTCCCAACCATCTAATAGGTCTCTAACAGCTTGATAATTGCCCATCCCGTGGGTGATTAAGGATGAAAATATCTAATTTCCGCTCATCTTGGAGACTAATCAGATCACTTCACTCCCATGGTTTGCCCTTCTGCTTAAAGGGACAGTCTGTCTTTCTCTATATATATCATCAAAGGGAAGCAGGATGTGTAATCAGTTAATTTAAACTCATAAAATACAGTTTCTAGTTGTGCTGGAATGACTGTACCTGGGATGCTAACTCCCCTCCTGTTCTTTTTTCCCCTAATAACCTCTTTGCTGCAAATTCTGCTGTGTTGTTCCAGGTATTATATAAAAAGCAGGTCAGATTTGCCTCATGTACCTGGCACTGTATGCTGTACCCAAACTCCCCCTAGGCTTTGCATCTGGAACTGGGATTCCACCCCAGTCCTTGGCACTTCATGAGATTCCCAGTGATCTGTTCCTTTAAATGCTTCTTTGGCAAGAGCTACCTGGTCAGACTGCGGACTCCTTTTTTGCCCCTCATCCAACAGGGGCCTCCTATGGGGCTGTAATGAGATCAGCCATCCTACATAGACTCATAGAAGTGTAGGACTGGAAGGGACCTTGAGAGGTTATCTAGTCCAGTCTCCTGCATTCAAGGCAGGACATGCCTTGTACAGTGGCAAATATTTAGTCTCTGCACAGCTGTGCTGATCCTTCCCTGCCTGGGCTCGTGGTTACACTGCCCTCCCACACACAGGGCTGGAGCACTGACATAACTCTCTTTGAGATGGTAGCCATGATTTTCAAACATAGGCCCCTGAAGTTAGGCTCCTAGGTCCATATTTAGGTGCCTAAATAAGGGGCTTGATTTTCAAAAGCACTCAGCCCTTGCTAGGTCTCAGTGACTGACATAATATTCGGGGTATGTCCAGTAGAGTGAAGGCTTTTCCAGAATGACTGATCCACGCTATCAAAATACAGTGAGATCTTCCTGTAGGTGAGCTGGTTAATGCAGGCTGTTGGTGTCTCGACAGCTCCCTTGGCAAACCTACAAAGCTTATACAGGGTAAACTCATAAACTGTTTGCCCTCTAACACTGATAGAGAGATATGCATAGCTGCCCTCCCCAGGTATTAATACATACTCTGGGATAATTAATAAGTAAACAGTGATTTTATTAAGTACACAAAGTAGGATTCAAGTGGTTCCAAGTAATAGCAGACAGAACAAAGTGAATTACCAAGCAAAATAAAATAGAACAGGCAAATCTATGTCTAATACAGTAATAAAACTGAATACAGGTAAAACCTCACCCTCAGAGGAGTTTCAGTAAGCTTCCTTTTACAGACTAGTCTCCCTCTAGTCTGAGTCCAGCAATCACTCACATCCCCCTGTAGTTACTGTCCTTTGGTCCAGTTTCTTTCAGGTTTCCTTGGGAGTGAGGAGGCTATTTCTTGAGCCAACTGAAGACAAAATGGAAGGGTCTCCTAGGGATTTGTATAGACTTTCTCTACTTGGTGAACACTCTCTCCCTCCCTTCCTCCTGTGTACAATCCAGTTACAAAATGGAGATTTGGAGTCACATGGGCAAGTCACATGTCCATGCTTGACTCAGAACTTACAGGTAGCAGCCATGGTTCACATGCTACCTTGAACGTCCTCAGGTAGACTTCTTATGTGGATTGGAGCCTCCCATGATCCATTCTCTGTTAAGTGTTTTTTGATTGGGCACATAACTTGCACATTCCTTTCTCAAGAAACTGATCAAATGCTTTACTAAAGCTACTTATAAATCAAGAAAGTACACAGCCAATATTCATAACTTCAAATACAAAAATGATACATGCATACAAATAGGAGGAGTAGATTCAGTAGATCATAACCTTTACAGAGCTATGTTACATGGCATATGTAGCACAAAACATATTCCATTTATGTCACATACACTTATAAGCATGTTTCCATAAAGCCTTGTGGGGTGCACCATCACACCCCATCACAGCAAAAACATCCATTATGTCCTGCACATTGCCCAGAGTCACTACCCTTCTGAGCAGAAGTCTGTTAATGGCCCTGCAAACGTGGATCACAACAGACCCCATGGTAGATTTACCCACTCAAAATTGATGCCCCCCACCCCCCAAGTAACAGTCTGGTGTTGCAAGATTCCACAGAGCTATTGCCACTCACATCTCCACTGTCCTCTGCTTCAGCTAAGCTCATATAAAGTCACTCAGAGACCCTTCGGTTTAGGAACCAGTGGTGCTTTTATTTACAAGCTTGTGCTTCTACCACCTTCTGACCATACAGTGTACACAGCTTTGGGTTCCTTGTGTCTGAACCCAGGAACAAAGGGCTTTCTCCCTGCCTGCACGCATGCATTCTCCTCCATCCCACCACTTTGGCTTCCTTCGTCTCAGCCTCTTATATAGCCCTGGGCTAATTGGGCTGGCAGTTGGCTGTCATTCCCCTATTAGGGCAGGTTCTTTCCAACAAGCTCCACTTTATTCTCTTAAATAGGGCTGGCATGGCAGGGGACTGATTCTGCAGTCCTTCTGCTCAGCACCCTGTCACAGGTCCTATCAGTCAGTGCTTGTTTCCCAGGCCCAGACACAGCACTTGACCATGTCAAGGTGATGCATGACTGTTACCAGCAATTGAGAATTCCTCCTCTCTATGTCTTCCAGCAGGGCTGCTTTCATGGCACCACATTGCTCCTGTATTGGCTGTGTAAATACTGCAGGGTAAGGTGTGAGGTGTTTGTAATGCTCACAACAACAGTGTACAGCTGAGCAGTCTTATGAAAAAAGTGTGAAAAAGGCTTGGTTTGTTTGCTGTTGATTTCAGGGAGGAAGGGAGGAAGATAAGTGTATCATGGGAGGCTAACGCTATGTTTCCATAGTCACCTGCGCCAATTGTTTGGTCCCATAAGGCATTGCAAGCCCAAGCCGAAATTCCACTTGGCTACATGCACTGTGGGATAGCTACCCACAGTGCAATGCCCCATTTGTTGATGCACTCTGCCGACACAATGAGCGTAGTGTGGACACACAAGATTGACTTACTAAAATCAGAGGCTTGATGTCGACTTACATGAAGTCAACTTAATTTTGTAGTGTAGGCATGGCCTGAGACAGGAAGTACTTAGAAGCCTTAGTATGGTTGCCCCTTATGGCTGGAGCTGTTAGCCAATATTTGGGGCCTTGCAGGATTGCTTCCATTAGGAAAAGAAATTGTGTGGTTATTTCTATTGCTTCCAGCTATCGCTACTTAAAGGGGCATTTAATTACGCTTTCCATTTAGCATACCCATCTGCTTTCAGAAGGTCTGTAATTGTCTATAGATCAAAGACCCACTTGATGGCAGCCATTAACATCCTCCAGCATAACTGTATGAGGAGTTTGCACCTGGCAGATCGACAGAACAGAAGACAATTTGGCACTGCCAGTCAGAATGCCAGAACTGGCTCAGAGCCAGGTATTATTATTATTATTAGCTCTTTGTTTTGTTGTTGCATTTAATTACTCATACAATATCTACAAATAGTGGGTAGGCGTTTCCTTATTTTCCAAATTATTGGTTGTCCTGAGTTTATTTTTACATACTTTGCAGCATGTTTTGTCTGTAGAGGAGTGGCAAGCCATCATCATATGCAAGGCATGCTGGTCATGCCCCTTGACTGACTCTGTCTGTGAGACGATTCTGTCCAGCCCTCATATGCACAAACAAAATGGCATCCTCCACATAGTTTGACATCACATGCATCACGCATATGAGGACACGTTGTGCAGAGGATGCCATTTTGCATGCAAGTGTATAATTGTATGTGTATTTAAATATGTCACAGCATGCCACTGCTGTAGTGGGAAACCACTGTGCATACTCCTGAGTATCTGTAATCTAAATCCTAGTTTAACAAGAAGGCCAAGCTGGAACTGTAATCAAGGAAGACCAAGTCAGTAGGAGTTACTTATCTCCTAGAGTGGGAGAACAGGGACCCAGCTCTGGTGGAAACATGGAACTGTGTTACCCTGCACGTGCAACAAGACGGATTCTGCTGATTGTTATACAGTTCTAATATTTAATTTCAGGACCTTTGGTTAGATTCACACTTTGTTACTTCTGCTTCTGTCACAAAACAAATTTGACTGCAGGCTTGAAATTCCCTTTCTCAAAATCATAAATATGAACAAAACTCTACTTGTGCACGTGTTCACACGAGATAAACACAAAAGGGTGCAGATATCATCATTATTATCAAGGAAAATTGCAAAGGGGAGTAGCCTGCTTCCATATCATGCACCACCCAGATCAAGATGGTCTATTTGTTCCACAAGTTGCCTAGCACTAGTCAAAACCTGGGCACATTTGATATGCTGCGGCCTAATAAGATTATTTTTTTAGCTGCAACTTCCTGATCATTGATCAAATGCTCTAAATTTTCAGCCACTATTTCCAGTCAATCTGCATGTTTGTGTTGCTCTGCAACTATGGATTTTTCAATAAGGAGCATGACTGGTAGCTACTGGCAAACATGCAAGGACATCTTCCTCTGTCTTGAGCTTCAGGCTGGGCTCATATGTATTTACTAACACTTTCAGACAGTCCATCAACAAAAATGATGGAATACTAGTCATTTTCAAGCCAGTGACAAAGACTGGGTACAACTTTGACAAGGATCTGGTGTGCATGACAGTACACAAATGCATTTGTGGTGACCCTCTGGGCAATTGTTTCTGAGATTTAAAGGGCCATAAGTACAGGGCTGTGGAACTGTGACAATCTGAATGAAAGAAAAAAAAAAAAACTTCTCATCCGAAATGTACAGGAAAATTCCTCTGAAACAACAGCTCTGAGAGAAGAGAACTGTCCCTAATCTTTTCAAGGGCTCCAGTCTCCTGATGACAATATAAAGGCCAACATTGTTAACTGTGTCACTGCTGATCAATACGGAGAAGAAAGGGGAGGTACAACCACATTATGAAGTTTCCTATTATGGGATTTCTTGTTGACATCTTAAGTCGGAGGAGCATAATTTTTAGATACTGCTTTGCTTGTGGGTAGGCTTTGAGAGACTGCCGCTATTATTTGCTTCCAGTTCAACCCCTGACTACAGTGTTTACATAAATTTGACATAATAAAGTAAATGAGTCTCAGAATCACTTGACAGGTTCATTCATGTTTTGACAAACCAGGCCTGAGTTCCAAGCAGTACGGAGTAAGTTAACAGACAATTGACTCAATGAATATTGCCTCTGTTTATAATAAAATCTGAGAATAATTTCTGTTTGTGGACTATCACTGAGGAAATGACATTTTCCTCTCATTTACTTCGTTGGATTTATGTGACAAATCCCCTTTCATATATTTTACTCCATGAAGTGACCAGGAATATTGAAATTTCAAGCTGTGTGGCTTACTTGTGATTGGAAGGAATGGTTGGTTGTATTCTTCTTGATCTTTGGTTGGATGGCCACACAAGCACTTGCACAGGGAGAACTTGCTTGAGTGGATTTCAGCTGAAGGCCTACATTTGAAACACTACATCTGCACAGCTTCACCAGTGCAGCTGCACCACTCTAGCACGTAAGTGAAGATGCTCCTCTGCCATTAGGAGAGCTTCTCCCATCAATGTAGTTAATCCGCCTCCATGAGAGGCAGTGGCTATGTCAATGAGTGAAGCTCTCCCTCTGACATAGCACTGTTTACACCAGAGTTAGGCTGGTATAACTATGTCGCTCAGGGGCATGGATTTTTCACACCCTTGGGCGATTTAGTTATACTGATATAAGTCTGAAGTGGAGACTGGGCCTAAGGTTCCAGGAGAAATTCACTCTAGGTGGGCACTTTTTAGCAGTAAAATTCAACACTTCAAATATTGACAGAAAGCAAATATAACACGGGTGTGAGCACAGTTCAGTTTAATTCATTTTTATAAATTGGAAGGAATATTTTAGCTCTCTCTCACTAATATTGCCTTGTCCATCTAGCACTAGGTTTGAGTTAGCACGGAGACAGGAAATTAGAATAATTTTGCATGGCTCAGGTTCCCTGCAAACATATGGCATAGCCCTAGGCCCCAATTCTGCAAACCATTGAAGCATGTGCATTGCGGTGGTGGTAAGGTTAAGACGCACTGTTCAGGGAGACCATTAGGGGGCGTATAGCAAGGAGGTAAGATTGTGTAAACAGGAAAAAAAAGACAGCCTTACATTTACCCCCCAACCACAGTATCCTGGGTCTCTGTAATCTCTACCACCCTACTGAGAAAACGGGATAAGCATATGCTAAGTCCCATTGTAGTCAAAGACACTGAAGCATGTGCCTAAGCTTAGTGCATGTGTATGTGCTTTGCTGAATAGGGATGGATTTCTGAAACTGGACAGTAATGACTAATCGATTGTACAGTGTGTGCACATGCTACACACACAGTGCATGCTGCAGGACCCCGCAGGAGTCATCACTCAAGTCAGGTTGTGCCCCTCCTCTTGCAAAGCCCACCATGCGCACCTGCAGAATTGATCGGCCCTGCGATCCACTTTTGTCACTATTCTAAAACACCCCGCACAAAACTGATGTTCTCTTGACATCAGGCTATTCAATATTTGTCACACTCCCCCGCCCCAAAATTGACTTCTCAGTGACATTATATGATAAGCAGTTATATATTGCGACTTCTAACCAGATGGAGCCCTTCCATCACTCAGAAAGCGTGGCGTGCACTGGATAAATGCTCTCTGTCATGCAGTCCCTCTGTTCACTGTTCGGCAGCAGGAGCTGCTCCCCCTGCATCAGAGAGTCAGAGGCCTATGGCATGAGATCTGCTCCACTCCTGTGAGTAACAAGGTCTCCACTTTGGGATTTGTGACAGCCCCTGGTTTTGGGAGGGGATAGATACCTGGATTTTCTCTCTCTCTCTCTCTCTGCCTCCCTCTCTCCTGCTCTCTCTCTGACAGTCCCAGGAGCAATGTGCAGGTGGAGTCACACCCTCTGTCTCTGAGACAGTCCCCAAGGAATCTTTGGGCTTGGCTACACTTGCAGATGTAGAGTGCTTTGAATTAAACCAGCCTTCGGAGAGCGCAGTAGGGAAAGCGCTGCAGTCTGTCCGCACTGACAGCTGCAAGCGAACTGGCATGGCTACATTTGCGGCACTTGCAGCGGCATTGGAAGCAGTGCATTCTGGGAAGCTATCCCAGCATTCAAGTGGCTGCAATGTGCTTTTCAAATGCGGGGGGGGGGGGTGTAGAGTGTGACAGGGAGTGTGTTGTGTGTATGTGGGGGGAGAGAATGGGTTTTTGGGGTGCCACGAGGGTGTGAGTACGCTGTCTTGTAAGTTCAGACCCCCCAGACTCCCTGCCTTTTGCTCACTCACTCAAAGCAAGCAACATTCCTCAGTAAATGTTTGCTTTGTCTCGGAGCATATAAGCAGCCAGCTGTCAGAAACGGAGATTTCAAAGGGCATATCTGCATTCCTACAGCTGATTCCAAAACAATGACAAGAGCGGCCACTTGATTTAAGGGGATTATGAGACACTTCCAGAGGTCAATCAGAGTGCAGTAATGCACACTGACGCTGGCGCGTCTCAGCCAAGACACATCAAACGTCATTCCTCTCGCTGAGGTGAAGTACTGGGAGCTCTCTAGCCATGGAGTCAGAGCGCTCTTCGTGCCTTGCCAGTATGGATGGGGAGTGAGTTAGAGTGCACGAGGCTGCTTTAATACACTCTAACTTGCAAGTGTAGCCATGCCCTCTCTCTCTGGCTCTTTGACGCTCCCATAGGAGATAAAACAGCTGGATTAACTTCTTCTTTGCGTAACAGTTGCTAAAGTGCCCCTTTTTCTCTCTCTTTCAGTGTGACGCTGTACCCCATAAGGTTCTATGGGGGGATGCCTATAAATATATGTATGACATTACTGGAATATGGTTTTGCTACATATGCCATGTAACATATCTGTGTAAAGGTAATGATTTCCTGGATCTGTTCATCCTATTTGTATGTATGTGTCTGTTTGGTATTCAAAGTTATGAATATTGGCTAAATGCTTGGTTAGTTGTAAATAGACTTTGGAAAGTAACTCTCTGAGGAAAGGCTATTCTCAGTTAATCCCAATCAAGAAGCAATCAAGCTAAAAATGAACTTTGTAGACACCCATCCACACCCGAGTTTCCCCAGGAATGTAGCCTGGCTGGTAACAAATGGAGTCTGGCTCAAACATGTGAGTGGACGATGTACTCTGAAACTCCATTTCACAACTGGATTCTTCATAGGAAGGAGGAAGGGGTCTCCACCCACAAGAGGATGTCCATATAAACCCTGGGGAGACTCCTCCATCTTGTCTTCAGCTGGCTTAACGAACAGCTTCTCCACCTCCCAAGGATACCTGGAAGAAGCTGGAAAAAGGGACAGTGACTTCAGGGGGGTTGTGAGTGATAGCTGGACCCAGACTAACAGGGAGATTAGTCTGAAAGAAAAAATTCACTGCAACATCTGAGGGTGAGGCTTTTTACTGTATTAGTGTTAGATCTGCATGTTCTATTTTGTTTTATTTAATAATTCACTTTGTTCTGTCTGTTACTACTTGGAACCACTTAAACCCTACTTCCTGTCTTTATTAAAATCACTTTTTACTTATTAATTAACCTGGAGTACGTGTTGGTACCTGGGGGGGCAAACAGCTGTGCATATCTCTCTATCGTTGTAGAGGGCGAACCATCTATGCGTTTGTCCTGTATAAGCTTTATACAGGGCAAAACACATTTATTCAGGGTTTGACCCCATTGGGAGTTGAGCATCTGAGTGCCAGAGGCAAGAATACTTCTGCCTGTTTCCAGGCAAACCCATAGCTGTTGGGGGACATGGCTCAGACCTGGCAGGGTACTGAGGTCCTAAGCTGTTTGGGCAGGAAAACAGAGGCAGGAATAGCCTTGGCACATCAGGTGGCAGCTTCTAAGGGGGTTTCTGTGATCCCAACCCATCACACTCTCCCTTTCAGGTAGTCCCCAGGTGAGGGTACACAGCTGGCCTTACTCCTTCTCTCTTGGACTGTCCCCAGGTGAGGGCACAGAGCTGCATTGACTCCCTGTTTCTGTATGACAGTTCCCAGCCAGGGATACATACATAGCTGGATTCACTCCTCTCATTGACAGTCCCAAGGGCTACACAGCTGGATTCTCTCTGTCTCTCTCTCTCTTTCTGATGATTCCAGGAGTGGGTGGATAGACACAGAAGTATATTTACACCCACTGATAAGAAATCTTTTGAGGTGAGGGCCTGTGTACTGCCGTGCACAAGCATGAGTGTGGGAGCTGATGGCTGTGTGGAGGAATGCAAAGCTAGTAGAAAGGAATTTACTTTCATAACAACAAAATAAAAAGACCCCAGAGGATCCCTATGCAAATACGCATCTCAGCAACCATGGTGGGGTTTTCAGTCCTTTCTTATCTAGTGTGACCATATTTCCCAAAGGGAAAACAAGACAGCTGCCCACATGAGGCACCCAATTTTCACTGGTCACTCGAACCCTGTTGGACCCCTGCTCAAGACTGTCACCAGTCTCTCAAACCCTGCCTCCCCTTCAAGCACTGGAACCCTTCCTCTAGCACCCCTCCAGCCCAGCCTCTCCCCTGCATGGGGCTGGCATCTTTGCTTGCCCCCCCCGCACATTCCTCCACACCCCACTTTTTTGGCAAAAGTGGGCATTTGTCCCATTTGCTCTTGCCAACTTGATCGGTTGCTTGATCAGCTAATGGCCGGGACAGGGCTAAAAAAAAACTGCCTGTCTCTGCCAAAACGGGATGTGTGGTCACCCTGTTCTTATGTCCCTTAGCCCTGTCCATCTCTTGCTCATCTCTTGGTCATTGCTGCTGAATGCTGTGACCTCTCCAGCCATGAATGTCAGGTCCACGCTCTCAGAAGGAGTGGAATGAGTCGTGAACCCGGGCCATTGTAAGGCACTGCAGAATGTTCTGAATCCCAACACTGCACCAAACATGTCCACAGTGTGTTCTATCCTGCAGAATCCCACTTCTCTTTATAAATTACGTTTGTATGGGAACCACTCACTCAACACAAAAATGCACATGGCTCGGGAGGAGAGGGGAGTTGTGTTCTGCAAGCTGTATAACAGCACTCAGCAACACTGCCCAAAGGTTTAGGACAGGAAGTGAAGAAGAATACAATATCCAACTGAAGCTTCACAGGGAATTTAAGAAGATGGGCTAGGCTATGAATGGGATACCAGAGCTAACACTGCTATCTTTATGAAAAGCACAGGAGGACTTTTTTGATGACACCAGCAGGTCTAGATTTCACTCTCTCTTCCCAACCAAAAAAGATAGCACTTTAGCAGCCCTGGACCCCCTAGAACCATGCTGGGGCACTGGATTGAGTACTGACTCAGAAGGAGAGCTGATTCACATCACCACCCAACAATTCCTGCAGCTCCTTTGTTGGACTCCCTTCTCAGCCACTCTGTAGTTAATAATAATGTTCATGTGGCAAGTGGGGTGGGGGGAAGATCCCTAACAACCAGCCCTTCCAGCATGTAAAAGTGGAGTTTGCTGGGCTGTAAAAGTAGCCCAACCAGCCAGTCATTTGTCTTGCAGCTTAATTCCACCATAAAATGGTAATCAGCCTGCAGCCGCGTCCCCCTCACGCCATATCTTTTTACAAGCACATTAACACGGTCGTTAGGGAGAGGGGACTTGTACAGACACAAACACACTCAGCACTCATTTATCCCTCCTCCCCCCCGCCTCTAACTTCATCCCTAGTGATTCCAATTCATGCTCAGGAAGCAGCTCCTCCGCTCCTTGGTTAGGGTGGTTGCTCATTTGTGTTGGCCCAGCTGCCCCATAATAACCCCCCGGGGAAGCTGGCACCCGGGCATCCCGGGGTCACGACATTATTTCTTCTGCCTCTCGCTGCACCCCACAATCACCTCATGATGCAGAGTTATCGATGCGACGCCATGATACAGATAATTCTGGGATGGCTTCATGGGCCTGCTAGCTGGGCTGGCAAGTTGCCAGGTGACCCCTGAGAGCGGCCACCATGACCACATCTTTCACGGTCAAGGGGTCGGATAGGATTTTAACAAGGCCACATACTGTAGATATCAGGCCTGATCACTATATACAAGCTACAGGGAGGGAGCCTGGACTAGTACCACCGTGCTTCAGCAACACAGGCCTCTGCCACCTAAGCTAGCAGTTGAAGCGAGCGGCAGTGGCAGGTGTTTTATCCTCTTTAGAGAGTAACATCTCGCACACATAGGCGGGGGCTGCCTGAGGTGTGCCCCACCACCTCAAGAGCAATGGGGGAAACTCCCCCAGTAAAAGAGAGCTCATCACCACAAAAGCAAGAAGCATGGAATCCTACCTCCAGGAGCTGCCGCATCAATTGTGCTTGGCCCAAGGTAACAGCGGCTGCTCGGCTGAAACAGGAAAAAATACAGAAGTAGATATAGTACAAATGATTTTTTTCTAATTCTTTGTTTCCGCCCCATTAGTGAACTGTCCCCTCTTTCCATCTCCTATTCATGCTCTATCTCGCTGTATGCAAACCACAATCCCCCTCTTCTTCCTTCTGCTTTATTTTCCTGAACATTCATTAACTGCTCACAAAGGACCATGCCTGGCGGATTGGAGCTGCAATTATCTTCTGGTTCTGACCCGTGTTTTGCGGTCAGAGATTAGCATCAGCGATAATAATGGAGCGCCAGATGTAGGTTGCTGAATGTTGAGGATTTGACACATATCCAGACTAGCAGCACCACGGGGAGAGGAAGGGAATCCAGGCAGAGAGGAAGGGGCAGTGTTTTCATGAAGATACATGCTTCTTTCTCACCACCAGTCAGATTATACCCGCTTGGAAATGAATCACGGAATCATAGACATTAGAGAGAAAAAACCTACTAGACAGTTGTCTATCGCCTGCTCATACAATATGTAGTCTCGGGCTTGCCTATTCCCCAGTAAAAAAATATGTCACGTATTAAACTGATATTACCAACAGACATACTTTAAACTTCTAGAGTGTCTTCCATCGGCAACACATATTTATTCTATCCATAGGTCTAAGGCAGAAGAGTGGCCATCTGCCCCAGTCCAATGGTCCATCTAGCCCAGTATCCTATTTTCCAACAGTGGGCAGTGCCAGATGCTACAGAAGGAATGATCAGAACAGGACCATTAACGAGTGATCCATCTCCTGTCATCCAGTCCCAGCTTCTGGCAGTCAGCAGTTTAGGAATACCCAGAACCTGGGGGCTGTGTCCCTGACCATATTGACTAATAGCCATGGATCGACATCCTCCATGAACTTACTGTGATGGGTTTGGGCCCTTTGAGGTGTCACATTATGTGCTGGGGTTTAACTGAGTTTCCTCTGCTCATTCAGCCTGAGTTCCCTCTTAGTGCACTGTTGGGTCAGGCTCTCCGACCTCTTGCAGTGGGGGTGCGCACACACACACACACACATGCACACACACACACACACACACACCCCTTTGAATTTCCTGCCACCATCACTCAGTGTCTGATGCTTACCTGTGAGGATCGGTTTACCTGCCTGAATAGTGTCTCCGCTCCTTCTTCAGATGGGTCATTTGCATATCCACTGACATCATAATGCTTGGAAGAAACCCCTCAACTCCCTGCCTTAAAGGGACAGAGTTAGTTTTCACAAGTACAACAGGAAAAACATTTTGCAATAGTGGAACATGGATTGGGGTATCCTTACTCTTGGTCACCCCTCTCTGTTCCCCAGAGGTCAGCTGAATGGCTGGTCCCCTCTGTGAGGTCAGTTACACAGTTCCCTCTTAAAACCTGAACCACAGGTGAGGTGCCTGGGAGTGCAAATGCAGATCCAGCAAATTTGTTGTGGGCAAACCCTTCCCTGTAATAAATGGGCAGACACTCCCCCACATTCTTTCTTAACTTCTTTCCCTAGCCCCCACCCCCTCAGGCACACACCCCTGTGTTCCCCAGTGCAGCATCTGCCCCTCTGTTCAGCTGTGGGCTCGTACCAAACAGCCAGCACAGACCCTTCACTGGTAAGCATTATACCCTCCTGACTCCTTGAATTCTGTTTGCCTCCAGTTACAGAGCCCATGGAATCCTTAACTACCACCGGAGTCACCAGGATTTCACCCACTTTCTCTGCGCTTTCTTCAAGGACACATTTTCCTATGCATTTTACAGTTAGTTCTATTTCTTGCTTAACAGCCACTTCCTGGACAGACTCCCTCCTATCAGGCAAACACTCTCACCCCATCCCTTCCCCTGGGGATAGCCACAGGATAGGAGCTGGTTTTACACCCCGCCCCCCCACCCACACACACACTCCCCCACCCCCGCAACTCCATCTTTGGCAGCAAATTGCTTTGCAGGGTAGTTGAGGAATTAAAGAGACACTCTCTCATTTCCTCAACAGTTTCTGTAACTTTGCTCCTTCCCACTGTGGCTTCAGCACAAGATTTCTCCTTGCTGTAGTGTTGACAGACCCCTGGCTAGCCCTAGCCACCTTGAAAAAGTCATTTCCCAGAAGAACTTGTGTAGCATTTTGAGAAACCACAGCCATGCCCACGGCTCACTCAGCTTGAAAATCCCCAGCTTCCATGTGTGTTATAGCCAAAGGCACAAGATTTTGTGACCCACCCTATTAACAAAAGCTCTGCCATCTGTCCTGGCAGTATGTCTTTCTCCTGAACCAGGTCTCTCCTGACCACAGCGATTTCTGCACCAGTATCTCTCAGTGCAAGGAGTTCTATACCATTTACTTTGACTGCCTTCATGTGCTTACTGCCTGGCTGTGCATTGGCAACCTTTGGTCAAATCCTGTGTGGTAAGTGGCAACTGCCTAAGATGCCCCTGTGCTCTGGGTAGCATCATTTCCACGAGTTACCTGCTGCAAGTTTCCACTCAGCACAGGGCATTTGTTCCTCAGGTGCTCAGTGGAATGACAGTGATAGCACCTTCTGGGCTTTTCTGCTTTCACAGGAGATTTGGGATGAGGACTGGAGGAGTGAACTTGGGGAGCTGAGTGTCCAGCCTCCCATCCACCCTCCTTCCCAGGGATAAAATGGGGACTTAACTTCCCACCAGACTTAAACCTCCTTGCCTGTGATTTATTCTTGCTAGCTGCTTGGGATTGTCCAAATCGATCTGCAAAAACTGCAATTTCATCGACCGTTTCCACATTTTTATCCCATAAACACTGTTTTACATCGCCACTAAACATATTCAGGAGCTGTTCCTAAGCAAACAGATCACACATTCCTTCAAAGCTTGTAATATCTTTTCCCCTCACCCATTTATCTAGTAGATCTCTCATTTGGTTCCCATAGGCCACATTACTTAATCGAGCCCCTCTCTTAAGGCTTCTAAATTTTATTCTACACATTTCAGGTGTAATCTGAAACTGTTTCAAAACTAATTCCTTAAATTTACCATCACTGGAAGCAAAACCCATGGATTCCAGCTGGCAGGAATAAATCACAGGCAGGGAGGTTTAAGCTTAGTGGGAAGCAAAGTCCCCATTTTACCCCTGGGAAGAAGGAGCGCGAATGGGAGGTTGAACTCCCAAGTTCACTCCTCCAATCCTCATCCCAAATCTTATTGAATATGTCCAGAGCTTTCCCAGTCAATTTTGTAACCAAAGTGGTCATCTTTTGATCATCAGGAATCACATGGAGCATAACAGCCTCTCAAAGATGATGAAGTATTCAGCGATGTCCCAAGATTTGCTATGGGCACAACTGCTCCCACGTGGGGATTTTTGGAGAAGTAGGACCCCCTAGTGGTGGTGGTGGTGAGTTTCTAGCTCCTCCACTCTGTTATGGCCAGTTTATGCTTTCTCTCTTTTTCCTCCAGTTTTGTCATTCAATTCCAGGGCTTACTTTTGGAACTCCATGGCCTTCTCTTGAGCTACTTTCTTCTCATAAATTTCCATCTGCTTCAATTCCAGCTGTCCTTAGTGTATTTTTTCCATTTTCCTCTACCTGCAACCTGTAGAGCTCCATCTTTTTGATAGCTTCACTTTCACTCATTTTCCTACTTTTTCTGTTCCTAATTCTCTTGCCTGAAATAAACAAACAGAAAATAACAAACTGATAACCACTTTGTGTGTTCTCTAGCCACACATACTTAAAACTCGCTTAAAATCACCACCAGTGTTTCAGGGCAATAAGCTGTGCACACTATTCTGCTTGACTACGCCACTGTGACAGGTTTGGACCCTTTGGGGCGTCACCTGATGTGCCGAGATTTAACAAGTCTCCCCTGCTCCATCAGCCTAGGTTCCCTCTTAGTGCTTTGCTGGGTCAGGCTCTCTGGCCTCTCGTAGCACACGTGTGCACACACACACTCACACACACACACACCCCACTGCAGACACAGACTGAAGTCAGCGCTGTGTGAGAGGGCTCCCTCAGGACGCACATGTCCATTCCTTTTGGGAGTACAAACCCAAAGATTTTATGAAATTTTCCCCCTCCCTCAATGTGGAGGGAGATATGCACAACTTCTTCCCTGCCTCTCCAGTTAGAAATTACATAAATTGAGTTATATTATAAACAAGAAATAAGTGTATTAACTACAAAAGGTGAACTTTAAGTGAATATAAGAGATAACAGACAGAACAAAGCAGATTACTGAGCAAATAAAACAAAATATGCAAGCTAAGCTCAATATACTTAAGAAACAGGCTACAAAATGTAATTTCTTACCCTAAATATTATTTTAGGCAGGTTACAAAGTTTGTGGTTCATAGGTTCCAGTTATATTTATTTTCAGACTGGAGCCCCCTACCCGTGCCTTTTCTGGCTTTAGCAGAATTTCTTCTTGGGCAGACAGGCCATGGAGAGGAGGAGTCTTATTGGTCTTCCTCCTCACCCTTAAATAGGATTTTCATAAGGTGGGAATCTTTTGTTTCCCAAACTTGATCCCCCCTTCCCTTTCAGTGGAAAGTTACTTTTGAGTTTCCCTTTCAGTGGAAAGTCCCAGATAATGTATAGTATCAGGTGACAAGACCACCTGACTCTGTAGTATCACAGTGTCCATGACTCAGTGGCAGTATGGAGCATCCGCAGGAAGGCCAAACCTTTTCACAGTCCATTGTCCTTGCTGATGGGTCATCAGCCCTATCTGGCTTTTCCATTGTTGTACTGACGAGTTAGCAGTAAGCGCCACCCAGAGTAGCATAGCTGAAATACAGATACATAGTCACTATTCGTAACTTCAGATACAGAAATGATACAGGTATACAACTTAGATAATCACATTTAGTAAATCATAACCTTTCCAATGATATCTTGCAAGACTCATCTTGCATAAAGTACATCTCAGTTATGTCATATTCATATCATAAGCATATTTTCATAAAGAATATGGAGTGAAAGGTCACACAACTCATTCTTTTTTTATCCCATTTATATATTTGACCTTCATGACATCCCATGACAATGAATTTCACAGGTTTACTATGCACTGTGTGAAGAAGTACTTCCTTATGTTTGTTTTAAACCTATTGACTGTTAATTTCATGGGTAACCCTTGGTTCTCCCTTATTTGTCTCTTAAGCTGACCAATCTCAGTCTTCTCAGTTGCTCCTTGAATGTAAGCTTTTCCATAACCCTAGTCATTTTTGTTGCCCATCTCTGCAACTGTTATAGTTTGTTTGTTTGTTTGTTTTTTGAGCTGGGGCAACCGGAACTGCACACAGTATTCAATGTGTGGATTCACAGTGGCATTGTGATATTTTCTATCCCTTTGCTAATGGTTCCTAACATTCTGTATGCTTTTTTGACTGCCGCTGTACATTAAGTGGATGTTTTCAGAGAACTATTCACGACTCCAAGATCATTTAGACACCACCATTCGTATGCATAGTTGGGATTATTTTTTCCAATGTGCATTACTTTGCATTAATCAACATGGAACTTCATCTGCCATTTTGTTGCCCAGCACCCAGTTTAGTGAGATCCCTTTGTAACTTTTCTCGTCTGCTTTGGACTTAACTATATTGAGTAAGTCTTCTGCACATTTTGCCACCTCACTGTTCACCCCCAGCCCCATAGCACCTAAGCACCACACAGTAATTATGATGCCAGACCAGGCTTCATGGTGGATTTTCTTGTCACATAGGTTCCTAGCAGGCTTGTTTCTTGGATTGCATTGCTTTGTTTGTTTATGGGTCTATGATTTCTTCTCTCTGTGTATTGCCAGCAGGTTTTGACAAACAGATGAGTCTTGCAACATGACTGGGAAGTAATCAGGCTTTGGCTCAGAGTTATCTCTTCCATCCATCAATACTATTAGAACTATGTCCATGGCATGCCCTTGACAGAACCCTCATTGTGAATTCCTCCCAGATGGCTATTTAAAGATGAAAAAGCCGGACATGTCCAGGGAAATACAGGCCGATGGTAACCCTAATTCAAGATGCCTGACCCATTCCTGGCCTTATTCAAAGTATCCATACCTCTGGGCTCTACAAAATTGGGCTGAAAATCCCATTAGAACAAACTTTCTCGTGGGGAAGATATCAAATACTTCCTGCTTCTGGCTGAGCTACCAATACCACAAGAACAAACTCCCTGGGCTAGCTTAGAGCTTCCTGCTTCTGAAACTCACTGGCCTGAGGCACACTGACAGAGCAGAGTGAAAGCCTGCACTCCCACTGTGTTAGCTATACCCATCTGGTGCATACACAGAGGATGCTGCTCCACAGGGCTGTCAGTCTGGCCTGAAACTAACTTGAAAACAATTTATTTGAGCAGACAGAAAATCTGGCTGGAAAAACAAACAAACTCCCAGTGTTTTAGTTCATTATTTAAAGCAACTGTTATTTTCTCTCTCAGTTTAGTATTGCATGTCCAAACTAGAAAATTTCTTTTACCAGACACCCACTGGGGGAAGCAAAACCTGTGATCAGAGTTTTCAGAGGATGTTTCACTCAGCCATCTCAAGTGGGATGAACGTCCTGAGGCAATGGAATGTGTCACGATGGGAAAGCTGACAAACCTTTGGAAAGTGACTCTGATATCTATGGGTTCGAATCGCTCAAGAGCCATCACTATGGGTGCCTGTGTATCTAATCTAACAATACTATCAAGTACGGAAACAAGGAAGAAAAATTTGAAATAGGATCCATTGGTGTGAGACGTTGCAATGGACAAGTCCTGGTGCACTCCAGTGACTATGTAATACTGGACACCTTTGTGAACTTCTGAACATGCAAGTTCTGCTCCTCCTATCATGTTGTGCACTCCCCTCTGTGATTGCTTAGTCAAGATCAGAATTTAGGCCTGGTGTAGTGAAACTTGGCAACCCAGGTTGAATCTAAAAGCTAGAGATAATGATTGGGTTTGTCTTTATCCACCAGCCTCCCTAAATAATCCCATTTGTATTCCACAGGTCTGCTCTCCAAGCATCTTCAGGTCACATCTGTTGTATTTATATTTGTATTGTATTGTAAAAATCATGTTTTTGCTAGAGAGGGACTATCACAGGGCCAGTATACCCCGTCACCCTGGGCGTGGAGCAAGGGTGTGGTAGCTCCATGGTGAAGCCAATAGAGTTGTGCTCAGAGTCAGGGTCGCTTAGTCCAATGGCCAGAGCCAAATACAACCCCCCTCGGATGCAGAATAATGCAGCCTCATGGCCGGGGTCTATACAACCTCCCTTGGATACAGGGTAGTGCAGGCTCATGGCTGGTGTCGATATAACTACCCTCAAATGCAGGGTCGTGCGGCCTCAGGGCCAGCACCAGGGGGCTGTCACCGGGAGGGTGGGCCCTCCCTGCACCCAACTCTACCAGGCCCCTACCCAGGGCCCTAACAGTGGTGGAGTGGTCCACTACTGGGTCAGCAGGGAATCCCACCAAAACACGCTGACCTCATGCTAGTAGAAGGTATCACTCACCCATTCTCCCTGGGTCACTTCCTATCAGCTTGCCTGCAGCAGTGGTCCATACGGCATCGGAGCCTCCAGGCTCCTCGTGCTGGACGCTCCCTGGGGTTCCGCTGGCAGCAGGCCCCTGGTCCGGGTCTCAGGCTCTTCGGCTCCCATTGGTAAGGGCTGTAACAGCTCCTGGGCTGGAGCCTCTACCAAGCATCCTTTCTCCTTAGCAGTCAGCTCAGACTGAGCTAGGCTGCTCCCTTTTATCCTGCAGCAGCAGTTAGAGCATATCCAGCATGGTCAAGAGGGAGTGGCTTCTGCTACTAAGAGCGCTGCCTTAACCCTTTCTGCATCAGTGTGGGGCCAGTCCACCCCATCACAGGGACCCACACCTGAACTTTGGATCTGAAACCCCACAACATAAACTTTGAGGAGGTTCTGGCCTGCTCCACATCTGAATTTCAAGCTGGTCCCATCTCAAACCCCAGATCCAAACAGCCCTAAACTTTGAGGAAGTACAGGCCGAACTGAGCTTTCTGACTTGAGTCTGTTTCTTGCATTTACTCTTGTTGGACCTGCAGTGAACTAGGGGATTCCTGGGGCATCAAGGCTGGCAGATAAATCTGGATTGTATCATCAGGTGTGTCTAGGAGAGGCAGTAAAAAACCCTCACTGGTTCTCATGCAGAGTTCATTGCATTTAGAAGTTAGGGAAAAAATCTTTTGACTTATTAATGAAGGTTCATTTGTTCAGATACTTGATATGTATTGGACTACTTTAGCTAGTGTATTATAGTGGATAGAGCACCAGCCTAGGACTCATGAGATATGGACTCTATTCCTGGCTTTGCTATTGACATCGCCTTTAGTAAATCATTTCTCTTCAGTGAGCCCATCTGTATAATAGGATTACCGGAACTTCCCTGGCTCTGTAAGCTGCTTTGAGATCTGCAAATGACAGGCACTAAGTGCTGTTATTACTTCCCCAAAATTAAAACAAGCTAAAACTCTGCAAAGAGTCCAAATCTTAGATTTTATAACAAGAACTGAGCTGAACTGGGATCTGAAGATACCAGACTAAATAGATTTCATGGACTTTTCTGCTCTCAGTCTGGTCTAGTTTTCTTCGACCCCCTTCCTTCTCCAGGTTTGTTTGTTTTCTTAAGTTAATTTAGCACTGGTGTAAAATACCAGATTGCCAGGCTTGAAGAGTGATGGGTTCCTTCATGCACAAAATGTATAGATCAGCAGCAATATCAATGCCAGTTTCTCTCCACACTGACACCCCCAATGTCCCCCAACTGTGAACTATAACTCGGTAGTGACTTTAGGATGGAAAAGGTGGTCTCCAAAGTCTAGTCAGTTCTTGCCTTTCTCCTGAGCCTTCCGATAAGGGTGCCATTTGGACCAGTGAGTTTTTTCATATGGTCCACTAGGAGATGCATTGAGCCACCGATTCATTTCATATAGGTCACTAACAGCCATGAATAATAATGACCTTCAGTCATCAATATAGGGTGGATTGGAACCTCTGACCTAAAAGAGAAAGATTCCTTGTGTCATTATCAATATCCACTCATTTAGGCACTCATGTTCTTCTCCCCTGAAGGGGACCAGGATCATGAGCACCAACTCTGGGAGGAGTATTAGCAATCACACATTTAAAGGCAGAGTGCTTTTTTGTTTTGAAGTGACAAAGGATTGAGGGCCAGCTCATTCTTTCACATGGTGGTCCATAGGAGGTGAGCACAGCCGGGCAGAGGAATGTGGATTCCTGGATGATGTGGTAGGAAGATGAAAAGGCCACAATCATTCCTAGCAGAGGAGAAGAAGGGTGAATTTGCCTCCTTCAGAGTACAGGGCCAACTAGGCCTCTTTACAGACAAAGTTTCAGAGCAAGCTGGACCTAAATTCTTCAGCAAGCCTCTAGATTCGGTGGCAGTGGAAATTCTGAGGCAGTGTCATTCAAATCAGTAGAGGGGCCCCTGCTGAAATGTATCAAGGGGAAGCTGGAGATTGAGGCCTCTGAAGAGAGTGTAGTTGCAGGGTTGTAACTCAAGAAGGGGAAGAAGGCAGTTTGAGATTGCAGGACAGGCACTTTAACTGTATGTTTCCATTCAATGATCAGCTATGAAACAGTTAATGTTGATATTTGAAACTATTAGGTTTCAGAGCAAACACAATTAAGATGAATGGGTCAGTTCACACTTCTCAGAACTATTGTTTCAGACTGCCTGCAAACTCAGGCAGTTTATGTTTTTCAGGCTTTCCTCACAGCTATGAGGGCTAAATATATAAGCTTGTTTAAATGAAAACAGAGGTTCTGGAGCACAATTCTCCAACAAGCGGTGGATTCTGTGGCCAATCCCACGTCCCTCCATTCTCCTCTTTTCCCCTTCTACCGCACGTGCCTCTGTATCTTTTCCTATGCTGCCCATTATGCCTGGAAAGCCCTCCCCACCATGTATTCCACATACCCTTCCTTCCCTTCAAATCGTGTCTCAAACCCCACCTTTTCCCACAATTTCTCTATCAAAAAAAGACCTTATAATCAATTCTCTTTAAATAACAAAATACAATAAAAATGCTGTTATGAGAACAACTTTAAAAATGTTTAAATTTAACATCCAAGCAGCTTCATAAACTTACTCTCTGTATTCTTTCCTCCCATCTGCTTGCATGTCACAGCTCCCCCAGCATCCTGTCTTCTTGTTATCATTTTAGACTGCATGCTCTTCAGGAACCCACGCTGTTGGGGAAATTAAGCCTGGTTGAAAGTGGGTCCATGAAAACTGTTTTTCATGAAAATATACAAGTTGTCTGTGGCAATTTAGATTTTTTTGGGGGGGGGGGGTCAAAACAAAACAGAAAGACCAAAACCCGAAGTTTTCAGTTTGTAGCTAAAAATGAAAATATTTCAATTTGGATGTGTTACCATTGTTCCTCGTGGGAGATGTAGCTTGGTTTCCTCAGACCCTCTCATGATCTCTCAAGCCAGGCTCCCCAGCCAGACAACATCTGCCATGATTCATCATGGTAGCTCACCAAGCAAGATGAACATGGGGCTTCATGGAACATGTAGTCCAGCAAAGCAGCACAACCTTATAGAGGATAATTGGAATATTAGCACCCAAAGTACAATTTCCAGGAGGAACTATAATGGTATTTCCAAATGAAACTATTTGGGGTTTTGGATGAAATGTCTGGTTTTTTTGCTTAAAAGATCTTAATTTTCTGTGGAAAAAATAATTTTCCAGACAATTCTAGCTGAAATCCATGGGCCAGAATTTCACTCTGTGTCTTTATTCACTATGTAAAGTGCTATGCATGCCTATGGCACTATACACATAATAAATTATATAATAATTAATAGTAGTTAAAGGAATAAGAGTGACGGGGGAATGTTGCAGTCTTTGAGCTCTTACAAAACTTCTTTTTAATTCTTTGTGGAGCTTCTTTCTGGAGAATAAGGAATCAATGACCTGTGACTCATACACACTCATCTCTTCTCTTGCTATGACTTATAGCTGGATAATACAGTGGAATTCTGTTTTACTGAGCACCCCTTCTAGGGATCATTTGGCTCTAGAGATCAAAACTCACTCCCCCCACAAATAATCTCTCTATGTGTGCAGATGTCTATGCCTCAGTGATCAGTGAGGCATCTGATGGAAAGTGATTTTCTTTTATGTTTGCCAAAGATGGGAAAGAATTTCACACTTAATATTTAAAAGCCACTTGGCTGAAGGTAAAGAATGTCACAGTTTGTGGGAGTGCTAATTAGAGTCAATTATAACCAGAGAGACCCACCTTGGTATTAAAATGCCTAGCAGAACCGTCTGTGCCCTAGTAAGATAGAGCTTTTTCTCTTGTGCTCATATCTATTTGGAAGGTTCCCTGTTTCATGGGACTACAATCCTTTGTCTATAATAATCCCAAAAGAGGGGCATGGTCCTAACGGATCTTTATAATAGAATTCCATTGTGTATTGATTTCCATTATGTACAGAGCAATGCCTATTCCAACTGTTCCAGACACAGCGGACCACATTAGCTTGCGGTGCCTCTGTTTCATGAGCCACATCACAAGAATCACTCTGAAGGCATAATTTTTTTAAAAAAAGAAAGATCAAACAACTAATCAGATTTGCCTCCTACTAACTTATCTGTTTTAGTTATTTATGTGGCCACCATTACTGTAGTAACTGAGCACCTCACTAGCTTTAAAGAATTTATCATCACAATACCCCTGTGAGGAAGACAAGTGCTATTATCCCAAGGTGACATAGGAGATCGATGGCAGAGCAGGGACTTGAGTCTAGAGCTCTCAGGTGCTAAGCTAGTTCCCAAGCACCATACTATACTTCCTGTCTGCATCATACTCTAGCCCCATCTTTTGCTACATTTTTTGTACAGTTGGGAAAATAGTGAAAAACAGTATTTGCAAACATTCATCCAAATAAGACCAACCCATCCTCTTTCATGGATCCTTTTATCTACTCCCCATGAACATTCACACCGGGAAGATCTCCTTGCCAGAATGTTTGTGGGAAGAGAAAGCATCATGAGAATATGTATTTGTATTCATGCCAGTAGCATTTGTGCAGCCCCTTTAAACGCTCTTTGTGGTATCAGAACCCTCACACCTTCACATGCCTTTATTCTCATGTACGTTTTCTGACAAACTTTTCCATTTTCTCTGTCATTTTAAAATAGTTTGCTTTAAACTTCCAAGTGTTCATTGTAATTTCATGCAGGCAGATTAAAAGTAATGTACAGTGCCAATGCTGTGTTCTACTTGGAAGCACGATATACCCTATAGCATGTTCTTGAGAGTATCCTCACTTCACAACATGTTCCAGAATTATGCAAAACTCACCTGGTTTTGTTTCAAGGTGGAAATTCAGAGAAAGTTCAGGCAGAATCACCAACTTTCTGAGAGAGCCTGAGCCTGGTTTATGGCTTTGTGTCCAACCTGTACTAGTTTTGTTTGCAGATTCAGGCTTCCTTCAAATAAAAGATGAGTCTAAGGCCATTCTACACTGCCACTTATGTCAGCAAAATTTATGTCGCTGAGGGGTGTGAAAAAACACACCCCTGAGCGCCATAAGGTTCTCCAGCATAAGTGGCAGTATGAACAGCGTTATGTCAGCAGGAGAGCTTCTCCCGCCAACAGAGCTATTGCTACTTGTGGAGGTGGTTTTATTAGGTTGACGGGAGAGCTCTTTCCTGCCAACATAGAGCAGCTACACAAGCAGTCCTACAGCAGCACAACTGCATCGGTACATTCGTGCCACTGTAAGCTTGTTAGGGTAGACGTGCCCTTTAAACCTCCTTGAATATGTCTGAAGTGGGTCCCAAATACAAATGTTAATTTTTCAAATGGTTCCTCTGATAGCCCTCAAATGGGTCAACAGCGAGGACTGAACCCCAGAAAACCTATAGCTCCAAAACACAGGCCTCTGCCACTTGGACTAAAGACTAGAATCATTTATCCTTTGTAGCTTATCCTCAGCAAGAGACACACATACCTCACTTTGCCAGTATGTTACGCCTTTTCTCCAGCGGCAGCTGGGCCAGAGCCGGCACAGAGAATGGGTCCTGTCCCAGAGCCAGCTCTCTGGCCTGGGGTCTCTCCCCAAACTCTCAATAAGAATCCATGGAAAGTAGTGGAGAGTTAGGGCTTCTAAGCAGAGCAAGCAGTAACTGTGTCTGGTTTGCCAAATGCTGTCATCTAACTGTATGGTTGGCTGAACCTAGATACAAGCACCCTGAAAAAATTCATACAAATCCCTGCACACCAGAAATGTGAATTTTGTGCAGTACCACTATATTTCCATTGCTTTTATATACAGTACATACCTGCTTTTGTGGCACTATTCACTGCATTTCAAAAAGAGCTTGGCATCAAGAGCCCCCTGAGTTTGTGCATTTGATCCCTCATTATGTTGCTCTCTCTCTCTCTCTCTCTCTCTCTCTCTCTCTCATCCTGCTTCCTGCAGCATCTTGACTTTGTACCATTCTTTAAAGCAAAATCTCTTGCAAGGTATTCAAGGTGTCTCAGCAGGTAGCCCCCTTTGTACTGATCATTACAGCAAAGCAGAGAGCCAGCATTTCCTGAGCAGAGCTGTTAGTTCGTTTCTGCCCATCCCTTATAATATGTGCTCTGGAGTCCCAGTCATTTTGGCCTCCCAGAAATTGTTCTAGAAATGTTGAATCATAGGGCTACGGCCACAACACATCCACCAGTGTAATAAAGTCTCCCCTCTCCATCCCTGCCAGGCTCGGCTGATATGTGGTGGTTTCAGAGCAGTACTTTAAAACCTTTTAAGTCAAACCCTAGTATATCCCTTAATATTTGCTCCTAGCATGTAAGTGGTGCCTCATGCTGGTCTTCTCTGTGACCTCAATATCCAATTCCTGTTCCCCTTCGTTGCTTCACTTGTAGGAATAATACCTTCTGTGGTGAAGATAATACACTGCAGCAGCTCCTCAGTACATGAAATAGTCCTGCTCTCTTCCACCAGCCGTGCTTATTTCTGCAGCTGGAGATGCCTTGTGTAATGCACAGGTTCAGCTAACACAAAACCCCAAGCAGCAGAGGTTTTAAAAAATCTCTGACTGATCCTATTGATTCCTCACAGCTTGTGCTAAAGGGTTAATGCCCTTAGTCATACTCCTCTCAAAGGTATGAAACATCTCCACAGAGATCTCACAGTCTCAAATGTATATTCACATGGCTAGCACCTTTTCACACACATACATGCAAATAATTTACACACTTGTGGTCAGTCTCTCTCTCTCTCTCTCACTCACACACACACAATGTTCTCTCATACATAGATAGCCCAGCATACAACTCTCATTCCCTAACACATAGTTCAGTTCAATAATACTTTATTGGACTGTTAAGCTGTGCATGTAATAGCATAGTGTAAAAGTAACTCTCAGAGAGAGGGACAGTCTTTTCTGAACAGATCCTCAAACTGTGATTGGGGTTTTATCACTTGTGGCCATTGGCCTGATTCAAAGGCATGATGCCATCTTGTTGTCACTCTTATGCTGTTCATTGCATTTTGCTGAAAAGTCTCAATCCTTATAATCTGAGGAAATCTCTTTCTTGTGTTTCCTTCTCTCTTGGACACAGAAGTATAAAGTGTTTTTCTGTTTCATTCATTCATCTCACATTAGATGGCAAAGTTGTGCAAAAACCTGTTTTTTTGGTTTGCAGGCGAATCTGAATCTTTAAAAAAAATCAGTTTGAATCAAAAAGGAACTTTTAACTTTTTGGTGAATCAAAAAAAGTTTAAATAAATAATTTCTGGTCAAACATCATTTTGTTTTGGTATTTTTAATCTCTTATAGGCTACACTCCTCGCTAGACTTATGTCCTGTGTAGTCACATGACTCCCATGATGCATCATACAGTTCAATCAGAAGGAAATTAGTGCACTGCCTTAGGGGCCATGTAGTTGTCCAGGGACCGTGGCCCATAGGAGAGAATGGGTGCCAGAACTACAACTCCGATAAGGCAGTGAGCCATAGGGGAAATGCAGGAGTATTTTGTTTTTAAGCTAAGTCAGAATGACACTCCATTTTCCATTACAAAATCATTCCAATGGAAAATTCCCAATTGGCTCTAATATGTTGTGTTGGAGGCATTTTTGCAGATGTGTAGTTGTAGGGTTTCTACAGTGCTTTGTGACCCTTGTGGTATTAAAGTTGGGCCGTATACTTCACTCTCATTTGGCATAAGAGACCTGCGCACAGCTCAAATACACCTACTCACATAAATGGGCCTGCACTCAGCTCAGTCACATACACAGATCCATAGTAGGGTGACCAGATGTCCAAATTTTATAGGGACAGTTCTGATATTCAGAGCTTTTTCTTATATAGGCAGATATCACTGCTCTACAGCCAAAATGCTTCTGAAATAAATGTAGTCAAACTTTACTAATTCTGGGTCACTGAGAATGAAAATGATGCTTAAAATTGTTGATTGGCTCTAGTTTTCAAGATATGCTATTGGGTCAGTATATACGACCCTTGACATGGGAATGGCGGAGGATAAGTGAGTTATAAAGGGAAGGGATCTCAATTTAAACCAGAAATGACTAAAATACATCTTTGACTGGATCTATGAATAAATCTATGACTGGGTTTGGACAGTTCTTGCTTTTTAGGCAAAACAATGAATGATGCAATCTGAAGCTGATATTGTGTCATACATCATATGAATTGCATCATGTTATTCCTAGAAGTCATGGATGATGCAATCATAACGAAGCTTACATCACTCTGCTGAACAAATTGCCCTATATCAGCTCTAGAAATCATACAGTGTCGTGCTCTCTTATTTGTCAGTGTTTGATTTTGCAAAGGGACACATTTCTGTTTCGCCAAAGTGAGCAGAGGTGCCTCGTACTTGTGTGAACAGTGCAGATAACTTCTGCTATGTTTGTGGTGAAGTGACTTTTGCATCACAAAAGTGCAGTATAACCACTCTGGTTAAGAAAGCCTATCACCTTTATTTTGGCTGCAAAACTGGAGATCAGGACAAGACGTGGGCCCCACACATATGCTGCAACACTTGTGCAACAAATCTTCGCCAGCGGTTGAACAGGAAAAGGAAATCTATGCCTTTTGCAGTGCCAGTGATTTGGAGAGAGCCAACAGATCATACCAGCAATTGTTACTTCTGCATGGTGCCTCCAGTTGGGAAAGGTGTGTCAAAGAAGAATAAGTGGACTGTGCATTATCCAAACATTCCATCAGCTATACACCCAATACCCCACGGAGAAGGACTGCCGGTTCCTGATGCACCAGAATCATTCTCACTTGAGTCAGACGAGGAAGAGGAAGAGGATGAAACTTCTGGTCCTGAACCATCAATGTCACAGGACCCACATTTTCTCCCATCCTCCTCCTCTGAACCACACCTCATAACACAAGCTGAACTGAATGACCTTGTCAGGGATTTGGAACTACCCAAGAGTAAGGCAGAGCTGTTGGGCTCCAGACTACAGCAGTGGAATCCGCTGGCAGGTGATGTTAGGGTTTCCATGTTCCGTGACCATCAAAAGGATCTTGTCCCATTCTTCTTCATGGAAGGTGATCTTGTAGCCTGCAACAATATCGATGGTGTGATGGCAGCCCTCAACATCGTTCACGATCCAGATGAGTGGAGACTCTTCATTGATTCATCGAAGACGAGTCTTAAAGCTGTTTTGCTGTATAATGGCAATGTTTTGCCATCAATTCCAGTTGGTCATGCAGTCCATATGAAGGAAACCTATGACAACATGAAACAACTTTTGAGGTGCATAAACTATGACCAACATCAGTGGCAGCTTTGTGGCGGTTTGAAGGTTGTTGCTCTCTTGCTTGGTCTGCAGACTGGATACACAAAGTACTGCTGTTTTCTCTGAGAATGGGATAGTCGTGCAAGAGATTCCCACTACATCAAGAAAGATTGGCCACTCTGACAATCATTGGAGCCTGGGAGGAAAAGTGTTCAGCATCCACCACTAGTTGAATCAAGGAAGATTTTGTTACCACCCTTACACATCAAGCTGGGTCTGATGAAGAACTTTGTCAAGGCCATTGACAAAACACAAGCAGCTTTCAAGTACCTCCGTGGAAAATTTCCAAGGTTAAGTGAAGTTAAGATAAAGGAAGGTGTCTTTGCTGGTCCTCAGATTCGTGGCATTTGACCATGCACTGCGTGGCAAGGAAAAGATGGCATGGAAAGCCTTCCAGTTAGTGGCAATACATTTTCTTGGAAACAACAAGGCAGACAACTACAGGTTGTTGGTGGAAAACCTCCTCAAGGCATACAAAAGCCTTGGTTACAACATGTCACTAAAGATACATTTTTTGCGCTCTCATCTAGATTTTTTTCCACCGAACTGCGGAGCAGTGAGCGACGAGCACGGCAAGCGATTTCACCAGGATATTGCAACAGTGGAGAAATGCTATCAGGGCAAATGGAGCCCATCAATGCTTGCAGACTATTGCTGGACAGTGACAAGAGATGCTCCATTTAATGAATACAAGAGACAAGCCAAGAAGTGCCGAGTAGACACTGAATAGGACTAAACTACGTACATAATAGTTTTTTTGCCTTTTGTTTCATAATACATTTTATTTATATAACCCTTTTGCTGATTTTTAAAGTGTTACATAAACAGGACAGGTGAAATATTATCATGTAAAGCAACCATAAACACATGAAAAGACCTACGTTTACAATTTATGATTAAAACTCTACTATCTACACAATATACATAGACATAAAATGTAAAATCTTAAATATCTTAGAAACAGTAGCCAATTGGTTGTTTTAATTGTCATATTTGAATTCAGCACATCAAAATACATAATAAATATCACATTTTATCTCTGAAGCAGACAACTTCTAAAAAATTGTAGACCAGTGTATTACACCCCCACTGTCTGTCCTGATTTTTCACATTTACTAGCTGGTCAACCTAATCCATCGAGAGCTCTCACACACTTCCCATACACATGTAGACATGCATGGCTCATAAAACCACATACACAGAGACCTCACTTAGCTCACACATACCTCTCCTTCCTACATGTCCACAGAGAACAGCACACAAATCACAGAGACAGACAGAAATGGGCTGAGCTCAAACATACCTGGCTCTGACAGGCATATTTCTTGCTCTCTCTCCCCAGCAGACAGAGCTTTGATTTTGAGCCATGCTAGGGTGACCAGACAGCAAATATGAAAAAATCAGAACAGAGAATGGGGGGTAATAGGTGCCCGTATAAGAAAAAGCCCTGAATATCGGGACTGTCCCTATAAAATCGGGACATTTGGCTGGATACATTCACACTTTCCTGTGTGCCTGGGTAAAACATCCCAGCTGTAAATGTATTGACTCTCCCTCAGGAAGCTCTGAGGCAGTAAATTCCATTTTCATGATACCTGCTAATTAGGCATTTATTTAACTGTTACTGTTTTTAATGACTCTCTGCTGTTGTTTGAAGTTCTCTGTCTATTATTTGTAATAACCCCTCATGTCACATTTTTGCCACATTATTCCAAACAAATAGTGCATTTCCTGGGACCCCTCCCTTCCCCTCCCTTCCCTTCTTATTCCCCAGCACCACGTCTCAGACTAGGGCTCCCAGAGTTTCAAAGACCATTTTGTTGATGGAGTGCTTTTGAAAAACTTCTGTTGTGGGCTCTGGCACAGCAGGGGCTGCTGAATAAAATATTAGCCTTCAAAGGGGAATTAAGGCAGAGAACAAAAGCATCAGGGAGGAGGAAGAGATGAGAGGCCAATACTGCAGTCCCCTTCCCCACCAGCACTTTGAAAGAGGGAGCCCCTTCAGTGTCACGGTGAGCCAGCGACCTGCAAACACAAGAGATAGCTGCTGTGACCAGTTACTCAAATGCTATTTGCCTTCGGCAGGCAGGGGGCATGGGCTAAGGACTGTATCTATTATTTCAATCCCATCAGTCCTCGGAATACAAATATTAACTGCTTCCAACTATGAGCCTGTTTCCTTACTTTCTTATGCTTCTCCAGGCTTCTGCATAGAGCTGGGCAGAAAACTACATCCCACTCTAGGAAAACATTCCAGATTTGGAAAAATGTTCTTGGCCCAAATCAGGACAGGCAAAATCTCAAAATTGTTTGTGCAGGCACACCAGAAAAAAATTGTGGTTTGGATCAATCAAAAGTTCATTTTTAAACTTTTTAAAAATATATATTTTCACTAAAAATTAGCTCAAATTTCAAAATAAAGTCATTGTGAACCAGGAAACTAGATTTTTTTTCTTTCAAACATGTCAAAATGGGGCATTTCAACAATTTCAAATTTCAATTTCTTTTTTTCCAAAATTGCTTTGACTTGAGAAATTCATCAAACCCCACTCTTTGTAACAAACACTCTTGATTTCTACAAATTGACTTTTTCAGTGGAAAAACAGTTCACTGAACAATTCCCAATCAATTCCCTACTGCTGTCTTGCTCTTTCCTGGGGTACACAGAGGAGCACTACGGAGCTTCGTTAGCTCACCAAGTCTAGCTGTCCTTGGCCACTACAAGATTGTTTCTCACTACATACATTTGCGAGTGTTTAGTCCAGTCTAGTTTGTAAAAGATCCAACTAAAGGGGCTCCAGCCACCTCCCTAGGGACCTGATGCCACAGGATAAGAGATCTCATTGTCAGACCCCACATTTCTTCTTCATGTGAAGCGTGTGTGTTCTGGACTCGTCTTCAGTTGTGTAAGCTTGTGTTTGCCAAGCTAAATTTCATCTTGCTATTTTCTGTCCCCATTTCTAATCTCTCTAGGCTCCTTTGGGGTATTTATCTGTTCTCTCTTGCAGCTCCTCCCTGTTTAATGTCATGTGCACATACACTGTTCCCTACTCTTTCACATTCTCTCTTTCTATCCTTTTGTAGAGTCAATAAGGAGGCCTAGACTGAGAAAATACCTGCCCTCAGCCCCCATTACATTAAATTACTCCCACCCCCGTATTTAACTTATTGGGGGTGGGCAGTCACACACAGAGGTTTGCTTTATGAAAGGGGTCACCAATACAAAAATTTGAAAACCACTCTAGTTCCTGATCTAAACAGAGGACTCCAGGGTGGTCAAGATAATTAAAACATTCATTAGCACTAGAAATTCTCAATTAAAAAAAGTTAAAATGTACAGTTCTTATAAGCCCCTAAGAATCATATTCATTGCTGGTATAATACCAATGACTTGGCTGGAGTTATACCAGGGATGAAGCTTTTAAACTTAGTTTGGTTTGAGGACAGCACTGAACAGCTCATTACCTAACCAGGTGTGTTGGTTAGGTAATTGAGAGAACAGAAGTCATTCATGCAATTTTTTAGGCCTTTAAAATCCTAATGATTAACACTCAAAATGGCCCAAAATGCTACCTTTTGAGATATCAAAACTACGTCCCTGAGATTATATAGATCCTGCCAGCAGCATCATAGCCATCAGATAGTTCATTCTGGTAATTGACCATGGAGCTTTTGCAAATCCATTGAATAAATATGAACAACAAATGAGGCACCATGACTGGTAGGATTGGGAGCGAGGAGACTTCAGTTTCAGTCAGTGACAAAGCTGGGGCTGGCTGTGCAACTGTGGATAAGCCATTTCACTTCTCTGTGCCTCAGTTCCCTCATCTGTAAAATGGGGATAGGATTGTGAGGCTTAATCCATTAATGTTTGTAAAATCTTTTGCCCTTCCTTAGCTGCTGCTAGCTGAGGATGTCAAAATATTCCTGTACCAAAAAATATTTTTTAAAGTTTTTCAAGTGTATTTTCCCTTGTATAAAAAGGCAGCAGCTCCCAGTACAACTTCATTAGACAAGTTTTCACCTGTCCCAGTCATATATTCTGCATCACAGCTGCAGCCTGACTGATCATCTCCTACAGCTTGTTACTGACCAGCTGATGTTAACTGAATCACCAGGAGCCTTTTTCAGCATCTTATTAGGGCTACTCTCAAACTACTTATTGGAGATTTAGGGAATTACATTAGGATGCAGCCAGGCAACCCTATAGGAAGTTGAATGCCATGTTAGAAAGCACCAAAAGGTCCTCAGGCAGCCAGATACGTGACTGAACAGTGTGGCTGTAAGTGGGGAGCAGGTATCTTGTGCTGCAGTGCCCCATGCAACATTCACAGCATGACTGTGTGACTGCTAGCCAGAGACCACCCAGAGAGGTAGCTCGCTCCTCCTCCCACTCTCATGAAATAATGGCTAGTGCTCAGAGTAGGGAGGATGGTTTCACCCACTGAATGGAAAGAGAGCATGGGCCAGTGGAGCTAGCTGAAGCTGTGTTTCAAGTAGGAGTCACCCTGTCTGGTGGAAGTATGATCTGAAATGCAAGATGGCAGCCTAGGGATGCAGCAGCCAACACTATATGCTACTAAAGTCACTTCATACATCAGGGTTATATTTTAGTCTGTCCAGCTAGGAACTGGCTGTTCCATTTTAATGGCACTGGGGCAATAGTTAAGTGCATAATGGGCTATTCACCCACAGTATGAGTATGGACATTTGTGTCCCTAGTGCTTCCATGTGTGCTGTATCACATCAGCAGTTCAAGGCTGCTGTCTTTGCTGTACAAGCTGTACCTACACCATAATGGTGTAACTGGAAGTGAAAAGCCCAGATATACTACAGTTAAAAAAAAACCCAAAAAACAATGGATTATTTCCATAGGAGGAGATGGCCTTAACCCCCTGCAGATGATCCATTTACAAGATGCAGCATGAGCACCACATACACTTCAGAGCTTGTGAAGCAACAGCTGTTTACTTGTTACCCAGACTGTATTCAGTAGAAAGACAGGCCCCTTTTTCTACCATGGTAGTGAGCTTTATTGGACTATTGCATTGTGCTGTCAGATAATGAGAGAGAGGGAATAAAGGTGCTGGTATTGCACTGCACACCCCTCCACCCTTTCTCCTAGCCTGGCCAGTTGCAAAGAGGCTCTCTGCTTTGCTCCAACTTAAAAGTTCAGCTACTCAGTGACTGCCACTGCTAGAACACCTTCCAGCTAACATTAATAGACTTGGGCTACTGCAAGACTATGTACCGTCTTTGTTCTTTACTGAGGGGTAGGTTGAGACAGAGCGGGGCAAGGTGATGCAGAGTAGAGGCAGCAATAGAACCAGCAACTCCTAGCACACACACACATCCTTTAGACAGATAACTAAGAGCAAATACAGTCAGAGCACAGCAGAAGAGCTAGGAAATTGTAGCCCACCTTTTAGTTGAAAAAACCAAAAAGTCTGCCTTTTCTTTAATTGCACCTGTACACTGGGCTGATGTGTCCTTTTGATAGGTCTCCAGTGTCACCTCAACTAAGTGATTGGGCAACAAAATGACAAATGAAATTTAATGTGGATAAACATAAAGTAATGCACATTGGAAAAAATAATCCCAACTAGACATACAATATGATGGGGGCTAATTTAGCTACAACTAATCAGGAAAAAGATCTTGGCGTCATCGTGGATAGTTCTCTGAAGACAGCCATGCAGTGTGCAGTGGCAATCAAAAAAGCAAACAGGATGTTAGGAATCATTAAAAAAGGGATAGAGAATAAGATGGAGAGTATCTTATTGCCCTTATGCAAATCCATGGTGCGCCCACATCTTGAATACAGTGTACAGATGTGATATCCTCCTCTCCAAAAAGATGTACTAGTATTAGAAAAGATTCAGAGAAGGGCAACTAAAATGATTAGAGGTTTGGAACAGGTCCCATATGAGGAGAAATTAAAGAGGCTAGGACTTTTCAGCTTGGAAAAGAGGAGACTAAGAGGGGATATGATAGAGGTATATAAAATCATGAGTGGTGTGGTGAAAGTAAATAAGGAATATTATTTACTTGTTCCCATAGAAATAGGGGCCACCAAATGAAATTAATGGGCAGTAGGCTTAAAACAAATAAAAGGAAATTCTTCATACAGCGCAAATTCAACCTGTGGAACTCCTTTCCTGAGGATGTTGTGAAGGCTATGACTATAACAGAGTTTTAAAGAGAACTGGATAAATTCATGGAAGTCCAGTCCATTAATGGCTATTGGCCAGGATGGGTAAGGAATGGTGTCCCTAGCCTGTTGTCAGAGGGGGATGATGGATGGCAGAAGAGAGATCACTTGATCGTTACCTGTTAGGTTCACTCACTCCGGGGCACCTGACACTGGCCACAGTCAGTAGACCAGATACTGGGCTGGATGGGCATTTGGTCTGACCCAATGCAGCCATTCTTATATTGTTAGGGTTGGCAGGGTCTGAGGTTATCCAGCATATGTATTATTGCACTAGTTTAATTTTTTTGCTAGAGCAATGGCAGGTATCTTAGCTCAAGTCATTAGCTTTTTCCAAGTCCATGTTGTTTGTTAGCATAAATTTGCCCATTTGTAGCTGTAGCACCTCTCTCTCTGACTCTTTGTTGAGAACTTAAACAGAAAGCCTTAACTCTGAACATCAGCCTGTCACCTAAATGCATTACATTAAGACAAACAGCTGAAGATGCAAAACACTCTAAAATCTCCAACAGCACTAGTGGAGTTTGGTATTTACAGAGGGAACCCAGAGGTCAGAGGCTGTATCAGTTCCTAGCCCAGTAGGGGGCCTGAAGAGGCAAGCAGAAAAGTGTCCTGAAGGCTGTGATTTAAGTCTCTAGGACCTCCCCTTTCACTCTGAAAATGAACCACAAGAGCTAGTTTTAAATATGATCTTCATACTTTGAGCCAGACTAGAAGTCAATTGCAGTAACATTTTAGTGTTAGAGTGGTTTTAGACTATCAGAGTGAAGTTAACTCCTCAATAGCATTAGTGTCATTAGGCTGAAAGCTAATCTTGGGGGGCAGAGAGGATCAGTGTCATTAGCTACATCAATGCTCAAGCCAGCCAAGGGCAAAATGAAGATCTGCCTGATCAGCTGCAGACAGCATCTCATTTTGGTGGGATAATGGGTTGAACTTTGGTCATTACTATTCTTTATTTTCTTTCCTACTCTGAACTTATAGCCCTAGGGAGAAAAGTGCTTTACTTCTAGTCAGGAAATCAGGCAACACCATCAACAGGTCATAGCAGGATGACTATAATAGCCATGGTGACAGAGATGATGAACAGAGGCACACGATTATCTTGAGATGATCCAGATGAAAGCTTGCAGAATAGGCTTAGCCCTTTGTATGAATATAGCCTGCATATTTTGTGTGGTCCTGGAATTACCAGGGGACAAAGAATTTGGGCTTATGAAGTCTGAATATCAATAGACTCAGTAGCTGCCTCTTGGTTCAACAAATGGACAGGGCTTTTGGGCCTATGGCCCTCCCACTAGGCTTATGCTTAGTGAGAGCTATAGGGCTGCTTCATCATTCTTATATCCAGAATGACCTACACCCCACTAAACATCTTTGCTGCATACTTTTTATTGAATAAACATCTGTACTGAGGGCAGTGTGGTAACTGGTAACTGCTAGCAAGACACTGTTCTGAGCCCTCCTAGAGAGAGCAAAGTACAGACAGCAGCCTTTAGACCAGAGATAGGCAAACTGCAGCACACATCCAGCCTGCAGGAATGTTGTGCCTAGCCCTCAGCTCCCCATGGGGGAGGCTAGCCCCTGGCCCTTCCCTTACAGCCAGCTGTGCTGCCAGGACTGTGGATGGTAAGCTCCTATAGGGCAACCACTCTTGGTGGTCTGAATGGCATTGTAAGGGGGCAGTGGGGTTGGATAAAGGTTAGGAGGTCCTAGGGGCAGTCAGTGGGGAGTTGACTAAGCATGGGAGGCCCAGGGAGTCAGTCAGGGGCATGGAGAGGGGTTAGGTGTCCTAGGAGAGCAGGAGGTCAGGGAACAAGAAGCATGGGAAATGGATGTGTTGGGGATTCTAAAGGGGCAGGTGGGGGTGGATGCGGTAGGGGCCATGCTTCCCTATGCAGCCCTCCATACAGTTTGGAACCCTGATATAGTCCTCAGGCCATATCAGGGTTTGTCCAACCCTGCTTTAAAGAGACTGGCATGCTGAGGTTGTGATCTACAGCCTAAAATCTCCTGTCCTGAGAGGTTAAGGAAGCAACCAGTGATTGAAGGTGCAGTTCCCCCACAGCTGGAACTAATTAAGAACTCCATGCTTTTCTCCCCCTCCCCACTGCATGGTTACCACTATAGAGTGCATGTTCCACTTCCTCCATGCACAGACCCAGGCTGCTTCTGACCAGGGAAGTTCTCCAGGCCCAAGCTTGCACTAACCCTTTAACAAGTCCTGGGGTAGCACAACTAGCTTTTCTTGCTAGGGTACTTAAGTGAAGAGGGGGGTTTGGTCCTTTCAGTCAGTGAGCTTTCTACACCTTATTTACCTGACCAATCCAAGAAGTTGAGCATGTCTAATGGGCCGGGGCAGGGGGTGGGGGTGGGGGGGAAGGACAGAAACTTTAGTGTAGGGACAATGTGAGAACTCCAAGTATGAGGCTTCTTGTTCTAGGTAAGACATGAAGAATGACAATCTGTCACACCTTGGACAGTTCCATTGTGCCTGCCACAAAGGGAGACATGTTTATTTTGCTCTGTCCCTGCAGAGCTTTGAAAGCCCTGAGTATGCAGGGATTAAGGCTAGGGAGTACCAAGTGTAGCATGCTGCACTCTAAACACCTCTGAAGAGTTGACTCTATTAGTGCCCAATTCAGTGGAAAGAGACCCAAACCTCTACATAAAGTTGCAGATATCCCTTAGAGTCCTTCATGTTTAGCCTTGCTTTTTCTCCCACTCAGTAAGAGCCAGATCCAAGCCACAATTTTTTCCATATGCTTTTATTCAGGGGTTATATTCTTTTGTTTAAGTGTTTGTCTTTGCCAATACTTTACTCCAACAAAAACTAGAACAATAGCACCAGCTCCTACTGCAACCACCATCACTCGCTCCCATTCCTGGGACAGGAGTTCTCTAGTCCATTGGGAGCCTGTGAGAAGGAAAGGATGGTCAAGTAATAGTTCAGGCAAAGGTGAGCTCTAGGAATAAGTGACCAACACCACAAATGTTTATCCACAACCACCACTTAACGGTGACTAGGTTCCTGCTCTATTTCAATTGCTGGAAGTGCCTGATAGTGTTGCAGTTTAATCTACCTATAGCCCCTAGAATCTGGAAGGGGAAAGAGGCATTAATGCTAGGTAGAATTCAGACAGAAGGATGCTACTTAACATCGTAGAGCTCAGCTTGAGATCAGTGCAATAGTTAAGTAGCTCACAACTCCTACAGCTGAGTTAATTGACATTGTCCCAGTTTGCTAGTCCTATGCAAGGAGGGACTTGTGCTGATGTGGACTCATTTAAGGCCACCAGTTCCTTCCATAGGGCACAAAGAAGGGGATTCAACCCTTGATCTCATGTAAGGGGAGGCCCTAGCAGCTGCAGGCCTCTGAAGCTACTCCCAACCTTGCATCCACAATCCTACTTTGCCTGTGCTGCAAGTTTAGTTGGGGATTGGTTCTGCTTTGAGCAGGGGTTGGACTAGATGACCTCCCAAGGTCTCTTCCAACCCTAATCTAGGAATCTATGCACTTGCAGGCAGTCTGAGCATTAGCAGAAAGGGATAGAAAATTGTTACTCAAGAGGCCAGCACTCCATTGGTAAACCCTAGCCTGGTTGTTCCATGGAGACCTCAGGGAGGCGGACATTCAGGTTTGTTCTACTCTAGAACTGGTTATGACTTTAGAACCCAGATTCTACTGTTCAACTTGGAAGACAAGTGCTGTAGGGGAAAACTCTAGATATTGAGCAGGTTCATTTCAATTAAAATCCTGCAGTAAGCATGGGAGGTCCAGGAATTATGTCCCCAAAGGGAAGGAGCATCACCATTTTAGGGCCAATTTCCACACATCTGGACATCCTCCACTCATCCCCAAAGGCATCTCCCAATTCTAGGCAATGTATCACTACAGCAGAACAATTGAATAAAGCTGGGACAACCAGCCCCACCTCCATTTACTACCTTTCTGTCCAAGGATCTGATCTGCTTCTGTGTTCTGGAAGTCTACAGGTCCTTCTGTGGTCACCAAGTTCCTTGGAGCATTTTCTGAACCCTGCTTCTCAGGTGTTCTCCTCACTGTTTGGGGACAAGGTGACATTAGTATCCAAGACCCTGTACATCCCCATCCTACTCTAGCTATCAGGCCTTGCCTCTCTCATCTGGTTCCTCTTCTACAGGTTTTACATTCTGCCCATATCTAGGACATGGCTTCCAGTGTTTGTTGCGGTGATGGCTTCTGAGGATGACTAGAATAATGGTCTGAACAGTGAGCCTCCAAATATTTTTCATTGCCAAGTAGCTCCTCATGTATTTTTTTTTTAGTATCTCCAGATCAGGGAGCTTTAGAGTGCCATGCCAGAAGTGTCAGCATTAAGTGACTATCAGATTTAGCCTTAACCTCTCCTGAAGCTCCTCACTTTGGGGGGAGGGGGAGAAAAGAGAGAGAGAGAGAGAGAGATTATATTTAAGAGTACCCATAGATATCCCATCTTTCCAAGCAAGTGACCTTCTCTCCTTGAACCCAGTACATCAGTTCCACCCGCCCTAGGTGAAGCCATGTTACTCAACTAAGAGCCATTTCTAGCCCACAGAAATTAGGACCTTGGGCACAAGACCTTTGAAACCCTCCATCCTCAAAGATGTTGTGCAAGCATTGGTGCCTCTGGCCCCATTTGAAGTTAGGGGTGATAGACACCTCTCTGACCTCTTGTCCTGGGGCAGTGAGCTATGCAGGATTCCATTACAGATGGTACACAGGCTGAAGCACTGCAGTGAAAGTAGACCTGCAAGGGAAGATTCAGCTTAAGGTTCCCTTCTGTACTTGTAGCTAGTACCTATAAATTAATGCTCTGCAAAGTATTATTTCATCAGGTAAGCAGCCACGTCTCCCCTGGGAGACCTAGAACCTACTGAAGGGGTGGGGATGTAAATACTGTTCAAAATGTAGAACATTGAGGGGTGGAACAGCAAGGTATCTGGATCCAAATAATAGTTCAGTGTATAGCATGAAGGAGACTGGCTGCTAAAACTAGGAGTCCCAGCTTGTTGCTGATTAGGACATCTGGATAGGCAGAAGCCACCACCACCACCGTTCCCTCTAAGTGTGCATGTGTGCACATGCACACAAATCCTAAACCCCAGGCACAAACCACGTATACAAAAAGTTGCAGAGGAATTTTGCATACTGCCTGTCAAAAATTAGAGGGACCATTGATCACCAACAGTTGGACTTTCTGTTCAGAGCTTGTTAGACCTTGCAGTGCTGGGGAGGCAGCATGGGACCCAAGATTACTGCTGCAAGACCAGTCAGGCTCCTTCCTAAATCAATCTTGTAGTTGTAGTGTATGGTGGTAGTGGTGAGGTGGGGGGTGGGTAATGGATTAAATGTGATTCTATCAAGTATTTACTGAGCGTGAGGATCTTTCCCAGCATGACTGGCAAGCCTCACAGAGGCTCTGAATCAAGCCTTTTTAGTTCAAACTTTCTTACCGGTCCACTAAGTGCCTTCTGGGAGGCAAAATCCATAAAGGTAAAGGTGCTGATGATGAAGCGCTGGTAGTGTGATGGGAATGGCAGCCCTGAAGCAGCTCCCACAGGGATAAGTTCTGTTTGGTAGTTGTCACCTGTGTATGGACACCTGAGAGAGACACTGCAGTGAGACTGGAGCCCACTAGTAGCCTTCCACAGCCCTATATATTCCTTGACCCATTCACTTACCCATCCACCAGAATGGGCCACTGTGGCTGCTGCATGGGATTTGTGCTTGGGGTGGCCCAGCATTGGTGCAGAACCAAAACTAGGCTTGGATCTGTTCTTTGCAGGATTCGGACCTCCATGTAGACTGGATCCCGGAGAAGTTTCACTACAGGATAGTCACTGTTGACATAGTATCTACTATACTGTTGGTCTGTAGGGCGAGATGGTTACACTTAGGCTGAGAGAGCATCAGGACAGATGTGTCTTTGGGGTCCACTTGGTAAGTCTGATTCTACAAACACTCAGATATGGGGAGCTTTGCTCAGGAATTGCTATTTCAGATCAGACCAATGCTCAAACTAATCCAGAATCCTGTCTGACAGCAAACCACCACTAGATGTCCCAGTAGTTAATAGATATGAAAATTTTTCTAAGGGCAAGGACTCCAGAAAATAGGAAGAGATGTTTTACAGTCAGGAAGGCAAAAGCACCTGCTATTACAAGTTCGAGAGTTGCAGTCACTTTGACATCAGTGAATCACAAAGCCACACTCATTCTTTGGCTCTTCAGACCCTAGGAAAACTACTAGTAATGTTATCCTGGACCACCCTGCTCCATGTACTTAGTGTTGCCACTTCAGGGCTTTAAGCCTGAGAAAGTAGCAGCTTCCTGTAGGAACCACCACCAATCTCCTATGACATTGGGAACTTTGTTTTCCTTCCCCCACATCTGGTTGTCAGCAATGTGAGTTCTCCCAGAAGAGTACCCAGGTGTGGTGGGCCCAAGCATTTTAGCCTCTGCTAAGGTAGATGTCACTGTTACCTGTGGCAATCCTCAGTTCCAGAGTGAGGGGACCATACTCAGTGGCTGGAGGAGGTGGCGGCAAGGTGAAGACCTGCACATTGAGTGGTAGGAAGTCTCCAGTGGAGTAGCTGCAGCTGACATGGAGCCTGGTGTGCACAGGAAGAGTCAAATGAGTGTTCTAGTCACCCTTAGCAGCCAGCCTGTCCCATGCTGTGCAGTGCAGCTAGTGCTTCTTTCCTCCTCCACCCCCATGAGGGAATCACCTGACCATCAGGCTCACACTAGATGACAAAACTAATAACATTTAGGGAAAGATTCACAAGCAATTTCAGGAGTCTCTGCTAAGGTAGAAGAGTTACAGCCACAAGCTAAATCAAATGCAAACCTTCCATCTCTCCTCTAAGTCCTACTCCCTCCTCTCCTGCCTTAGTTTTAGTCATTTGTCAGATGAGGCAGGCTACTTGGTCATCCCAAGCCAGTCAGCTGCACGCACACACACACACACACGGGTATGGATCCTGTTTCTCCCACTTCTCCCCATGTTGCTGCCCCTGAATACTCTACCTTAGGCAGACTCCATACACAAAGCATGGATGCAACTCAATAAGTATTAATTTAGTCTGGTCCAGTTACACTGGTGCCCCCACCAAGATGCTTATTCCTGTCCAAAAGTGGCTTGTTAAGCTTGTCACTTGAGAAGTGTTTAAGTTGAATTGTAAAGACAGTGTCCATATGGGGTTCCCTCAAAGCCTGTATTCAGGGAATGGTAGTAGTCCTCTGCAGAGGACTGCAGATGGGAATGTTGTGGCTATCAGTTCCTTCCTAAACATGCAGGAAGAGATCCACTCCACCTGCAGATTTCTGCCCTTCAAAACAATTAGCAAAGTCTTGTCCAGTTAGCAGTACTTCTGCAAATCACCCAGAAGGGCAGAGGAATCTAGAACACCTGGCCCATACAGGCCTCCCCAGAGCTTAACAGGTGCAAGTACCTGAAGGTGCTGTCCCGAGTGACGGACCCAGTGCTCCAGCTTCTCACATCCCTGTCTGCTACGAGCTGATTCTCATATACACCCTGGTCTCCAGCTTCCTGTACAGAGAGGGATTAGCATTAAATTGTTACAAGGACTCCAGAGGGGTCTGTCCCAAATGGGAAGAACTTGGAGTTCTTGAGTATCCAGCTCTGCCTTTTGGCTCTTGCCTAAGCATAGAGGTAGTTAGTGAGAGCAGCTTGAGCCATAGCCAGAGATAAGGGGTGATTTGATCCCCTAGATGTTCAGTCTGAGGGAAAGCAGAGCCATTCCTTTCATTCTTGAAAGAGCCACTTCTCATTCACCCATAGGAATGAGACAATAGGGGTCCACCTCTTCACCCTTTTCTACTTGAGTTTCTTTCAGGATATTCTATATCTATTAGAAACTAGTTTATCCCACTCGGATCCTGACAAGCAGCAGCAGAGACCATCACCCAGCAGATGAGAAGTCATCGTGGTCAGGGAAGACCATCTCTCTCTCCTACTGCCCTCTTACCTGGAAAGTGGTTCCACAAGCAGAGAGTGGGAATCTGTACAGGACAAAGGCATTAGTCTTGGCCACAGGGATACAGCTGCTGCCATGCCTGCTGACCAGATGCATTGAGTCTAGGATCAGTGGTGGCAAAGTCACATCTCTAGAGACTGCTATGGAGAACTGGCCATCAGATGTACACTGTGCTGTCACTGAAAGACAGGCAGCAGAAAGACTTGGTTAGACTCCATACTGCAAATGCTGCCGTTTTGTCCCTTAGCAAGCCTCTCTTCGGATTTGCTCCCTGTAGTACCCACAGAACCAGCCTTAGCTTTCCCCAATCAGATGGGACCCAAAAATGTAGTGAAAGTCTTTGCTCTTGAAATATTGATCCTTTTCTTTTGGGAAAGGATGCAAGCTGGTCAAACAAACAATGGCTTCTATTTCTGCAGGAGGTGTTGGGAGAATACCTATGATAATCCCCACACAGCTCTTCAGAGCAGGGATTGTCTTCTTATATAGAAGTACACCTCCCTCAATGGGCCCCCAGTCTTAACTGAGGCCTGTGGAAGATATGTCCCAAACTCACCCACCTTGGATTTTTTTGTATCCGTGTCATCTTGCTAGTCCTAAAAAGCCTACAGACATACCTAGTGCACAGTGGTGTGATGTCAGGTTTACTTTGGGAGGTGGGTGACAGTTTTGCAGACCCAAAGTTACCAAGGCCAGCTCCAACATCACTTCCAGACCTTCACAAGGTTTCATTAGTGATGGGATTTAATTCATTTGCCTCCTTCCCATGAGGGGATGGAGTCAGCTAGGAGTCTGACAAGGAAGTCTCATTAGGTTTAGGATCTGACAGTCATAAACCTGACTGTCTAGAGGTAGTTTCAGGCAGCAAGCTATTAAGGAATGCTTATAGGAGTTAGGCCACTCAGACAGGCCCTCCAAAATTAGTTGAGGAAATTCACCAGCAGCAACAGTTATGAAAGTTTAACCATGGATTATGGTCCCAGACGAGGTGTGGAAGGAAGGATAGCTCTATGCCCTCTGATGGTGTTTGCTTACCAGAGGTCTAGCATTTCAGACAGAATCAGTTCATTTTCTGAAACATGGGATGTTCTTCTACAGCTTGCTGAGAATCCCTGAGTTTCCAATGGTTGCTTAAGGTTGTGGAATTCACAAGTGGACTCAGATATTGCAATGTGAACTTTAGGCCTCAAACATTCAGGAGCCTAGAAGAGGCCCATACCACAGAGATACTGTTTCACAAAGCCAGGATAGATTCTTTGTTTCCCCTCTATGGTGAGAGGATTGCTAGGCACCCAAGAAAGCAATCCACAACAAGTGAGCATGCTAGGCAGGGAGCTGCCTAAGCTAGGCAATAGGAGTATGGCTGGGTTTACCAAATCCAATTTCTCAGGAGATTAGCCTGGACTTAAGTGCCTGATTTCTATTTATCCACAGTGGAAGAGCTTCAGTGGGGGCTTCCTCAGCTTCTCCCAATAGACTATCCCATTGCTCAGAAGTTACTCAGTTCAGAAACCTCTATGGTAATCCTTTCCACCTCTGCCAGGTAATAGAACCTGCATCTCCCTCATCCCAGGTGAGTGCTCTAACCAGTGGGAGAAGAGCTGAAGGTGGACAGCACTACCTCCAGCTAGATTTTAATGGGGCTTGATATATGTATACTCAGAAGGGAGTCACCTACCAGGTCAGTGCCTCCTCTCCTCGCAACTCATGGGAGAGTTAGGTAGCCAAATACCAGTCTTGTCCTGGTTCATGTACTATTCTGGGGCTCTGGTGAAAGACTGGCCCCTGGAAACTTGGTTATGTGTACTGCTGCCTTACCCTAGAAGGCAATAAGCACCAGGAAATTTTTACTTTTTGGAAAAAGCCTCAGACACCAAGTGACATTTGGTGCCTACAGGGCTCAGTGGACATTGTCGACTGCAGTGGGGGACTTCAGTGCCTATGTTGTGCCACCCTCAGTGTTTTGATGCTTGACCACAAGCCATTCAACCAGATCTGCATGTTTGCGACAGTATCCCAATTTAGCATGCAGTACAGTTCTGTATAGGAAGTTAATCCCCTTCTCCAATGTAATGAGAATCAAGAGGTGGGCAAGGAGTTGGTTAGAGGGGAAGCTACAAGTTATGCTGAAAGGTGAACTGCCAGGCTGGAGGGCAGTTTAATGGAGTTCCTCAAAGATTGTTTTGGGGATTACTCTTAAGACTTCCAATAGTAAGCTTGGCACAAGTGGGAGTGTGGTAATAAAGTTTGTGGATGACAAAGTTGGGAGGTATTGCCACATGTAGGATATTCCAGTTCAAGATCTGGACACCCTCAAACTGGAGGAATAGAAATAGGATGAAATTTATAGTACCTGACTTCTGCTTTGCACTAACAAGTCCACAGCTTTAGCCAAAATTGTCACTTGGAAGCAACAAAGATCCCAGCTGTACTAGTCAGCCTGTGCTGGATCATGAGCTGCCATTTGTGATGTTGCTGTGAAAAAAGCAAATGCAATCCTAGGATGCATCAAGTGAAGTATTTCTAGTAGAGGGAAAATTATTGCCCTTGTATAAGGCACTGCTGAGGCCTCATCTGTCTGCAGTTCTGTTCTCCCATGTTTGAGAATGAAGAAGTCCAACTGGAACAGGTGCAGAGGAGGGTTTTAGGATACAAGAGGAATGGAAGACCTGCCTTGAGAGGAGACTTAAGGAACTTTGTTTCGTTAGGCTAACAAAATATATATTTATAGAGAAGAGGTATAAATAGCAGGGAAAGTCAGAGTTATACAAGTAAGGCCAGCATTGTCAAAAGTGATAAACTGTCCATCATGCAGTTTAACATTTAGAAACCTTTGCCTAATTCCATTTTAGAGGGGGGAAGATTCAGAACAGCCTTCCAAGGCAGGATGGCTGCGGGGGAGAAAAAAATCCAACCTTATCAAGCTCAGTCTTGAAGTGAGTTAAGTTGTGGAAGGGATAGTATGACTACTTACAGTGGCCTAAGATCTATTTTCTAATAGCAATTGCAGATGTTCTACCTCCAACAGCTGGATGTGGAACACTAGATGGGGAGGGCTTAGAGTTACTGCAGAGAATTCTTTCCCAGGTATCAGGCTGAGAGCCACTGCACTAAACAGTTGACCATTGTGGGCTGCATGTAAGATCCCACAATGGGTTTTGTGGCCTGCATATTGCACTACCTCTATGGCAATGAGCATATCACATGGGCTGCAGCTTGTGCAGATTGGGCTGCAAGCAGCTCGTGGGCTACAGGTTTAGTGGATCTCCCATGTGCGCTAGGTCTATTTCAGTGGTTCTCAAACCATGGGTTAGGACCCCAAAGTGAGTCACAATCCCATTTTATGAGGCCACCAGTGCTGGTGTTAGACTTGCTGGGTCCCAGGGCCAAAGCTCAAGCCCGAGCCCCACCACCAAGGGCAGGAAGCAAGAGGGCTTTAGCCCTAGGTGGCAGGGCTCAGGTTACAGGCCCCTGGTAGGAGCTGAAGCCTTTGGCCTCCATGCCCAGATTGGGCTCTGGTTCCCCCTCCTGGGCTCATGTATAATCTTCACTGTTAAGTGTATTGCAGTGCATGAAGTTTGAGAACCCCTGGTCTAACTGATTGCCATGTGTCAAAGGACTGTTCCCTGTGTCAGCTTGACAAAGATCCTAGGGGGTTTTATACTATCTGCAGCATGGGCACTTTCTGGTTTAAATTAATGTAAATGATGGATTCTGTGTAACTTGAAGTCTTTAAAATTAAAATTTGAGGACTTCAGTAACTCAGCCAGAGGTTATGAGTCAATTACGGAGGGGGTGGGCAGGTTCTTTGCCCTGCCATGTGCAGAGGTAAGACTGGACATTGATGATGGTCCCTTCTGGCCTTAGATTGAGATGGTGCTAGCCAAATTCCAGTGGAACCACCTCATGGTGACTCACAGACCCTGAAGTTATTCCCAACTATACTAGACACTTGGTTATGATACTCAGGATTCCACTTGGTCACTCCAAGATGTGAGTTTAGATTCCAACCCACCTGTGTTGCCATAGTAACAAGGAGCAACTAGATCACCAAGGCTGTAGCAGCAGCCTCTCTCTTCACACTCTTCCCGTGAGACAGGAGATGTGGCACAAGGCAGCTTGTCTGGGTGCAGAACAGCAGTGCACACACTGTGACTTGGAGCATCTAGAGCTGGAGAGAGGAGAAACGTTGCTGAAGTCAAACCATCACCTCCTCCTCCACTTGGAACCATATAGCAGAGTACCTGTCTCTTCTAGAGATTGTGGCAGCCAATGTTTAACATAAGAAAGGCTGTACTGGGTCAGACCAAAGGTCCATCTAGCCCAGTATCCTGTCTGCTGACAGTGGCTAATGCCAGGTGCCCTGGAGTGAGTGACCCTAACAGGTAAAGATCAAGTGATCTCTCTCCTGCCATCCATCACCCTCTGACAAACAGAGGCTAGGGACACCATTCCTTACCCAGCCTGGCTAATAGCCATTAATGGCCTTAACCTTCATGAATTTATCCAGTTCTCTTTTAAACCCTGTTATAGTCCTAGCCTTCACAGACTCCTCAGGCAAGGAGTTCCACAGGTTGACTGTGTGCTGTGTGAAGAAGAACTTCCTTTTATTTGTTTTAAGCCTACTGCCCACTAATTTCAATAGGTGGCCCCTAGTTCTGCTATTATGGGAACAAGTAAATAACTTCCTTATTCACTTTCTCCACGCCACTCAATTTTATATACCTCTATCATATCCCCCCTTAGTCTCCTCTTTTCCAAGCTAAAAAGTCCTAGCCTCTTTAGTATCTCCTCATATGGGAGGCTTTCCAATCCCCTAATCATTTTAGTTGCCCTTCTCTGAACCTTTTCTAACGCCATTATATCCTTTTTGAGATGAGGAGACCACATTTGTACACAGTATTCAAGATGTGGGTGCACCATGGATTTGTATAAGGGCAATAAGATACTCTCCATCTTATTCTCTCGCTCTTTAATGATTCCTAACATCCTGTTTGCTTTTTTGACTGCCACTGCATGGACATCTTCAGAGAACTATCCATGATGACTCCAAGATCTTTTTCCTGATTAGTTGTAGCTAAATTAGCACCCCCATCATATTGTACATATAGTTGGGGTTATTTTTTCCCCCATGTGCATTACTTTACATTTATCCACATTAAATTTTGTTTGCCATTTTGTTGCCCAATCATTTACTATTACTATCATTTACTACGCACAATTCTGGCCTTCCAGGTCTGAGGCATCGCAGTCACTTTAATCTCTAGAGAGCACCCAACACCATCTGACCTGGTGAACTGACACACTAAGGTACACAATATTTTGCCTCTCCACCCCCATCCCTCTGCCCCCAAACAGCTAGTGCTATTTCAGGCTGGACACAAACCTAGAATTGTACCTGGCAGGTGGATTGGGCATCTCAGTTCTTCTTCATGGAAAGATACTTCCCCAGTATCAGCTATTCCTTCAATCCTGATAGTCATGAGGAAATAACCATTCTGCAGGAAGAGTGGATGGACTTCAAGCCAACGTGATTAGAGTTTTTCTACACCCTCTTCTCAGAGGAAAGTGTGGGTATCCCATTCTTCTTTCCCCTCCTAGCCCCCATTACAAGTTAACAAACCATACTCCTTAAATGGGTGGACTAACAGTGACCATACCAAAGCCCATTCTTAGCAGAGTGGCTTTCAGACCCAGGATGTGTAGGACCATGAATGTGTTCTGCAGAGTGCTTAGCAATCCAGAAGCATGTTCCATTTCTCAGACACACCAGGCAGAGCTTGTGAACTCTGGCTCCTAAAGCTCCCTCAAATGGCATTATACCCTCAGCAGAGGCTAGACAATTAATTTATCTGAACATTTCACTTAGATGGACCCCAATTCAGTGTTCAAATTCAGAACCTTGAATATTTTGAGTTGTTGGTTAGCTGTGATTGATAAGTTTAGTATTGGGTCTTTCTACTCCCACCCAAATAGGAGCACACAAACTTTTGATTCAGCTGCTCTGAGTTGTGGTACACAACCTTGTAATTTTGACAGAGGGGCCTTCTTCCCTACTGCAGGAGTAGCTGTGAGCCACCTTACATGTTAGGTTCAGTTCTCATCTGGCTTCTGCCATGGAGACTGCATTATGGAAGTCATCTAATTTTTAGATATGGGACAGGACAAGCCAGCTCTGTTAATTCAGAGTCATTGCTCCCTCCCATAGACTTTAGGTGGGAGGAAAGTCTCATTTATACTGTGGAATTTAAATCAAGAATTGGCTAATGTCAACACACAAAAAAGGTGTTTGTTTGTATTGATCACTCCTTAATAGGAAGGAAACTCATCCAACTGAAGATGAGTGTTAGCTTATTAAGCTCACATTACCACAAACTCTTACAAGAGAGGAGCAAAATTCTAGTCATCATGGCTTCACACTTTTCCTCCTTGACTGCAATGGTCTCTAGAGTGGACAATAGTAGGGTACAGGGCACATTAAGCAGGAGAAGGAAACTTGCTAGGTCTTGGAGAAGCTTAACTTGAAGACACTAGCAGCTAGTGATTGAGAAAGCTCCTTCTTGCTCTAGTTGCAAAGGCTTGCCTTTGGTTTTAAGCTTCCATTTGGGATTGTTGAAGTGATTGCAGCCACATTCTTCCTCCCCATCCCACAACCCTTCCTCCTCACCAAACCCCACCCCTCCAAAAGAAAGACTAAATACTGTTCCCAATATCCAGAAAATAGGCTCTCCAGGTAACTGGTGTGCATCTCTTTGCTATGACTTGCAAATGGAAGTGGTCCTACCTTCTTGATGAAGAAACACCCAGTGTAGGGAGCAGTGACAATCATTGAACCATCCTGTTTCTGAGAGATGGTGACACCACATGTAGAATTAGACAGAGGATGAGGGTGTCCTTCTGAATCTAGGAAGGAGATATTCTCTATTGCCTGCTGACTAGCCAATGGGCTATGTTTCTCCCAACAGCTGACCTACCAATGACTGTTCAGTAATGAAACAGGAAAGATGCATTTATACATACATGTTGGACCCAATTATCAAATATTGGATAGAGAAAGTGGTGCTGTCCCTCACAGAAGGCTGCCTCACTAAGCAGCCCTATAGAGCAGATTCTTCAATACTAATGCTAAGTAAAGCAAGGATTCAGTGCCTTTCTGCAGTCCAGCCCCTGAAAGCTCATAAGTTCTAGAATAGCTACAGCTGCAGTTCTAGTCTAAGAATACCAGATTCAACCCACTTGGGATCAAACAGGAAACCTTTAGAGAGAGCCTAGGCTTAGTGATTAAGCCCAGAACAAGAATCTGGAGCTTCTTAATGCTCATTCCAGCTTAGGTACACCTTCTCTCCCACCCACCCCCCAAAAAAATTGTTACTGTAGGCACATCACTGCTTCTCAGCTCTTCAGTGAGGAGATCTGTAACATGGTGCTCATACCCTTTGCAATAATGTAGTACAGTTCAGGTTTGTAGAAGCAGCTAACATAGAAGCACTACAGGAATTTGAAGTGGTAGCCAGCTTGGCCTATGCTCCTTTAGGAGCCAAGAGCCTCAACAGTCTTAAAACAAAAAGGAGGAGTCAGGTGGCACCTTAAAGGCTAAGGGATTTATTTGGGCATAAGCTTCCCAGAGTAAAAAACCCACTTCACATGCAAGAGTATTAAGTCACTAGGACAGACCTGCAAGGTGGGGATAGAGTACAACCCCTCAAAAGCAATAGACCAATATAGGCCACAGCCTTGCATCTGTGCACTTGAAGTCTCTTTGCAGCAGGTCTCTACTGGAGTCACAGGGAAGTCATAGCAGCAAGAGTAAAATGCTAGCTACCCTTTTGACTTTTTGGGCCAGAGTCTCAGCTGGTCTAAATCAGCTCATTTGACCTTAGTAGAATTACACCAATTTATATCAGCTGAGGAGCAGACCTGCTTTTCTGTTGGTTTTATTTTCACACTTGCTTTGCACAGGTATAAACACTTCTGCAAGGGGCAGATGCCTTGGAGACCCAATAGATTCCCTTTCTGCCTGTGGTGCAAAGACCAAGAGAAACTCCCTTGATTTTACACTTAGGCCCTGGTTACACTAGCACTTTATAGCACTATAAAGCCCCCACAAGTGCTATAACCTCCTCCCCATCCACACTGGCAAGGAGAGTGCTATAACCACACAGAGTTATAGCACTCCTGGTAATCCACCTCCGCATGGGGAATAAGGGCTGTAGCGCAGCTGCTGTAGCACTACAGCAAGAATGTGGACATCCACTGTGCTACAGGTGATCTCTTGAGATGCCTAGAGCTATTTAAGGCAATTGACATCTCTTCCCTTTGTTTTGAGCTCAGCTGGAGGAATGTGGAAGTACCTCTTTAGAGTTTCTCTCTTAACTCGGCAGATAAGCAATGCAAATGTTTAAGGAGGGAGCCTGTGTGAAAAGGGAGCCTTCCGTGAACAGATACACACTGACAGGCTTTCAGAAGAATGGAAAAAACACTGGCTCTCTCCCTCCGCATACACACAACATGTCCCCCCTCATTTAAAAAGCATGTTGCACCCAGCTGAATGCTGGCATACCTGCCCTAATGCACTGCTCTTAATGCCACATTAAGTGCCCCAAATGTGGCTATGCTATACCACTGGTGCATCTGAGTGTGGACATACAATAGCACTATACATATTAGTGTATAAGGGGACTGTTATAACCAATAGCACTATAATCCTGTAAGTGTAACCATAACCTTAGTCACTCAGCTTTAGCTTCTAGCCAGACATTCTATGTAATTCACTTACCCAGAGCACTCAAAAGGGAAATCATCTCAGGATGCTTTGCAGGAAGAGTTAGCTGCAAGCTCTGCCAGCCACAATCTAGTAGGTTATGGTCCCCCACTACTACTGCATCTTTAAAGACACTGGGAGCCCCCCAAGCTAAAGAAAGGGAGTTACACAACATCCAAACTAGACTTCCCCAAGAAGTTTCTTGCTGCTTTATTACTCCCATCCTGCTCTCCAGCCAGCAGCTCCTAAAGCACCTACTCCCTGGGATACACTCTTATATTCTTAAGTGAGCTGCAATTGGACAGAACAAAGATTCATTTAGGACTCCAGGTGAGACTGCTACACCCCCCTGACCAGGGCAGCCCAAAATCAATTCACACCTTACACTCGCTCTTCTATTTAAATGCTGACAGCGCCTGCTCCTTATTTAGCCCCTTTTATTTGTTCTGAAATGACTTTTTGAAATACAGCCATATTTGCTGAAGAAAAATAAACAGATTGTAAAATGGAAATGGAGGAGGCAGCAGCTGAAAAGCCTATCTAGTGTCTTAACTGGGTGAGCCTGGTGGTAAATGAGAGGCCCAACAAACTAGATGAATGCCGGGGGAAGGTAAAGGCTTGAATAACAGAACAGGCAGGGGTTTCAGCAGCACTGAGCAATAGAACGTGCTACCTGGCAAATAATGCAAATGGTTCCTATATCCTTAGATACCCATGTGTGCAGCATTTTTATATTTCTATGTATACTGTATGCATTGTAATCACCTCACAGAAAGGATCTATTCTGTGATTCACATATATGTGCACAAGGGGGATGAGAAGCATTTGAAGCAGAAACCTGGGACCCAGTCATGCAACTATATATCTACAAAGATGAACTCCGGCATCTGCTCAATGCCCCCTCAACTTTACAGGCACGGGCATCAGGGACGGCTCCAGGCACCAGTGCAGCAAGTGCGTGGCTGGGGCGGCAAGCTGCTGAATCTGTGGGACCAGCGGAACTCCCGAAGGCCGCCTGACTGCCGCGCTTGGGGCAGCAAAAATTGTAGAGCCACTCCTGATGGGCATATAATGCAGTTAGCAGGATGGAGGTCCTGGAGGCTCAACCTAGCTTAGGCCCCAGATGCGGGATCTCTTACAAAATACAGGGAAATTGTGGTGGCGTGGAGGCTATAAAACCATAAGTGAATAGAAATGACATATCCAAAAAAGTTAGGAGAAACATGGATTTTTTTTGTTTTGTTTTAAAATCACATTTCATCAGCCCTGAGCTAGGGCATAACCACATGAAAGGGAAAGTGACTGGAAAAAGGAGGTCAGATCCTGGCCTGTATATAGTCCCTTTGCCGCTAAAGAGACAACAGATGACTCTCCCACAAAATGCCCAGCCAGTGTAAACTTGCATAGCTGGCTTTGTGACACTCCTTACTGCCCCTCACATCAGCATTCGGGGTGTACTGTGGGAGAGTGCTGCTGTGCTTTAGCAATTCACAGACAGAATAATGGCCTCCTGTGGACCTGCACCAGACTTCATGAGTTAGAGCAGCCCTTAGGTTGCTCTTGCTTACTCCTGGAACTGAACTGACCCTAGTTAGTACAAGGACAAAGAGTTCTATGGAAAAGTGTCATGTGGCCATTTCCCTTCCCCTGGCCCCCCTCTCCACACTTAGTATTAGGGTGACCAGATGTCCCATTTTTAAAGGGACAGTCCCGTATTTAATATTTAACCTCCTGCAGTTGTCCTGACTTTTTCTTAAAAAAGGGCAAATTGTCCTGTATTTTCTGTCTCCCCCCACACCAGTACTGCGGGGGTCCTGCTGCTGGCCAGATCTCTGCTCGCCAGCTGCCTGCCCACCAGTGGCGAGTGAGGGGAGGAGTCCAGTGCCGAAGATGGGAGTAGGTGTCCAAGGCTGGTGGTGGGACACAGATGCAGTATGCCATTCTCCCTGCTTTTCCATCGGCGCAGCCCCCACTGTGTGCTGGCTCTCGGCCAGCAGGGCCCCTCCCCCATCCTGTTTCTGGCTGGAACTGGCTGTGCTCTGCAAATTGCAGTAGTTGGTGAATGCAGGCAGGCACCAGCTGTGTTGCCTCTGCCACCCACCCATTGTCCCTTTACGTGCTCCCCCTCTCACTGTTCTCTCCGTGCTTTGCCCCTTCACCTCCAGCCCCATGGCTCCTCCGTATCTCCCCTTGGCGAGGCGTGTCCTGCTTCCAGCTCTGTGCTGAGAACTGGTCTCTGGTTGGCGTGCTGAGCTCACCAACAGCCTGGTCAACAGGCTACATCCTTCCCCCACTGCCTGTGGCTGGGCCAGTGCCCCGAGAAAGCCCAAGACTCTTCAGCCCAGGATGCTGGCCAGGAGGAGCCGAGCTCTGTGTGTGCCAAAGCCCTGCACAGCGCTGGCACAGGGAAGCCTCTCCGCCCCTCAGGTAAGCTCTGGAGCAGCAGGGGGTGGGAGGGAGCGATTTACAGCTTGTTCACACTTCAAACCTGTAGGGTCCACAGCAGCCCCTGGGACAGGAGCTTAGAACCCTCTTTGCTCCCCACCCCTGGGTCCTGCCCCAGGGAGAATGGGGCTCCTCCGTCCCCTAGGCACTCTCCTCTGTTGAGCCACTTCTCTGGCTGGGTTCACTGAAGCCTCTGTAGTCAGGTTCTCTAGGCCCCAGTGCACAATGCAGCCTTAGGGCTTAACTCCTTCTTGCCCACACTGTAGCCAGAGGACAGGGGGCATCTGGGTTATGTCGATGGCCAGCAGCAGCCTGGAGGTGTTAACTGCCTTTGACACTGTGCGGACAGGAAGGGACAAGCTGCTTCCAGCCACACAGGAGAGGTGGGGTAAGGCAAGAGATGAGCTCTGGAAAGACACCGTCCAAGTCATCCGTTTACCTCCCCGGGAAGCAGCTCCCGTCCTTTCCCTCCCGCACAGTGCTGCAGACCACATTCTGGTGCGAACCTTGGCAAAAAGCTGGGGAGGAGGGACATATAACCCTGCGTGCATCCCCACGTGCTGCCTCGGGAAGATGTGGTGCCAGGTACCAGGAGAGGTGGATCCATCCCGGCGGCCCAGCCAGGCATGGAGGGTAGAGAGCACCAGGCAGGGAGAGTGAGGTCAGTCGGTCACCCATCCTGTGTGAGAGAGGTGTGTGTGTCACCCCTCCCCATGTATGGGGGTGTGTGTGTCACTCCTCTCCTTGCGAGCTCTAAAGTCTTACAGATAAGGTAAACAAAAATAATCCAACTATACAGTATTTCTTTTTGACAGGGGCTCAGTCAACTTGACATTAATTTGAACGTTTGTACAATTGATTGCCATTGAACTCCCTTGAATACAAGTAATTTTACCAGGTGTCCCGAATTCAGCATAGGGAAATATGGTCACCCTACCTAGGGATGTACACTGAAAACAGCTCAATCAGATGCAAGGATTGGGCGTACAGAATGACACTTGTGATGTATGTAGCTGTTTAACTCCTGTAAAATTATGTTTTCTATAGCGCACTGTAAATTTCCAAGGCATTTGTCTGCAGTGACAGTTGCCATTTTGTAAGGCAGAGCGGCGCAACATGTCAGGGAGGAGACACACACTCTGCTCTCTCTCATTGAGCCTTTACCTTTGTGCTTTCTTATTTTGCTGTTATCCTTAAAGTAAGCTAAATGTCATTCAAACTGCAAGCATATGGTTGCTCTATGTATATGGAAAAGCCTAACAAAAACAACCAGTATGGTTCCACTGGCCAGGCTGAGTGATGTGCAGAAAGTAAACAAACAACATACAGAAATAGTGAAAAGCAAATTAGTTTTTTAAAAATTCTGTTGGTTTTAGTAATACATAGTGATTTTTTTTATCTTGATGGTACCTCTTTGTTCCTGATTTAAAACCAACAGCTCAGAATTTTTTATAGATTTTTTGCATATTGAATGGGATTTTCAAAGGGACTCAACATTGATCTAACTCTGCTACCATTCAGGTTGGTCAGAGTTTTACCATTTGTTTTAACTGGCACAAAATTAGGCCAGTGCTAAGTGCTACTAAAAATCCCACACAGGATGCTTCTCTTTGTGCATGCTCATGTGTGTGTTAACACAAAATGGCTTCAATCAAAACCTTGGATTAAAATATGCCTGAACTTTGTGAAACTTTGGATCCAACACCAATTTCTGTGGCTCAGGAACAAATTTATATTTCAATGGAAAAAATACATGAAAAAATAAGTCAATCAAAGGGTAGGGAAGAATGTGCAACCAGAAATATGGAAAGAGGCTCATAAGAAAGAGATGCAGCGGTAGTGGCAGACTGGTCCGAGAAAGTCTAGTTAAGGATAATGGGATGAAATTAAACAAAGGACCACTTAAGCTGAATATCAGGTAAAATGTCCTGCCAGTGAGTTCTTTGAGACAGTCTTCCAAAGGCAGCGATGAGGACACCAATGAATCTCTCTCTCTCTCTCTCTCTCTCTCTCTCTCACACACACACACACACACACACACACACACCCTGTGTAGTATCCAGAAACCTCCAGGCTGCTCTAAACTATGCCAGTTGCCAAAGGCCCACTGGTAACCATACTGTACATTAATGGATTCAGTCTCCAGGTAGGGGAGTGGTAGAGTCTCCTTATCTTCCCCGTAAGAAGAATGAGACACAGAGCGAGGAAGTGATTTGCCCAAGTTTACACAGTGAGTCTGCAGCAAAGCCGGGATTAGGATCCAGATCCTCTGCCTCCCTGTGTCCTGAGTTTTACCTGCAAGTCCACAGACCTTTTTCTCTCTCACTACAGGGAGCAAGCCACTGACGTACAGCAGTCAAGACTGCAGACATGCTTCTCCGCAGCCTGGCGCCATGGGCCCAGATACTCCTTTCCCGCACTTGAAGCAGGGGAATGTAAAGTGGCCTGAAGCTTTGTGCTTCCTATGTCCTGAGGGTACGCTCAGTCCCGTAGGGCAATGCACTTCAACTGTGCGCCTCATCTGCCCCTGGGCCAGGGCGCCATGCTCTCCACCGGCCAGGTTTGCCCTCTGCACAGGCAGCGTTCTCAAGGGGCTCTTTCTGTTCATCTTAAGTCTCCTTTATGGTGGCAGAGCATCTTATAGGGGCCTTAAGGTAACTAAGAATCAGGCCCCTTCTGTAAATCATTTATATCTGTGTGTTGTGAGTGTAAAGCTCTGCCATTCTCACTGCGCAGGACACAAAGCAATGGGGAATCAGGCCCCAAGAGACTGACATGCTCTTTCATGTGTTGGCCATAGGTCTTTGCAGCAGAGATGGAGCAGGAGCCAGGCAGCTACTCCAGAGCGTGTTTGACAATGTTTTTCTGTGACACAAGCTGCGACTCAGAATAGGAAACCTGGGCAGGGATAGGCGGGGAGGTGGAAAGCCATCTTGTTTGTGCTCTCCAAGTCCCAGGCAGGGCCCCGGGAATGAAAGCGGAGCTGTTTTGAGGTGAGCTAGCTGCACCTCAGAGAAAGCACCGAGTGCACAGCTAATCACACATGCCATATGTAAGCAGTGTCAGGAATGAGATATATTCTGACATCTGGTGGCGAACTATGGGAATTACAGTGAGCCTTGCAAAATAAGTCTGGGGCTGATTAATTTGCATAGACACACCCACTGCGCCTAGCCTGAGCCCACAGCAGCCCACAGGGCCACTTCGGCTGATGAGGGAGCCCCAGTTTCTATGTTATTGGGGCAGGAATGATAAAGTGATGTTACTGTGATTATGTGAATGAAGGACTATGGACATGTACTTGGCCCTTGTTATGATGGAGGGACTCGCCATCATCTAGGTAGCACTCACTGGGCAAGGGCCATGCGTTTTCAGAACACTGTGAGATTGAGAGAGGTGATGGACAAGCACCTATACCTTTTGGTAAGGGCTCTGTCTTAGGGCCTCCCAGGCCTATTGCACCCTGCCTCTCTCCACTGTGGAATGTCAGAATTGAGTTTTGCTTCTATTAGGAGCCTGGTTTCAGGCTGCTGAGCTGACAATTGCTTTGGGCTCACTGGTGCACCTGTACTAAGGCTCCCCTACTGTGAGCTGAAATCACTTAAGAGCTGAAATCACCTAAGAGCTAAAGAAATCACTGAGCGCTGTCTTAAGTAGGGGGGACCTGGAAAAAAGTGCAGAGTGGCTGGTGCAGCAGAGCAGTCGGTGTGTCGGCTAGCAGGACGGCTAGCGGAGTGACTGGTGCAGCAGAGCTGTCTGTCGACTAGCGGAGGTGTGGGTGCTGCTGGCAGAGTGACCGGCGCAGCAGAGCTGTCTGTCTGTCACCTAGCAGAGGCGTGGGTGCTGCGGGCAGAGTGACCAGCGCGGCAGAGCTGTCGGTGTGTCGGCTAGCAGAGCAGCTAGCGGATCGACGGGCAGAGCGGTTCATGGGACAGCCAGCAGAGCGGAGCAGAGCTGATTGCGGTGAGAGCTGCAGCGGAACCTCACGGAGAGGCAGCGCGGTCGGCCTCGGACCACGTAAGGTGCCCCATGCCCTACCCTCCATCTCTACCCAGGCTGGAGGTAAGACTCTGCCAATTGACTTTTGAACTCTGCACGGACCAAGGACAGAGACTCTTGGGCTGTTGGACTTTTGGGACTATTGAGTGACTTTTTGGGGTTGTGGAACTCAAGAGCCAAAGGGAAGGCCACGCCCTATTTGCTGGGAGGGGGGCTTCTGGTTCATGGTTTGGTTTATTAACCTTGTTTGTGGTGTTTCTCCAATATAATGCCACATTGTTTCTCCCTGTTATTAAAAGGCTTTGGTACACTCAGACTCTGTGCTTGCGAGAGGGGAAGTATTGTCTCTTACAGACGCCCAGAGGGGTGGTATATGGTTGTCCCAGGTCACTGGGTGGGGGCTCGAGCCGGTTTTTTGTATTGTGCTATTGGAATGGAACCCCTGGATACTGAACCCGGCCCTTGTTGCTGCCAACTCTGATGGGCAGAAGGGTTACACATAGATGACTCCAAAGAGCCTTCAGATAGGCTGTGAGGAGGCAAGGTGGGGCCAGGGGGAAGCAGGCTGGGGAGGCATTTGCTAATTTTTTTTTAAAGAGCTGCCTGTTTGCTCTCTACTCTGAGGGAGAGCAGCCCGTGTGCTGTCTCTCTCAGATCACGCAAAATTCATCAGCCTCCTCCTCTCTTCCATCTGTGGATATGTGTGGGCTCCGCAGTGAGTCCTGCTGAATGCTCACTTGGTAGCACATTCACAGATGACGGAAACAGAGGGAAATTGGGAACATTAAGGTTAGCCTGCGTTCGGGGCACCCAGCATCAGCTTCTGTATTTATACACTTTGAGCCTCATTCTCCTCAGCCTTCAACCATTTTACATCAGTGCAAATAAGGTGTAAGACCCCACTGCTCTCACCTGCCAGTGTTCTACACCCATTTTGCACAGGCGTTAGAGACTCCAGTAGGTACAAGACAAGGGAATCAAGCCCATATACACCTGATTCTGTGGTGCTTTCACAGCTTTACACCAGTGTGACTCTATAGAGTTCTGTGGCATTACTCCAGATTTTGTGTGAGTGGGAAGGAGATCAGAAACAGACTCAGTAGGTCTATGTACATTAAAGGCCTCCTTCTGATCTCATTTAGACCAGTGTCAACCTGGAGTTATTCTGAACTGAAACACTGTAGGCCAGATCCTCAGTCCCACTCCTTCCCGTTTGCAATTCTCGGGCAGCACAAAGTGGGGTGGAGTGGGGAAAGGTGTCTGATACAACTAGCTGGGGATTCCTTTTGTACAGGGGAATACGTGGGTGGTATAACGCTAGACTAGCCAACTCTATTCCACTCACTCCTGCTGTCACCAGTGTAGGGGGAATCCCAGTAGAGTTTGGGTGACACATCCAGCTCACCTTGTACTTTGGCAGTCGTATACCGTCAGAATGGCCTCTAGGGAGCCATCACCAGGAGCTGGTAATTTACAGCAGCCTTGAGGCTGCTCTTAGTCGCACCAGGGCCAAACAACCTAGCTGTCCACAGGATTAGAGGGAAAGAAGTGAAAAAGTGACATAACACCACCTCTTCTCCTCCTCCCCCCACCCATTATTTGAGTTCTGTCCCAAGCATCTCTGTAACCGAGAGGTGTATTTGGCCTCTCTATGTGCAGTCACACACATTTGTACCAAAATACTCTGGAAGGTTGGTTGCTCATCTTTTCCTGCTTCCTCCTCCCAATGGCATTTCTGGTTTCCCTCTTACCGAGACAGGAGGATATTAATTTTTTGCTCTGCTAGTCAGAAGATTAGAAGTATTAAAATGTATGCAGCATAACAATGTTTGTTTAGGGTTTTTTATATAAAAAAAATAATCTGGAGGCCAAAGTGAACTTAATTTAATTGGCGGAAGATAAAATGGGTCTGCATTCACAAACAGGTTATCTTCCTGCAGTCAACTCGTCTCGCCGGCTCTGTCAATCACCTGATTTTAATTGTTTCAGGGTTTCTAGTTTTAATTGGCCCTTCCCCTCCCTTCCTTCCCCATTACCCTACTCTTGCATAATATATTCCATTCACAGGTAGCTGTGGTCTGTCGGGGAGGCTAAAGGAGCCTCTGATTGCAGAAACATGCATAAAGCAGTGCCAGAAAAGTCCAGGACTGAATAGTTGCATGGACTGTACTAACATTTATCTAGGGAGATGGTGGATTCTCTACCACTGGAAGTCTATAAATCAAGAATGGATGTTGCTCTAAAGATATGCTACAACTCAGACAGTTATGAGCTTGATATAGGAGTCCCTAGGTGAGGTTCTCTGGGCTGCCTTATGCTGGAGGTCAAACTAGATCAAAGGTAGGCAACCTATGGCACACATGTCAAAGACAGCATACAAGCTGATTTTCAGGGGCACTCACACTGCCCAGGTTCTGGACACTGGTCTGGGGGGCTCTGCATTTTAACTTAATTTTAAATGAAACTACTTAAACATTTTTAAAACCTTATTTACAATAGTTTAGTTCTACATTATAGACTTCTAGAAAGAGACCTTCTAAAAACATTACAATGTATGACTGGCCCGCGAAACCTTAAATTCGAGTGAATAAATGAAGGCTCGGCACACCACTTCTGAAAGGTTGCCGACCCCTGGACTAGATGATCAGAACGATCTCTTCTGATATAAACGTATAAGACTCTTACAAACATAGCAGCATAGTCCAGATATCAGACCATGGACCTGTCAAGCAAAATTTACCCAGGACTAAGCCTGGTAAAAGCTGGCAAAAATGCCTTAAAAGTCTCTGGGCCTCACTGAGGTCACCGTGGTGTATGATGGGCCTATGATGTAATGTGCACATTGGGCCTGGTCCTCCACTACCTTGCATCTCGTGTGTCGCTTACACCTGTGCAAAATGAATGTAAAATGTGACAACCTCCATATGGTGGTATTCCACTGTGTGCAGGAGTTAATGACACAGCAGGGGCAAGGCAGTGACTTGTAGGGCTGTGGCTACATTAAGAAAATGAGCGCTGATGTATCGGCATTGGCTGAGTTACAGTGGTACAAACCCCTCATGGCGGTAGGCTGCACTGGTGCAAGGAGGGTTTATACGGGTATCGTTCAGTTTGGCCTTGTGGGTAAAGGGAAGAAGTGAGTAAGGCAGACGGCCTTAACAAGTGAATCTTAATTAGACTGAAATTCCAGATGCTTAGGTGAAGCCAAAATGATTACCTAGTATGGTAGAGGTCCCCAGACTGTGGGGTACACTCCCCTAGGAGGGTGCAGGGAAATGTTCAGGGGCCCAGTGGGGCCGGGGCCAGCCCCCCTGGGGGGAGGTCAGGGAGGGAGCGCCATCCAGTCCCACTTTGCTCACAGCTCAGCTCCAGCCCTGCCGCCACCCTCGGCCCCCAGTTATGGCTTCACACCCACCGTTGGCTCCAGCTTCGGCCCTCTTCCGCCTGTCTGCTTCCCCGCTTTCCTCCCCAGAAGCTGTGACCATGCTCCCAGCCCTGGCTTGGGAACAGAGTGAGGGGAAGACAAGGGTAAGGGGGGATGCAACCTGGAAAAGTTTAGAGACAGCTGTTTTATGGGCTAAGTACCTGCTTCTTCCATCCCTCCTTTAGCAAGGGACCTCCTCCCATCCCTTCTCCAATATGTAGTTGTCATTCTCTTTCCCCACTCACTCTTCTCTGACCTGTCACCGAGAGAAGAGGGGTTCACAGGACAGCCCCCATCTCTGCACAGGAAGAGCAAAGGAAATATTTGACATTGAAATGCAATCTGTGGCTGGGAGAGGTGTGAAAGCGGAAAAAAATCCAATGTGTCTGTGCATGTCAGACGTGATAGATAGTCTGAACTAAAGCAGTTACCAAGATCTCAGCAGCTGTTTGCTTCTGAGCACCCCCTCACCCTTCTAGCTAGCTTGCTCTGTTGCCCTTCCCCCGCTCAGCCAGAGGCATATGCTGACCTATCTGCTTTGTGTTCCACCAGACTTAGGCCTAGTCTACATTAAAAACTCAGGTTGACATAACTACAGGGCTCAGGTCAGTGAAAAGTCCACATCCCGATGTACCTATGCCAATCTAACCCCTGCTATAGACACTGCTGTGTCCACAGAAGTGTGCTTCCATCAACCTAGCCACCACCACTTTGGGAGGTGGTGTTCCTACAGTGACGTTAAAAAAAAAAAAAAACCCTTCTGTCACTGTAGGCTGTGTCTATACTACAGGGTTCTGTGGTCATAGCTGAAGGGCTGTAGCTGTACCGCTGTAGTCCCTGTGGTATAGGTATGGCCTTGGTTACACCTAGCCATGTATCTGGAACCTGCTTTGGCTATAAAACTCTTCCTTTCCCTTCTTCCACCTCTTTTACTCTTCCCAGTTCACACCAGTGCAACTGAGATCAGAGAATCTGGCCCTGGACTCCCTGGGCAGTTTGGTTAGGTCACAAATGTGGCGCAAATACTTGAGTCAAGTGGAAAGAGAAAAGGGACAACTCAGTTGCCCTCTGCTCATCCTCTCTAAGCCCTGGGGTCCTGCCTTGCCTGTAGCAACACAAATGGCTCTCTTGAGAAGGTCTACCTGTCCAAACTGACAGCAATGGGGTGGGTCTCCATATTGGTGGGGTGGCAACATGGAGGGAGTGTGGTGGCAAGATGACTAGTGGGGAGAGGAAAGCAGAATGAAAGCACTTTGCACTTATGTAGTAGGTTTCACCCAAGGGGTAAGTAACACTGTAAAGGTGGAAAATCTGTGACCCAGAGAGCAGCAGTGACTTGTCCAGGTTCACACAGTGAATAGAACAAAGGGCTCCTGACTCCCTGGCCTCTGTTCTGACCACTAGACAACACTACCCATGCTTGGCTGCCTGGGAGTTAGGTGTGGGGATATGCTTTAAAAGGTATGGGCCATATCCTCAACCAGCGTAAATCAGTATATCTCCACCGACTTCAGTGACACAAGTTTAGACCAGACGAGGATCTGACCCACTTTGCCGAGTTTGATTGAAAACTGAGAGAATGAGTTAAGACACATGCTCATACAAGCACCATCATTCCCATCTCACGGGAGGATCAAACAGCTCTGTGGCAAATGGAGGGAATTAGCTTAGAGAAGGGAGTTCTCTTCATCCTCTCCTGGTTAGAAGGGTCACCGAGAGACAGGACTGAGGTGATTTCGCAGAGCTGTGAGAGTAAGTGCTGGCCTGAGTAAACAATGAGTGTGAACATGGCTGACAGTCCTAGGACAGAGGGGAATCTGGCCGGAAAAAGGGAGAAATTTAGCCAGGGAAGCAGGTGGGGATGAAGGAGGGGAGTAAGGTGGCATAATAGTTACTTTGCTGATGCCATGAGGGTTGTAGAGGGGAATGGCCATCCCAATCTGTGTGTCCCGTTGTTCTCAGACCTGCAGGGTAAGAGCAGTGAAGTGAGGCCCCGGGAGGGGACACAGAATGAAATGCCCCTGCACCTGCCTGGTCCCATGGGGTGAAGAAATACCTATGGGGAGCACATGAAGCTATAGAAACACCACCACCAAACAAGCTCAAAGAAGGTGCTTTACAACCACCACACTCGTGCAGAGCTCCCACAAGGCCCCCTCACACTGCCCTTTATTCCCTATTATCCGCAGTCACTCAGCTCCATGGCAATGATTGATGCCTGTCTCCAGGCTGCAACCCTTACATTTGGTCCTGCGAAACAAGCCTCTCTTCTCTTTTGAAAGCTCTGTGTGATGGATCCCAGAGTACCCAGGACTGTGAATTGCTTGCCTCTAGCGCAGGGGACCTCAAATGGAGGGTCAAGACCCCTCAGGGCAGGGGTGAAAGTAAAGCAGAAGGGTCATCAGTATAAAAGTTTGAGAACCACTGCTCTAGCGAGAGAAAGCCTTATATGTGGTGGCTGGGTGTTCACTTCTTACCACCACCTGCTGTTAACCACTTTGGGCTATACCAGCCCTGTCTTCACCTTGCAGGATAAGAAGAGGTGAACCTCAGTCCCTAAATTCCTTTGAAACATTCCCCTGTGATATCCTGCCCTTAATATTGCCTACTACTCACAGAAATCCCAGATCCCCTGTCCCCAAAGGAGTAGTGTGCTCCAGTTTAACCTTAAACCACCACTCCTATAACCACAGTGCTCAACACAAAAGTGGAGTTGTTAAAGAAAGAATAAAGATTCAACTGGAAACAAGAGAAAGTGGCAGAAACAAATGGCTACAATACAAAACAAACTCTTAAAATGCAAATCTGAGTCCATATTCATTAATAGTTCTCTTTCCTATCTAATAAAGCATGTTTCTCACCCCCACCCCCACCTCCAAGTTCTGTCTGCTGGAGAGCTGCCTGGCAACATAGGAAGCAGGATCCAATTTTTCATGAAAACACTTCGCTCTTCATGATGTCTCTGCAGTGAAAGGCTACAGAGCACCTCCCAGTCCTCTGTATTATAGTGAAACAATACTATGTTTCTATTCCTAGGCAGGGTGAACTTCTGTCTTCTTGTAATGTTCCTTTTTATCTTCAAGAGGTTTCGATTGTTTGCTGGTGTCTCTAATGGTTTTCCCTTGAAAGTCTTGGGAAGGTGCAAGGCTAGACAATTGAGCCTTGCACTGCATCACTGGCTCAGCAGGGTGAGAGTGACACCTCCCTCCTGCCTGAATGGGCCATCACTGAAACATATTATCCCTGGGTGACTAATTTTTACTCCAAGTCCATAAAGCATACTTTAAATAAAAATACATTATTCCTTAAATATTTTCTGGATATACATCTCACAATGATTATAAATCTTGACAAGTTATGAGCTCTCTGTAGATACCTTACACATCACTCTTTATGGATAAATATCCTGCAAGATTTGTGTTTGGTGTAGTGAGTTTGTCAGGTCTGAGGGGGTCGTTGTCTTCAAAGAACAGGAGGACCCTTTGCCTATGAGCCTCTGTCTCCATTCGGTCCCCTGTTTACAGAAAAAGTTTACCCAAGGGTTAACGAAGTGCATATAACTATTTAAGTACATATGCACTCACCTCAGATTACTTTACAGCACTGTTGATCTGTAGAGCCCTACACGGATATTAAAGTGTGGATCTGCATCCAATCCACATCCAGTAGAATCAACCTATGATCTGATTTGCGATACACTAGCCAGGGCCGTCCTTAGGCATACGCAGCATACACAGTTGTGAAGGGTACTGGAAAATTTGGGGCACCACTGGGACAGCAGGTAAGAGTGGGTCAGCTCCCAGTCTCCTTAGGTAGGGGCCATACTTACAAAGCCGAATGCGCCAGCGCGGTGCATTCTGTGTGAGGGAGAAGGTACGGGGGTCTCTTTGGGGAACTGTGATTCTCCGCTGCCGTGAGGCAGGCCAGGCAGCTCGGTATCCTTTGCTGCCTCATCCCTCCCCACCAGCGGTGACAGTAAGGCGGTACGGGCAGATATGCCTGTCCGGCCCCTACCGCCTTACTTTAAAGTGCTGCGGCGGCAGTGCTTTAAAGGACCTGGCTTAAAGCGCTGTCACAGCAGCGCTTAAACGTTGCTGCTCTTTTTGCACCCCTCATCCTCAGCCCTGCCAGGTCCCTACTGGCAGGGCTGCCAATGGGGAGCGCAAAAGGGACAGGGATGCTAAAGTGCTGCTCCTGCTGCGCTTTAAGCAGGGTCCTTTAAAGCGGCAAAAGGACCCTGCTTAAAGCACTGCCAGGGCAGCGCTTTAACATCCCTGCCCCTTCTGCATGCCCCCATTCTTTCCTCCCCTGCCACCGTACCGCCAGGGCTGGGTAGCTGCTCCTTTTGCCCCCTCCATGGGGAGATTAGGGGCCACTTCTGACATCCTTGTTAATTTCACTCACAGTTGTTGTGGGCACGATGACCAAGGCAGGGGCAGTTCTTTTCTGTCCCCTGGGTGAGGCGATCTCCAATAGTATAATACACAAAAAATACAATCAAAATCAGGAACCATTTCCTAATTCAAATCTATCCCATTCCCTGCCCAGGATAAGATCAAGGTTGTGATGTCCAAACTGCTTGCAGATCCTATTTGAAATGTTACTGTTTAAAAAAAGCCATGGAGAACATGTTGGGAAGATGTGTCCTGATGATCGAGGTTTATTTTGGGCAAAGCAATTTTGCTAAAGCAACTAAAGATTCACAGTGAAAGCAAATAGCCTGATAGACAAAACCACAAAGGGATTGGAGGGGAAAACTGGATATTCAGGGAACTTATTGCACCTCCTTTGAAAGAAATAGTAGTTTTCATTCCACTCTCTTTATATATTGAATTAAACACCTGAAATGTCCTTAGGACATAGGGGCCTGACCTCTTGCCAGCGTCAAGCCTGAAATTGACAAAACTTTCTCTAAGTATCTTGTATATTTCATGAAGGCTCTTCTAGTTGTCCTTCATTCACCCCTGCCTTCCCCTACTACCAGCCACCCACTGTTGTGCCCCATGCACCTTTTTGCGTGCCTGGAAGGGAGATTAAACAATCCTTGATATCTGACTTGCTAGGAAATAGGTAGCGTGTAGGGAAAGCGGGGCACTGGCGGGCATGGTGCAGTGGCTGGCTGGCTGTGGTTTTTGCCTTGGTTACTTACTCGTTGGCAGACCCAGCCCAGCGGCACAGCTGGCTCTCTGCAGGCAGAAGCCTGCAGGGGCCAGTTGCTGGGGTCGCTGCTGGTCGGCGACAGGCTGCAGCTGCATTGTTTGTGACACATTCATACACATACATACTGTATATCAGGGATCGGCAACCCTGGCACATGAAACTGCAGGGTAAGTACCCTTAGTGGTCCCCACTGGTTTGTTTACTTGCCGGTTCACTGACCGCGGCTCCGAATGGCCGCGGTTCACCGTCCCAGTCCAATGGGGGCTGCGGGAAGAGACGGCCAGCACCTCTCGCTTCCTGCAGCCCCCACTGCAGCGGCGAACCACGGCCAGTGGGAGCCACGATCAGCGAACTGGCAAGTAAACAAACCAGTGGGGCCCGTTAAGGGTGCTTACCCTGCAGTCCCACGTGCCAAGATTGCCGATCCCTGCTATATATATTGCTGAACCACGGAGTGGGCAGCTGAGTTTAAACTGTTCCTATGCAGGCAGCAGGCCTCCTGGGCAGGCTTCTTCCTCAACCAGTCCCCCTGCTCCCTGGTGCAGACTAGTGAGGAGCCGCTGTAGCGCAGGTTAGGGGAGGGGAAGCACAGAGCCTAGCCTTGTTGGCAGCCAGGCTGGAGGAGGAGAGAGAAGAGAAACCAGTGTGACAGTGAATGTTCCCCTTGCCCTGGCTTTTATTAGCTCTGGATTTCAGCTGTGCAGCCAAATTCCTATTGTATTCTGCCCCTGCCTTGGTCTCACCTCCCACCCCACCAACAACTGTGAGTGAAATTAACAAGGATGCCAGAAATGGCCCCTAATCCCAGTCTCAACCACAGAGGGAACAGCGAGTTTAAACTATTTTTATGCAGGCAGCGGGTGTCCTGTGGAGGCTTCTCCCTCAGCCAGCCCCCCTACTCCCTAATGCGAGCAAGAGAGGAGCCGCTGCAGCTCCTGCTGAGTACGGGGATCGGGGGAATGAGGAGCCTAGCTGAGTCAGTAGCCTGACTGGAGGAGGAGGGAGGAGAGAAACCAACGTGACAGAGTTTTGCCCTTCCACTAGCTTTTATTAGCTCTGGATTTAAGATGTGCAGCCAAATGCCTATTGTATTTTTTGTGTATTACTATCGGAGATCCCCTCATCCAGGGGGCAAAAAAGATTTGCCCCTGTCTTGGTCTTGCCTCTCCCCACTCCCCTCAGCTGTGAGTGAAATTAACAAGGATGCCAGAAACAGCTCCTAATCCTGAGGTCTGAACCACTGAGGGAACAGCTGAGTTTAAAGTGTTCTTATGCAGGCAGCAGGCATCCTGGGTAGGCTTCTTCCTCAGCCAGTCCCCCTGCAAGCTAGAGGGGAGCCGCTTCAGCTGCTACTGAATGCCAGGCCAGGGGAACGCATGAAGCCTAGCTGCCTTCCGCAGCCTGGCTGGAGGAGGAGAGGGACAGAAACAACAAACAAATGTGACAGTGAGTTTTCCCTTTCCAAGCTTTTATTAGCTTTGAGTTGAAACTGTTTGTTATGCAGCCAAAAGAGGTGAAAGTGAGCCAGTACTGAATGCTCCACTTTCTTGCCAGTACGCTGCTGCACCTTTTTTTACCAGTACTCCATACTGGCCCATACTGGTTTACTTTCACCTCTACCATCACATCTAAAATGATGCTGGGGCCACTCCAACCTCCAGAGTAAGAGTTTGATTACACTGGCACTTTATAGCGCTATAAAGCCTCCAGGAGCGCTATAACTCACTACCCGTCCAGACTGGCGAGGCACGTAGAGCGCTATAAATCCACATTTATTCCAGTTCTGGTAATCCTCCCTTCCCAGAGGATTAACAGCTATAGCGTATTCAGTGCTCTGTATTATCTCCAGTGTGAATGGGTATTAACAATACTGTGCTTTGAGTGATTACTGGAGACGCCCCTAAGCCATTTAAGCCAATTAAGCCTCTGTTCCCTTTGTTTTGAACTCAGCTATAGATTGCGGAAGTACGTTTTCAGAGCTTGTTTTTAACTCAGCAAATCAGCAATGCAAATGTTTACCTTGTGAGCGAGCTTAAAGCAGAATGTCCTTGAAATGCAGAGCCTAAAAACCTTCTGCTGACACACTCTCAGCAGGCAAAAAAAGCCACTCGGTCTCTCCGTCCACATACACACAACATGTTCCCCCTCACCCACCTCATTTGAAAAGCACATTGCACCCAGCTGAATACTGGGACAGTTTCCCATAATGCACCACTCCCATGCCGCTGCAAGTGCCGCAAATTTGGCCACACTATACCGCTGGCGGGTCTAAGTGTGGACACGCTATAGCGCTATCCCTATAGCTGTAAACGAGGGCAGGTATAACCAAAACCGCTATAAAGCTGTAAGTGTAACCAAGACCTCGGTCACACTCAGGAGGACACAAAGGTGGTTTCAAGGTCTGTATTCTGCCTATAGCTAGTGCAAAGCTAGCTTGGGTATGTCTGCATGCGCTGCAATCGCACCTCTCACTCAGCTGTGGTGTGGAGAGACCCTTAGAGGCTCAGCACAAAAACCTCACCCTTCGATTTTCAGTTGGCTTGTCCACATGTGTGTAACTGCAATGCCTGATTTACATTTCGGGTAAAGGAAACCTCTCTTCAGCCTTGCACACCCACCTCTTCCATTAAGGTGTCAGAGCTCACAGTGAACATCACTGCAACTACCAAAACCAGGGGAGACTAAATTTGACATGTTTCATATTACTAAAGGCTTGTCTACACTAGAAAGGTGTACGGCTTTAACGGTACCCATATGGTTACAACCATTCAAGTCCATGCTATGGGCTCAGTTATATCTGTATAAAAATGCTTACATGGGTATAACTACTCCCGATATCCATATCAAGCACCTTTATACCAGTATAATGGCGTCCACTCTAGAGCTTTTACCTGTGTAACAATTTAGCTGTAAAATCACCTCCCTTAAATTAGATAAATAAATAAATTAAAGTGGTAGAAAAATGGTGCATAGGCCAGACAGCAAGAATGCGGAGGAAGTGTAATCTTTAAAAGAAAAAAAGTGCTTTCAGACTTCTTTACAGATCATAAAAAGAGTTAACATTTGTACAGTATTTTGAGCATATAAAGTCTTATCAAATTTTAAGTGTTATGATTATTAAAAGGGTACATAAATAAAAAAAGCCTTTGAGAAACCCCATATTCTGAACCAATTGCAGTCTGGGTAGCTGAATTCTGGCCACCTAAAATTCCCATTCCAGTTTCAGTTGACTAATGGCAAGCTTGGTTCTTAAGTGCCTTGCACCTTGTCTAATCATTCATTTATATACCCGTGCAAAGACCTACCACTCTGATTTGGGAGCGTTTTCCACCCCTTTTGCATGGGGAAAATAATATACCAGGTGCATGTCAGGTAATGAATTGGGACCTCTGAATTTTTGCCCCATCCCAAGATAAGGTGCAGGGCCAATCATGGAAGAACAGTGTCAGGGGAGGCAAAGGACCTGATTCTGCTCTCATGTTTGGCGTAAAACAGGAGTAACTCGATGGGAGCCAATGTTGGGACACTAGTGTAAATCAGAATCTGTCTGTGTGGTTGCCTGGTAAATTTCCTTCCACATTCAAGGAAATTGCTTCCTCCTCCTATTTGCATAAGCACTTTGCTCATTAAAATATGACAAAAGAAAAGGGGGGGAAATGGTGACTGATAGAATAAGAAGCTTAAGCCTGGAAAGCAGGAAGGTCACATCAAGCCTGGGCTGATAAGAGCCAAGGTCAGCAAAGATCAAGGCGCTTGGTGCCAAGGTAACTTAGAGAACGAAAATGGGATTGACACTCATCTCTTGCTCTTCTAGATGCATATGACTATCTTTCCTTTCCAGTTCTCCTTCCCTCCACTGCCCAGTCCCCCTCCTCCCCACACACAGTGTCTCATAAAGAAAGAGCTGACTCAACTGTATGGGTCAATTTTCGTCTCACTCAGACTGATGCAACTCCACTGGGTTAACGCTGATCTACAACAATAGGTGAGAAAAGTCAGCCCCCAAATCTCATGCTCACAACAACAGGCAAACCCTCAGCTGATGCCATAGCCTCCATCAGATTTTCCCTCAAAATCGCTTTCCTGGAGGAACGGGAAATGTGGAATAGCAGCTCCACAGTCATGTTTGCTAAGATTAGCACTGCTCTCAAGGCAGACATGACACGTACACCCAGGAGGGATGGAAAAGAACAGAAGCTTCTGTCTTGGATGCTGCAGGCAGGGCACACAGACCACTTGCTCTCTCAGCCTCTGGATCCTGACTCACGCAATGGGCTTGGGAGAACACCTGGCTCTCTCGTTCTGGTTCCTTCCCGCTGGTGTGCTCTCATTCCTGGAGAGATGCTGCTCACGCTGCTTCAGCCTGTGGTGTGGAGTCTAGCCTATAACGGAGCTGAGTCCATTTAAAGGCTGGCGAGGCTTGGAACTGAACAGAGGGAAAGAAACACAGAGAGGCTAGTATAGAGAAGTGGAATGAAATGATACACCAAGGAAGAGGCAGCAGGAATCTAAAACATCAGCTCTGATGATATGGTGATGAGCACCTTTTGAGAACAAAACTAAAGGATCCCAGAGGTTACTTAGGGCCATAGGTGCCATTATAAGTAGGTGCAGGACATTTCCCTACTTTAAGGTATGTGTGTGATTGGGGGACCACAATTAATTCCCCCCCACCAACTTTGAGCCTGTAGAGGAGGTCAATCCCAGACCTCAAAGTAGCAGCTGAGCTCTACATCATCCCCTCACTGCCTGTGGGGCTAACAGCTGATGAGCAGAGCGCTTATCTCTGCTAATGAGTTGACATGCAGAGATAGTAGCACTAGGCTCTGCTAGGCAGGGAAGCCAGAGGAAAGAGTCCAACATCCCCCTCTTGTCAGCGCAGCTAGCTAGAGCCAAGGAAGGTCCCACGAGAAGACTATTCTAGAATGGTCATCAAAGGGTTAACAGGGTTACCCAGAATATTATGCCACGGTGATTTTGTCCCTGCTCGCTTGGTAACTTGTGTTTGGTTGAATGAAGCAGCAAGCTGCCAGCCTGCCGTGCTGCGAATAGGCTCCTTTCTGTTGCACACAGCACTTCCTTTATAGAAGGACAACCAGCCAGTTCCCTTTCCTGTGTGTGTGGAGCTGGGGGCGGGGTGTTTCTTTTGGGAGGACGGGGACCGACACACCTGTTAGACTGGACCCAAAGGTGAGACAAAGCATGACTGAGACACAGTGTGCTGAGACAGGGAACACACAGAGTCGGCAGGACACGGGGGGCACAAGCGCTAAAGGAAACAGTGCTGGGGAAAACAGTGTCATGCACATACCATTGAGGCATGCTGCCATGCAGACATGCATATTCATATTGCAATGCCCCCTACTGGTCTTGGGTGGTTCTGCAGCAGCCATCCTCAGTTTCCTTCCTCCCCAGAGCACATCAATACACAGCCAAGCTCTGAGTCCTACCTTAGCATCCCTTTCTCAAGCACTACTTTATTAACATACAGCATCTCATTGGGGGCACAGCACCTCCTCTCTAAAGTCTGGCTGCTTTAGAGTTTTAAAACACCTTCTTTCTCCTCCCACTCTCCCAGCAGGCACAGACTCCCCTTTCTGAGGTCTGTCTTCAATTGTCCCCAGCTAAACACAGACTCTTAGCCACTTTAGATTCTAAGTTCATCTTATCTGTTTCTCCCCTCTGTCAGCTCACAGGGTTACCAGGCTCTGTAATCTCGAAACTTTCATGCTACTCCTTGGATGCTTACTAGAGTGCTTCTCTCAGGCACTCTAGCTATATACCCCTGCTGCTCTTAGCTCTACCTTGCCTTGGGAGTGTGTTCAGCTCTGCGTTCATAGTCTTACCTAATTCCCTCCCCGCAGCTGGGTTCAGTTATTATAATGAAACCTCCCTACTACCTTCAGCTAGGGTCACTAATTATCACTGGGTTGCTAGGCCACAAGCAAGGCCGAGCCCAGCTTGCCTTAAAAGGCCAGCCAGCCTGTGACACTACACTTGACTTTTTAGCTGTTTTCACATATGTTGATTGACAAGATTGCCACTTCTACTGTAGACAGGACACAATTGTCATTAGTCATGTTAATGTGACCAATAGCCAACATTTGTGTCCAGTAGCAGGCATTTGCATAGTGTCTACATTAGAACGTGCAGTTGGTTGAGTTATCATGTGTTAATTAGCCCATGTTAAAGCACAACTAAATTTTCAAGTATGGATAATCTCTGAAGACCCCAGACACACTTACTTTTTGTGGTATGAATGTAGGATATGGTGCTATGGGGCAATTTTGGGAGACAGGAACTTAGTTCATCTGGGGAGCCATCCCTTTGTTCCCCGTAACTTTTGGGTCAATTCCTCCATTGTTTAGGACCCAGCAGCATTGGTGGTTGTGGTCTGACATCCTCTGTGGAGATGGAGCTAGGTGGAATGATCAGCCTCTTATCTTTAAACAAATTAGTGCCAAATCAGCTAGAACCAAACCTTATGCAGATCCTTACTCAACCTTCACTGCTAATTTAGGGTATGTCTACAGGGACATTCCTGTTGCTATGCCAGCCTAACCCCATAGTATAGACACAGCCTACACCAAGAGAAGGGGGTTTTCCATTGGTATAGGAACACAAAACCATCTCCCCAAGCATGGGTAGCTAGAATGATGGAAGTCGCATCTACCCTGATAGAAACATTCTTCTGTTGACATAGCTGCACCTACATCAGGAATTAGGTCAGCACTGTTTCGGCACCATGAGTGTGGATTTTTCACATGTCTGACCAACATAGTTAAATTGACCTAACTTTAAGCATAGACCAGGCCTTACGTGTGCAACCTAAACCAGTGCATGCCATCGAGGAATTACCACATCCCGTCCCCAAAAAGGAGCGGTGGACCTGAGTCCTCCAAATCCCCCAGAGAAGTAGTCTCATGGACTTTAAGATCAGAAGGGACCATTATGATCATCTAGTCTGACCTCCTGCACAACGCATGCCACAGAATCTCACCCACCCACTCCTGCAATAAACCTCCCACCCATGTCTGAGCCATTTAAGCCCTCAAATCACGGTTTAGAGACTTCAAGGTGCGGAGAATACTCCAGCAAGTGATCTGTGCCCCAAGCTGCAGAGGAAGGTGAAAAAAAACAAAGGGCCTCTGCCAATCTGCTCTGGAGGAAAATTCCTTCCCGATCCCAAATATGGCAATCAGCTGAACCCTGAGCATGTGGGCAAGACTCACCAGCCAGACACCCAGGAAAGAATTCTCTGTAGTAACTCAGACCCCATCCCATCCAACATCCCATCACAGGCCACCGGGACCATCTACCATGAATAGTCAAAGATCAATTAATTGCCAAAATTATATTATCCCTTCATACCATCTCCTCCATAAATTTATCAAGCTTAATCTTGAAGTCAGATAGATATTTTGCCCCCATTACTTCTCTTGGAAGGCTGTTCCAGAACCTCACTCCTCAGACGGTTAGAAACCTTCATCTAATTTCAAGTCTAAACTTCCTGATGGCCGGTTTATGGCCATTTGTTCTTGTGTCCACATTGGTACTAAGCTTAAATAATTCCTCTCCCTCCATGGTATTTATCCCTCTGATATATTTATAGAGAGCAATCATATCTCCCCTTAGCCTTCTTTTGGTTAGGCTAATCAAGCCAAGCTCCTCGAGTCTCCTTTCATAAGACAGGTTTTCCATTCTTCAGATCATCCTATTAGCCCTTCTCTGTACCAGTTGGAATTCATCCTTCTTAAACATGGGAGACAAGAACTGCACCCAGTATTTCAGATGAGGTCTCACCAGTGCCTTGTATAATGGTACTAACACCTCCTTACCTCTACTGGAAATACCTCGCCTGATGCATCCCAAAACCACATTAGCTTTTTTCATGGCCATATCATATTGGCGGCTCATAGTCATCTTGTGATCATCCAATACTCCTAGGTCCTTCTCCTCTGTTACTTCCAATTGATGTGTCCCCAGCTTATAACTAAAATTCTTGTTATAATTCCTAAATGCATGACCTTACACTTCCCACTATTAAAATTTCATCCTATCCTTCTGGTTTACAAGGGCATCCAGATTTTCCTGTATGATATCCCGGTCCGTCTCTGAATTGGCAGTACCTCCCAGCTTTGTGTCGTCTGCAAACTTTATTAGCACATTCCCACTTTTTGTGCCGAGGTCAGTAATAAAAAGATTAAATAAAATTGGTTCTCAAAACCGATCCCTGAGGAACTCCACTGGTAACCCCCCTCCGGCCTGACAGCCTGACAGTTCGCCCTTTCCGTATGACCCTGTGTTGTCCCCGTCCCCAGTTCCTTATCCGCCAGTCAATCAAAGAGAGGCTGCAGGGAGCACTAATCAGGGCCCAGAAGGCCCAAACCAAAGGAGTGCAGCCTAGTGCAGGAGTCAGTAGCTGCTGGGAGGCCAAGGTGCACTAACGGTGTTTATGGCTGGTGGGATTAGGGGAGCACAGAGGAGTTCCTGGCAGACTGCTGAGGCTTGGTAGCTGAATGCCCTGAGGTAAGAGTGAAGTAGAGTTAAAGGGGAGGCAGCAGCAGCATGTAGCTGCTATTTGTAGGGTTTCTAGGTGAGGCCCCGGAGTAGAGGATGGGAGGGGGTCCCGTCCCCCCCCCCGCCACTGACCTCAGGTAGCATGGCCTAATCCCAAATTCTGGAGCTGAACTAGGCCCAGGAGAAGGGATTGAAGGCCTTGAAGAGGGTCTGTGATATTGGTGTTTGATACACTCCTGGAAGGTTACCTGAACTGTTTAGTGACCCAGCTGGGCCCAGGAAAAGCAAAGACATCGGTTCCAGGGAGGAAGCCCTGGGGATAGGACCCCATAGCAGGTCTGGAACTGTTCAAAGACTGTGCGACTGTTTAAGGGACTGAGCCCAGGAGGGCTGCAGCAAGAGATGTTCCAACTGTTGGTACTGGGGTAGGCCCCTGTTGGATTGTGTACCCTGGAAGAGGTTTGTTTTGCTTGTGTTGCACATACAGACTGTGTGTGACTCTGCCTGAGGGTTGAGTCACTGGAGAGACTCTGTAACCAGAGAGAGAGAGAGTGTGCAGGTACATGTCCTCCGCTGCGGGCACTTGTGAGAGACAAGTTAGCCCCACCCTATTACAGAGCACATGTCCTGTTGAAGCCAATGGGAGTTATGCTCCTAAATCATGTAGGTGCTCTTGCAAAGCTTCATCCTTCATGCACTGCCTCCCGCGCTTTTTGCATGAGGTTACCAGCATGCTCAGTTCACAGCAGCAGCCACCAAGCAGTACCTTCCAGCAGCAGTCCTGCTGTTTCTGGGAGAAGAGCACTTCAAAGCATCGCAAGTGTTTCGTGGCGTATTAAAGCCCCAAGCCCGGCAGCCCAGATGAGGTGTAGCAAATGAATTGACTGTTCTACCAGACGCCGCCAATTGTGACAGAGACGGTGTCTAAATCTTCAGGAGAAATGTTCGATTTGGAAGAAATCTTATTTGTCAGGTAGTCAATAGTACACTGAAAGATAGAGTGTCGTCCAGCAAGATCCCATAAGTATTTGATTTGGCATGTGTAACACAGGCAGGGGGAAAATTGCCAGCTTGAATTTTCAGAATCCTAATCAGGATTTACGTTTTGCTGGAGGACACAATAGCTCCTGTTTGTGTGAGGTTTTTCCAAAGCTGGGTGTCAAGCGATTCTACATCAGCTGTCTGCCCAACAGGAGCAAAGGAAGAGGTATGATACTGTCGAAGGGTTTCAGGCTAATTTTCCCAGAAATGCCATTAAACTTTTTTACAACCTGGTAGGTGGAAATGTCCAGCTTGGCTAGCCCCCTACTAATCAATGGACCCTGCATACAAAGATTTAATTAGATAGCCAATAGGAAACATCCTCGGGGATGGAGGCTGCCAGCCACCAGCAGCAGAGGAAAAGAACAAAGCAGATGGCATGGGGAGAAGGGAAGCATGTGGAGGAGAAGCTCAGGGGGGAGAGAGGGACAGGAGGAATAATGTGGGGGATATGAAATGAAAACTGGACATAGAGACTGTGAATGAAAGTCTCTGCCCCCTCCTCTTTCTACGAGGATTCCCTTAGTGTGGGGAGTCCTCAGTAGAGATAGCACTGGCATGGCTGGCTCCTACTCCACAGGGCCCAGTACAGGGTGAGGGGAGTAGCAACAGGGAGGGGAGGAGTATCTGGAGGGCACCACACTCTGGCTACCCTCAGCTGACAGCTCTGACTTGCACTGGGGCTGAGCGGAGAACTAAAGAGATGGGAACCATCCCAGGCTCCCTTTTACCCAGTGCCTGAAAAGAAGGGAGGTGATGTACCAATCACCAGAGATGCTGCAGTAGAAAGAACTACCATGGCCCAAGGAAGCTTAAAAATATCCCACTGGAATTCTTTCAGTTCGCTGGAAAAATTGTCTCTTTTTTCATTTGTGCTTTGTTTTGTTGTTGATCAGTGGAAGCCACAGGGAGTCCCAGGCACTAATCGTTCTAATAAAATACTTCTTTTTGGATACAGAGAGCTCCAGTGGTAAAAGACTAGATAGATCTCAAAATCTACTTGCAACTGATAACAATAGAAAGGTCAAGTTCCTCTCTGCATACTTAATATTTGTTTTGGTACTCATGGATGGTTTTCTCGCTCCAAGAATGAGATGTATAACTGGCATCATGGATGGGCAAGGACCAGGAGACATAGGATGGCTTTGTGACTACAGCACAAGATTAAGCCATGAGAGAAATGAGTTCTATTCTTGGCTCAGTCACTGACTCACTGTGTGACCAAAAAAAGGCCAAAAGTATAAGTAGGTTCAGAAAAGAATTAACAACTTGGAGGAATGCAACCCCGTGCTCTGGGTGTCCCTAAACCTGATGGCTAGAAGCTGGGACTGGATGATTTGATAATTGCTGTGTTCTGTTCATTCCCTCTGAAGCACCTGGCATTGGTCACTGTCGGAAGACCAGGCTAGATAGATCATCGGTCTGCCTCAGTATGGCTGTTTTTATGGTCTTTCATGTATAGTGACTTGCCCAGTTTTCCAGTCTCTGAAATAGGCGAGTCAGACTGGTTTCCAGCTGTGCATTTGACAGTGTTCCCGTGAGGCCTCAGGACTGTGGCATGAGCAGGCACCTGGTCTACCGACATGAGACCCCCCCAAATTGTGAGCCATGTTTGAAAATGTCAACCTTAATTCATGAAGGGACTAAATGTGTTCTCACATGCACTCAGCACTGGTATCAGTCACGTGGCTATTTTATCAACATGCAATGTCCCCCTCAGGGGATGTTATCTAACTTTCAAGGTGAGAGATATCTGCATGGTGTTGGCACCCAGCAAATAATCCAAATATTTAAATACATTACTGTGTTGTGCCATTACTGACCTGATGGGGCCTTTTTGTCCTGCGATTTTGTTTTGTGCACGCAACTCCCATTGGTTTCAAAGAGTTTGGAGTTCAAAACAGCTGTCGATCCAGGTCAGTGACGTTTATGGCTATGAAGTAAGATTTTATCACATATGGCTGGTGTAGCAACAGAGCTGAAATAGCTGATGAGGGGCTTCCATTGATATCTTCACTCTAAGCATATATATATATATATAATAAAATGAAGTATTTTGGCAAGTAGTATGTGAGCTAGGGGAAATAAAAAGAGATTAACTAGGGGTCCTGGTGGTCAGAGGCGAGATGCATTGAAGAAGTGTGTGGGGTTCTGGATGGAAACAAAGGGGGTTCTGTGTGGGGTACGCTGGTATGTTGGTGGAGAAGCCTGTAGGACTCCGGGCTTGGCTATACTTGAAATTTCAAAGCGCTGCCGCAGGAACACTCCCGCGGCAGCGCTTTGAAGTGTGAGTCCACTTGCGAGCGCTGGGAGAGAGTTCTCCCAGCACTCCTGGCAATCCAACTCCACAAGGGGATTAGCTCCCAGCACTTGGAGCGTCTCCACACTAGCGCTTTAAAGCACTCAAACTTCCTGCACTCAGGGGAGTGATTTTTCACACCCCTGAGCCAGCAAGTTAGAGCACTATAAAGCACTAGTGTAGCCAAGCCCTCTGATGCTTTCTGTTGCTGCTCTACTGGCTGCTTTTAGTCACTTAACTTCCCGAGCATGATATTTACACACTCATTTGAAAAGAAAAGAGAAAAGCCTAGAATGTGGCTTAAGATTTTTTAAACAAAAGCAAATGTGGGGCAGTTTAAACAAGAAGGCTATCAAACATCTTATTGAAGCACTTTCCAAAATTCTTTCCTTGCCTGAGGGAGAGAGACGAGCAAAGTGTGCCTCACTGTGCTTCTACTTCCAAGGCCTTTTTGTCAGTGAGATAAGGAGGAAGCATTTTCATGGGATAAGAGAGGGATCTAGATTTGCTAACTGGATTTGTATCCTGTTCACTTACAGTGATAGGGGATGGTAAATTCCAAGCAGATAGAAGCAGACAGTACTATGAATAGGAACAGCTTTTGCAGTTATGCTTATTACAATACATGTTAGTATAATTAATCCTCCTGCTTCAGGGTTTTCACTGATCTCTAGCTCTGGTCAGGAAGAAAGTGCCCTCCCCTCTCATAGTACAATCCTGTATGATTCAGGGAGGGAGGTTTGTGCCTCTCCCTGGTGCATTTGACACTGGCCACTTTCAGAGACAGGATCCAGAGCCTTTTATGCTTGTGTGATGGATTTTTTACTCATCCATTCTCTAGGGAAATTAATTTTACATTTACACATGCAAATACCTGTGTAGAGTGAATTGTAAATTCTCCTTCTGTGAGTATTCACCCAGAAACCTGTCTGCCTTATGAGAAGGAAGCAGAGACAACTCCTTAGTGCTTGTATGACCAATGACAACTAAGCAATATGGCTCAAGTTTCTATAGTAAGCCATAGAACAAATGCCTTTTGAGAACGTTTTTGAAGGGATTGATTTGGGAAAATTCCAATCTATTTGCTCAGACAGAAAGACAAATGAAATTCATCCAAGAGATTATTGCTTATGAATGATTTGCTCAGCTCTGCTCAGAACTAAGCAAGGATTGCAGGATTTGGCCACAGGCCAGAGCTGCCTTTAGCAGAGGTGTCAGCTCCTTTCGTGACTGTTTAGCCCAGGCCAGGCCATGGCTGTGGGTGGTACTGTCCCAATCTGTATGGGAACTAGAAAGAACCACAGGGTCGTTTCACGCCCAGCAGTCTCCATAAAGATTCCCCAGTCCTGTCTCTTTCGTCCCCTGCGAAGCACACCATTTCCATAGGGCAGGCCTGCACAACTCGGAAAGCAGCGAGGGCCGTATTACTGGAAAAAAAACAGCTGCGGGCCAAAAAGCCCTGCCTTTGCCCCACCCCCATCCACTTCCCCCCACCCAACCGCTTGGCCTGCCCCACCCCTACTTATCCCTCACGGGCCACACAGTGAGCCCATGTGGGCCGCATGTGGCCCCCAGGCTGCATGTTGTGCAGGCCTGCCATAGGGGTTCACTGTAGCTGTCCTGCCTAGGTGCTGCAGGACCAGAGTTACTGTCAGTGTCTCATTCTTGTGCAAAACTGCTGGGAGCCCTGACTTTCCCAGCCACATCCTAGTCCTGATTCGGTGAATGCTGGGCCAGAGAGGAGCTGTTCTCTCTTGCTGGCTATACATTACAGCCATTGTTAGTCAGTCACTGCAAAGTGCTCTCGGAGTAGCAGCAGATGTCCTATTACACTGAGACAAGTAGGACACCTGGGTTCGTTACCACATAATTAGGTTCTCCATGTGATTGACTACTTGTGCTGCAGACAAAGAAGTGAACCACCAGAGTGAATGCCAGCAGAAGACGGGCTGGCATGGCAGCAGCAGGCATCTTGACAAGCACCCACGGGACCATAACTCATCTGGGTTCCTGACCGAGCAGAAAGGGAATTGCAGGGAGGGGAATCAAATTCCATGTGTTGTGTATAAGGGCTGTCTCTATATCCCTCCCTCTCCCAGGGAAGGACTTCTGCTGCAGTTTAGGCCCTGTTTGGTGAGTCATGGGGAAATGGGTAGCCCCCACATCCTGCTGCCTGCATTTGGGGGACAGGGAAAATGAAGTATGTGCTCATGGCGGAGCATTTCCCGGCCTTTAAGTTTTTTGGTTCACCTGCTAATTCTGAGTTTGCTGTGTTCTGGGGCAGTTCAGCAGACCTGAAGACACTAGGCTAGATTTCCACTTGACTGTCTTGTCCAGCTCCAGCACAAATCCACACTCAGTATCTGAAGCCTCCAATCAGTCAGTGAATTGCACTGAATGCCCTTAGGAAAAAGCCTCTTTGATGAGGCTTCCATGTTAGCAACCAATCTAAATCCACTAGCTTTCCCTTCTGGAGTTACAGCGGACAATGAAAATCAGTTTGATGGCCTCAATCTCTTCCTCTTTTCTCAGCATCACAATAACTGGACTTAGCTAAACACATTTCTGCATGATTGGCTGACTCCGCTCAGACTGAGAGAATATTGGGAACTGGCATAGCTAGAAGGACCAAGGGAAGGGTCGCCAACTTCCTAATCCCACTAAACTGAACACCCTTGCCCTGCCCCTTCTCTCAGGCCCTGCCCCTGCTCACTCTCCCCTACCCTCACTTGCTCATTTTCACCAGGCAGGAGGATTGGGGTACAGATGGAGGTGAGAGCTCTGGGGTCGGGCCAAGGGGTTCAGAGTATGGGAGTGGGCCCAAGGCTAGGGAAGGAGGGTGTAAGAGGGGGTATGAGCTCTGGGAGGGAGTTTGGGTGCAGGAGAGGGCTCAGGGTTGGGGTAGGGGTTTGGGGTAGAGGCTCCAGGTGACACATAGGAGCTGTGGAGAGGGCACTTGGAGTAGGGGGAGTGCATGGAGCCCCCAAGGCCACTTCTATGCCTAGGAGCCATAGGACATGTTGCTGCTCCCGGGAGCCACACGGAGCCAGATAGGGAACCTGTCAGCCCTGCCAACCAGACTTTTAACAGCCTGTCAGCAGTGCTGCCCAGAGCTACTAGGGTCACTGGAAACCTGGCAATCCTAACCAAGAGTCAGGCCTGAGATGCACTGGCAGAGCTCTGCCAGTGTGTGTTCATAGGAAAGGATGAGAGACTACAAGAACTGAGGGTCAGGAAAGAGGGGCATTGGAAGAGCTGTGTGGGAAGCCCAGGACTGGAAAAGTAGGGGGCTTCAGGGCAGGAGTGAGGGGCACAGGCAAAGCTGTGCAGTGTAAGTCTGCTTAGCATCTGCCCTCAGTAGGAAGGAACTCTAATACGTAACTGCAGAACTACTAACTGGTATGTAATCTATCATTTAGATCAGTTTCTGTATCAGATGACTGGAGGATAGCTAATGTGACACTGATACATTTTTAAAAAAGGGTCTAGAGCCAATCCTGGCAGTTTATAGGCCAGTAATGCTAACTTCCATACCAGGCAAATTGACTGAACTATATAGTAAAGAACACGATTATCAGACATAGAGGTGAATATAATACGTCTGGGAAGCGTTCACACAGCTAATGTAAAGGGAAATCAGCCTCACTTATCAGAATTCTTTTATAGGAGCAAGGGTGATCCAAGGGATATAGTATAACTGGACTTTCTGAAAGCCTGTGATCAGGTCCCACATCAAAGGCTCTAAGGGTACGGCTATACTACCTGCCGGATCGGCGGGTAGCGCTCGATGTATCGGGGATTGATTTATCACATCTCATCTAGAGGTGATAAATCGATCCCCGAATGTGCTCCCCATCGAATCAGTAACTAGTTAAATGATAGGAAACAAATGGGAATAAATGGTCTGTTTAGACAGTGGAGATTGATAAATGGCAGGGACCAGTGCTGTTCAACATTCATAAATGATCTGGAAAAAGGGGTAAATTCTGAGGTGGCAACGTTTGCAGATGACACAAAATAACTCAGGATAGTTAAATCCAAAACTGACTGCAAAGAACTACAAAAGGATTTCACTAAACTGGGTGACTGGGAAACAAAATGGCAGATGAAATTTAATGTTGATAAATGCCAAGTAATGCACAATGGAAAGCATAATCCCAACTGTGCATACAAAATGATGAAGTCTACATTAGCTGTTGCCACTTAAGAAATATCTTGGAAGCATTATAGTTCTCTGAAATCATCTGCTCAGTATGCAGCAGCAGTTAACAAAGCTAACAATGTTAGAAACCATTAGAAAAGGGATAAAAATAAGACAGAAGATATCTTAATTCCACTATATAAATCATGGTATGCTCACACCTTGAATATTGTGTACATTTCTGGTCACCTCATCTCAAAAAAGAGATATAAAAACTAGAAAAGGTATAGAGATGGGCACCACAAATGATTATGAATATAGAACATTTTCCATATGAGGAGTGATTAAACAGACTGGGACTCCTCAGTTTAGAAAAGAGACCACTAAGGGGGGATATGATAGAGGTCTGTAAAATAATGACTGGTGTGGAGAAAGTGAATAAGGAAGTGCTATTTACTCCTTCACACAATACAACAACCAGGGGTCACTCAATTAAATTAATAGGCTCAGGTTTAAAACAAAGGAATATTCCTTCACACAATGCAGTCAACTTGTGGAACTCATTAGCAGAGTATGCTGTGAAGACCAAAACTATAAGAGGACTCAAAAATGAATTAGCTGTGTTCATGGAGGATAGGTCCATCAATGGCTATTAGTCAAGATAGTCAGGGATATAGCCCCATGCTCTGGGCATCCCTACACCTCTGACTGCCAGAAGCTGGGACTGGACAACAGCAGATGGATCACTCAATACATTTCCCTGTTCTGTTCATTCCCTCAGAAGCATCTGGCCCTGGCCACTGTCAGAAGACAGGACACTGGACTAGATGGACCATTGGTCTGGCCCAGTATATGGCCATTCTTATTAGTATACAAATATCTATGCAGATTTTTAAATCTTCATAAAAGATTTAAATATTCTTCAGATTCCTTTCTTTTTCTATAAAATATAAAACTTATAAAAAAAAATCTTGACCCCCCCTTGAATCTATTACAACTGCCCCTTAACAGTGCAACCCTGCCATTCGGCCATAGCGATGAAGAGAAAAGCTTGTCCAGGCAGCTTAGTGATTTCTTCAAGGAGTACAGTAGAGAGGCTAGGGCTAATTCCAGGTGATCTGAAATGCAAAGCGGCAATTTCACAGAGCAGAGCGAGGCTGGGGTAATTTGTTCTCCCGATGAAAACCGTTCTGATGCTGGCTGGGGCTGTCTCTGCCTGGACCAGCCCAAGGGCTCCAAAGAGCACCATGCGTAGCTGCAGCTGTTGAGCTAGATGCCTGACATCTAGTGAAGCCTACAATACAGAGTGCTGGCTCTTAGGACATGGCTACACTTGCAAGTTAAAACACATAAAATCTGCTCTGGGCACCCTAACTCCTGAAGTGTCCACACTGGCTAGGCACGTAGAGTGCCCAGACTCAGTGGCAGAAGCGCCCCTGGTAATCCACCTCCATGAGAAGCCTAAACTTGCTGCAGCCTGGCTGGAGTGCCGTAGTGCCAGTATGGATGCCCTGGTCTATTAATACACTCTGATCGACCTCCAGAAGTGTCCCACAATGCCTGTTCTAGACACTCTTATCATCACTTCAAACTCTACTGCCGTGACCAACCCTTCAAATTCTCGACCTTTACATTATCTGGGAATTTTGAAATTCCCCTTCCTGTGTGTTCAGCAAGGCGTGTAGAGCTCTCAGCACATTTTTCCAGGAGACCATGCCTCCACACACCAGGTGATTCCCAGTATGGAGCAATGGCGAGGTGCTGGACCTCATCAGTGTTTGAGGTGAGGGAGCTGTCCAGTCCCAGCTGTGCTTCAGCCGTAGGAATTACGATACCTAGAGGCGGATATCAAGGTCCATGATGGAAAGGGACCATGACTGGGACACACTGCAGTGCAGTTTTAAAGGTGAAGGAGCAGCAGAATGCCTACTACAAAGCTGGAGGCAAACCACCTGTCCAGTGTTGCCCCCATGACCTGCCATTTCTACAAAGAGCTGGAAGCAATACTTGGTGTCAACCCCAGCTCCACTCCGAAGAGCACCCTGGACACTTCAGAGGCTGTAGCAGCACAGAGTTTAACAAGGCAGGAGGAGGAAAGCAGGAGCGAGGGTGCCAAGGAGGAGGGCCCAGAGCCAGAGGACGGCTCAGTATCCCTAGATGCATGCAGTCAGGAGCTGTTTTTAAGCCAGGAGGAAGGAGGCCAGTCAGAGTGGACGGTGCTTGGGGAAGAACAAACAGCAGAGGAGCTGCCGGGTAAGTGGCTTTTATTTTGGGAAGGTAGTTGTTCACTGCGGGCTTTTGGGATGAGGAGGGTTGCAGAAAGAAGGGTTAGAGCTGCGTGCATGCCTAGTTGTGGAATAGGGCGTTGATGTGTGTCGTGGTAATCGGCCTCAGTGATCTCTTCAAAGGTCTCATGCAGAAGCTGGGCAATCTGCTTGCACAGGTTCTTTGGCAGAGCTACTGTGCTCCTTGTCTCAGTCAGGCTGACATGTCCACACCACTGTGCTATGAGGGGCGTGGGAACCGTTGCTGCACACAGGCAAGTGGCGTAAGGGCCAAGGTGGAATCCACGTTGTGGTAGAAGACCCTCCCTTGCTTCCAAGGTCACCCTCAGCAGCGAGATATCTTCCTGGACGAACTCATCCTATGGAAAATGTGGGGACAGTGTTCAGTATAGGGGGTCCCTGCAGCTGTTGGCTCTCCCCCAGGCACAGAACCAACCCCAAAGGACAGTATGGCCCTGAAACAATCAGTCCCCCTTGCCCCTGTGCTTACTCACCATTTTGGGACTGCTTTGGGTTATGTGCGCTCGTTTGGGGACTGGCACTTTCTGCTATTGTGTACGCTGTACTTGTCTTTAAGTGCAGCTGAATCATTGCTCTGTCTGGTGTGAACAATGCTGCCTCTGTTAAGTGTTGCATTTTGTCTTTACAGATGCAACCTTGAGATCCCAGCCTCCTTGTTATCAATGGCTGAAAGACTGCAAGGAATCAGGAAGTGTACATGAAGAATCGAAGAGGACCTGCTGCATGAAGTCATGCAGCATTGTCTTACTGAAAATCAAAGTGTAGGAGTGGCGGGAGACTGAAAGGAGGCTCCACCAGCAGTATGTGGATCGCCAGCACCAAAGTAATCATAAGCATTATGGAGCAGCAAACACACTTGATACAAGCGCTCATTACCACTGCAGATGGAGCAGATCCGCACCTGCCTCCAACACCCCTGCAGCCCTTGTCCCAAAACTCTTTCCCTTGTGCCCCCATGTCACCACCAACCCACTTCCCCTGACATCCAGTTTCTTACAGCCACCAGCTGCCTTCAACACCTGTAGCTTTACCACCCAGCCCTGCAAACTACGACCATTACCCACTGTACTCAACCCCCATTACCATGTGTTTTAGCCATCCTGAACTGCAACACTCATTGCGTGGCACTCCAGACAGGAAGACTGAATATGATAATAGGACATATGTAAATCAGTGATTGTCCCGTTCCACACCCTGCCCCCTTCCCTCCTCCCACCCAGCGTAGATGTGTCATGCCCTCTCTGTTTCCCCAGCAATTGTTTCTTTTCAATAAATGAATGTTTTGGCTTTGAAAACATTCTTTATTGCATTAAGTAAAAGATACTGTAGCCCAGGAAAGCAACAGCACTGCAAGTCACTGCATCATACATAGCACACACAGATGCCTACTAGCATTGGAACCACTGCACTTCACTCCCGTGCAGGGCACAAATCATTACTGGTGGCTTTCAGCATCAAATTGCTCCTTCATGGCATCCTTAATCCTTACAGCCCCGTGCTGGGCCCCTTTAATAGCCCTGGCTGTTCAAATTCAGCCTCCTGGTGTTGAACCTCCGTGGTCCATTCCAGAGTGAAGCTTTCACCTTTCCCTTCATAAACGTTATGGAAGGTACAACACACAGCTATTACCGGGGGATGTTGTCATTGGCCAGGTCCACCTTCCCATACAGACAGCGTCAGCGGCCCTTTAAACAGCCAAAAGCACAGTCATTCTGCACCAACTCAGCCTGTTGTCAAACCACTCCTTGCTGCTGTCAAGGCTCCCTGTATACCGTTTCATGAGCCAGGGTATTAACGGGTAAGCGGGGTCTCCAAGGATCACAATGGGCATTTTGACTTCCCCTGTGGTGATCTTCTGGTCTGGGAAAAAGTCCTAGCTTGCAGCTTCCTGAACTGGCCAGTGTTTCAAAAGATCCGATGCGTCATGCACCCTTCCGGGCCAGCCTGCGTTAATGTCAATGAAATGCCCACGGTGATCCAAGCGCCTGGAGAACCATGGAGAAATACCTCTTCCGATTAACGTATTTGGAGGCTAGGTGGGTTGGTGCCAGAATAGGAATATGCATCCCATCTATTGCCCCTACACGGTTAGGGAAACCCATTTGTGCAAAACCAGCCACAATGTCATGCACGTTGCCCAGAGTCACGGTTCTTCTGAGCAAGATGTGATTAATGGCCCTGCAAACTTGCATCAATACGATTTCAGCGGTCAACTTTCCCACTCCAAACTGGTTAGTGACCGATCAGTAGCTGTCTGGAGTTGCCAGCTTCCAGATTGCAATAGCTACCTGCTTCTCCATCCTCAGGGCAGCTCTCAATCTCATATCCTTGAGCCGCAGGGTGGAGGCAAGCTCAGCACAGAGTTCCATGAAAGTGGCTTTTCTCATCCAAAAGTTTTGCCGTGACTGCTCATCATCCCAGCCTTGCATGACGATGTGATCCCATCACTCAAAAGCAACATTCCACGGAGGTGAACATGTCCATGAATGCCACAAGCAATCTCGTGTCGTTTGCGTTGTGCGAGTCAACATCATCGTTGGACTCCTCACTGTCACTTTTTCGCTTATAGAGTAACTCAACTGCAATTTGTGACGTGCTGGCGAGACCCATCGGCATATTCGTTATAAGTTCAGGATCCATTCCCGCAGACTAAAAGGGAAGACAGAGTGCACAGTCCAAAACACGCTGAAAGACGGTGTCAGATGTCGATGGAAGCACAGGGATTGCTGGAATGTGAAGCGATGCATTGCAGGGCATTGGGACAGGACCCAGAATGCTCTGCACCACACTATCCCCTTCCCACAAGCCATAGCGTCAAAATGGGAAGAGGTGCTCTGTGGGATAGCTGCCCATAATGCACCGCTGCAAGTGCCACAAAGGTGGCCATGCCACTGCACTTGCAGCTGATATTGTGAACACATGGCAGTGATTTCCCTGATAGGGTCTCCGAGGACTGGTTTAACTCACAGTGTTCTACATCTGCAAGTGTAGCCATGCCCTTAGAAGCTTCTGTCGCTTTTTGCCTGGCTCTTCCTATCCCAATAGTTGTGTGTGGGGTTTTTTTGTTTGTTTTTGTTTTTGAATGTTTGGCAGTGATTTTTTTTTCAAGCAGAGGGGAGGGGCAGGATTGACAGCCCTGAGGAGTCACAGAACAAGACTGGACCCTGGAATGGGGTCTGGGAAACCTGATGGGTTGTTGGCAGTTAATTTATTTCAAACCCGTGTCTTGCATTGTCCCTGCCCTATCAGGGCAAGGATGTGAATACAATAGCTCCTGCTTTGGCAATCTCTGGGGAAGCACAGTATGTAATGGTGATCTCTCTCTCTCTCCATTTCAGTGACTAGTCCAAGCGCTCCATCCTGCTCTCTTCCTCCTGCCCTAAGCAGAGACAGATCCCATGCTGAGGCCTCTGCATGAAACTGTCAACAGCAGCTGCTAATGGGCAGTCTAATGGCAATTTAATGGGACTGGTAAAGCTAATAGATTTGTAAAAATAACACTTATTATAATAGCCAAAGTGGAGCTGCTGCAGAGCCAGCAGGGCCTGGCCTTTTGGAGCATGTTTGCGGAACCATTACCTGCACCCAGGCAGGAGGTGAACTGGTTTTCCTAACCCACTGCACATTTGGAATAATGAGGCTTTACCCTTCAGTTAGTGTCTTTCAACCAAAGGATCCCAAAGCTATTCATAAACAGCTCTGCTGAAATGCTGCTGCCTCTGGGGCAGAGCACACCAGCCAAGCAGAACACAAACCTCCTAGATGTCAAAGGGAGAGAGGAAAATTTTGGCCAAAGACGTTGGGATAACTGACTCTCTTATAATTACAGTTCCATGACACTATCTCCACAATGCAGCTGGGAGTTGACCTTATATTTTTGAAAGGTATCCTCCAAAGCCCCTCACAGTAAACTGCTCTGCAGTTTATCTACTGGATAGAATAAAGGGCTGAACTAATTGTGCCAGAATTTGAACCTTGTGTGTAGCCAAATATTTTATGAGATAGATATATTCCACAGTGGGGCAAATAGACTGGATTTTTATTGTCTCCTCCCTGCTCTCCCAAACAGATATTTTGGAGATAGCAGATTTCTGCCTATGGCTTCAATAAAGGCACCCATCACCTTGGCATCTGGGTCATTTACCACAGTATCTGAGCCCCCATTAGGCAGCCTTAAATAAAACCGTTTTGAAATGTGAGAGGCTGCTGCCAGCCAGCATGATGGGAGTATACGGCTACAATCTTCATTGCAGTCACCAGGGAGCATGCTTAAGTTTGATGGGCCTGTCCCCCACCCTGGAAGCCTAACTTGGGAACAGGTTAATGAAGACGCTACAAATGTACATTGAGTATGGAAGCCACAAGTGCTGTGAGATGCAGCATCCCAGCTTTGCACCAGGATTGTTTTGTTGTTCAGGAGAAATGACACAAGCTTTGTGCGTGTGATTGTGTCTCCCTGTAGTGGCTGAACCTAGCAATTCTAACTGCCAGCTACTTACACATGGTTAAAGTAGTTCTCCATTAGTTCATGAGAACAAAGCCTTCATTTTCAGGACGTAAAGGTTTAGGTGTGACCTCTGTTGCAGAACACAGTGCGTGTATGTGACAGCATCTTACAAGGATGAAGATAGCCATGTACAGAGTTTGTTGGTGTCGATCAGTGTCAGAGGGAGACAACTGAAGTTTGAAGGGTGACAACATGCTTATGGGGACCCCTTGCCAGTCTGAGGACTTAATGCAAGTAGCTCCCACAGAGAGCAGCGCAGAAGTGGACTGGAACTCACCTCTACTGGAGGGATGCACATTGGCTAGAGGTGTTGGACCAGAAGCCTGACTGACAAGCAGGGCAACCTACAGTCCTGTAAGATGAGCCCAAGAGGAGGGACAGTGGTTATGGAGGAAAGCTAGCTGCCAAGGGTTGTGACCACAGGGACTCACTGCAGCTGAACTGGAAGAGGTGCCAGCTTCCCAACAAGGGCGACCAGCCTTTTGCATCAAGCTCCAACTTTGCCATCCAGAGAAGGCCTGACTTTGGAAAATAAAACTACCTCCATTTAGTTTGTGGAGCTATAGGCCCAGATCTTCAAAGGTATTGAAATTCCTAACTTCCCTTGTTATGACAGTCCTGGGCTCCCCACACAGCTCTGCCAATGCCGCTCGCTCCTGACCTTCAGCCTCTCCTGTTATTCCAGTCCTGGGCTCCCCACCCAGCTCAGCCAATGCAACTCAGTTGTGCCCTGCCTCATGTCTATGCTGGTGCAATCTTCCATGTTAAGACGCTTGTTAATTAACACATTTTAACTAACATGTTGTTAAATGTGATTTAGCACACCACACAGACAAGTATGTGTAACTACGTTGGCTTGTCGTGGCTAACCCTAATATGCCCAGACAAGCTAACACATTTTCAAGCACAGCTGTCCTTGTGTGCACCAAGGGCAAAATTGCATTTAGCATCACAGTTATTCAGGTGTGTTTTCTAAGGGCAGGTCTACATTTAAAGCGCTGCTTCTGTAGCGCTTTAATGAAAATGCTCTAAGCTGACAGGAGAGAGCTTCTCTTGTCCACTTAGTTAATCCACCTCTGATAGAGGCAATAGCTACGTTGATAGGAGAGCATCTCCCGCTGACAATGTTGTCTACACTCCAGCACTCAGGTCGGTATGACTACATCGCTTGGGGTGTGGATCATTTACCACCCTGAGCAATATAGTTATACCAAAGTAATGCTGTAGTGTAGACCAGGGCTAATATGATACATTTTCCCAGTGTAGACGAGCCATTTGCAACTGGGCCAAACATCTTCTAGGGTTAGGATGTCAAACTCCTTTCTCATGTGATTAGATCCACATGGGAATCTAGGTCTCAGCAGATGAATGCACTAAGTCACCACTGTGCAACTAACCACTCTCTCCACAGCTCACAGAAAGGTCAGGGTGAAGCATAGACTGACAGGGCCTGCTTCAGGCACCAGATGAGAAAGCATGTGCCTGGGGCAGCACATTCTAAGGGGCGGCATTCTGGCCATTCTTTGGGCCGCACAATCCAGCTGCCCCTCTCCCCCAACTTTTTTTTTTTGCTTGAGGTGGCAAAAAAGCTAGAGCCGGCCCTGTAAACCAAGCTAGAAATTTGCGAGGTGGATTATATCAACAATTACGGTCTTGAGCATAATTCAATTATAAATTAAATTTGGGGGGGGAACATAATAATAAAAGGGCGATTTATGTGTTGATTAAAGTGAAAACATGCAGTCATTAGCCTGTGTTTAAATCTTATTAGCTGCGAGCTGAGCTGTATGTTGCCATTAACCTGGCATGCGCCTACAGGGACCATGCACTTCTTTGGCTGTTTAAAGTGTCTGGATTGGTCGGGGACAGATGCTCTCCCTCTGGGACCCCAATAGTGAGGATGAGGAAAGGGGACTGTATGCATTTGCTAGTGGTAGTAATAATAATCCCCACCAATTGATGTTTTCAAAACACTTTACACCACTAGATTTCCCACCCTGCCTTGGGAAGTATGTTTAGTGTGTGATTTCCCCAAGTGTGATAGGGAAACTGAGGCACGGTGAGTTTAAGTGAAGAATTCTATTCTGAGATCATAGGCCAGGGGCACCTGACTTTTACAGCCTCAGGGGTGAATCTTTCATTGCAAAGAGGCCAAGGATCCATAGTCAGTATTTTGGGGCAGATCATCTGCCTTTTTCTCTTGCCTTTGTGCTGATCAAATGTCAAATGGGGGAAAAAAATGCACCTGCATATCCTCTCTTGGGGATTCTCAGCCAACATATTTGGCTCTTATGTCTCCTCACAGCCCTTGTTAGAAGGACATCTTGGGGTGAGCGGGAGGGTGTGTATGTGGGGGGGTGGGAGAGACAAATAGCTGGTACAGACCGCAGTTCAGCTATCTCCAGGTGCAGTATGGGGCCGAGGGGACCACTGCCAGCTGGTGCAGGTTAGAGCAGCCCCCAGGCTGGGCAGTGACTGCTGATTCTCAGCATCTCCCTTTCCTCCGCTCCTGGGCTGGCTGCAGGGAGGGGAGACACCCTATGTTAGTGCTTCCCTAGGCTCAGGCAGAGCCATTCAGCCTCCAGTGCTGCTCTCTCTGGGGCAGCCAGACCTGCTCTCGCCTCCCTTCCCTATGATGCACCTGGGGACCAGCAGGGATGCTTCTGAGGGGCTGTAACAGAGAAGGGATAGCTGTGGTTCAGAGCACCCAGCTCTCATGAGCTGCCCCCAAGGCAGTAAGAGAGAGGGTTCCCCACCTACCTCCTCCCTCATAGCAACAGGCCGAACTGAAGCATTCCATTTAATCAGGATTGGGGAGAACATTTCTGATTCCTAATCAAACACCACATTTTCCTCCTGCCACAGATAGACACCCCCAAGGGCCAAAATGGGCCGGCACGTCGTACTGGTAAGAAGCCGGTACCGGCCTGTACACAACTGATGTTAAAGCGCTGTTGTGGTAGCGCTTTTATGTCGTTGCCCCTTTTGTCGTACCCCCCCACTCCAGGCCACCAACAAGGGGGGCAAACGGGGCAGCTGCTCCAGGGCTGGTGATTTTAAATCGCTGCCGGAGCCCTGGGCTGTACGGACCCGGCAGCGTGGATGGGCTGGCTGGGGGAGGCTGACCCCAGCCCCGCCCCTTCTGCCTGAGCCCCGCCCCTTCCAGAGGCCTGCAGCTGCGCTCTCGTACCAGTAAGAATTTAATACTACTTTCACTCCTGGACACCTCAGCCCCAAAACGAATCTGTGGCGGAAACTCCTGGGCCTTTGTCCAAGACCACACTAACAGCTGGTTGAGCTAGGTTGCACCTCGCTGACCTGTGGTCGGGGTGGTGCAGCTCAGGGAGAGCTCAGGAAAACCTAATTCATCCCAGAGCTCCCCAGCACACAGGGGCAATGTGCCCATTACACCACCCTTTTAGAGGGGCAACAGGCTTTTCCCTGTGCATCTGGACAGCTTCACAGGGATCATGGCCCTACCTTCCATTTTGTGGAAGCTTATGCCCCGGCTCTCCTAAGGGGCTCTGTGTGCCCTTGTCTCCCAAACGCTTCGCACTTATGCAGGAACCAGACACAATCTGTTCCAATATAATGAGAGAATAATTGCCTTTCCCCTGCTCACATCCACACTGTTTTCCTCTTTTGTTTTACAAACAAACCCCCTCCATTCCCAGCAGAATATGCCCCCGTGCAAGAGCATCGGATCACGTTTTTAGATCAAATTATCCTTCTGTTCTATAAACCATCTGTAATTATTTCCTGTAACTGCAATTTTAAATTGCTGGTGAACTCAACCAACAAGCAATTTTCATACATCTATCAAGGAAGATTAAAGAACATGCAAATATTAGGGGGTTGAGAGTCGATTTTTTTTATTTAAAATTATTTAACTGCATTTAGCAATTACGTGCGGCCCTTGGGAGCTTGGCGTGCTGCCAAGAGCATGTAGCTGTTGTGAAATTTGGGTGCCATTTTTTGTGTGTCCAAAAAAGTGTTTTTGAGTGTCGCATTACAGATTTGAAAGTTGGGGAATATTTCATAGAATCATAGAATATCAGGATTGGAAGGGACCTCAGGAGGTCATCTAGTCCAACCCCCTGCTCAAAGCAGGACCAATCCCCAACTAAGTCATCCCAGCCAGGGCTTTGTCAAGCCTCAATTTAAAAACCTCTAAGGAAGGAGATTCCACAACCTCCCTAGGTAACCCATTCCAGTGCTTCATCACCCTCCTAATGAAAAAGTTTTTCCTAATATCCAACCCAAACCTCCTCAACTGCAACTTGAGACCATTACTCCTTGTTCTGTCATCTGCTACCATTGACAACAGTCTAAATCCATCCTCTTTGGAACCCTCTTTCACGGAGTTGAAAGCAGCTATCAACTCCCCCTCATTCTTCTCTTCTGCAGACTAAACAATCCTAGTTCCCCCAGCCTCTCCTCGGAAGTCATGTGCTCCAGCCCCCTAATCATTTTTATTGTCCTCCGCTGGACTCTTTCCAGTTTTTCCACATCCTTCTTGTAGTGTGGGGCTCAAAACTGGACACAGTACTCCAGATGAGGCCTCACCAATTTCAATAGGAACATTTTGTTTGGTTCAAAGGATATGTCTTTGCCCCCTCAAAAGGGTGTTCTTGTGACACAGGACCAGAAAGGATTATACAACTAGCAGGTTAATTGAACGTATTCAGCCTTTAGAGACATATTAGTAGAATATAAGACCATATAGGGTAACAGTGATGACATATATATATATATATTGTTAGAGGTTAATGTAGCCAAACAGTTCCTGTCTATTGCAGTATTCTGTTAATACAGAGATCAAAAGAAGATGTTAACATTTAAATGAACTGATATCACTGTCTTAATATCTCTTTGAAGTTTGTGGTAAATCACCTGCAAGTGGTAGAAGATAAGCAATTGCCTTATGTTAATCCATTCCATGTAGCTAATTACCAGTGTTGTTTGGGAAATAGGAGGTTATTTCAAAGACACTATTGTTAACCCAAGGACTGCATGCTGTCAAGTGGCTGTATGGGAACCGTATAAAGGGCTCCTCGGACCTGATCCTTTAATCTCAAATCTGCTTAAAATTCATCAAGGGAAGTTTGAGCTACAAGGTTGAGGTCTCCCGTTCCATTCTGGATCACCCTGATATTGGACATTGGACTGGGCCTATGGACTAATTCTGAAAGAATTCTTTGCACCTCTATAAAGCTCATCATCTCTACTGTGAGACTGACCTAAGAACCACATCCGGCTCACGGGCCCTTCTTGACTGGCCCCTGAGCAACTGGCCAGGGAGGCTGCTCTGGCCCCTCCCCACCTTCCCCCACTTCTTCTGGAGCCTCAGCGCACCGTGTCGCCAGCACTCTGGGGTTCTCGGGAGGGGATGGTCAGGGGACAAGGAGTAGGGGAGCTTAGATGAGGGGTGCAGTCCCAGGGGGTGGTTAGGAATGGAGGGCGGTCTCGAGAGCGGGTGGTCATGGGACAGGAAGCAGGGGAAGTTGGATGGGTTGAGGGTTCTGAGGGAGGTGGGAAGTGAGAGGGGGGCGGGGCCAGGCTTCCGTACTCTACCTGGCCCTCCATAAAATTTTTAATCTAGATGTTGCCCTCGAGCCATAAAGTTTGCCCACACCTGTAGTAGGATAGGGGGATTATTAGAGAGACAGTTTAGTTCCATTCCTGGAAGGAACTGCTGTACTGATTGATGGAATAGTTTTACATTAGGCTGTAAGCTCAACATAGAAAACCTTATCTTCCTCAGTATTTGTACAGCTTCTAGCACAACAGAACTCTGATCTGAGCCTTTTCTAGCTATACAGGTGTTTATATGACTCCAGTCACCAGCAGTAATGAATGTACCCTCCACAACACTCCAGTGAAGTTGAACAGTGTTATTACCCCCATTTTACAGAGGGGTGGTGGACAGAGCAGAGAGGCTGAGGGTCCGGGTACATTGCATTCATGGAGTATGACTGCAGCTTGTGTACATATGCTGAGCTAGCTTTCATCTGCTAACTTGCTTACTGGAACAGTGAAGCCGTGACAACACGGGCACCAACGTGGGCTGTACTGGCCTGCCCAGAACCCTGCGTACATGCTCAGGCAGCTTGCCCTCAATGAAGCCTGTGCTATCATGGCTTCACTGGTCTAGATTAGCTACTGGCTAGACTGAAGCTAGCTTGGGTATGTCTGTTTGAGCTGCCATTGCCCTGTGACTGCAGTCTTGACATAGCCTAAGTGGCTTGCCCAAGGTTACACAGGATGTCTGTACCAGAACTAGGAATTATGTCCTAATCTGCTACCTTAATGCTATCTTTCCTCTCCTTTTGGCAGCACTGTGGCATTTAATAGTAATAATTAATAAATGTGCGTAGACACTAAGGAGATCCCCACCTTAATGCAAATAACAGGAACATCCAGCATTGGCACAATGCAGAATCAAAAGTGGTTTATAATGGCTACAGCACAAGCTATCTTAGAATGTAAAAGTAATTAAAATTTCCTACCTAACTTTCCTTTGCTTAATATACTTCCAAAAAAGGTTCATCTGCTTGCAAATGTCTGACCCTAGGAGTTCAGTTTCGAGGCAATGAGAAGGTGTTTGCTTGACAGAATGACAGCGACTGAACAGCATCTCATCTGGATCCAAAATGGTAAAGAAAAGGAAATACTCATTATTCTGGAGGCTCAAAGACATATTCAATCCATTTTAACTCTAACATGTCTCCCCGTGGCCTCTTAAAACCCACTGAATTGGAGCAAAGTAGCATGAGCTGCGGAGTCTCATCTTCAAAGGTGCAGTGAAAATATACAGGCTGACAAGACAGTTCAATTCAAGAGGTTTGGCGGAGTTTCACTCTGTTCTTTTAATCATACTCCTCTGTGACACCTTTTGTCTGAGGATCTCACTGCACTTTATAGACATTTATTACTAAATCACCATGTCGCTCATGTGAGGTGGGTATTATTATCACCTTCATTTCATAAATAGGGAAACTGAGGCACAAAGCAAGAACGTGGTCTGTTCAAGATCACATTGTGCATCAGTGGAAGAGCTGGGAATAGAACCCAGATTTTCTACCTCTTTGAGGTCCCCTGGCTCATTTTCTCTTCCACCTCATGTGTTGTGAAAGAGATGAAACCGGCACTGAGCAAAAGTGTGACCAGGCGGAGTCAGGAAGAATCCAAGGCCCCTGACACAGAATGGTTGTGAGCATGCATGTGCAAAGCTCACTGTACTATCTAGAGCTCAACCAGCAACTTTACTGACCCTCTTAAGGCATGCAATAGCTGTGGGAGAATTTTCTCTCCCTGTCACTTTAGCATTGCACATTGGGGGCAGGGGGATTATAGTGCCCTTTCAGCTTTGTCTAAAGCATCCACAATGTGAGTGCCTGTGGTGCTGAGAGGTGTCAGATACAGTCGGTATGCACCCCTGCACCATGTATACCAGCACCTCTTTGAAGCTACTGTCTTGTTCTCCAGAATCCAGCTTCCATTTTTTAATAAAAGATAAGACTCTTGGAGTTTCTTTATCACCATAACTGCAGAAGGAGCCAAACCCAAGAACCCTAGCAGAGCCCCTGGGTATATTCAAGCTCCAGCAGTTTTCTCCTCCATGGAGATCTTCTGGAGTACTGTGTCTCTTCTGCACTCACACAGTTCTATAGGAGATGATTCCAGTTGGGACTCTGTGTTAAAACATATTTGAATGTACTGACCAATGTATGTGTTCTCTCTGCTGACCCCAGTCAGAACTCTTCAAATGTGCTTCATAGCTTTTACTCTGCTAACAGCTAATAGGCAGAGCCTTTTTTGCTCAAAAGGCAGAAGCATGTGATTTTTGGAACAAGAGGTTCTGAGTTCTATCCCTGCTGTTGCTATGAAGTGTTAAATGACCATGGGTGCACAGTGTAGTAACAATCATGAATTGCCACGGATTTGTTGCCTTACTTTATTAAATTTCAGCTGCCCTGTGAAGTAATTAAGTTAACTGAACACTTGGAGATCCATGTGCAGAAGGAGCTGGAGAGGGACAACCTATCACTATTTTCTCCCACCAATCATCTGAGGATCTCAAAGCACATTGCAATCATTCACTAATTCATCCTATGTCCCTTTGGGTCAGTATCACTATAATCATGCCGCAGTGATGCACAGAGGGACTGATTCTGATCTCACTCGATAATGGTGTATCGTAATACCTGATTACACTAATGTGAATGAGAGCAGAACCTGGAGCGGGGAGGTGAAGTGACTTGCCCATAGTCACACAGTGACTAAGTGGCAGAGCTGGGAATTGAATACAGGAGTCCTGACTCTTAATCTGCTCTAACCACTAGAGATGGCTTGCTTAATTTTAGTTTTGTATTACCCATACTATAAGAGACATTAGGGCCTAGTGCTTAAAGAAGGGGACTGGGCATCATGGCTGTATTTCTATTTCTCTTACTGATTTATTGGATGACCTTAGGAAAACTGAGGCTTGGGGGTGGGGGGGAATTATACCCACTTTATAGCTAAGCAAATACTGACACTCCCCCTTTACAAAGTTCTTAATAATGATCCTATGCTTTTAGGGGATGCTTTTCATAGGAGGATGTTTATGAAGTATTTTGTAATATTTTTAATGTTCCAGCCTTACCAATGGCAGTCAGAGCCTCACTGCGCTCTGACTTCTAGATCGTACACCCAATAAGTGAAGCCTGCACTGTGCTCCCAGTGAATTTCCACTTGAGATTTTCTTAGAGGGAGCTCATCGAATTCTCTGTATGGCTATCTACGTCACATGCCCATGGAGAGGCAGCATATTCTCTGGGCCATTCTGGACTTGAACTCTTGCAATGGGTGCTGTGTTAATGCTGCACTTGCCAATTCACAAGGGTATGGTTGGAAAATGAGTCATGAAAGGAAGAGCGAAATAGAAAAGAGATTTTTGTTTTCATGCAAAATGACTGGGACTGCAGCAAATGCTGAAGGAGGAGAGAGACTGCAATTTCAAGCAAAATCTAACCCCTTTGTTGAGGGCTTTTTAAGACTTCATGTGGATTTGAATGCAGTATAAACTCCAGAGAGCAGTGGGGAGGGAGAGGGAGGAGGAGGAAAGAAGTGGGAAAGTCAATGTGAAAGATTGGGCAGGTGTGGGGGAGAACAATTGTGAAGGGAGAGAATATACAGAAAGAGAAACTAACATGAAGGATGGGGAATTTGAAAGGAGAAAGAGACAAAACAACAGTAAGAAAGGAAAGAATAAGAAAAGAAAGGAAAGGAGGAGAAAAATAGAAAGGAAAAGAGAAAAATACCATCTTAGAGAAAGGGAACAAAAGAAAAGGGAATATTTTTTTCCAGCATGTGAAGGGTTCACAATGGCATGACCAAAATTGTAAAAGTGGTCTGTGATTTTTGGGGTATCAGCTTAATACTGGATCAGGTTAGGTTCCAAATCACAGTCACTCAACATTAGTGGTCCCTTCTGAAATTGTGGCTGGGCTGGCCATCATTGCAATGGAACAGTGTTCTTGTGTCCAAGAGCACCACCATGTGGAAAAGGTGCCACAGTGACCACAAAGCTGCCTTTTGCTGCAGTAGGTTCAGCAGAATGGAAATTTACACAGAACAGTTCTTCACACAGCATCCAGAACCCCACTGCCATGAGAGGCAAAATAATCCATGTGGTCTGCATAGCTAAACGACAGCAACTGTCTCCTACACACAACAGGGGATGATAGCCCCACTCAAAGGAGGAGGAATGGAGGGAACAGAGTGAGTGGGAAGGCAAGGGAGAATAAAAGGGGCAGGAAAGTGGGAAGGGGAGGTGGTGAGGGTCAGTAAGATAATGAGGGGGAAAGGGCAGAGCAGGAATGGGGGGAGGAAGAAGGTGGAGTAGAAGGGAGCTGTTAATGGATATTCAGTCAATGCACTCAGAGAGATAGACTGAACCTTGAGAGACAGTTTAGAGAGCCAGAAAGACAGTTCCGAGCTGGACTCCTAGATGGAGATTTCCCATTTGCTGGCATCAAACAGTCATCTGGCTGCAATATTCCTGACTCCCTGAGGTTCGCCTGGCATGGCTTTTTGAGAATACAATAGCGAGAATTGTGAGCCGGTCAGGAAGTGATTACCGGGTGAATATAGATTTCAGCAAAGGGAAGAACAAGGGGAGACTGATTTGTGCATGTGCTTCAGATTTGGGGATAGGAGTTTGACAGAGGATGTCCATGTGGGTGGAAAATACATGATTAAGATCTTAAATTTGCTCTTTAGGTCCAGACTCCTGACCTTAGACAACTGCTAGGCATTATCACCAGCTGGGGTTCCTTTATCTTAGCAGTTCCCTTATCTCTCAGTCTTCATACATAGATCTCAAAGTGCTTTAAAAAGATGAGTAAGTGTCATCTCTTTTTACAGATGGGGAAACTGAGGCGCAAGTAGACAAGTGACTTGCCTGAGGGCACACAATAGGTCATTGGCAGAGGCAAGAACATAACCCGAATATCCTGGGTTGCAGGCTGGTGCCCCGGAGCCACATTGCCTCTGCGAGAGGAGGAAGAACTTTGAATTCCTCTTTCTGGGTGAATTCTGTGATATGCTGAGTAGCAGGAAATTACAGTGTAGTCAGGAGTTGAGGGAGGCCAAGCAGACAGATAAATGTCAGATGGAGAGATGAAAATAAGCTGAGGAAGATGTGAAGGTGGGTGTCACGCACACAGAAGTGAGGGCCCAAGGTAAAGCTATCAATGCAAGACACCAGGGTGAGAAGCTAGAAGCAGGAATATGCTAATGACAGAGCCATGTAAAGGGAGGGGCAAGGGGAACATGCAAATTCTCTGTCAAACTGCACTGAATAAATAGCAGCCAAAAAAGGCATGATTCTCACCAAGAGGCAAGATAGCTAGAGGAGTCTGAGGGAAGGCTGGAGTGACCAGTAGCACTGAGAGCCACAGTGAGATCAAGACAGATGATGAGGAGGAACACTAGCAAAACACTAGTATAGGTCACTTACCACAGGAGAAAAGTGAGTAGATGGACAGCATTTTACCGACACATGCTTGTTCATTACAAAATCAAGACTTCTGCCTATTATTGCCAGAAAATAGCATTACCTCATTAAAATATTGCTTTACAGGCCAGGCTGAACCAACCCTCTGTGAACTTTGAGGGTGGCTGAAATTCCAGCCTCATCCTGTATCTGTATTTTTCAAATGGCTCTACTTTATACAGGTCTGAACCAAAACCTTGGCTCTGAACACTCCTCAGCCTTTGTTGAGAAGGACTCAAAATCTGGATGGAAATTATGTCACCTGAGCCCATCTGTAGTGCCAATCAGTTTTATGCTATAATGTGGTGGGTTCTGTGGTAGTTTCCAAAGCACCATGGTATGCATCAAGTGCTTATCTGGGTGTCCCATTAACCAGAATGCCCTTCTGGTTCACAGCTGCTGAGCTGGGGGAACAAGCAAACACAGAAAATTTCAGCACGTACTTGCACAGGGAGGTCCTTTCTCCAGTGGGCTTCAGAACCTGTTTAAAATGCAGAAATAAACTAACCAGCTATTTCCTCTCATTGAAATGCATTACAATAAGTTGGGAAACAGAATCTAAATTTCCCATCGCACATTTTGCTGCCTCTTCCCATCACGTCTGTTCCATACAGTACCCGTAACTCTCCCTTCCCCCATCTTTGTTGTTAAGATTAATTAACTATTGAAAGAGAGAGGTTGAGGAAGCCTGGTTTGGGTCTTGCCACCCAAAGACCAACAGCAGGATTGATTTGGCCTGGAGTCCTGTTTTATCTGGAAGACTAAAGTATAGATTCAGATAAAAGGTTCTGGGTTTGCTCTTGCTGTATCAAAGTCTAACGGAATAGAGTAGGAGGGAGCAAATGCAGTACATATTTGTGAACATTAGAAGAAACTCACATGAGGAAATGGAGAAAGGAGAAAAAGAGAGTGAGTGGGAGGGGCTGTTACAAGCATTGTGAATTTGCTAGAGAAGCCAAAACATGATTGCTGCTTACTCCTGTTAAAACCCAGCACCCATCTCTGATTCCTAGTAGTAAAAATCATGTATACTGTACCACAAACTTTACATTTGTGTTTCATACACACAGAGCAAACCTGAGTCTTGTTTTGAAGAGCTGACAGGAGAACAGTCATTCTGTTTCATGGAGGATTTTGAAATTTGGTTGCTGGTCCAATTCAGAACAAAACCTCAAACATTTCAAAATTCTCTGCTGCATGGAATTACTGTGTTCCGCCCTGCTCTACCTGGACCCTCAGCTCCAGGGCATTACACCTGCCCCAGAGCAGAGGACTCTAGGATCCCCAGCTTCCAGGCAGTCTGCCCCAGTGCCTGAGAGCCCAAGAACCCAGGCTGCTGGGAAGCAATGAGCCTGGGAACCAAGGCTTCCAGGTTCTTGAGTCCCTGCTCCCCTTCAACCCACCAGGCAGACTGTTGAGGAGCCATGCAGGTGAACTGCCAGAAGACCAGGCAAATTTGGAATCCTGCCTTGCAACCAGGATTACACTGGAAATCTGCCTAGCTCCCTGGAGAAGGTAATTTATTTACAAATTGTGATCATCTACACTGGGGATAAATATTTCATAACATATTCTTCAGTCAAGCAGTGAATGGTATAACATAGTCCAGTGGCTGGAAGATGAAGCTAGACAAATTCATACTGGAGGTAAGGCATATATTTTTTAACAGTGAGGGTAATTAACCATTGGAACAATTTACCAAGGGTCGTAGTGGATTCTCTTTCACCGGAAATTTTTAAATCACAATCTGCTGTACGCATTATTCTGAGGAAGCTCCATGGCCTGTGTCATACATCAGGTCTGCCTGGTTGATCACAATGCTCCCTTCTGATCTTGGAATCTACGACTGTATAAATGCAAAGATTATGTAAAGCCACCTTCCCCCTTGCTCGCTGATTCTCACCTTATGTACCTCCTTCCTACTCTTCCACATCCCATCTGTCTGTCATGCTCTTTGCCTCTCTTTCACACTTAGCCTTTTTTCTCTCCTTCTTTCGCTAACACACTCTCCCAGGTGTGTCGGCCACACATGGCACATGCATCTGTTTCTCTGTGTCCTGGAATGGTGATATTCTTTATTGTTACGAGCAGGTTTTGGGGGATACTTTTGGTAACACATGGCTAACCGTCTCTAACCATGTGGTATTGTGTGTACTGGTTAGATACTGTCCCATATTCACACTTCTCCAAGGTTTGGGTGCATTCGGACCTGGGATTTGGTTCAGAACCATCTCTACCAATAGCAGATCTATCCTGGGACGATTATGGGTATATACTGTACTGGGGGGCGGGAGCGGCTCTCTTGTTCCTTTTGCATTTGTGCGTGTGAATTTCAACTTGCTGTCTCCCCCTCAACACTATTCTCTCACTGCACACTCTCCAACTCTTCCTGCATCCTCACCACACTGCTCTTTAATGTCTCATGCACTCTGATCCATAGGATTTCTCTTTGGAAGCTCTGGGCCTGTCTGCCCCAGTCTGGTTTGCTGTGGTCTTACCTTCTCATGCAGGCCTTGCCAATGAGACCATTGGCCTAGAGAAACTGGTACCAGGAGCTCCTAAATTCTAGTCCTGCTTTTATCACTGACTCCCTTCTTGGTTCTCTCTTTCCCCTTTCATTCAGTGGGGCACTTGCCATCCCCACAGGAGGTATGAGGGGGCAAAATTAGACCAGGATTTTAAAGAAAGTTGAAAGAAGAAATTATCATTAATTCCTTAGAATGGAAGAGATGCCACTCCAAAGCCTCATTTGTTCAGTATCTGACACTGCTCCCGAGAAAAGCCAGGGAATAATAATCAGAGAAGGGCCCAGGTCACAATGTTAGGAGCATGGTTTCAAATGAGAGCTTGCCTGATGGCTTGGGATTTCAGGAGGCAGGGTTTTGGGCTAGCCCAATGTTCTTTAGTGAGTAGACCATGGAAGCAAATCAGGACACCTGAGTACTGTCACTGACCTGCTGGGTGACGTGGTGCAAGTCACTTCACTTTCTGTGCTTCACTTTCGCTGTCTGTAAAATAAGGATGATACTGACTTCATCAGTAAACTGCCCTCTGAGCTGCTGGGCGGCCAGCTCAAAAAGGAGCAGATGAAGTCCGGAGTAGGAGCTGGTTCATGTAGAAGCAGGCACAGACTAGAGCAGGAGCAATCTCTTGAAACTACAGTACTAGCAATGGGAGTAGACCCAGTCAAGCTGTGACACTGAGCAGACTGATGGCTTATCTTCGGAGCCTCTATAATGGGATCATCTGAGTGGGTCTATGCCTGTGGATTGGCTGAAGCCTGGTTAAATGGCCTAGGGCCTATCACAAGACCTGCGGGTAATTGCCTCTGATGACTCATCATGCTCTGTGGCTCAGGGATGGTCACCGGCTTAAGCAGGTTCAGACTCCGAGCTTATATAGCATTTTCCTCAGAGAATTTGTACCACTTATAAGCCTGAGTACCTCTAAGTACTAGGATAAATAATAGCGAGCACAGTAATAATAGAATACAGACAAAATTCATTAAAATCTATTTGCAAACACCACTGACACCCTACAAAGATTGACACTTCCTCCCATTGAGGTGAACCTGTTCATCCAATACTCCATCTCCAGGGGGCTGATCTGAGCTATTGAACTGCCTTGTGTTGGGTTCAGACTCCCTCTGGGACTTAGGCATGATGGAAATGCTTAAAAGCACTTTAAATAATTCCCAGGGCTCTGTCAGATGGTTCAGCAGAGCCCATGGGAACAGGAGGAAAAACTCAAGATAGTTAAGTCCAAAGCAGACTGTGAATAGTTATAAAGGGATCTCACAAAACTGAGAAATGGACAAGAAAATGCTAGATGAAATACAGTGTTGATATATGCAAAGTAATGCACACTGGAAAACATAATCCCAACAATATATATAAGATGATGGGGTCTAAATTAGCTGTTATCACTCAAGGAAGAGATTTTGAAGTCAGTTAGGGTGACCAGAAGCAAACGTGAAAAATCAGGAAAAGGGATGTGGGGGGGGGATAAGAGTCTATATAAGAAGAAGACCCCAAAATCGGGACTGCCCCTATAAAATCGGGACATCTGGTCACCCTAAAGTCAGTAGACAATTCTCTGAAAACATTCACTCAATGTTCAGCAGCAGTTAAAAAGCTAACAGAATGTTGGGACCCATTAGGAAAGGGATAGATAATAAAACAGACAATATCAAAATGCCACTGGTACACCCACATCTTGAATACTGCATGCAGATATGGTCACCCTATCTCAAAAAAGATATATTGCAAATGGAAAAGGTACAGAGAAGGGCAACAAAAATGATTAAGAGAATGGAATAGCTTCCATATGGGGAGCAATTAAAAAGACTGGGACTGTTCAGCTTGGAAAAGAGGCAATTAAAAGGGGATATGCTAGAGGTCTATAAAATCATGACTGGTGTGAAGAGAGTGAATAGGGAAGGGTTATTTACCCCTTCACATAACACAAGAACCTGGTGTCACCCAATAAAATTAATACAGAGCAGGTTAAAACAAATAAAAAGGAAGTACTTCTTTATACAATTCACAGTCTGTGGAACTTGTTGCCAGGGGATGTTGTGAGGACCAAAACTATAACTGGATTTAAAAAGAACTAGATAAATTCATAGAGAACAGGTCCATCAATGGCTATTAGCCAAGGTGATCAGGGATGCAACCCCATGCTCTGGGTGTCTCTAAGTCTCTGACTGCCAGATGCTGGGACTGGATGACAGGGGATGGATCCCTTGATGATTGCCCAATTCTGTTCATTCCCTTTAAAGCATCTGGCACTGGCCATTGTTGGATGCTGGGCTAGATGGAACATTGGTCTGACCCAGTGTGGCTGTTTTTATGAGATTTGGGTGCTCCAACAGCGATCCCTTGATACCAGAATAGGAAGAAATATAATTCACCAAATCAATGCCAGTGTCATCTATTTTGTTTCACAAATGACTTTGTATTGCTGTGAGCCTCTATCCTTTTGCTTACTGTCTCCTGAAGAAGAACTGTGGCAGAGCTAGTGTGGGAGGAAGGTATCACCTCACAGTTAACTTCTCCCCCTAGCCTTGCTGAAGCACTGTTAATTTTATTCAACAGGCCAAAGGTGAGTTGGAAACTTGTGCTGATTTAACTAAGTCACTTTAGAAACACTTTATATCCCTTTACCCTGTATCAATTTTCTTTACATAAGACATTCTTATACCACTATAGGATTGGCTACACAAGGGGGTTAACCAAACAATTTCACAACTGATTTACTTCAGTCGAGACACATTTTTCATGTAGGCCAGGCCTTAGAAAAACATTCCCTGGTTTTAATTAGAAAAAATGAATTCAACTACATGAGCAGATGAGCTTGAATCTAAGCTGGAAAGATCAGACCAGTGCTATAGACATGCCGTGCGCAACGCCACATGCAGCAGAAACACAAGATGGAAGAGTGACATCAAAGAATAACACTCACTAGCTGAACATACCCTTAGGGCAGGATACTGTTGCTTAGCAACCCCTTTATGGGTTGGATGCCAGATATACTCCCAACCCAAGAAAGCAGGACACACACAGCAGATTTTGCATTGGGTTTCAATGTGAAGGTCACCAACAAGGGGGATGTCCCTTTCCTCCTCCTCACACCACCTCCATCTTCTGTGCTTTTGTTTACAAGATTAGGGAATTCAAGAAACATTTGCTTGATATTCCCTTCCCAAAAGAAGGCTGGTCCCCCTTGGCAGGAAATGGTGTTGGGAGATAGTGGACTTGGTTCTCTGCTGTGGAGTCATTTACAATTGTACTAAGTGGAGGTAGAACACTTCCCCTGGTGTAAGTGAGTGGCAAGTGTTGACTTGGTGGGATTTTACACACACGTTGTACAGGTGTGAGTGACCGCACTGGCCAAAGCAGTGAAGAAAGGCTCCGTGACTGGGTGTAGAGGACATAGGCAAAGCTAGCCAGAGAAGAGAATTCCTTTTCCAGGAATAGTTTCACATTTTTGAAAAAAGTTTCCTCCTAAATCAGGCTAGAAGGTCAAACATCCAAAAGTTTGGACGGGAAGAAGCATGAAAAAATTCCATTTCAGAACAGAAATGGAGTTTTTCAACTTGCTCCCTGGGCAGCTGGGTCTCCAACTTGCCAAGCAGTTGCCTCCCCAGGCCACCTGACTCCTGGTGCAGTTGGCTCCCCGAGGTGCACAACTCACTGAGAAGGTGGCTGCCCATGGAGTAGGGTAGGCAAGACACCATGCAGGGAAGCAGGGTGGTTAGGTAGCCTGCTTGCTTGCCTGGTTTTCCATCTACACTTTTGACAGAATTGCATGGTCTTGTGGAATATTTCAGTTCTGCCAAATCAAATATTTTGCCAGATCTAGTCAGGACACTGATTTTCCATGGTGTTTTGCCAGTTTTACCAGTGCAAGAATTGGGTCCTGTGTTTCCAGTGCAGTCTATTGATTACCCCAGTTGAGGAATTCCTAAATTATAATTCAGCTCTATCTCTCTCAGTGAACTGGGCAACTCATTTTCAAAAGTGACCATTGATTTTGAGTGACTCAGTATATGGATGTCCAGCTTGAGACATTTGAGTCCAAATAATGAATTGCCCCAAATCACTGGCCACTTTTCAAAATTCAGCCATCACTACTTTGTCTCGGTTTCCCCATTGTCGGATAGCAAATAAGACTCTAGCCCTATATCACAGTGGAGTTGTGAAGACTAGGTACTGCTCCTGGAGTCTTGCTGAAGTGCTAAAAGTATTATTTTACTGTTATTAGGTTCACACACCTAGTTCATTTCCTTCCCCCTAGGGAATCAGCTGATAACTTACTTGACCTGTAAAGGTTTGTCTCAAGTTTGATTTGCGGGAAGGATTTTTTTTCCCCACTTCTTTTGTCCAATCACCAGTTTGCCCATCCCTAGTGGGCACATCACTGTCAGAGCTACTGTCCTCAGCTGACTTCATCGGGAGCATTCCAAATGATGGCAAAGAGTTCATTGCCAAGCAGTTCTTTGAGTAAGAGATGCCATAACCTCAGTAGCACTGAATACTGGGTAGAAAGATGAAGGCAGAAGCACAGATGGAACTGGCATGCTGGCCCCTGCCCTTCACTTCGGCAGCAACTCTCAGACTTTCAGTGATGGAGAGGAGACAGGAATGATGAGCCACAGAGGTTTGTATGTTTTAATGTGCTATGACTGTTGTTGTGCATTTAAACACTGTTTGGTTGCCATTATTATCATCATTATTATAGGCCATGAAGATAGGGATACCTATAGTCGAGATTACACAACACTTTCCGTTACAAGACCTTATAACTTTGCCAACTTTTTCATTTTGGGGGCTGAAATTTTCCATGCTGGGGGGAGGAGGGGAGGGCTGTCTCAGGCTGATTGTTTTGGAATGTTTCAGCTAAAATGGTCCAGCCATTTCTGAGAATGAGATGAGGTGAAACTGTGTTATTTTGCCACATTAAAAAAATTCTTAGGACAGTAAGTTCAGGAGTCCTAGTGCCTCCAGGCTTTGGAGCAGGGTCTGGAAATTTGGCTGGGGGCAGGGAAAGAGAGCGTCACCTTGGTGTCAGTGATATGCCTTTTGCTTTTCCTGTAAAAATTCACCCCGATTTGGCCAAATTATGACCTCTGACAATCTCAGTTTGCACATGCTCAGTAGAGGGTTGAGAGAAGTTAGCTGCTAAATTCTCCAAGAGTCTGATTGGACTTAGCATGCTACATTCCAGAGTTGCAAGGGCTGAGCTGGACTTTCCCTGCAAATGCTTCTCTTGACAACTGAGGGTCACTGTGGCACTGGAATTGAGAACAGGGAGATGGTCAGTTCTGTGCTCAGTCTCAGTGTTGACTTGTGGTGCTCTAGCAGTAGGAAAGAGAAGGGGTAAACAACTTCAATTGCAGTGAGCCAAGGAGTGAACTGGGATGAGAAGACTTAGCACCAAGGCGGGGTGAGAACTGACAGGGACAAGTGGAGAGTTTGAGACTGGGGCAATACCAGGCTTGTGGAAATAGGTGCAGAAACGTCTGTAAGCACTCCCCTGAGAACGTGGCATGGAACTCAGAATTCCAGGGTCTCAGCATTCATCTGCTGTGAGCAAACGGCTGTAAAACCCACAAGCAGGAGCCCTCTGTAAAGATAGTATGTGACTGTGTAATTAAAGACCATATCATAATGCACACACACAAGAGGGGCAAAGCAGGGTTGCCCAGGAAACCTTACTTCTGGCACTTCCTAAGTCATAAGTGCTAAATGTAATATTTTTATATAATTATTATTTAATGTTAAGGTTGCAACATTAATGAATCTTACAGTAGTGCCTAGAGGCCCAGATATTATACAAATGCATTCTCAGATACAGACCCTGCCCCCAAAAAGCATACAGTCTAAACAGACGAAGGAAGTATTAGCCTCAGTTGCCCATATGTAAAATGGGACTATGTCTATACTACTGTTTATGTCGGTATAACTTATGTCACTCAGGGTTGTGAATAATCCTGAGTGACGTAAGTTACACGGACCTAAGCACTGGTGTGGACAGTGCTCTGTTGGTGGGAGAGCTTCTCCTGCTGACTTATCTGCCTCTGCTCATTGGGGATGGATCCATTAAATCAATGGGAGAGCATTCTCCCATCTGCTTAGAGCAGCTCTAGTAGAGAGCATACAGCGCTGCAGCTGTAAGCTCTCTAGTGGAGCCATAGCCTGAGACATTAAATGATTTACCCAAGGTCTTTCAAGAAGTCTTTGAAAGAACTGGGGCCTGACCCTAGATTGCCTTAGTCTCCGTCAGTGCTTTCCTTAGTGCAGTTTGTATGAATCTCAGATCAATACTCTTTTTAGTGCCCTTCAGACCATCCTTCCTGGCTGAGCGGGGAGTCTCAGACTGTGTCACGTTACGGAAAGCACTAGTTGGGTCTCCCTGCCAAGACTGCCAACAGGGAGGCAAGGACTGAATGGGCCAGGAAGCCTGAACTCCTCTTTCACCCCTCAAGGTGGCCCCTTTGGGGCAGCATTGTAGCACACCGGTAGTGCAATGTGCAGGAAGCTTGCGTCTGTTTTGCAGATAAACCAATGTACAAAGTCAGCCTCTTAGATGTTGTTGTTTTTTAAATAAGGAAGAAAATGTGGTTCTGGAAAAGGAAAGAAAAAAACGCATCTAGCGAGAGATCAAGCAGTGGCGGGAGTGAAGAGAGAGGAATAGAAAGGAAAATGCAAATGCTAGACCAAGAGGGTGCATACAGGTGCATTATTTATGAGGACATGTTTCACTGAAATGCATTCCTGTCCGAGAGAGGAGGATGTGGAGAGGAGATAGCAACTGGCTATTTTCAGTGTGAATCCTCATGTTTCCTTGTGCTGTTACCATCCAGATTTGAAGTACCAGATATGCTCTCCACAAGCCAACCAAAGATCAGGGCATCAGCCAACTGTCATTTGTACAGAGCATTTTGCTTCTGGATATGGGTCAAGGCTAGCAAAGTAAGCAACCCACCCCATTCACACCAAAGACCCCCAATCAGAATCAGTGATGTTAGTCCACCCATTCAGCAGAGAAACAGCAATGGAGAGGAGCAACAAGAGTGACTCTGAAACATCAGTAAGGGAGGAGAAAACTATTAGGTAAAGTGGGTGTATAACTGAGTACAAAACCCAAACCCTCCTGTAGATCCCACTTCTTCCCTTTTACCTTAGTCGGAGGTGAGGATCTACTGAAGTTGCTGCCAGGACAGGGAGAGGTAAGGTTCCTGGAAGCTAGGAAATGCCAACATAAGTCTGGCTATACAACCTTAATTCACCCCTCTTGTGTGTATGAATTATGATACAAATGTTTAATTGCATGGTCACCTACTATTTTTTTCCACAAGTCCTCCTGCCTCATACAGTGCACAGTATGGTCCTGCTTTGGAGTGAATTAGTATGGTACAGTGAAGGAGACTTGTCTGTAGAACCCCTACCTCATTTGTTGTAGAAGCTAAAAAGTACAGAGCCTTAAAAAGTGCTCATCACTAATATGTGTTTATGGTCTTGTAGACAGTTTCCATTCCGCTTGACTTTACTCCTCTCTAAACCCACTTGCATTAAAGCATTAAGTGAGATTTTGTGAGAGAATATCAAGTGTTTTATTGAAATCTAAAATCTGATCTCTGACCTTCCCCCTTTATCCACCAAGTTTATAATTTTTTAAAAACCAGGCAAGATGTCAAGCAAGATGTTTATATCCTTATGCTGCCTATTGCTTATGGTTCCATTCTCTCTGAGCTAGTTGTTGGTTTTTCCAAATATGTCTTCCACTATTTTATTATGGAGAGACATGAAACTTAAAGGATAGTGATTATCAGGATCACTCTTCTTTCCTTTGCAGAAGATTAGTACCATGTTGGCTTTTCTTAAGCCTCCCCCATTGCCTCAGTTCTGCCCGGTTTTTCAGAATTTATTGTCAGTAGTACTGTGACTTTTCTTTTAGTGTTCTAATATGCATGTCACGCAGATCAGCTGATATATACACTTTCATACGTTCCAGATCTGTCCTTTAAGTTATTCTTCTGGGTCATTTTCACTTTCTCTGTTCAAACCTCTTTATATTTCTTGTTCAACACTTACAAAAAAAATCTGAATCTCAACCATTTTTGAGCCATTCCCTAATTTCATTCCCATACTCATTTAATAATAAACATAATTTTTCTCTACTGCTGCTTTTTGTCCTGATATAGGCCATTCTCATTCCCCTTCAGCTCCTAATTACAGTCTGAGTCAAACAGTATCTCATCCATATTATCTACTTGGCATTCATTTAGTTTCTTGGTATTGTGTGGCATTAGATCAAATGCTTTGCTGAAATCCAAGCATAATAACCCCCCTGCATTTACTTTGTCTCCTGATTAGGGCCCTCAATTCAGAAAGGTAACTTAACCTGTATGAATAGTCCCAGTGAAGTCAATGGGACTACTCACATGCTTACTGTTAGACATATGCCTAAGCACCTTGCTGAACTGGAGCATAGAAGCCCCAAATGCTCCCACCTATGGAGAAACTCACAGGAATGGACAAGGAGGAAAACTCAGATTCATATCACATAGTTTACCCCACATTCCTTGCTCAGGGGAAGCAGGGTTTATCCCTCAACCCAGCTCCTCCGTCATGGAAGAAGTGGAGGGGCCAGCTCCCAAGCACGACAGATCCTCCAGGCTCTTTGTGAATACAAGAGGATCAGCAGGAGACCAGGCTGACTGGTGCAAAGGCCCTATGTCTCTGGTGCCTCCTACCACCAGTCTTCTGACTTCATGTCGGCAGGGGTCCTGTGGCATTCTCCTAACAGCAGATGGATCATAAAGAGGATGGAGAACTGGTTCCAGAGCATGGATGGGCTCTGTCTCAAGCTGCATTAACCCCTAAGACATGGTCTTCCTGGGATGGGAAGTGACATACAGTGCTTAAGCAATGGATGATATTGAAAAATTGCCCTCCAGGAGGATTAATTGTGAGTTCAGAGCAAAGAAAACTGAGCAAAAATAGTGATTGAAAGAGTCACCGCCAATCTGGTGTCCTCCCTCCTCTGTTCACTTTCTCATTTGGACACTCTCTCCGATTCCTCACTGTCTCTGGCTGGTTTGATAAGGCCTTTTCTTGCTTTTTTCCACCCCTGAGCAAGTATGATTTGATTCTGCTTCCCTTCCCTCCCTCCCTGCATCGATAGCTGGCTTCTATCTGTTCAAATCAATCTCCCTGTTTATTTTCTATGCAATTCTTTACACACCCTCCCTTCAGCCAAATGGATTTTTTTTTAATCTACCTTGTATTTTGAAGTTGTCTTGATAAGGCTAGCCTTTGGGCTTTCTGGACTGGGTTTTTAATACAGTCCTGTCTTTTCCAGACCCCAGCTCGAGGGCAACTTTACACTCTCTTGATAACTGGGTTTGCTGAAAATTTAGCATCCTAATTAGAGATGGGTCAGAACCAATAGTGTGGGGGCCTCATTCTCCAACAGCAAGCTGTGAGTAACTCACATTGACGTCAGTAGGAGTTACTCGCCTTCTGTGGTGGAAGAATCAAACCACTGTGTCTGAAAAAAACATCTGAACTTTGCAATTGGCTTCATCTCTGCAGCAGAGTGATCCAAAAACCTTAATACAAGCATTCCCTGAACAGTTGGGAAGGTCAGATCTGGATCTGTGCTTTGCCACATGAGCCTGTCTTGAGTTCGCATTAGTGATGAGCAAATCTCAATAGGTTAGGAGGTTAATTTGGGTTTGGCAAATCCCCCGGAAGCACCGATGTTTCTGTGAAGTCGAACCATGTGTGATGTTGGCAATGAGCCTTGTAGCAAAGCAAACCTCAATCCCTGGTTGCACCCCACTTTGCCCCTTTTCTCTGGGGAGTAGCCTTCAGTTTAAAATTCAATTGCCCTTTATCATCTCCTCCATGGTTTGTAAAAAGCAGCTGTCCTCCACCAAGTCTGAAAATGTTTTTTGATGGAATATTTCCCTGCCAGTTGGGTTTCTTCTAATACATTTCTCAGTAATTGAAAAGAAATTGAATTATGGAGGACTTTAATGTTGGTATCCTTTATACTGCTGCCTGCCTGATCACTAGATCTGTTCACTTTATTAGGTGGTATCTATTATATCTCACCATCACATATCCTTTGCTTCTTGCACCTCATGTGCTACCTTCATAGAAATCCCATTTTGGTTCTTGTTTTCAGCACTGAGGTTTTGTTACATTTATGGAACAATAGAGGCTGTATCCTTTGCTAACATAACAGCAATACATCCCCATGAAGGTTAACCAAAGATTGCACAGCTTAGTGGCTAAAGTATCTGTCTCAAGGTGGCACACTATGACATCTGTAAAAATGGCGTTGTAGAGTTCTATCTTTGTGTCTGAGTCCATAACAAATTCACTCTGTTAAAACAACAAATTTTTTTTAGTGTAAATTGCCATCGCTGCTAACACAGCTGAGATCTGAGTGTATTCTGACTTGCTAGGGACAAAGATTCTGCAGTTGGTTTATAGTTCACAATTTTCCTGACGCAGCATAAGGCTGAAAAGAATCTGAGCTCACGCACCCATACCTATTTTGGCTCTATGGAAGTGAATGAGTGTAATAGATTGCTTGTGTCACTAGTGTGAACAGACATAGAATCATAGAATATCAGGGTTGGAAGGGACTTCAGGAGGTCAACTGTCCAATCCCCTGCTCAAAGCAGGACTAACCCCAACTAAATCATCCCATCCAAGGCTTTGTCAAGCCTGACCTTAAAAACCTCTAAGGAAGGAGATTCTACCACCTCCCTAGGTAACACATTCCAGTGCTTCACCACCTTTCTAATGAAAAAGTTTTTTCTAATATCCAACCTAAACCTTCCCCATTGCAACTTGAGACCATTACTCCTTGTTCTGTCATGTGGTACCACTGAGAACAGTCTAGATCCATCCTCTTTGGAACCCCCTTTCAGATAGTTGAAAGCAGCTATCAAATCTCCCCTCAGTCTTCTCTTCTGTAGACTAAACAATACCAGTTCTCTCAACTTCTCATAAGTCATGTGCTTCAGGCCCCTAATCATTTCTGTTGTCCTCTGGACTTTTTCCAATTTTTCCACATCCTTCTTGTAGTGTGGGCCCCAAAACTGGACACAGTACTCCAGATGAGGCCTCACCAATGTCAAATAGAAGGGAACGATCATGTCCCTCGATCTGCTGACAATGCCCCTACTTATACAGCTCAAAATACGATTAGCCTTCTTGGCAACAAGAGCACACTGTTGACTCATATCCAGCTTCTTGTCCACTGTAACCCCTAGGTCCTTTTCTGCAGAACTGCTGCCTAGCCATTCAGTCCCTAGTCTGTAGCAGTGCATGGGATTCTTCCATCCTAAGTGCAGGACTCTGCACTTGTCCTTGTTGAACCTCATCAGATTTCTTTTGGCCCAATCCTCTAATTTGTCTAGGTCCCTCTGTATCCTGTCCCTACCCATGACTGACTGCACCCAGGGAGCAGAAGTAGCGAATATGAAGAGGGTATATAGCACAGTCATTTTCCTAGCCATAATAGAGCTCACTTGTTAGAAGGAAGAAGTCAGACTGAAAAACATAAAAGCAGTGGTACCCTCTCAGACTCTGACTACATATCTTATTCTGTTCACTTCAGGTGCTCAAATGATACATTTAACAGTAGACGGTTTACACTGCTGGGCACCACAGGTTCGGTTCCCCTTCAGGGGAGCTGCCCCACTGAGTCCCATAGGTTCTGTTGTCCCTCCGTTGGGTCAGGACATCCCTCTGGCCTCCTCAAATATGGCTTCCTTTTGTGGGGGTTCAATTGCCACTCACAGCAGATATGATTGTCCCTCTCCTTCCTTGCATGCGTTGTTCAGTAATGAAGTTGTTAACAAGATTCACATTTAAATCACTATCTTGAGGCTTTAGGCTCAACACCCTGTTGAACTGAATGGAGGCAGTTCATAACTCTACCAGAGCTGTAGCTTCATGCCTAAGCAGCCATCACCCCATCAGTGACATTGAGTTCATATTTTGAAGGTTACCTTTACAGTCTAGAGACTTAGATATATAGGGATCTCCAGGGAAGCACTTTACAAACATTAATTCATTAATCCTCACTACCCCCTGTGAAGCTGCCCAGTATCATTAACACCATTTCACAGAGGGAGCAAAGGAAGCAAAGAGATAGAGGGGAGATTATTTGGCCTGGATGACACAGCAAGTCAGTGACAGAGCTTGAAAAAGAACCCAGATGTCCTGACAACCAGTCATGCTGCTCCGGCCATTAAATCCTGCTTCTTGGATCACTTAACTGCAGAACTCTTTTTTAATGAGGCTGATTTTGATTTGGTTTGCTTCTTAGCATAGATTGGATCTAATTCATCCTTGGTAAGTCAGCAGATTTACACCAGGGATGAATTTGGCCTAAAATATTTTTGAATCAGCTTCTTGATCTAACATTCTGCAACCTCATTTGCTCCTGTCCTGCGTGGGTTTGTGTTTCCTTTTTTCTTCTGTACTGTTGATCATCTCCTCCTACATTGGTATTCTAGTCATGTGTTTTATCCCAGCAGGTCTGTGTAATGCCAACTAAATCATTGTTTTCATGCATGAGAATCTCTTCCTGCTTAGTTATATCCCAGACTTTTTATGTTGCAACATCAGGAAATACTTTTTGCTCACTTTTTCTATCACGCTTTAACATTGCTTCTCTTGTTAATTGCATTATCCCTTTTCTCTTTCTTGCCAAAGCCTTCAGGGACCTAATCAGATAAATGATATCACCCCGCCCCCTTCCTGTTTAGCTGACTCCCCTGGAACTCAAGTAAAGGCTGTCCCATGCAGGCAGTGAAAGGGCTAATGTGCAAATCTCACCTTCCCTGCTGGTTTGAACTTCCTTCTTCACCAGCTTGATCTACCAGCAGATTGTGTGGATAGATCACAAGTACTGTAATCCTCAGCTTCAGCTGTCAGTCCAGCTCAATTCTATGGCTTTCCAACATCTCCCCTCTTACTGACCTTTCTGTTGAATCTAATGTGACAAGAGTGAACGAATTGTCCCTAGCTGCTTCTGTGTTCCACTCCAGCCCTTCCTTCCAATGCTGCGGGTTCCTGAACCCAGGCAATAACAGGTCGCCTGACCAGCTGGTGGAACATTCCATCAACTCCTCATAGCATTGTGTCTCCCACCAACAAGAGCTATGCTTTCCTCTTCTCTTGCTTACCCATCACTCTGAGATCCCATAACACCTGCCCTCATGTTTCCTCTCGGGTTCATTCATTCACGTTGATCTGTATTCTCCCTACAACTTTGAAGTTACTAGCTAATCAGGGTCTAGACTCAGGTTTTCTGTCTGCTCACTATGACCTTGCTTCTGCTCCTAGTGAAGGTAATGGAAGAAATCAGTAGGAGCCAAGAGCCAAATCCTGCTACCTATACACAGGGGGGGATCCATTGAGCACAGCTCTTCCCCTGGCCACACAGTGTGTATGCTCCTCATTCAAAGTACCATCCTGTCTCCGGACTCCATGGGTGAAAAGCTATATGTGAATTGGAGAAGACTATGCATTTGTCCTGTCCCCTACATCCCAGCTACCAGCAGTGAAGTGGCTGAAAAATTAGCGCAGTCTGTGGTCACCATGGTCACTGGCACTCGAACCCATTACAATAGCTATCTGTCCCAACCCCATCATCGCTACCATCCCCATTCACCACTCCACAATAGTTTTCAGCCCCTGCCCTGCAGTCACCCACTTCCCTCTTTCCTTCAATCACCCCATCTAGCATCCAATGCACACAAAGAGGAAGTATGTATACCTGTATGAAGGTGGCAATTGAAATTTCTAATAGCAGTGAAATAATTTAGTTCATACCACAAGTAATTTGTATAATGGTCAATATTTTTAGCTTCAGTGACAGATTTATTACTGCCCATTATTTTTATTAGCGAGTGTAATCATATCCCCATGTTACAGAAGTCCTATGGGCATCCATGACACTAAATAATAAATAACCCCCACAAAAAACTTGTAAGGTGAAGTTAAGGTTGCAGACACATCGCAGTGGTTTGAGTGCATATTGCCACTCAAGAACATTAGAGTTAAAATAAAACTTATGGATTGCACTTAGACAAGGCACCTGAACTACTTTCCATCTGCCTCCATAGTGATACCAGATTGCCAATTCCTCTTCTTTTCATGTAGCGATTCCTAAATGTGCGCCCTAGAACACCAGCTTTAGTTCCCCACTCCATCAGCACATACTGCCAATGTGAAATGTGCTGCTGTGTTACCCCACTGACCTTTGTTCTTTTTGGGTAAGCATGCGGCTGTAATGTTTTGGGTATATTAGGTTTATCTACAGTGATATGATAGCACTGTGTCCCATGACACTTGGGTAACAGGCTGCATTATGGAATTAGAGCACTGCCGTCTGTAAGATGCTAAGCACCTTCCATGAGAAGCTGAGGACAGTCAGCCTCTGGCAAGGCGGTGCCCTACTTGAACCATGGAGAACGATTGCTTTCAGGATGCTATTTGTCTGAGCATGAATCAATGAAGTCCTTTAACTTATATCTCTATTTACATTCATACGTGTAAACACAACCAATATATGATTAGGATTGAGGCACGCTAGTTTGTTTAAAACCATGAGCACAAAAACCTCATGGATGGGTAAGTTAGTATGCATTTCTGATTCTTAAAGGCTTCACCATAGGGGCAAAGTTAAGGTAGTTTGGATGACTTATTTGAGAAGTTCAACCTACACTCTACATTTCATGAAAGGTAGTGAGCACACAACCCACTAATATGTGCCTGCAACCAGAGCAAAGCACCAGTTGAATTTCCATCCACAGAGTTGTAATTCAGTAGCTTGGTGCCAGGCGCCCTCATTGGACTACATCTCCACAATACACCTGCATTCATACGAATCCCATGATGCACCACTACCACTTGGTCAGCAGGAAGACCACAGTTCATCACTGGAGAAGTGGCCTTGCTCTGGATCCTGGCTCATGGTGGAGAATGGGGACCTGAACCTTAACCTCCCATGAGGCAGTACACCCTAAAAGAAAGTGGCATTTAAGGATGAACTAACTCAAAAGAGAACAGGTTTGTTCAACTGTCCAAACTAACTACCCCTATTTTCATCCTTCATTATGCATTCCATTAAAAAATGCTTTAAAGGAGCTTTAAGGCTGTAACATGAAGTACTGGAGTAAAAATATGCTACAGCTGAGATTGTATTGTAATGCATATGCAGAAGGGGGCACCGTTAAGGCTGCCCAAACTTTAATTACATGGCCATATACTATTATTTCCAGAGATCACTGTCTGATCCAGAAAGGATGAAAGAGGACAAAAACCCAATTTATTTACCTTTGCTAGTCAGTCTTAATCACTGTGGGACTCAGTTTTCTATCATTAAACATACCTACCCAACTCATGAGGAGTTGGGCGTAGTGAAGCTTAATTTGTTAATGTGTCTAGGCTGGGATTTTTTTAAAAAAAGCTAAGGGAGTTAGGTACCTGCCTTACTCCCTTAGGTGCCTTTAAAAATCCCAGCCATAAAGGACTTTGTAATTCTTGCATGAAAGAAGCTATGAGCAGCACAAAGGATCGCTAGCTACACAGGCAGGAATTTTCATCATTATCTCAATTTTCAATAGCAAAGCTCCATACAAGAGGGCAACACATTAGGCATTAACGGAAAGACAAAAGATTTCCTAAAACAGGAAGCTTCCTTCAATAAGGCACTGAAAATTGCTGAGATGATGGGAAAATTCATATCTCCTTAATGCTGTCTGCATTAGATGTTTAGCCCAGTGGTATAGTCTTATTTTTGTGAGTGGAATTAGAAACAGGTTTTGTGATAAAGAGCATTGGGGGTGTGTTTTTGTTCAGAAGCATCGTGTAAAACACTAGAACAGGTTCCAGAAGAAGACTGTGTCATTCCACAGACAGGGAAAATATGGTGTTTTATCTGTTCCTCTCAGCATCTCTTTTTGGGACTAATGAAGCCCATGAAGGCAGTAGGAGGTGGGAGGGAGGAGAGAAGAGAAGAGCTATAAGAGAGCGTGTGAGTTGAGGACATTTGAATTTCATAAGGTGGGTTAACCCCGCAGGGCTGAGAGAAGCAAAAACAACCTATTCTGAATAAACATGATATGGAAATTGCAGACACATAGAAGTGAGCATGAATTTATCTAGAAGGCTGCAGCATGAGTTGGTGTGAGATGCCATCAGGAAAACCTTCCTGAGCTGGGGAAGGAGAACAGTGATTGTATCAGTAGAGGATCAAACCCAGGATCTGCAACTCCAGAAGACAGACATTTCCACTACCAGAGTTGAAAGACAGCTCCTGCAGCTGTCAGAAGGTAGTTAGTGTAATATTCACTAGGGCCAACCGCTACGGTGAAACTTAATAACACAGACTAAGCCAGTGTATTGCAAGTGTAGTGGTGCTTGCGATCGGTGATAGTGCAGGAGCCATAATTGATGCACTTGTAAACAGGATGTGGTAAGTAAGACTCGGTGTTATAACGGACAATGATAAAGAGTGTGGGAACACTTTGGATGCATTGCAACTATACCTAATAGCAGAGCTAGGGAGTCACATTGTCTGTAAGCTGGGCTCACGTACAAAAGCCATTAAAATGTGCTATAGTCCTGGAATGAAGGGACATGTCACTGTTTGGTGGGGTGAGTGCCCTGTTGTAGATGACTGGCTTAGACGTGATCTCAGGGTGGACTGTGCTGTAAATCTTGAGTGAAATCATTCTGTTGAAACTACCAGTGAGGTGTAGTAGGTGGAATAGACTCCCAAGGGAAGTGGTGGCAGTCCCATCACTTAGGACATAAGGATGCATAAAACACTGGAGAACTTTAGGAAATTCAGTGGACCTTCTTGACCTGTTAATCCTAGACTCTGGGGTGTTATTTTTCTGCACAAAAGATTCCCCTCCTGTCCATATTAATCTGGTTCAAAAGAATTTAACTCTCACATGCTTGTTCTGTACAGCCCTGTGCACCATTCACTTTATGATGAACACAGTTCTTTCAAGCATGTTTTCCCACGACCTTCACAATCCTCAGAGCTACCCTGCATGGTTTCAACCTTGGAGAGGTCAGTGACCTGGAGGATTGTCCCCTATGCATCATGCAACAATATTGATTTTCAGGTGTCTGTTTTTACTAGTGTATCTGCAAGGAATAGAGAGTAGGGAGACTCCTGTGGTCTATACCACCAACCTCTTTCCATAGCTATACTGCACTTGCAAGCTGGTGGATCATAGTTTGTCTATGGGAAGCTGAGACACAAAGAAGGTTCTAGATAAACACTAGGGAGAAAAACTATATATTGGAAAAAGAATGAGGAGTACTTGTGGCACCTTGGAGACTAACCAATTTATTTGGGCATAAGCTTTCGTGGGCTAGAACCCACTTCATCAGATGCACAGAATAGAACATATAGTAGGAAGATATAGATATATAAACACAGAGAACGTGAAAAGGTGGAATTTGCCATACAAACTTTAAGTGGCTTAATCAATTAAGGTGAGCTATTAGCAGCAGAAGAAAAAAATCTTTTGTAGTGATGATCAGGATGGCCCATTTCAAGCAGTTGGCAACAAGGTGTGAATAACAGTAAGAGGATACTTAACATGGGGGAATAGATTCAATGTATGTAATGACCCAGCCCCTCCCAGTCTTTATTCAGGCCTAATTTAATGGTATCCCATTTGCAAATTAATTCCAGTTCAGCAGTTTCTCATTGGAGTCTGTTTTTGAAGTTTTTTTGTTGAAGAATTGCCACTTTTAAGTCTGTTACTGAAAAACTGGAAAATGTATTGGAAAATGTCCAGGGAGAGGAAAAAGCCAGAAGAATCTGGTCAGCCTTCTAGAATATCCAGCTCTACCATTTATGTCAGTAATGCATGTTTATGTTAAAAGTCTATCAACATAAACCGTGCTTATTACAAGAAAACCATTTGCCCCTTAGAAAAATCCTATAACGTGCTGATTTGCTTTGTGGTGTAGGTACTCTCTTGGTTGTTTTGTGCTGTATCCACTATGAGTACTTGGTAAGTAAAGGGGAATTATTTGCTTTTAAACAGCACATTTGTCCCTTTTTAATTTTGATTGAATTTTTTAACCTTATGAATTTATATCTATGGATATCAGCTGTGCTTAGTTATAAATGAGTACTTATCAAAGCTCATCCATAGCAGGTGGTATAGTCCATTTATAGTATATTGCCTCATCTTTGATCAAAAGATTAACTAATTATTTTCTTAAATGACTGACAAAGTCCTCCCCCACCCCCAATTTGATTTAAGAGCTTTTGAATCCTATAAGTTAAAGGAGCCCTGAAAGGTTTACAACTCTAATGCACTGGGTTGTGAATTTCTTGCACCTTCCAAGTTTAGTAGGAGCAGGCTTGCCCACTACTGGAGTGGGAGATCACCAAAGAGCAGGATGTGGGTAATTTCAGGACGTAGTAGCCTTCCCTAAGTTGCTGCCTCAGTGTGGTATAAGTTAGTGCAGTGTCTGGGGTGACCAGTGGAACTGAGTCTTACACAATTGTCTTTGCATGAATTGTGGTGTTAGAATCTGATGGAGGTAATAGAACTCTGTGGGTCATTAAATTCTGCCTTCTTAAATGTCCTTTAGTTTCAGCTAGATTGACAATCCTTTCCTGCCTTTTGAATTGCAGCGTGGAGGATTGTGCCCCTGGCTGTTAATAAGTTACTGTGGGATCTTGGGCAAGTCACTTAAGGCCAAAAAAAAGAGTAACTTCTGATTTTCTGTTCCTACCTAGCAGCTAGGTGGCTCAAACTAAGTACCTAGAAACTGAGATACCCAAAAGCAGAGGCCCCTGTGGAATCTTCAGGATAGGTCTGCACTGTAGTTAGACACCTGCAGCTGGCCCATGACTTGGGTGTTAGGGCTTGGATTGTTTACGTGCAGTGTAGACATCTGGGCTCAGGCTGCAGCCTGAGTCCTGGGACCCACCCACCTCTCGGGCCTTAAAGCCCAGACTCCAGCCCAAACTCAGAAGTTTACACTACAGTTAAACAGCTCTTCAAGCCTGAGTCAGCTGACGTAGGTCAGCCAGAGGTGTCTAATTGCAGTGTAGACATATCCACTGTGATCAATAAAGTTGGGAGGAGAGGGAGTAGCTCCCTTTGATGGACACTCTGCTAACCCGTTAGCTGTAAAATCCCTCTTGGTAGCTGTTCTATACTTGCTTTACCTGTAAAAGGTTAAAAAGTCCCCCAGGTAAAGGAAAAAAAGTGGGCACCTGACCAAACGAGCCAATAGGAAGATGAAACTTTGTAAAAATGGGAAAGAAACTTTCCCCCTGTCTGTTGTTCTCTGGGCTGGAGGGATAGAGCAGCCATGCTATAAGCAAGCCAGGTATGATAATAAATTATCAGATCATGCCTAAAACTATTTATCTGAATTCCAAATGTGTAAGTAGGTCAGAATTTTAGCTAGACATGATTAGGGTTATTTCTGATTGGCTTGTGAACTCCTCTGTGCTAACTCCAGATGCTTTTGTTTGCTTGTAACCTTTTAGCTGAACCTCCAAGAAAGCTAGTTTGGGTGCTTGATTTTTGGAATTGTTCTTTTAAAATCTAGCAAAAGCCTAAATTCCAGATAATTTTCTTTCTTTTTATTTTTAATAAAATTTATCCTTTTTTAAGAACAGGGTTGGATTTTTGGCATCCTAAGAGGTTTGTGCATGTTTGATTACCTGGCAGTCACAGCTACTTTCCTTTGTTTCCTTTCTCAGCTTTTCCCAGGATGAGGATGGAGGGGGTGAAAGGGCTTGAGGGTACCCCACAGTGAGGAATACCCAAGTGCTCCTTCCTGGGTTCAAAGGGGGTTGTGTTGCATTTATGTGGTAGCAGTGTTTACCAAGCCAAGTTCAAAGAAAAGCTGTAACTTTGGGAGTTTAATACAAGCCTGGAATGGATAATATTAATTTTTAAAATCCCTGCACACCCCCACCTTCTGCACTCAGAGTGATAGTTAGGATTCAGCCTTGACATCCACTTTGACCTTAACCTCTGTCTTGGTTTATAGGAATAACCTCTGTCTTGGTTTATAGGAATAATACTTACCTCAGAAGGATGTGGTAAGGTCTACTTTGAGATACTCAGATATGAAACAGATATCTGTCTGCAAACTATAATTGTTATTCTTGCCTTCTCAGCTCCATGAATGCTCTATTTTAATCAATTTAGTCATCTTCTTGGATTTGGGAGCAAACATGCAAAGAGAGTGACAGGAGATGCTACCCCTCCCACAGCCTTTTATCAAGAGGGATGCTGACATCTCTTATATAGCCAGTCAAATAAGATTCTCCTATGACACAAAGCAATATATTTTTCCTTTTTGGATAACAGTGCAGAGGCCTTGTTGGCTTGATTAGATGCACAGAGGACTTTGAGGCAATCCTAGGGGATTCATAGGCAGAAGAACTGTAAAGCTAGAGCTATAGATCTAATTACTGTTTATTGATGTGGTTCTGTTGAGTGTATTGATGTATTTTATTGCTAAGCAGTGCATTCTGCCCATGTCCCTTCTCCTTGAACTGGTTAACAGCAGACTTCAAAGCACTATCCAACAGAAACATGTGGTACATTGGTTTCACTTTGCCTGCCACCGCACAAAGGGACTGATTTGAACATCACCCAAAGCTGAGTTATCTGGCTCAATGGTATGTCATTTTTACAAAGTCTCTACTTTTTTTCTGAAAGTAAACACATTGAGTTGAACTATCTCTTCCTCTTCTTGAAGTCCAGACACTTTTCCAGATTCAGTACAGACACATCTTTAGGACTACCTTGAAGTTTGAAGGCTAAAATAATAAAGCACACTATTAAAAATAGCATACTCTCTTCTCTTCATCGCCCCATCCCCCGCCTGCCTTGGCATTTGTATAAAATGTGGAACAAGGGGCTCTACTCCTGCTTCAGGCTTTGGGAGACAGCCAAAATCCAAATAATTAATTTCTATCAATAATAATCTTGAAATCCAGACCACGGAGTCAGCGTTGTTTCCATAATCTACAGGGCAGTGATTTAGTGGTGCAGTGATTTGCACATCATCTGTTTGGAAATTTTTAGCCAGTTTGTAAGCGTAGGACAGCCTTGCTGTGCAATTGTATGAGCTCTGTCCAAAGAAGTTTAAAATTTAAAAATAAAGGCTGAAGCTTTAAAATATATGAATCGAGCTTCATTAAATGATAAAAATCTGTCAGGAACCAAGGGAGCTGGTTAATTTGGGAGACTAACAATTTTGAACTGTTGGAAAGATAACAGCAGGAATCTGTAAGCAGTTTTAGTTGGAAGGTCATGAGGCCAAATAGCTATAGGACCTTCTACAGGAGAGGGTGGGTGAGGAAAATGCATTCTCTCTTTTGATAGCACAATTCAAAGATGTTTATACTCTTGAGCTGTAATGATTAAGGCACTGAATTGTTCAAATAGGCCAGTAAGCATCACCTCTCACAGCAAGAGATACTGCTTTACACAGTCTATAAAGAAATCTAACCAGCAAGCCTATTCCTAACAGGACTCATTCTCTACTCTGCAAAAGTACAATTTAATTCCACAGCCAATCAGGGTATTCAAAGTATGAGACTCCTCTAGTGCCTTCTTTCTTTCTGTACCAAGCATCCATATCTACTGCCATACAGTAGAGGAGTTTATCTTTTTCCTCCGGTCACAGATTTTAAGACCAGAAGGGACCACTATGGTCTAATTTAGCATCCTGCATAACACAGGCCATAGTATTTCACTCAGTAATTCCTTTAGTGGTGTGAATAATTTTTCCCTACTACTATATGCAAGTGAATGCTATCAAGCCTGATAACTTAAGGCTGAGCCAGAGACTCTCTTGAAAAGACATCCAAGTTTGATTTAAAGAGTCCAGGTGAAGATGAATCAGCCACATTCATTGGTAAACCAGTCTAGGGTTATTTGTTACCATTAAGGTACCTTTTTATTTCCAATTTTAATTTTTCTAACTTCAACTTCGAGTGAATATTTTGTTACGCCTTTGTCTACTAAATTAAAGGGTCTCTTACGGCTATCTACCCTCCCAATTCCATACCTGCCCTCTGGCTACCAACACAATTGGTGACAATTGTAGTATGCTAACACAAAAGGTATCCTAGGGCAGGATTAAACTAGCTAAATCCCTGTATTCTGTGTCTTTGCTTTATATTTCCTCCTGGGAATAAGCCTTTTTGTTTATTAGATTAGATGAGGTTGAAAATTGTCCACAGTTTTCTGTTACAGAATATGAAATCAAAATTTAGATGGGAAATTATCAAAAGAGGTCAAAAACAAATGTTTCTACTTCATCATGCAGACTTTTATAATATATACATTCAAAAGTTTCGACTTTTTACATACTATAAAAGTCCAACCAATAAAGAGGTCATAAAAATGTTTTGATAAGGTTGAAACAATATTTAGAGAAAATTCCAAGGTTTTGAAATTTCATTGCAACCACAGTTGGGCCAAAAAGCCAAAATCTCAGAATTTGTTTGGAAAAATAAAATATTCTGAAAATATTTTGTTTCAACCTTATCAAAACCATGAGTTAAGGTTGAAATATTTTATAGGTGTGACAGAAGCAGCTTTGCTTGTCCAGCTGGGGTGTTCTCAAGCAGTGTGCTGCAGATGGCCTGTGGGAAGGATTTTCAATACATGATCATGCAACACGTATGCACTAATGCAAAAGCTAATTACATACATGGGAATTGTTAGAACTGATAATTTTGTCATGAGTACCATGACTGGGGCCCTGCTGCTGGTAATTTCACAAAGACATGAAAGCTCCAGCCAACACATGATTTTTGGGAAGCAAAAGTAGGGAATGAGAACTTCTACATGAATCCCAGTACCCTAGTGAAAAATGCACTAAAAACAAACCCACATGCCATGAGCCCTAGCCCAATGTTCTCAAACTTTTGTACTGGTGACTCCTTTCAAATAGCAAGGCTGTGAGTGCGACCCCTCCCCGCTTTTATACATTAAAAACACTTTTATATATTTAACGCCATTATAAATGCTGGATGAAAAGTGGGGTTTGGGGTGGAGGCTGACAGCTCATGACTCCCCATGTAATAACCTTGTGACCCCCTGAGGGGTCCTGACCCCCAGTTTGAGAATCCCTGTGAAGTCCTCTCCACTTGGTGTTTACACACTTTAAACATTTGCAGATTACGTTTCTTCACCCCTTTCCTACCACCAGATGCACTAAGTGACATTGTTGCCAAGTGGAACCTGACCAGGTTTCTAATCGGTGTCTTAACAGAAATTTAATAATAAAATAAAAGACTGAATAAAGTGCCAGGCCCGTCAGTGCACCAGATGCTGCACAAGATGCACAGACATTCCCATTCCTGGGAAGTCCACAATCTAAAAGCCAAAGCTCAGAGGTGACACACTGGGCAGCTTAGACCATGTTGCCGAGTTAGAATGATGGGTTGTCTATGTAGAGAACGGAGTGGCCATGGGGCTCTGTGAGGGTTAGGACTTTTTTAGATCTTGCAGAAGAAGTGGGTTTCCTGGAGGTAGCTAAATCAAGAGTAGGTGAGTGCCTCGCCCATAGTGGGGGCTATTCCAAGCATAGAGCTGGCATGGAAGGGAACACAAAGGTAACAGTGGGAGAGACAAAGGCAATGAGGCATGCTGATATGGGATAGGAGAAGAAACAAGAGCAGAGATGTTGGCAGGGTGACATTGTGCAGAACCTTCAAGGTGAGGACAAGAATCTCCAATTTGATTTGGGAGGCAACTCGGGGGGCTGGTGGGATAGGTGAGGAAAGTGATTGGGGTTGCTGCATTCTAGATGGACCAGAGGGAACTGAAATGGGAGAATGGAACAACCTGAAAGGAGGAGTTTGCTGCACCCTCACTGACACCAGCACCTCCAGAATTCTGATGAGGAATGAATTTGGGTCAGCTTTCAAAAAAAACGTTTGAGTAACTTCACCCTTTTAATCCTGGTCTAAATTAATTTAACTCAACCAAACTATGCACTTCTGTTGGTTATTGTATAGCACCCACAAGCATTAGGCGTTCAGAAGGAAAACAAACCCTGGCCCAAATTGCTTCCTGGAGTCTTAGTGATGGAAATAGATAATGAGGATATGCCAAAGGCCCCCAGATATGCCACAGTACTACTGTGCTAAATTCTGTTGAAACAAACTTAATGTTCCACATCAACATTTGTTCGTTCTGTTGCCATGAAGTGCTCTTCATTTTTCTTCCCACTGTGGGTTTTTTTCCCCCAATTTTGTAAGCCCAAAGATTAGTTTGAACAAAGAGGCCTACTAATATAACTCAAAGACTGTTAAAAGCATGTGAACAAGAAAAGTGTGGGGGCAGAAATTACACTAAGATTTTGTGTTTGAAGCTAGGCTTAATTGGTGGACAAAACACAGAGGGGATGGGCTTTCCCACACATCACTCCCTTTTGGAGTCCTAAGAAAGAGTGTTGGAAGAAAATAAGGAGGCTACCAAAATGCTGGCTAATTAAAAGACAAGAGAAGGCTTCTGCAACACGGCTGACTCAAAGACAAATTGAGAGGCATGAGCTTCACCATCATGGCTGCCACCCCCACTTTTGCCTGAAACTCCAGACCTCCTTCATCTTAATCCCGAGAGATATCCTGACCAAGATGACATCAGCACCTCCATCAGCCCCAGCTAAATCCCAATCACTATTTGCGCTGGGAGTTTTTCCTCTCTCCCATCTTATTTGTTTTATTTCCTGCCTCTCTCCTTTCTTCTGTCTAATCAGAGTGTGGCTTAGCCAGCCAAGACTCATATTTGTCAACACTGTTGTATGCCTGTGACCAGAAAGACTTGCTAATGCAATGACCTAAAGAACCTGATGCCAGCACAAGTTCACCAGGTCTCAGAGTGGCTGATAAGGCCACATGTTGTGTCCAGGTTTTTCCAGCTGTGAGGTTGGAAGCAAGAGTCAACACCAGAGAGAAACTGCATTTTCTATCTTTGCTTTTATTTCCTCGCCCCTTTTGTACATGTTTGCATTGTTTCTTTCTTTTGGGGGGCAGGGAAAAGACGGTTATCTTTAATACCATCTAAAAGACTGTCAAACAAGGGATTCTCCTCCCTCCCTTTAAGGACTCCTTACAGCTAAAAGGGAAGGGAAACAAGGTATGTTGTAAAATATTAAATAAAATAAGTCTTAACATGTCAAATGCTTTATCCCGCCCCTCCCATTTTCTGTGTCTTTAAACATGCTTTCTAACATTTTATTAATGATGTGTTTGCTGTAGTACAAAGCAAACTGTGGTCTCTGGATACTAAACCCCAAACCTTTAACTGTTTAATGTTTGACAGTTTCAAAGTCACATTAACACCTTTGAGTCTTCGGCCCCATCTATTCCATCTCAATTAATACACCACCACACCTATGGCTCATTAATGCGAATTTCACCCATGATTGTTTTCTACAAATATCTTTGAGGATGGAGTTGTTGCTTTGCTGACCAGGCAGCCTGGCTTTACTTCCCAGGCTTTTGTTCCCACAACATTACCTAGACAGCCAGGCTCAGAACCTCCTTCCCCACCACATATGCCAGGAGCTGGAGAAAGCTTGTAGCCAGTTTGGTTCCCCGGCTCCATACCATGATCCTCCATGTTGTGCTGCTCTCCAGGAAGCTCAGCTTGCCAGTCTATGCCTTGGCAAACTGTTCTCCAACTCTGGTTCCCCAATCTTCTGTTGCTTGGCTGCCTGGAACAGTGCAGGGAGTAAGCACTGTAACCCCATTAACTCCCCCTTGTGAGGAAAGCAGAGGCAGCTGCAGACTGGTCCCAGCAGAGCAGGGAGACAGAAAATGTGTCAAGCCGCTGACTTCAGCCAAATGGCAAGTTCTGTGGCTGCAGCACCCTAAAGGCCATGGTGCCCTGGATAGAACATATGAAGAGTAGAAGGGGAGACAGGTTCCAGGAGTGATTACAGGTATTCAGTGTAGACAAACAAATTCCTAGATTCCAAGGGCAGCAAGGCTCATTCTGATCATCAATCTGACCTGCATAACACAGGCCAGAGAACCGCACCCAGCGATTCCCACATCAAACTCAAAGCTTGTGGAAGAGCAAGACCATTTAAGAAAGATTCCAAGTCTTTAAATAAAGACTCCAAGTGATGGAGAACCCACCACATCCTTCAATAAGTTGTTGCAATAGTTAATTGCTCTGTCATGTTCTCGGGTGCAGTCTGGACCAGTGAGGAGTTGGTCACTGCCTGTCCCCGGACCTCAGGTGCCTCACAATGCTTTGCTGAAGTAGCACTCGGCCTGGGTTGCTCACAACCAACCTACTAAGGGTGTAACCTGCATTCTAGTAATCTGTATACTAGAATGTCCTGGTTTGGTAGGTCTGACCCCAGCAGCCTGTCTACAGCCCCGTTCTGGCTTTCATCAGGCTTGGTCACCCTGAAAGTAGTAAGTCCAACACACTCCCACTCATGATTTTCCCAAAAACATACAGTGTCCAGCCCTTTCCCCGGACAACTCAAATCTTAGCATTTGTGGCTCCTGTAAAGGGTCACTATTCCATAGTTTGCTACTTTAAATTGACCTGTTTGGTAACTCCAGTTAAACAAAACACTGAATTTGTTTAGATTAAAAAACAAAAAGTACAAGATAAGTTAGGAATGGTTATCAGCAAATAAGAGTGAAAACTCATTCAAAAGTCTAAACTTAATATAGCAAGTTTGGGCTCAAGGCTTTGTTTAAAATGGCCTCTCTCACCTACAATCTTCCAGCAGGAAATGGTTACTAACCCTCTCCTCAAGGAAGATCTCCCTCGGAGGCCCAAAGGTGTTGGTGCCTTTGTCTTCTTATGTGAAGGGAAAATCACTTGAGGTTCTCTGCCCCTTTTATAGTCCACTGGACCTTTGAAGAGGATTCTTCTGAAGGTTACTCCTCCAAATAAAGGGTTTATCCAAGCAGGAAAGGCAGCAACATGGAGTCTGGGTGTGAAGCAGGCTCCATGCTCTCCTTCCCCCACTTGTGTTTATTAAAATGCAAGTCGTTCTGTTTCCTGCCATCTCCTTCCCCTGAAGTTTTGAAGATGCTGTTTACTACTTCCATGTAGATCTAGGGAACACTTGTTAAACAGTCCAGTCCTGAACAACTTTTGCCTAGGCAGGACTGCCTGGTTTTGAACATGTGCTATCATCATCCAGGGGGATTTAATTGCTTTACATATAATGTTGCTATACACATTACACCATGATATTGACAAGTTATTAATTTCCAAATGATTCCTTGCAAGGTATATTTTGTACAGATTCTTACAATCCTGTACAGTGTGTTAATTAAGGGGAGCTTCAGATCATTCACTATGCTTTATTTCCAGCCTCAATTCATCTAGCTTCAGCTTCCAACCATTGGATTTCATTATACCTTTGTCTGCTAGATTAAAGAGCCATCTACTGTCAGCCATCTTCTCTCTATATAGGTACTTAGACTGATCAAGTCATCTTTTAATCTTCTCTTTGATAAGTTAAATAGACCATTTAAGTCTTTCACTTCAAGGTAGTTTTTCCCAGACCTTGAATCCTTCTTTAGTTTATTCTGAATCCTTTCCAAATTTTTCCAACATCCCTTTTTGTGTATTGACACCAGAACTGGCCACAGTATTCCTGCAGTGGTCTCAATAATGCTGAAGATAAAAGGATCACATTCCTACTCCTGATATTCCCTCCTCCCAACCCCACCCAAAGATCACACCTTTTAGCCACAGCATTGCACCAGGAGCTCCTATTTGGTTCATTACATCCATCACGAACCCTATGTCCTTTGCTGAGTTGCTACTATCAGGATATGGTTTCTACCCCTGCCCTCTATCTGTAAAAGTACCCTACTTTCTTCATTGCTAGAGGTCTGACCTTGCATTCTGCTGTATTAGAAAAAGAAACATTCTTACTAGCAATCCCAGTTATGCTACATAATTGACCTGTCTCAGTCGTTATTTGCTATGCCACCAGCTTGTGGCCTTCAGCAAACTTTGCCAGCAATAACTTTATGATTTCTTCCAGACATTCGTCTTGATGTCTTAATTTTTGCGGGGTAGGGAGGATTTGAGGTTGCTGCTGGGAGTCTGAGCGGAATGAGGTGAGGAGGTAGCCTGGCAAACAGGCAAGAGGAGGATAGCCTATTAGACAGAGAGATGTCTGAAGGAAGAAATTGAAAGAGATGGCAAGTCCAGGGGGCAGGGGCAGGAATTGTGAAAGGACACCAGATCAGAAACATACACAGGGACTGAGAGATGTAGGGACTTGAAGGACAAGAGACTGAATATGAGGTGCAGCCCAATGCCGTGAAGTGACATAAGGGGGTACTTATGTCATTAAGAGCTATAGGCAAAGCCTCCAAGATGGCACTACTTTTAGTCAGAATGAGGTTCCAGAAGACTGCAAGTACTATCATCCCTTTGCCTATTCATTTTGCTGAAGTTCAGAGTTTATACTGCATTGACAAACCTAGAAAAGAAAACAGGGGACAAAATAGTCTTTTCTAAGCAATTCTTCCGTAGAGTCCCTGTGAAAAGTTCTCTGGAGGGCTGAGTTGAAAGGATTCATTCTAACAAATGGAGGGTGAAAAGGTCTGTTGGACAGCAACTATTTAAATATTTGATGGCTAATAAATTAAATGTTAATTGACTAAGACAATGGATCTTCTCCCATGACAGCACACAATTAACATTTAACTTGTCATAAAATATTTACAATTATGAAATATCCAAGGGCAACAAAAATGTCTCCCCCACCAAATTATCTCAGGACGACATGTCGAGAGAATGAAAGGTCAGGCTAGTGTTCAAAGTTCCTTAAACATGAGCCAGCTACATTTTGAAAGATGTTGGGAAGGACCGTGTGGCTTTCATGGGATGCCAGCAAGTTGCTTGTTCCAGTCCAACTCAGATGGGCAGGGACCAAAAGCTATTGCTATTTGATGGCTGCTGGGCACTCTGTGTGGAATTGGTTGGGATTTCAGTCCAGTTCTCAGAGAAGAAGTGCCCATGTCACAAAACCCACCTTTGCGTTTAGCATAAGTTAGTCCCTTTTGGTTGTTTATCTCCAGGAAGTCAAGGATTGAATGGAGACTAAACTCCCCCATGGGCACTCTCTTCAGGACAGGTTGGAAGCATATTACTACTAGCATTTAACCTTGCTTGCAACCTTACTTTGTTAGGTTCTGCTTCCATGTGCACTGGAGTGCAACAACTTTGCTGTGTGCCACCATGCATAAAATTGCAGCATCAAGCCTTAGCCATATTCACTTCTGGTCAGCCAGTCTTGAGTTGTCAGTCTAGTCCTTTTCACCAGCATACAAAATAATAATAAAAAAAAACCCCACACCACACACACACACAAACCTGATCACTTTCCCAAATATCTTTCTCTACAGAGAGGTTTTTTTTTGTTTGTTTGTTTTTTATTACTTCACTGTGAGCTTGAAGAATACTTAGAGGCTCTGGGGAAAAAAAAAAAATCTAGCCAGGCCATTCACTTCAGTACCTAAACATGGATTCAGGTGTCTAACCAGAGGCACTCAAGTTTGAAAGTTCTGGCATTTGTTTTTTGCTAACTACTTCACTAGGCACTGAAGGTAAGGCTTGGGCAAAAGGAAGTCTTTGTTAAAGATTCAACATAAGAGTCCCTTCAATGAAGGTGTGAACTCACAACACACATCTAATGAGACCACCAAAGAGTCTCCCAGGAAGATCTGACTTGATATTCTGCATATTTCCAAATAAAAACAACTAAAGCAAAACAACAAACAAGTGATGGGCATGGGGAGGAATCCTTCAGTTCATCAGAACTTCACTATAGAATCAGAAATATAGGACTGGAAGGGACCTTGATAGGTCATCTAGTCTTGTTACCTACACTGAGGGAGGACTAAGTATTATGTAGAGCAGGGGTTCTCAACCTTTTTCTTTCTGAGCCCCACCCCCATTCCAACGTGCTGTAAAAACTCCACCATTCACCTGAACCACAACTATTTTTCTGCATATCCAGCAGATAAACAGCCAGGGCTGGTATTAGGGGGTATTAAGCAGGGCCCATGAAGCTTAGTTGCTTGGGCTTTTGCTTTCTGCTCTGGGATCCAGTGAATCTAACACCAGGGCTGGAGCACCCACGGAAAAAAATAGTGGGTGCTTAGCACCCACCGGCAGCCATCTCCTCCCCAATCCACCCCCTGCATCACCTTCTTCCCTTCCCAGTGCCTCCTACCCACTATCAACTGTTCTGCAGTGTGCGGGAGGCACTGTGGGGGAGAGGGAGGAGCAGAGAGAGCACCCTCAGGGGAGGAACTGGGCAGGAAGAGGCAAGGTTGGGGCAGGGCTTGGGACTGAGCAGCCCCAGGGAAATAAAAAAGATGACACTTGTATATAGAATAGTCTCAAAAAGCCTGGAGAAAAATTGACTCACTTCTGGTGCACTGCTTTTTGGGCATAGTAGGCTTTCCTCATCTAGCACCCCTTGCCAACAGCTGCTTGGCTCTGCAATGATCAGCCTCCATCTTGTGACTCAGCTCTCCAGGTAGGTTACATTTAGAGCTTCTTGAAAGGCCACTAAAAACAAATGCCAGATCCTTCCATCCAGTCTGCCATCTTCAGTTCAGGACCCAGTGGTCCATACGGCATCTTCTCAGGGTGACTAGTAGCTCATATCCCACTTTCAGAGGCTTCACACCACCTTCCTAGAGGCTGGTAGGAGAAAACAGGCTCACTCTCTACCCTAGGTTCCAGTCCAGGGACCATGCACAAGTAGTTATGGTTCACTCCAAGACTTCTTGCTCCCTGGACTTCTTCCTATGAATCCTGTCAGCAAGCTTCTTCCAGATCCTCTCAAAATTCAGCCTTCTTTCAGGGGCCAGGCTTACAAGGCTTCTCACAGCACATCCCAAACCAGAAGTATGAATTTAAAGTAGTTTCTGATCTCCTCTGGCTTGACCATCCATGGTTCCTAGATGTCCTGTGGAACACCTCCCACAGAGCCCTCCCTGGAAGTCAGGATTCTGCCCTTTTAATCAGGATCCTTACCACTAGAGCCTGCTCCATATCTCCCCTGGCCTCTTGCCAGACTTTTCTATTTAGGAGAAAGTCTCAGGGCCGACTATCCCCCTGGGCCATCCCAATCCCACAACACTCTATCTTCAGACAGCAGCCACAAAGTTTCTCCCTACTATCTGTTTCTGCTCAGACTTCCTCTATTTATATTAACCATTCAGCTCCTCTCCCATCTGAGACATATCCTTAATTGTGTCTGGTTCACACTCCAGATGTAACCAGGGTCCTTAATTGGCCTCTCTCTGTCCAGTTAACTCTTTTGGAGTCAGAATGGAGTATACACCTCAACATGCTTTATAGCAATCTGATAGGAGGGAGCCACAAGCCTGTCATGGCACAGTGCAGCCCTGAGGATCTGCTCCAAGGGATCGTCTGGAAGAGTGGCAGGTTCTTTCCAGTGCTTCCAGCATTCTGGAGCCACTTGCTATCCTAGGCTAATGGGCCACAAGAATAAAGCTGGTAAGTAGCTGCCCCTCTGTCCCCAGGCAACCACTGAATAGAAAGATCTGTGTAGGTCAGTGCTGACTTAAGTCACAATTACATGTTCAAGTAGACATCTTGAATCCAAACACCCCAGAGCTCCGGGGCATTTGGATCCAGGGTTTTGGTTCTGGCCTGTGATAAAGACAGGGCCACCTTCAAAATCTTTCTCCTCACTTCCATTCAGTGATTCCAGTGCTGTACCATGCCATGCCCTGTGGAGATTTGCATAGTTTTCCCTAATACTTCTATCTCCATCATTCCAGAGGCAGTGCAGGCAGTAGGGGACCCAATGGGAGGCACTCTGTACTTCCCCAACTTCTACTGTTTGAATGAGGAATGTTTTTATGGAAACTGAACTTTTTCTTTCTTCAGAATTCATCCACTCCTGTTGTTTATCCCCACCCCTGTGAAGTCTCCAATCCACTCACCTCAGTGGCACTGGCAGATTTTGATCAAGAGAGGACCAGCCCTGGTATAGCAAGGGTCTGGTGAAAGGCAGAACTGAGGTTCATTTGCAGAGCTGAGTGGAGAGCCCAGGACTGGAATAGTGGTGGAAGGCTCTAGGACAAGAGCGATTCTGTGGTGTGGTGATGGGGGTGTCACTGCACCTCAGTGGGTTACAGTTGAGGCTTCTAAATTCAGGACAAATGGCTGAGAAATAAGGCAGACTCATCCCAAACTGGTGGTTATTCTCTCATCAGATTATACCACCCCAGTAACAAAAATAAACGTCTGTCTCACCACACCGGTTAACAGGAAGTCGTCTTAGGCATTCCAGCTCTTGGCTTGCCACCCAGACACTAGACTCTATGATGAGTGGTTATTGAAAGCCAATTTAATCAAAGATAAGGTTCTTCTAATCCCAAGAGATCAGCCACTTAGCCAGGTCAATATAGAACTCAGATCTTACCCAATAATCATGCTGATGTCAATCCTTTAGTAACTAAAAGCCAAAGGTGTAATAATATAATCCAAGAAGAAGAGAATTAATAATGGTTACTAGAGCATATGCATACAAACAATTGCAAGTCCTTATATCAAGTTTGTAGCAGTGACGGAACAGACTACTGTCTTGTAAAGTCTCTCTGGTAACTTCCAAAGGATTGGAAAGTCCATAGTTCAAAACACTCCTTTAAGTTGTAAATCCACAGGCAGGAAAAAGGCAACATGGAGATATCTCAGCCATCTTTTATATCTTCTGCCATGTGCCTGAAAATTAACTATCTCAAAACAAATCTCACAGCCTGGTTTGTGGAAAGTTATTGGATCACGATGAAGTCCAGGGTCACATGAGCATATCCTCACATGGCTTGATGACTCACAGGGGGTGGCCATTGCACATATTCTTGATGAGGTGTCCACAGGAAGAGCTATCTCAGTGGAATGAGTTTCTTCTATGACCTATTGTGAGAGCTAAGTGTCTTTGATGGGCCATTAACACATAGTTGTCTGGCCTTGATGTACATTTTATTTGGTGGGCATTACCCAGGAATACGGCATATATGTATGATGTCAGAACATAGCCAATATTCATACTTTCAGATACAAGAATGTTACATGTGTATAAACAGGATAATCATACTTAACAAAGCATAACTTTTCCACATGACATTCTTTGTACAAGATTTGTTACAATGGTAGAAGAGTGGCAATGTCAATTATATACATGGTCATATTCGGTCATAGCTAGGGCCCTACCAAATTCACGGTCGTGAAAATGGCGTCACGGACCATGAAATCTGATCTCCCCACCATGAAATCTGGTCTTGTGTGTGCTTTTACCCTATACTATACAGATGTCATGGGGGATACCAGAGTGTCTCAAAATGAGTGTCCTGACCCAAAAGGAAGTTGCAGGGAGATTGCAAAGTTATTTTAGGGGGGCTGTGGTATTGCCACCTTTACCTCTGCGCGGCTACCTTCAGAATTTGATGGCCAGAGAGTGGCATCTGCTAAATGAAGGCCCAGCTCTTCAGGCAGCAGCACCGAAGTAAGGGTGGCAATACCATCCCATGCCATCCTTAGTTCTGTGCCTCTGCTGGCAGTGGTGCTGCCTTCAGAGCTGGGACCCCAGTCAGCAGCCACTGCTCTCCAGCTGCCCAGCTCTGATGGCAACGCCGCCACCAGCAGCAGCACAGAAGTAAGGGCAGCAATACCACAACCCCGCCCTACACTAACCTTGCCCCCCCCCCCCAACTCTTTTTTGGGTCAGGATCTCTACTGTGACATTTCTGATTCAAATAGCTGAAATTGTGAAATTTGCAATTTTTAAACTCCTATGACTGTGAAATTGCCCCAAATGGATCGTGAATTTGATAGGGCCCTAATCACAGAGCATCACAGAGGACAGGACTGGAACATCAGAGAGTGCTGCAGGGCAGGAGTGTGGGGCGTTGGCAGAGCTGGGTGGTGTGCCCAGCACTGGAATAGCAGGGGCTGCTGCAGGTCTGGATTGAGAGGTATTGGCATAGTTTGGGATGGGGAAGGGAAGTTTGCAGGGCCTTTCTCCTGGCCCTGGCTCATGCTGTCAGCGACCAGCAGATTAAGAATCATGTAACGCCTGTTCTTTCCTCACACTGAAGGGACTTCTTTCCCAGCCTTGTTTGTTCAATTGCCTGAGCATGGCCTGTTCTCCTGAAAGTGGCAGATTCCCATCTCTGCCACTTACCTGTCCATTGGGTCCAGCATGGTGGCGGGTCCCCATAATAGCACAGTAGATCAGTGTCACACCTAATTACCACTCTCAAAGGAATGAGCCCATTATGGAGCCGAGCTGACACCAGAGCTGCATACTAATTGGGGAGCTGTCTCGGAGGATATTAATTAGGGGCGACACTTTTAGGGCAAGTTCTATTTTCCCTCTTCGTGTCCCATTGGAGCCATGCTATGCAATGCACATACAATAAAAAGACTAGATGGGGAGGGATGGGGAAGCCCAGTTCTGCATCAAATGACGAGGCTGGAAAAATAAGAGCATTAGCCATCCCTTTTAGGAGCTGCTGCTATCTCATGAAAAACTTTGAAAAGCAGTGTTTGTGATGGCAAATCATTGTCATGCATTGTATGCAGCAATCCAGCAGTGCCAGCTAGTGGTTAGGGCACATGTCCGGGAACCTGGACCTCCTAAAGTCTAGTCCCAGCTCTGAAACTGACTCTATTCTGTGACCTTGGGCAAGTCACTGCACTTCTCCGTGCTCTATTTCTTCCTTTGTGAAATGGGGAGAATGCAGCGCTATCTCACATAAACACCAAGGGAAGAGGTGGGATCCACAAAAGGGAGTTAGGTGTTGCAACACCAAGCATCATGATAGAGTGACTGGAACAGGAGGACTGGACTCTGGGTCCTCCACTTCTTAGGCAGGTGTCCTAACCACTGGACTAAAGAGTTTCACTTTCTTGTGTAGTCTCACTTTGGCCCAGTGACTGTTAATTGTTTAATCCACAGTGGGATCAGTGGTTCTCAAATTATTGTACTGGTGACCCCTTTCACATAGCAAGCCTCTGAGTGTGACCCCTCTTATAAATTAAAAACACTTTTTTACATATTTAACTCCATTATAAATGTTGGAGGCAAGGCAAGGTTTGGGGTGGAGGCTGACAGCTTGCGACCCCCCATGTAATAACCTCATGACCCCCCGAGGCGTCCCGACCCCCAGTTTGAGAACCCCTGGTGGAACAGCTTCAACATGAAACAGTGTGTGTGTTGGGGGGTCTTCTATTAGAGTATCCTACAGCTCAGTGGTTCGAGCCCTCTTCTAAGAGGTGGGAGATTCCTTTGTTCAAATCCTTTCTTCCCCATCTTGAAAAATCTTAGTCTTCCCCCATCCCCACTGGGCAAAAAAATTATAAGGTGGGCACTACCTCCTTCTTTGGATTTTGAATGGGACCCAAACTCATAAGCATGCTCAGAGGCCACTTCCTTCGTCGGGCTCTGCACACAACTTGAGCAGCCAAATATCTGCCTTCCTCTGATTCATGGATTGCTCTGAGACTTACATACACAGACAGATTAGGGATTTGTGGGGCCCTGGTCCAGAACAAGTAGGGGACCCCTCCCCACACCTTCCACCTGCAATCCCTCCACCCGGGCACTCCGGCTGGGGAGTGGGGTCAGGGCATGGCGGCTTTCCCTGCTCCCTGGCAGGTGCCGTGCAGGCAGAGCAGGGCAAATCCCCACACTCCGATCCCACTTCCTGGCATGAGTGCTGGGTAGAGTGGTTTGGGTGTGGGAGTGCCTATTTTTTCTCCTGGGCATAGGCCCCATTGGCCCAGTGGCTAATCCACCACCACTAACATGGGAGATAGGCTTGGGAACATCTAGCAGGAGGCAGCAGTGTTCATGCTCAGAGGCAGAAACATAGGTGCAGAGTGAATTTTTACCTTGAAAACAGCCACCAAGCAATTTCAGGTGCCTACAGGATTCAACAGGAGTTTTGTGGATCATGATGGAGCCAAAATTTGAGACTTATGTGCCTAAATCCCAGACTTAGGCACTAAATCTGGGGTGTTGGCACTAAAGTAGCTTTGTAGATCTGGGCCTTCGCAATCTTCAGTGTCAAAGCTATGAACAGAAGGACAAATTCCATCAGTTCCATCAGCACAAATCTGCCAAGTCAGCAGAGTTGGAGGTGTGTAGCTGACCCTGAATCTGGACATAGATTTTAAAGCACTTTACAGATTGCTAAGTATTGTAAAGGCAGGAGGATGGTTTCTGGTGGGAAATAAGCAGCCGGAGCAATGGAACTCTAAAGAAATGAAGATCCTATTTACAAATGTATGTCACATCTTTCTTCCCTGAGAATCCTGAACAGCTTTATACATTATATATGTGTTTCTGTATGATTCACACATCTCTCTATATATGAATCATTTCACCCACTACTAAATTTCAGCCACCCTACTTATTATATTTCTAGTGCATTCCTCCCAGTACTTTCTGGATACCACACAAAACAAAGAGATACATGTAAGAATTGCTAGACTGAAAATCAGGTCAATGGTCCATCTAGTCCAGTATCCTCTCTCTAAGATCAGCGCCAGATGTTTCAGAGGAAGAGTTAAAATCCCTGTAATGTACAATTATGCAATTAAAAGCCTGCCTGTAAGGGAAGTTTCATCCAAAATCCCATCAGTTAATAATTGACTGATGCCCTGAAGCATGAGGGTTTATATTCCTTATACATTTTTATCTTGTCTGATGTAATTGTGGATGTTATTATCTATATAAATGTCTAGTCCTCTTTTGAATTCTGCAAAGCTCTTGACCTCAGTGGTATCATGTGGCAATGAGTTCCACAGGTTAATGACACCATGTGTAAAAAAAGGATTTGCTTGTACAAATTTTAAATATGTTGCTGTTTGATGACCCCTTGCTAAACCATTATCCTTTTATAATGCAGAACCCTCCATTTCAGCTACTGTCTTAAAGAGGTCAGCTGCAGCAGCTGATTTCCAAAAGTGACTTGTTAGAGGTGACACAGTTAATGAGAAACAACAGGGTAAAGATGAGAATTTTTCCCTCACCTTAGAAATTGAAAGATTTTGGAATCAGTCTGCTTTATTTTTGTCATGGTGAGCATTTTGTTCAGGCTCTTATGGCTATCATGACTGACATGGTAGCTCATTGGCAGTCTTGCAGCCAGATCCACCATCATCTCAAGAAGCCAGCAGGACTCTGTCATTTGCTTTCAAACATTGAATTTGTCCTGGAACTTGCACTCTCTAGGGGTGCACTCAATCAAGTCCATGTTTGGCGTGGAGTCTCACCTGCATCTAAAGGTTGGATGCAGAGAGACTCCTCCTTTTCTTCACATCTTTGTGTACTTGTGAATCACCAGCAGACCAGTCAAGTTGGTCCAACAACATTATCCAGTTAAATTTCAGTGATAAAACAAAATGGGTGCTTTGGCTGCAGTCAGATTATGGAAAATGCTGGTTGTATTGTGCTTTCTATATAGGTTCTTATATTGATCTCATCGCCACAGTATCTGAGAGCTTTCCAGGGGTACATTAAGTGATATGACTAATATCTCATGTGTGGCTTGTTCTCTCTCTTCCTCTCCACAGGGGGAGAACTGAATGTATAGTGTAGCATTTTGCTCTGGTAGGAATTGGTGTGTTTGTTTGTTAACTGTACGTGCTGATGTGTATCTAGGTTGGAGAAATGCACCTTGCACTTGGAGCTGAAGGTGGTGAGGTTTGCTATGTCCCTCAGCCCCTGTGGAAGGTCATGCCACAGACTTTGACCAGCCCCCATGTCTCCTGCCAGACGAGCTTCACCTTTGTGGTAGACAGTTCCTTTGCACCTGAGGAGCAGAGTCTGACTAGTCATAGAATCATAGGACTGGAAGGGACCTCGTGAGATCATCTAGTGCAGTCCCCTGGACTCATAGCAGGACTAAGTATTATCTAGGTCATCCCTGACAGGTGTTTTTTAAGAGCAGGTTAGAAATCTCCAATGATGGAGACTCCACAATCTAACGTGAGCTTGAGTTTATGGTTGCTATTGTTTTTATCACGAGAGCACAGAGCAGACATGTGCTTCCAGAAAAATTCTGATCCTGAACTCATGGGAGGGCTGCGGGTGATTTCCGGGTAGAGTCATCCCATCTCCTAATGCTACTAAGCCACCCATGCTGCAGATGACCTATACCAGGGCTCCCCCATATACTTTAGAAGTACAAATGTTCTGTCTTTGGATTGGATCAGATGGCACCAAACAATGAGCTTGTTTAAGAAATAAACCTTCCAGAGGAAGGAGGCCCACTCATGCTTTTAGACCCAGAAGGGCCAGGCTCAGTCCCTGCAATAACACATCCAAAGGTGCCATTACACCATACACAAAGAGGGACCATAGACTTGCAGCCTGCCTCCATGTTATTTTAAGTTGAGGTAAACAACCAAGCAAGGACCAAAGTCGTCTTTACAAGGGAGCGCAGTGTGTGCTTTCCCCATAATGACCTGCATCTACCATGCCTCATAAAAGAGTACCTTCTCCACAAGCCGGACAGGGTAACATTCAGAAGCTATGTAACTACAGTACTCATGCCGCAATGGAGTGCTGAGTTGGTGCCCGCTGAAAATACATGTCCTTCCAGTGTTCTGGTTGCCAATAAAGGGTCCTCCTCCCCCCATCACCTCCTACCATCTTGATTCACCAAAAGCGGAGGCCCTTGCAGCAAAGGCTGATGTGAGGAGAAGGGGTTGCAATATGTTCATTAACCAGAGCTGGTGAGCAAGGTCCTTGTCTATGCCCATCACTCTGCAAACCACCCTCCCTTGCTGAGTGCCGTCAAACTAAAACAGTCTGGTCTCAGCACTTAAGGAATGAAAGTGAACCATGCTTAATGGCCTCTGCCCAGACTATGCAGCCTTGGACAGCTACAGGAAGCAGCATCCTTTGAATCATCATTGATTTTTTTCAGTCAGGATCCAGAGTCTTCAGCAAACTAGGAAATTAAATACACATTGAAAAAAGGGGTTAGGGGGACATCTGCGTCCACCCTCAGTGGGGCTGTCTCTGTACCTCCCCACACTTAGAGCCTCTCTACCCACACTGGGAGGGGCTGTCTCTGTTCCCTCCCCCAAGTTTCCTCTGCCCCATACTGGGACAGAATAACATGCCAGGAAGATTTGCCCCAGCTGCTGTTCTAGAGAGTCCCGCCTTCCTTTCCAGCTGATGCTCTGGCACTAGGGAGCAATACACTGAGTTTTATTTCTTACAGTCGCGGTGGAAAGTGAACATAAAACCACTCAGGAAAAATAATCTGCAAAGTGAAACAATTGTTCCAGCTCGCTTCCAATGCCAGTGGATACTGGCATTGGCCTGCTTCTTCTGTCACTGTTTTCATGAATGAGACAGTCTCAGCCCACCAAGGGGCCAAGCCTATATTTCTGGAACCCAAAGCCTCTGTTCCAAACTGAGGTGCTTTATCACATTTCTCTGTGCAGCTCTCCAGAAAGGAATGTTGTTCCACAGGCTATTCATTGATTTATAGGACCCACTGCTAATCCTAAAGTGCTTCCCAACACCATAAACTATCCATGTTACAGGGATTAGAGCTGAGCAAATAATTCACACCATATCATTTATTCAATAAGTTTCATCTGTTTTTCTATTCGTGAACTGTCTGCCAACAGAAAGCCAAATTCCAGAATTTGTTCATTGGTCAAAATTGTCCATGAATTTCCCCCTGCTCTCCATGGACAGTTTGTTCTGAATAGCTTCAATTCAATGCTTGGTTGGCTTAACTGCAGCTGTCTTGTGCGCCTGCCTCCACTGTGGATGGAAATTGGCTTTCAAATGTGAAATAATATTCACAGTGAATTTCTTCCTCTCTTCACTCAACCCTGGTAGGAGTTGGAACATTCCACCCAGCTGTGTTGGCTTAACAGGTCACAGCCACACCGTAAGGCAGAAAGCGAAGTACAGCATATCCAGGGGCAATGTAGGAGACAGGATGGAAATACCCAGTGGGAAGGGAGGAAGACACCAAAGTTAGCATTCTCAGTGTGGGGGGGATGTCCCAGTGGTTGGAGGGCAGCATCTCTGGCAGTAAAGCACCCTGTAACCCAGTGCCGGGGTATTTATTCAGTAGTGGCTCAAGGAAGAGGGTTGCCTATTGAATCACTAGCACCACTTTCTGCAGCAACCTGGGTTTGCCATGGCAGCGTCCCATCCAAGCCCTGACCCAGACCAAGCCATCAAAGCTGCTGTGATCGATCACAGTCACAATCCAAGTCAGTTCTGTTTCCTCTAGTAGGGTCACGTCTCAGATCCTTTATGAAGAGAAAAGAGGATTTAGCTTCCAGCTCTTGTCTGGACTAGCTTCCTCTTTCAGGATTGGCTTTAGGGGGTTAAATATCCAGCATATTTCCTTGGGGAGAGTTTGTAAGCCTCTTTCCCTCTCTATAGAAAAAGTAGATGAAGAAGAACATAACATGTCGTAAACACTAGCTTGGAAGTTTGAGCTACTGTTGAACAAGCCTGCAGGCTTCTTTCTTCCTGTTATCTGTCTCCAGCAGATGTTCTTCACATCAGTTCACCGTGTTGTGGTCCCTACTGCTGCCACAATTGCTGAATACAGCTGCTCCTCGCACAGTGGCTCTGAACAACAGAGTCACACCTGCTGCTCTTCTCCTTCCAGCTTTCACTCTGCAGCACCCTAGGGTGACCAGACAGCAAATGTGAAAAATCGGGACTCGGGGTGGGGGCTAATAGGAACCTACACAAGCAAAAGCCCCAAAAACTGAGACTGTCCCTATAAAATCGGGACATCTGGTCCCCCTACAGCACCCTGAAAACTTAATTGAAGCCTTGAGAAGAATTGTGTGTGTCTCATACATAGCTCTTTTGGCCAGGGTGATAGTTTCAGAGGCAGCTGTGACACCTGGCTTCTGAGGGCTTGTGTGCTAGTACTTCAGCCCTCCCTCCTTCTCAGTGAGTATATTAATTGCTCCTTATAGCAGCTTTAGTGAGGAGGTGAAAGTCCATGGGTATCTTCCTTGTAAACATTATAAAGACCTGCTGTACTGTAGTATTCAGACAAACTCATGGACACTGAGGTGACAATGATTATAGCTGGTTAGAAAATGGAGGTTTGAACACAGAGAATTTAGACTTTTTTGATGGAAAACCCAAGACCCCCAAAAAGAGAAGAAAACTAAATAGAAGGCAGCCAAAAACAAACCAATCAGTAAATACATTCCGCTGATAACTGCCACACACACAAAGAAGTTTTCCACTGAAAAATTATTTTCCCCAAGCAAAACAGACAGTTTCCATGAAAATTTGTTTAGTCAAAAACCCAATTTTCCACTGAATATTATTATTTATAATAAATGATATGCCCAGCAATTCTTGAGCAGCCCTTGTAATAATGAATGATCCCTTTCAGACAACAATCCCAAAGGGCTTATGGCCAACAGAAAAGAGATGGATCTCAACAATACCTGCCAAGCCCAGCCACCACTCTTCCTGGCCACTGCTAAAACCCTCGTCCAGGCCCCATCATCTGATGACTTGACAACTGCAACCTCTCTGACCCTGAACCGCTCACCCTCCCCTCCCTACAATCTTTCCAAGCTGCTGCCGCAAAAAATCTTCCCCATTACCTGCTGTCCTGACCCCATCCAGCCCTTCTTCAGATCCTTTCATTGGTTCTTCTTCAGCTTGCAAGTCTAATTCAAGAATCTTGTCCCTACCTTGAAAACCCATCAGCCACCTACCTCTCTGTTCTCATCTCTTTTCACTTACTCTTCCTCAGAGCCCCTCTGCTCTGCTTGAGCCTTACAGCCAAGCATCCTTTGACCCATCATTTCGCTCCAAGAGAATCCCTCTCCCTGAAACTGCCTCCTTGAGTCCATCTGCCAGGCCAAATGGCCTCCACCCTTTTTTCCTTCAAGTTTCTCCTGAATACATACCCCTGCCACAAAGCCTGTAATCCCAAGCTCTCTCCTCAAAAGAGCATGAACAAAAGCTAACGCATCGTACTGCAAAACATGGACCCAACAAGGCACATGCCTGACATGTCTGGTCAGTGACAATACTTCCCGTTGTCTCTTTCCCACACCTTTTCTCTGCACATTTTTGATTCAGGCTGTATGTTCCCTGAAGCAGTAACCTGGTCTTCATCCATATATAAATGCGCCAACCACACTTTTGGGCACTACAAAAAGAATAATAACGTCACCCAATCCTGTATTACAACCTCCTCTGGGGTGGAATGCAGTAGCTGTTGAACAGTGTACAGCAATGCTACACAACAGTGCAGGGCAGGAAGTGAGGGAGATCCTTGTAACTAGTTAACATTGCAAGAGAGTGTTTATGGCAGCAGAATAATTGCCCTAACTGCAGTTTTCATTTTGCCAGGCCCCCTCAGGTCAGGGCCCTATTCTTGTGAAAAGCATGATAGGATTTTTCTAGTCAGAGCCAGAACAAACTTTACACCCCATTGCAAAAGACAGCACTGCGATCAGCACAGCACCCTAGCATCACAGTGTGGGGTAGGGGAAAGGGAAGCGGTGCTAGCTCAGAGGAATACCACATATGGGATCCCCAGTAGTCCTTTCTGCATCACGATGCCCCCACAGCAACACACTGGGCTGTTGCATCCCAGACCACCTCAGACAGAGCAGCGCTCCCTTCTGAATCTCCATCACCACTTCCAATAGCACCCTGAGGTTTTCTTTCCCTTTGTGACCTTGAGCGATCTGAAGGTCACAGCACAAGGTGGTGGGAGTGCAGGGAGGTATTCCGCACTTTAATACACAGGGTTAAGGGAACAATTGCCAAGCCATTGTACTGGAACAGAAGAAAAAGGTGCGTTGCTGGCAGCGCTTTCTCTTCGGAGCTTTTCAAAACGATGAGTCGGGAGAGATTTAGCTTAAATTAGGTTTACAAATAGTCCAGTGAATAGGGAAATGAGCTGCATATGCTACATGTTAAAGTGTCACCATCACGTGGCCCAATGTGACTGGGATTTGGAATGGAGCCAGGGCCTGAAGATTAGGTGCAAAATGCTGTCAGTCAGAAGCAGGTTGGAAGGTAGTTCTGGCTGCTGCTTAGCACAGGGTGTCAAACTGCTTGACAAGACTGCCCCCCAGTGGCAGGCTCTAGCCTTTGTTTTTTTGCTTGGCGAAGTAACCTGCGGAGGAGAATATTAATCATAGCCTGGCGCAACCCTGGACCGAACAGCAGAGCCAGCAACAGGATGCCCCTGGAGAGTCAGAGTGGCCCAGGCCACTGTGATAAAAGGCGTGTCTAGGTGACCATGAAAGAAATGGTGCTTTTCAAGGTTTAAAGTGCAGTAATGGTCCGGAGGAAAAGTCTATTAAAATGACAACTTGGTGCTCTCTATTTATTCCCTGTCACAGAGATTTATTCTCCATCCAAAGAAGATTTTTCCTAACGGCTGCCACTGCAGGCTCCATCTGGCAGCTGAACATAAAGCTGTGGCTTTTCAGCCTTTTAATAAGCAAATGGGCTGGTCGTGGAAGCTGCTGCTCTGACAGTCCTGGAGACTGAAGACCTCTATCCACAGGAGAGGCACAGCATCATAACTAGCTTCCACCACTCCCTGCCCCTGCCAGTGTGCCTCCCTCTTGGCTGCAGGGACCCTCCCATAGGGCTCAGCGGATAATTTGATCTCCGTGGCCCATTCAGCCCTTGGCCTCTTTGCTGAGTCTGCCAGCTGAGAGGAGGGGCAATTAGCGTCAGCTGGCTATTTTCATGACTTGTTACCATCCTCCACTGATGGTGCATAGGATGAAAGCTGATCAAAAATCCCATTTTAGGGAGAGAGAGTTAGAGCAAGGTATAATCTCCCCATACATGCCTTCAAAGTTGTCACTAGAAGTCCTACTGCAAGTGATTGGGACTTAGAAGTCTTAGCCTGTCCTGAAGCTCTGCCTGCTGGGGATGAAACAAAATACCCAGGACCAAAGCCTATGGGAAAGCAGTTCCCTGATAAAGAGGAGTATCAACCAGTGAATGGGGAAAACTCATCTAGGAATCCTCCAGTCTGAAATAAGAGCCCCTAACCTCCACAGGGGCTGGGTAGAGGGATTCAGCGTCTACACAGAGTCCCTCCCGCAGCAGGGAATCCTGGAAATAAAGAGGGAATCGCTCTCTGAAGTGTCTGTTCATAGTGGGCTTCCTTCCCAGCGTCTGCAAGAATCAAGCACCTGCAAGTACATAAGGTAACATATATGTGGGGCCTCAGAGGCACATATCTAATTCTGGCTGCATGTTTTGTTGATAAACTGAAAACCTTTGGCAATCGAAACCTGAAAGTTGTCAGCTTTCAAAAATATAAAACCAAACCAAAAGGTTCCATTTTGGGAGGTTTGAAGAAAACCAGAAGAATTCCATGGAAAATGGTGAAGAAAACAAAACATTTATTTTCTTTGCCATTTTGCACAGAAAATAGAATATATTGTTTTGCCTAGTCCGAGAGGCCTTCTAGCGATGGTTGTGGAGAGGGACTCTTGACTTTGCTTTAATCCTTGCACTTCCACAGACTCTCTGTGTGACTGAAGGCCAGTCACTTAGTCTGGCTGTAACTCAGTTTCCCACTCTGTACAATGGCACATCTGTACCTCAGAGGGGCCTTGTGAAGATCAGTCTGTTAATTATGAGGCACAAAAGCCATGTAAGTACTTTAGCTGTGCAGATAATATAGCTAGTAATGGGTTAAGGAGCCTTTCACCGTGTGTGTTTGGTGATTGAATGTTGTCACAGGCAGACAGCTGTTCACAGCCTGTGCAAATTGAGTTGATGGTTTCAGTTCTGGGAGCTTGAATCTGTACCCTAGAAAGTACTGCCACTAATTAGGCCCCTTACTGCAGTCTAAGCCAAGAGGTCAAGGACTGATTGGTCCAGAGAGAGTAAACCCTTTCCTGGCCCTTGAAAGCAACCTGTCAGGAGTGGTGAAACTAAATGATCCTGTTCTCTGAGCTGGTTACAATTTGGAGGGGCAGACTCAGCCTTCTGATTGGTTCTAGGGTTTTGCCTCAGTTTCCTTAGAACCCCAAAACATCTATTCACCACACCACTTGGCCAGAGCCAGGGAGTGGGGCACTGCTCCTTTAACAGGCGGGGGTTCAAGTAAGAGAGCAAAATGGTCTCTGAGCCACCGGGTGATAGGGTATTCACCCAACAGGATCAGACTGGAAGGGGTTAAGGTGGCCAGGTAGGCCAATTAACTGCCCCAGATGCACCTGGGGGAAGGGGGAAAAAACGGACAACAGGGAGTTGATTAAAGGAGGCACAGCTGGGCAGAAATAGGCAGAGCCTATAAAACCCAGGAGCTGAGGCCAGATAGGGCTATGGGGAAGGAGCAATCATGGTTGGGGGAGTGTTTAGGGACTGCTGGGAAAGACTGCAGCTATTCTGAAAGAAGGAAGTTGAAATGGTTGCTTTATTGGTGGAGAGCACAATTGATTTATTGGGGGAATGAAACTGACCCCTTTTGGGGGAGGAAATTTCAGATTTTGTGGGGCAAACACTCATGTCCTTGCTGTTTTGGGGCATGGTGGGTATTGTACATAATTCTCAACCCTCAAACCTCCTCTGTAGGTTTGTGCCAGAAATAGCTCCTGTGTTTCCAGATGGCCTTTGGACACCGACAAGATGATCATTCCCCAGCTTCCGTTTGCCCTAGAGACTGGTATGGGTGAGAAAAATCTTTGGACAACTCTGGGCTCAGCACAAGAATAAGAGAACTGGGGAAAGGAAAGGAGAACCCATGAAAACCAGGTGCCAGAGAGAACTGGGGCAGGGAAGAGGATCAAGGAAGTGGGGGGAGGGGAGGAGCACACTGGCAGTGGTGGGTTAGCCACTGGGGCAATGGGGCCTTTGCCTAGGGGGTGCCTGGAAAAATGGGCACTGCCATGCCCTGATCTGCTCTGCCCAGTGATCTTGCTGGAGAGCAGGGGAGGCCCCTGTGCCCTGACCCCATTTCCCTGGCAGGGATGCTGGAGGGGGTACTTGCTGTGGCCCAGGGCCCCACAAACCCCAGTCTGCCTCTGCACACAGGGAGGCATTTGAGGGAAGTAAAGAGAAGAAATGCAGGGAATGAGGCAAGAAGACTACGGGGAGGGGACTGGAGAAAGGAACCAGAAAGTGGAAGGAGTGAGAAAGAGGGGGAGAGAAATAAGGGAGCCCATCAGCATTAGGCTGAAAGGAGCTAGTGGGAGAGAGAAGCAAGAGAAAATAATGCCTCTTCTGCCCAAAGAGGAAGGACAAAGGCGGGGGTGGGGGAAGAGAAGCTGAGAAAAAGGCACAAAAGGGCAGGGGAGATAAGATATTGGGGGCTAGAGAAGAAAGATTTAAAACAAATAAAAGGAAGTTGTTCTTCACACAGCGCACAGTCAACCTGTGGAACTCCTTGCCTGAGGAGGTTGTGAAGCCTAGGACTATAACAGGGTTTAAAATGGAAGTGGATAAATTCACGGAGGTTAAGTCCATTAATGACTATTAGCCAAGATGGGTAAGGAATGGTGTCCCTAGCCTCTGTTTGTCAGGGGGTGGAGTGGAAATGGATGGCAGGAGACAGATCATTTGATCATTACCTGTTAGGTTCACTCACTCCAAAACACCTGGCAGTGGCCACTGTCAGTAGATAGGATCCTGGGCTAGACGGACCTTTGGTCTGAGCCAGTACAGCCTTTCTTATGTAAAGGCAGGGGTGCCTAGGCAGGAGAGGGTGAGATCCATCCATTCAGGATGGAAGAGCATAGGACAAGGATTGCTGTGCCATGGGGATTTGTTTTGAAAAGACCGAGATGAGGCACGTGTATGGGGACAGCACTGAGGGGGCTGGTGCTGCCCATGCTGGGGCTGTTCTGTGGAGAGGGGTCTTCAGCATGGTACTATTTGTTGGAACTTAACTAACTTCAAAAATCTCCCCAAACTCCCCTCGAGAGAGTTCTCTGGTGCTACATAGTCAGCACCTACGAAAGCTACTAACAGAGGGTCTTGTTTAACTCAATTAGCAGGGGGTCTGGCAATGGAGTGGAAGGTCTTAGCTTGTATCTTGGGTAAAGATGGATGTCTGCATGCATGTGATCTAATCAAAGATTGGCAAATCCTGTGGCTGATGCAGAACCAATAGCAGTCCTGGTTCTGCTGCACAGAACAGCCATTCTCCTTTAGCCCTGGTGAGTGGGCATGTCAGAAACCCATTTTAACTCCCAACCCTGCAAGCCCCCTGGTCACATGTGGATCATATCCCCACATGCTGGGGCTCTGCTTCAGTCTGTGGAGAGCTGGTGTACTTAGCTCATGTGCTGCTGGTGCAGTTGTTTTAATAACTAACTTGCTGAGTGACCTTGCACAAGTGTTTCATCCTGGTGCCTCAGTTTCCCCACTGATACAATGGAAATAAGGGAGGGGATTATAACATTTTCAGCTTGAATAACAGTGCTAAGTATGATTGTTAATCCATGCACCTTTGAATGGCAGGGGGTCTATATTCTCCCCCTAGCTCAATGCCTGTTGAACTCGTATTTGAGAATATGGCTCCTCTCTAGCCTGTTTCCCCAAGAACACAAGTGGTGTTTCACCCTTCTGCTCCAGAAAAGAAAGCTGGAATCTCCTCTTAAGTCTAAGTGGGGAATGGGCAGCGGGGAGCATGCACAAGGTGTGTTTTACTACAAAGTCCAGCTGTGGCCATGAAGAGCACACATTGCTCTTCTTTGGTTAGGAACCAGCTACCTGGGGCCTGATTTTGCCTCTTGCAGAATGTGAGTAGCTCCTGCTGATTTTACTGGAAGTTACTTGTATCCTGTGGGGTGAGAGCAGAGCTCCCAGTGAGCATTTGACTCAGTGGGTCTAATCTGTTTCTGTGTAAACTCTGAACAGCTGGGTTTGGTATTTTATAGCCCAGCTGGGCTTGGGACCAAGGGTAAGAGCAGTGGGACATCTCCCCATTACAGAGCTTGCTTAGGACCAACTCCCAGCACTTCCTTACTGTGCCTTTCCTAATTTCTGGGTAAATGGGTTAACTAGCCTTGTAGCTCTCTCCAGCCCATTCCCAATCTATCAGTCAGGCACAGCTTTCAAAGTCAGCTTTACTCCCAGGCAAATAACTGGGGCTCCAGTGACCAGAGTGTTGGTTTACCTGCTGTTGCCCCGCCCTCTGTCTCAGTTCATTTTGCAAACGATCCAGCAGCTCACCTTTGTTCTCTGACTATTTGGTGAACCCAAGCAGAACACAAATGAATTAGTAAAGTGTGGCTTGTTTGTGAATAATTCATGAAGAGCAAAACTTCTTAAGGAAAAAAAATCTATATAGCTCCAATTTCAAATACCCCTCAAGCACCCAGGAGTTCCCAGGTGAGAGCTTGAGTTGGGCCTGTAATCATAGATTCCAAGGCTGTACGGGATCATTCTGATCATGTGTAACAGAGACCATAGAAATTCTCCTCCAAAATAATTCCTAGAGCAGATCTTGTACAAAAAAATCTGATCTTGATTTAAAAATGGTCAGTGATGGAGAATCCACCACAACTCTCGGTAAGTTGTTTCAACGGTTAATTACTTACCACTCAAAATTTACACTTTAGTTCTGATCTGACTTTGTCTAGCTTCAACATCCAGCCATTGGATCATGTTACACCCTTTTCTGCTGGACTGAGGAACTAAGAAATATCTGTTCCCCTTGTAATTACTTACAGACTGAGGTAATCACTCCTTAATCTTTGTTAAGCAAAATAGATTGAACTCCCTGAGTCTATCGCTAGAAGCCATGTTTTCTAATCCTTTAATTATTCTTCTGGCTCTTCTCTGAACTCTCTCCAGTTTACCAACATCTTTCTTGAATTGTGGGCACCAGAAGTGGACCCAGAGTTCCAGAAGTGGTTGTACCAGTGCCAAATATAGAAGTAAAAATCTTTTTAATTCTATTCAAGATTCCCCTGTTTATGCATCCCAGGGTAGTACAGTATTAGCTCTTTTGGCCACAGCATCACACTGGAAGCTCATGGTCAGCTAATTATGCACCATGACCCACCAAATCTTTGGAGTTCCTGTTTCCCAGGACAGAGTCCCTGTCCTGGAAGTATGGTCTACGTTCTTTGTTCCTAGGATGTATACCTTTACATCTAGCCCTATTAAAAAACATAATGTGTTTGTCCCAGCTTACAAATGATCCGGATCACTCTGTATCAGTGACCTGTCCTCTTTATTATTTACCACTCCTCCAATTTTTCGTCTTATCTGACAACTTTAGCAGTGGTGATTTTATGTTGTCTTCCAACTCTTTAATAAAAATATTAAACAGTGTAGGGACGAGAACCGATCTCTGTGGAATGCACCCAATTCCCTGTTTAGTTACCTTTTGAGACCAATCAGTTAGCCACTTTTTAATCCATTTAATATATCATGTTAATTTTATATTCTAGATTTTTTTAAATCAAAATGTTGTGTGGTACGGGTCAAACACCTTACGTGAGTCTAAGAATATTACATCAACACGATTACATTTATCAACTGAATTTGTAATCTCAGAACAAAAAAATCAAGTTAGCTTGACAGGATTTATTTTCCATAAAGCCTTGTTGATTTGCATTAATTACATTGCCCTCCTTTAGTTTTTAATTAATCAAGTCCTGGATCAGCTGCTCCATTATCTTGTGTAGGATCAATGTCAGACTGACAGGCCTATAATTACTCGTGTCATCCATTTACCCTTTTTAAAAATTGACACATTAGATTTCTTCAGGCTTCTAGAACTTCCTCAGTGCTCCAAGACTTGGTGAAAATCAACATTAACAGTCCAGTAAGCTACTCAGACTGCTCTTTAACTCACATCCAGGAATTTTATCTGGACCTGCTGATTTAAACATGTCTTTAGTTTAGACATTTAGATGTTAAACAGCTTCTGTTTAACATCATCTTGAGATACTGTTGGAATAGAAAGAGTGCTATCTGCATTATTAATGATGATTCTACCATTTCCATCTATAAATGGACCGCTTATAAATCTTAGGATTCTTTTGTTACTGATATATTTTAAAATATCCTCCCTATTGTCCTTAACTCAGCTGACCATATATTCCTCCTTGTCTCTTTCCTGTCCTTGTCAATTTTATACAATTCCTAACTTCAGATTTATATTCTTTACTATCAACTTCCCCTTCTTCCATTTGTATTTTTTATAGCTGCCTTCATTTTTCCTCTGTAAACCAAGCAATTTTTTTTTAAGCCAGCACATCCTTCTTCGATTGTGACTTTTTGGGCATCTAGTAAAGTGTTCTTAAAGGATTCCCAATGATCATTCACATTTTTCTGATTAAATTCTTCATCTCAGCTGATTTGGTTCATAATTGTTTTCAGCTTTTGTGAAACTGGCCCTATTAAAGTGTGTGTGTGTGTGTGTGTAATTACTGATCTGGCTTTTATTCTGCTTGCACATTATAAATGTGATCAAGTCATGATCTCTTGTACCTAAACTACCATTAATTTTTAGTTCTGTGGTCAGTTCCTCTTTATCTGTTAGGAAAAGGTCAGAGAGACTTTCCCTGTATTGGTTTCAACACTTTTTGAACTAGGAAATTGTCATCTATTATGAACAGAAATTCAAAGGATGTTTTAGTACTGGCAGCATGAGACCACCACATATGTCACTCAGATTGAAGTCCCCCATGATCACACAGCTTTTTTTCCTACACATTATAGATAGGTGCATAAGGAAGTGGTTGTCCTGTTCCCTAGTGTGACTTGGTGGTTTGTAGGATACTAGTTGGTTTCTACTATCTCTTGCTAATTAGGAAATCGATCCATAAACATTCAAGATCAAACCTAGCAGGCCCTGGACATGAGAGAAGAAGATGCAATATTGATTCCTGGTCTGATTCAAAACATAACGAAATGTATTTTCTGATTTGCAGTTCAAATGCAGACAACGTTTTATAGCAGGGATAGGCAACCTATGACACGGGTGCTGAAGGCGGCACACAAGCTCATTTTCAGTGGCACTCACATGGCCCGGGTCCTGGCCACCAGTCTGGGGGGCTCTGCATTTTAATTTAATTTTAAATGGAGCTGCTTAAACATTTTATTTACTTTACATACAACACTAGTTTAGTTCTATATTATAAACTTATAGAAAGAGACCTTCTAAAAACAAAATGTACTACTGGCATGCAAAACTTTAAAGGAGAGTGAATAAGTGAAGACTTTGCACACTACTTCTGAAAGTTTGCTGACCCCTATTTTATAGTATCAATTGATTTTGTGACTTCTGCCTTTGGGGACAAACATCTCATAAGGAGAGTTTGAGTCTGACAGTCAAATCTGAACCAGAACTCCACTCCTGTTCTGATTTCCGGTTGATCTGGATCCAGCTCTGGGCACAGTCTCCTCACCAAGCCTCTTAACAATTATAAAGGGGAAACCATCCAACCTAGAGCAGCCAGGCAGACAAGCAGGTTAGCCTCTTCATCAGCTCCCTTGAAGCCAGAAACACTGGTTAGTAACAACACCTAGCTCTTGTATAGTGCTTTTTGTCAGTAGATATTCAAACTGCTTAACAAAAGAGTTGAGTATCATCACCCCACCTTTACAGATAGGGAAACTGAGGCACAGAGAGAGCATATGATGTGCCCAAAGTCACCCAGTGGCCACTGTTCTCCTGAGTCCCAGTCCAGTGCTCTATCCACTAGGCCACACTGCCTCCCTATGTTACACCTAAAACCAGAACTACCCTGTCAACACTGGATGGTTTAGCAGATATGTATTGTAAGGTGGCTATTCCGTGTCCTTTACTTCTAGAACAGGCATTCCACAGCTACGCCCACGGTGTGCTCTTTCCCTGCTTAGTTTCCCAGTCATGGATTGATACGTGACTGCTGAGCAACACAGAGACTGGAGGTGAGTATCTGTGTCACTAGGTTTTCTTTATTCTGTCCCTTAGAAACTGGTATCTTTAGAATTGGTCATCAGCCTCAAGCTGCAACATTCAGAACCTGCTCCAGGTCCTGATCATCAATAAGGGGTAGGGATGTTCAGATCAGGGCTTTCAGTGAACCCATTACAGAGACGGGACCAGCTGTGAAGCTGAGACCTGGCCAGTGTTTGCTCTGGGTCTGGGGGGTATCACATACTCCATCCCCTGTGTAAATCACCAGGGACCATAGCACTATGTGCATGTGTGGAAAAAATCTGTGCAGAATTTTGTGGCGTTCAGATTTCGTCTCTGTTTACCATGCCCAGTGGGAAGAGCTAGGCAAGGAAGTGAAACTGAGCAATCTTCTGCATCCTTTTAAAATGAGGAGGAAAGCTGGTAATGGCAATGAGCAAGCCTAGTACTGGTACAGACACACTGCCTTGGTGGGAACCTGCATTTGATACAATTCTTTATACTTCCAGCAGATGTCCTCTTAGAGCTGTTGAAAAGACTGGACCCATATCCAGAAAGGGAGAATAAACCTTAATGACAGTCTTTCTTGGACCGCAACAGGCACACAACTTCCTAGTAACCAAGAAGGAACTGCCTGTCCAAGACAAGCCCACCTGTCTTTCATCCAAATCCTCATTCCACAGCAACATCTCTCATGACAACAGATTTGCAGCAGATTAGTTTGGAAAATAACCCATTATAGCTGATTGGACTTGGTTAATGTGAGTCACAGGTTTGCCGGCTTTCTTCCTGAGCTCTCTAGTGACTGTGTGTATGTACAATACACACTTACCCCTCTCCTCCAGTGAACGGATACAGAAAGCAGCCTGTCACATCTGTTTCTCTACTGCCCTAGCCCCACCAGCCCTGCATTGAGCTTTCTCCGCCAGCTTTATCCTTCATATGACTTCATCTTCCTCACTATTTGTGGAAGGAAACCTAATTACAGTGCACCAGCCCAACAGCTACATCCAGATATTCCCCAGTCTGTGAGCAGCTCAGATCTGGATCTGATGCCAGCATCGCTCACACTCCAAGCCTTTCTATGAAGACTATAGAATTAGTCCTCCCAGCCCCTATGTGATTATTCACTTTGAGCCCCATTATTCACATGTTAGAGGTGGAGAAACCGAGGCACAGAGAAGTGATGTGACTTGCCCAAGGTCATCCAGTGACAGTGAGTCAATGCCTTAGACAGTAATAGGACCAAGAAGTCCTGATGTACATTCAGGCCCGCAAGCAAGACATCTCTGAAATGTTATAATGTCTTGCATTTATATAAGACCTTTAATCCCAAAGCACTCTAGGTAATTTTCCCTGTGTGTCTGACAAAGTTCCTTCCAGTGGCCAACTCAGCATTTCATTGGCCAAGAATACACATTTTTATTGTGCTGTGTGTTATGTGACAGTCTTTGCTCTTTCTCCTCAGTGTTGCATCATGGGTGAAAGAATCAAGTCCCAACAATTCCCTTAGCATGTTTCTGTGATGCTTTCTATTCCTAATTCTGACGCTTTGACTGTCTAATACTGCACTGGCCTTTCTTTGTGGCCACTTCTAGCCATGACTTCAATCACTGCTGCATTGGTATAGACGGGCTTTACAAGGTGATAATATAGCCCGGCATAAGTGGCCTTATGTTGCTTTCCCTCGTGCGTCCCTGAATAGCGGGGCATGCCAATAATGGAAGGCGGTGCGGCCACGGTGCATGGCCCTGAAACACTCTACGTTAGAGTGACACCACTAAAAAAGCAGGACACTCTCTCTCTCTCTCTCTCTCTCTCTCTGTGCCTGTTTCCTCATTTGTGGCAGTAGGATGGTAATACTTAGTTACCCAGCTCGGCACAGCGCTTTGAGATCATCCAAGGCAAAGTGTTATATAAGGGCAAGTGTATCTTGTCATTGTTACTTTGAGGGGAAGTCTGGCTACTACGCAGCATCTTGGGCCCAGCTCTGTGAAATGTAATAACTGAAATACATACAATCAAACTAAATAGCAGGGGCTCTTGGCTTTAATGTGTCGGGCAGGCCCTTTAGCTCATGTGTTGCCAGCTGTGCGACAACAGCTCTCCCATAAAACGGTATCAGTTAGAAACTGGTTGTAAGTAAATGTTGCTCTTGCCCTTCCTTAAGCATGAGTTAATAAGTCCAAATCCAGAAGCTGACCTGCTGGTATAAAATGCCAGAGACTCCTCTGCCAACTCTCCATGCAGGCCATGTCTTAATCTCCTCTCCTCGATGCTTTTTGTTTTTTACAGGGTAGATTAAAACCCTGCCAACCCATGGCCTCATTCAAGCCTGTTATTGTGAGGCGGGGTTAACCACCTTAATGTGGGCCCAATACTGACACTCGCAGAAGGTCCTGAACCTCTCAGGGATTCTAGTCACATGAGCAAGCACTGCTTGCAGGACCAGGACCTAATATTAAATAAGATCAGAGCTTTTCATGATCACCAGCAGGATGTGTCATTGCCCCAAAGAAAGAGGTCTCTCCGAGCCCACCAACAGCCTTAGCAATGTGTCCTATGCCTTCAACCAAGGCATCTGTCTTCCCACTCCTAGCCCCTGCTGTGCAGTGTGACCTAGAGAAACCTTTCACCAGGCCAGATGACAGCAAGAAGAAGACAGTAGCTCTGAGTGATTGCAGTGCCAGTGACCTCTCTCCTTGTGAGAGCTTCCCTTATGGGGAGTGACTGACTAGGCCTGCCTTAGGTGAACACGGTCAGACATTCAGCTCATAACCCTTCGTAGTGTCCTCCCCACAGACAAGTCCTGCCACCAGAATCATTTGCAGGGAAGGACCCCATTTGAAAATGGCGCTAGAATGCCGGGGCTTTGGCTTTCCAGCCCATCTCTTCAGACTTAATTGCTGGCTCAGTTATTTATGTTTCCTCTCTTGTGCCCATCCTAGCCTGGGCACAACTCTGCATTAACAAACACCACATCAGATTCAGTGTTGATACTGATGACCCTCAGTGTAGTCCCCCTTTACAAGGCAAGAGCATTGCAGTAATGGAAAACCTTCACCCCTTCTGGCATGTCCTCACGCTGATTTTGGTTGTGGCTGGCAAATTTTGTGTTTGGCCATGGCCAACTGGTTGGGCACTTTCCAACAAAATGTTCTTTTCCATAAAAGAAATGCTGATTCCAGCAAAGCATTGTGGTTTCAAGGAAGGATCAGCTTTGACACATTTCTTGATTCAGTTTGAAAATAGTCAAAATGTCCAATTTTGACACTTTTCTAAACAAAAACGTTGTTTCCTGGTTTGAAATGCCAGCATATCTGAAAGAGAATCAAACTGTTTAAAAATGGTTAACATTTAAACAAAACAGAAATGATCAAAACAAGTGCAACTGACCTGAATCTCGCTTTCCTTCAGATTTTCAATTCATGAACCTTTTTTGAGGGTTTTTTTTTCTTTTTCATCCTAATTTCAGATGAGAAATTCCCCAAAATCTCAAACTTAATGAGAGAGGACAACCATTTCCTGTGCTACGCTACAGGCTCGTTCAGTGGAAAACTCCCAAACTATTAGACATGCTCAAGTAGCTTAAAGCATCAGAGGTCACCTTCCATGAAAATGTTATTGTCTGGTGAGGGATGTCCCATCAACTGCTACTGGCCAGATTGTGTCACAATGGAGAGGATTTTTCTCCTGCAATAGTGTGGTGAAATCAATGAGGAGCCTGCTTTTGGGGTGTGTTAGTCACTATGGATAGGGGATCCAGCCCTAACTTTCTTCAAGTTCATCCCAGTCCTTTTTTTAAATAAATATTTGTTATGGCATTTTAATTTTGGCCAACCCAGGGTGAGCGCTGCCCTGCAGCCATGTTCCCACCTCTAGAAGTCTCAGTCATGGTTCTGGTGCACAAAGGAAGTAACCAGAGAATAAGATGTGCAGAGCCATGTTTCCCAAACTTTTCAAACTGAGCCCCCAACGAGGAAAGTGAAACCACTGAGGCTCTTGCTGCAACATTTCATTACAGGTTTGAATCTTAATGTTTACATCTTCCATACCTGTCTCATCTACAGCTAGTCTTGTGTGCTGTTCCCCACATGGGAAACACTGGAAGCTCTTACATGCTGTGATGAGCAGTGATATAGCTTACCATGTTGACACAAAGTATCATTAGTGGTAGCTGACTTAGCACATAGTGAAATGAAGAGGCAATTTCCACCTCTGAGCTATTGTTTTGGGCTCTCTTCAAACTCAGGTAGATAGTGCTGCCTAGATTACACTCAAGTCATGTTTTCAAGGTTTTCTTTGAAACGGTAGCAACCACATACTTTATTTAAAATGAAAGCTGTGATTATGCAGAGCAAGTGAGAGGTCTGTCTGTCTGCCTTTCTGTAACCCTTTGCCCTCTCTACTTAAGCAGCATAGCTGTATACTACAGCTACTCGAGGCCAGACAATACAAGGAGCTATGTCGGGGGCTCGGTGTCTTCTACATAATTTGACCCAGGGTGAGCTGATGGTGGGGAATGGCTAATACAGCATAATACTTAAAGTGCTATAATAGGCATAAACTCCTGGATTAATTAAACACTGGGGTTGCATAATTTAGTAAATGCAAAAGTTAAGGTTCCAAGAGCAAGTGTAATGCATACATCTTATGATGTAGGGGCTGTAGTTAACATCCCAAATATTTTAAGCTGGACTTTGAAACAAAGTCCAGACCAGACACAGTCACCATGGCTGAGTTAACAGTGCTTTTGGACCCTTACTCTTATCCATATTGTAATGGTGCACCCCATAAGGCTTTAGGGAATTATGCTTATGAATTTATATATGATATAACTGGAATATGTTTTATGCTACATGTGCCATGTAACATATCTCTGTAAAGGCTATGATTTAGTGAATCTATTCCTTTTATTTGTATGTATGTGTCATTTTTGTGTTCGAAGTTATGAATATTGGCTGTGTACTTCCTTGATTTCTAAGTAGTCTTAGTCAAAGTATTTGGTCAGGTTTCTGAGGAAAAAACTATTCTCTGTAAGTGCCCAATCAAGAATCAGTTGAGCCAACAATGAACATGGAGACACCAATCTGCATCTGAGCTTTCCCAGGAATGTGGCTTGGCTGGTAAGGAACTCAGTTATGCATGGACATGTGACTTGCCCACATGATTCCAAAACTCCATCTTGGCACTGGATTCTACACATGGGGGAGGTACAGGTGTCCACCTACAAGAAAAAGTCTATTTAAACACCTGAAAGACCCTTCATTTTGTCTTCAGCTGGCTTAAGAGAAAGCTTCTCCATCCCCAAGTATACCTGAAAGAAACTGGAACAAAGGACAATGCCTACAAGCGGCGTGGGTGATTGCTGGACCCAGACTAGCGAGAGACTAGTCTGTAAAAGGAAGCTTAATGGAACACCAATGAGGGTGAGGCTTTTATCTGTATTCAGTTTTATTACTGTATTAGAGAGAGATTGTGTGTTTTATTTTATTTTACTTGGTAATTCATTTTGTTCTGTCTGTTACTACTTGGAACCGCTAAAATCCTATTTTCGGTATTTAATAAAATCACATAATTAACCTGGAGTATGTATTAGTACCTGGTGGGGGTGGCAAACAGCTGTGCATATCGCTCTATTAGTGTTACAGAGGGCAACTCTGAGTTTACCCGTATAAGCTTTATACAGGGTAAACTCATAGATTTTGGGGTTTGGACCCCAGTGGGAGTTGAGCATCTGAGTTTTAAAGACAGGAACATTTCTTAAGCTGCTTCTAGGTAAGCCTACACGTGTTAAGGGACATGGTTCAAACCTGGGTCTGGGTTTGCAGCAGGCTAGCAGGTCTGGCTTAAACCAAGCAAGGTACTGGAGTCCCAAGCTAGCAGGACAAGGAAGCAGGGATACACATAGTCTTGGCACATCAGTTGGTAGCCCCAAAGTGGTTTCTGTGATCCAACCCATCACATACTGAATTCAGTTTTATTGTTTTTGTTTTTAAAGAAAAAAAGCAGGAAAGACAAAACAGAATGTAGCAGAGCAACATGTTGAGATAGCTACATCCGAAACTGAGCAAGTTAACAAGTACCAGTTGGCTACAATCAGCATGTATTGAAAGCAGAAAACCTCATACGCTCTGGCAGTGAATATTTCCCATGCCCAGTTCATAGGGTCTGAACTTTAGTTAATTTCCAAACAGGTTTTCCCCCAACGTCAAACTTGAGGCTTGATCTAAAGCCCTTTGAAGTCAGTGGAAGTTTCTGGCCCAGGACCTTAGTCTCAGAAAGGAATAGGAACATGCCACATTTCAGATTATGAGGATCAGTTGTGCTGCAATATGTGTAAGAAAAAGTGTGACAATTTTTAAAACCCTTTTTCCCATTAAAACAACTCAACAGAACCAATTTCCCTCCGACCAGCAAGAAAATAAAACTCACCTTTGGGCTGAGAGAAGGAGCACACAGGCTTGGTAAATTACCTCCCCAGGGAGAATGTCAGAGCTATGAGCAAGCAAGACCAGGAGGCTATAACTGAAGCCATTTTGCAACCTTAACTAAAGTGTTTGGTACCAATGAATGCACTAATAACGGACAAGAATGGTCATGTGGTAATAGCAGGTCACCTTCAGGGCAGTTTCAACAAGAGCAAATAGAAATGTAAAGAACCAGGGTAAAGGAAAGAAGCCACCAAAAACTGTTCCCTTTTTTATATGAATAAAAGTTTATTGACTTTTAGACAACTAGAAAGAATAAAGAAAGAGGAGTTAACAGTCTCATGAAGGGTAGAACCAGAAGAGGTTTCCCAACCTTGAAGCAGGGCTGCCAAGGGGCAGCGTCCCTTTAAACTTCATGGAGGAGTTGTTGCAAAAGCAGAGAGAATCTGTTGGAAATTTTTTTCATGTTAGGATTTTGAAAGCTCCTCTCCCTGTCCAAGGAGTCACAGGAGAGACAGACAGCACACTAGAAAAGAGATTGCTCCCTGTGAAAGGTGTGTAAAGCAGGCAGCTGGCTGCCTAGTTGGTTTGCAATATCTGTGGACAGAGTTGGGTGGGGACAAATGGGGTGGTTGGTTTTTGTTTTTCTTTAAGCAAACAAGGCACAAAATCTCAGCCAAGCTTCAAAAAAATCCCATGCAGCCCTCAGTGCAATGGCTGTGCTCACATGGAGTCCAGGAGCCTCCCAGCAGTGGCTCTGTGATCATGAAAGTGATGGCCACCGTAGCATCTGTGCCATATGGAAGGGAACGCAAGGGAGGAGGAAGAGGATGATAATGGTAGATTTATACAGCTCCCTTGGGGACAGCAGCCTCCCTTTCCTGGGGCCAAGGGGGAGCCTCTGGCCCTTTAGTGGGCGCAGAGTGTTCCCTTTAAGTATGTCAGGGTCAGCATTATGAAGGAGGTGCCTGTGGATGTCAGGATGTAGCATCACCTTCCTTGAGGCAGCGGGCTCCAGCCCCTGTGTAACAGCAGGACCCTCAAATGGCTTAGACCCGTGGCTTTGATTAAGGCTGTTTAGTCAGAAGAGAAAATCTTGGCTGTATGTGAGGTGCGGCCTGGAGGCAACAGAACACCCTGCACATGTGCCAGTGTGAGGTGCCCCAGAGATCCGGCCCCATGGCATGGCGCAGACAGCTAGACCACCCGTCCATGGCCTGCCTCCCCCATGAGCCCCCAGCTTTCACTCTTTCTAAAGAGCAGTATTTAAAACCAAACCCCGACAACCCCAGCATCCAGCAAGGGAGGAGTAAATATGGTGCCTCAGTGCCAGGGCCCCTTCCCCCCAAGCTGCACCCCAATTTGACAAGCACCGTGCTAGGACCATGCAGGCCAGCCCCAAACAGCCCAGTAGGGAGAACCTGCCATGCAAAGGCCAAAGCTAAGCCCAGCTCATTGGGAATTTAAGTCACAGGCCCAGAAACAGTGCAGACCTACAGCCACGGAGGCTTTTGGCCAGCCAGGCAGGAGCTGTCTGCTGCTTCCCACCCCGCTCGATGCCTTTACGCCTCTGAGAAAACTCCTGCTGAAGCAGCCACACATCCTCCTTCCAAGCGGCTTCTCGGGGAACGAGGCCCCCATGGAGGCGGTTTCCAAGGAGGCGAATGAGGCTGTGGAAGCATCCAGAACTAGGGCAGGAAACCGTCCAGTGTGAAGAGAGAAGGAAACAGAAACAAATACAACCTCCAAGCCCAACCCCCGCCCCGTCCGCTCTGCTCTGCCTCGTGGGTCTGTCTCTGCCTCGGCCCTTTGAAATCGGCCTGGCATGGCCACCATCTCCTCGCTTGCCTCTCCGCTTCCATCGCCCGTTCTTGGGCCGGCGGTGGGCACGTGAGCAACAGAGCTGATGTCCTCCCACATAAGGTGCCTCTTTCCCCTACCTCTTCCAGCTCTCCTCACAAACCCCACCCAACTCGCCCACCCCTCAGAAATCAAAAAAAACCCAACCCCACATCAGGTGGAGATTAGAAAGAAACGAGCATCCCCTGCAAGGGCCTGGCACCCTTGGGGCCCCTCTCCTGGCCTTGGCACATCTGTGAGATCTAGCTGGTGTGGAGGAGCCCCTGAGATCCTGAGGGTGGTGTGGCGAAGAAAGGACCATCGCATTGGTAGGTTAAAGTCTAGTGAAGGGGGGCACCAGTGAGAAGTACATCTCCCCCTTCATCCCGTTTCAGGAAGAGGAAGAGGAAGGTCTCTTGGCCAGATCTTCACCCCATCTGGTACGACAGCTTCTTGCTTTCCTTAAACCCGCTCTCACTTCCTATACCAGGGAGCCCGCCCTGCTCTGGGCTGGCACCATGACAGGCACAGCCCCTATCCGCTCCAGCGTCGCCTGGCTCACGGCATAGGAGCGTGTGTGCTGAGGCCTTGGCTTGCGGCTAACTGAGCCATTGCTCCTGATCACCTCCTGGGGGGATGGTGCCGTGCTTGCCGTCACTACCAGCATCTTGGGTGGAGCTGGGGATGGGTGGCCTCCGTTGGCATAGACAGGCCGGGCATTGGTGCTCCCAGAGCGGGAGAAGGGCTGGCGCACATCATTGTTATTGCTGAAGCGGGTGAAGGAGTCTGTGGCATGATTGGCTTTGGGGTCATTCCAGTAGCGGCTGTTGTACGTGTTGGAGGAGGTGAGGGTGTCATTCTCCGAGGACGATGCATCACCATGGAATGCTTTCGTGGCCGAAGAGCATTTGGGTGGCAGGTCGTCCTCCCTAGAGAGAGAGGGCAAGAGATCAGAATCCTGTCTGTAACCCTCTCATATCCCTGGCCTCCTTCCACAGAGTAGCAGGGGACAGAGCTGGGCGCAGTTTTTCACACAAAAAATAGTTTGGCAACAAATACTGATTCAGCGACACCGAAACATTTTGTGAATTCCTGTTGATTTCACTGAACTGTCTGTTTTGCACCAAAAAAACCAACAATATCAAAAGAAAATTCAGGGAAATAAATGGTTCCATTATCCCAATTCTAAAGGAATTCTTGTTTCAAAATTTCCTTTAATTTTATTTTAAAACCTGTAAAAATGCTCAAAATCAAAATGAAATGATTTGTTTGACCCCAAATGAAATTTTTTATTTGCTACAAACTTCAAACAGTTTTGTGGTCACGGGGCCTGAAATAAGGTGTTTTTTTTCTTTCATAATTGCTAACAAACCGAAAAATCCATTACTCACACAGCTCTAGTGGCAGCAGAGATCAAAGGTGTCAGGTGACGGACGCAGTAACCATCCTGTGAGGACATCCTGTCCTGATCACACATCATCCATCATGACTCTCATCTTAGTTCTTATCAATTATCCCATGGGCTAGCATCATGTCACTGAGGCAAAGAACCCATGGAAAGCAGTGGTGTGTTTGCAGGGCGACGACGCTAACCGGGGTCAGGGCTCTCCTCTCTCCCCAGAGCCCTCCCCCATTGCTGTTTGGTACAATGGCGTAGGATGCCTCCCTCATCTAACACCCACATTCATCCCTTCAGTTTTGAAATCTCTCTCCCCACATAGCCACTGCTGTCAGCCTCCATCCCCCTTGGGTGAAGACAGGGTATGCAAAGATCTCCCACCCCTGCCACCTCACCTACAAGAACTCAGACCTCCTCTGCCTGGCTAGAAATTTGCTATCTATAATATTTACGTCCATTTTCTGGACACAGGTGCTCTTGGCAGCGCCAGTGAACATCAATGAGATCAGCAGGGTGGGAGCGAAGATCACCCTGAGTCAGCTGTGACCCGAGATTCATTGCCATCTGTCTGCCCTGAGCCCAACCTTATCTCATTGGGAATCTCCTCCTCTTCTTCCTCCTTTTGTTTGTTCTTCCAGTAAACCAGTGCCACAGCCACCAAGACAATGCAAACAATGAGCACAACTGCACCCATGGCAATGGCTCCAGCAATCAGGCCAACACTCCGGGGATGAGCTGTAGGGGACATGGAACAAAAAGGAAAGGAAGAAGTCAGGGTGCAGCCTGGAGCTCTGCTAGTTGGAGCTAGGGAAGAACATGGTGGCCCAGATGGGTCTCCATCCCCACAGTCGTGGGCACTAGGGTCCTATCCTGTAGAGGTGTGATGGCTCAGGGTATACATGGTTACACTGGTTACCAGAGCAGAACTCAACTGCCTGATCCAACCTCCCATTGGAATGTACTTACGTGCAATGACTTGCAGGTCCAGAAGGCAGGTGCTGGTTCCAATGGCATTAGAAGCCACGCACTGGTAAAGACCTGATGACACTGTGCTGATATTCCGGAGCATGACCGTGCCCTGGACTTGGTCTAGACAAGCAGGAGGAAAAAGAAGGATTTATATATAACCTCTCCAAGAAACCATGAAAAGACAAATCCAGCAAATAGACAATTCTGTTGTGAGACTCCTAAGAGATAAATAAATTAGGAAATAACCTTCAAATGGAAGCATCTTTCTCACACACACACACACACAAGAGATTAGGTCTTAAGGAACTTAGAGTGGATGTTTCTTTTTATAGATGAATTTTTCTCCATGAAAGCTTGGGGCTGATGTTGTGCATGAGAAGAGAGCCCGGCAAAATACGAGCAAGGGATGTGCAACCTTCACCACACAGCTTTTCTGTTAAAATTCAATCCTGCCCCGTAACCGCCTCTGCTAGTCCAGTCCTGGACTCCCCTCATAGCTCTGCCAATGTCCCTCACTCATGTTCTATACAAACACAAAAGGATCTCATACCAACTGAAACTCTAGATTAAATTAAAGTAGAAGACTAGAAATAGGCAGGTTGCCATTTGGCCAGTACACCAAGACAAACTTCTAAGTCTCACGAGTGGTACCATGGGATTTTTTCAGAACCAAAAGTGATCAAGGCTGTAGCTTTATTTCACATCTGAAGAATAGCTAATCCAGAAGCACAGCACTCCTCAGGACCACACTGGGGAACAGGGCTAAGTCCTCAGATTCAAGAGGTTGCAAAATTCTTTGGGTGATCCTAAGACTACCTGTCCACAATTTCCAGTCCTTGGCTATTTGAGTTTTCTTTGAAATGCATTTTAATCTGTGAGGCCACCAAAAACAACGTGATCATTTGGGCCACAACTTTTTTTGTTAGCAACTCTAGCCGAAGAGGTATTTCCTATATGAAGAAACACTATAGTGAGAATGGCCACTAGAGGGCACCAAAGACATTACGGCTGTCAAGTCACCCTTTTATTCCCCACATGGTACCTTTTTTATGAATAAATGACTGTGCAGTGACTCAGGGGAATCTCCCTAAGTTGTGTCATCACTGGAAGCACAGACAAAACCAACCCAAATTAGCCACTCGGGGAAGAGGAAGATAAACAATAGAGCGAGCACCTTGCGTGGCAGTCGGGGGTAGCCTGGGAGCATTGTCCAACTTCTCCCAGAGGTATGTTGGCCGAGGGATGCCTTCTTCTGAGTTGCAGGTCAGGGTGATATCACTGCCAACATCCAGGGACCCCTGAATTCTGCAGAGTGGAGCGGAAGGAGGAACTACAATGCGAGCAAAGGGGAAAGCAACAGCACATCAGGAGGCATTTCCAACAAAGGGCCTGGGTCCTTGCTGCTCACTTGCTGCCTGTGAGTGTGCCCCCAGGTCCGAGAAAACAGGGTCACAGATGTGAGCAACAGAGTGCAGCTGCAGAGTGCATCCTCACCACCAGGCAAGGCAGTGAAAGGGCAGAATGGGGAGGAGGGGGGGATTGACAGGGAAGCCCCACTAAAACTCTGGCATGAAAAAGGAAAGTGTAACTTTGTCCTGGCCACTTTGCATTTGACCCATCCATGGAAAGAAGAGCATCTGCAGTTCCCTTACTGGGATCACATGATAAATTCTTCCTTCATTAAATCCTCCTGCTCCACAGCATATGCTGATTTTGGGCTGAAGACAGGATAACATTCGTCCCCATGAAACTGTATTGGCACATTGGTCAAGTGCATTACTGGGGGATCTACAAACTACTATGAAGCACTCGGTACTGGCCACTTTTAGGGGAAGGAAACCAGAGTTGAGGACCACAGGTCTGTTCCATTCTCTTGTTGTTATGTAGGAAACTGTCATGGCCTCTTTAATATACCTACCCGCAAGACACCCTCATCTCCTCAATACATTCCCCAAAGCACCTCACATCCTAGCCCCAAGAGCCCTTTGCCCCCCAGTATGTACACATGCACAAGATACCTTCCCATAACCCCCAGTACAGCCATCAGTCCTACCTCACAACCTCCCCCCAGTGTTTCCAGGTCACCCCCAATAACCCGCAGACTGTTCCCCAATGTCTATCACACCACGCACACAGAGAACTCTCTTGTCTCCCCATTCCCAGTACACACACCCAAGACGGTGAGTCCGATTACTCCAATGTTCCTGCCACCTCGGTCTGGAAGGTTGTTGACCAAACACTGGTACGTGCCAGTGTCTGAAAGCTGGGTGTTGTTGATGAAGATGGAGGCACTGGTGGTTGGCATTGTCCCTGCAAACCCCACTCGCCCATAGAACTGGGGTGCACCACCAAAGATTTGCCCTCCTTGGTAGAGAATAACCTAGAAAAGAAAAAAGGATTGGACATCTCCCTGTACTGGCTGCTTTGAAGAAGCAAAGTGTGTATTAAAACAAGGGGCAAAAGAGAAAGGGCCAGGTCCTAATGGATCTCAGTGGAACCGAATGCCAATTGACAGTAGCTGTCATGTGGATGCACCGTGGTAGCAGAATTCCTCTAAGGGAGGATTGCTCTGTGATAAAACGGGAACTCAGCAGTGGCCTCAGAGGCAGAGGGTGTGTGTCAGTAACACACTGCAACAGGCTCTCTTCTCAGAGGCAATATGCCAGGTTTCCAAGTCTATTTCTCTGTCTGGATCTGGGAAGGCTGCTGCCTCCTCCTCCTCATTTATGCGATGGTCAGTATCCAGCAGGAGGGATGGACTCTGAGAGAATGAATCTCTGTGGCTCCCTGAGCTGCAGCCCTGAGTGTTTTGTTGGAAACAGGCACTGTTGGGTGAGCAGCCAGGGTCACTTTAGTTCTCCCCTTGGTGGAGACAACCTAACATGATTTGAAATTGCCCGTTCAGTTCATTGCAATGATCCTTACCACCAGGCAGCCACGCCCCAGGAAATAACAAAGAGGTACAGTCACTAGTCACTGACTCCTTACACAACTGGAACAACAACGTGAGCTGCTGGAAACCAAATGAGCTTCACTGGTGGATTCCAGAATTCACAATTGACTCTCAAGTGCCTAGGGAGGCGAGCTGGCTTGGGACAAGTGAATTTCAGAACAAGGGTTTCTGATGTTTTCTAGCAGTCTGAGCATAAGGCCCAGTGATTCTCAGACTATGGTCCCTGGACCACCAGAGAGATATTGAGGCCCTCCAGAAGGAAACCTCACATGCAACAAGCAATGGGGTGTTAGGAGGGCAGGTGAGTCCATGAGCACATCTGTGTCTTAAAACATGTTCTGCACAATGGAAATACTGCAGAACCCCAGGACAAAGAGATCGATCATCCTTTCAGCTTCAGCCTCAACTGCTTCCAGATCCTCCAGCGCTACCTCCGAGCCCCCACCTCCCACACCACAGAGTGCCCCAAGCTGGGCCAGCCCAGTGCCCCATTCTACCCACAGAATACCTGGAATCCAGAGCAGCTCACGCTACGCTGGACACCTGCCCAGTGTGTAAGTCAAACCAGAACAACTGAGGAGACAGGATACAAGTTAGGTGTCCAATAAGGTAATGGGGAAAGAATTAGAAACACAAGGCGAGAGTGAGGAACATAGGGCACATACAGCAACATGGGAAGACATGCTGGGGCACAGGATGACAATTGGAGACAGAGAAAGATGTAAAAGGACAGAGTCAATACTGGTTACAAAAGGGCTAGAAGGGATGACAATTGAGGCACTATAACTTCTCCAAAGAACCTCAGTCCTGCCCTCCATCACCCTACTGCTGGTCCCTTGCAGAGCCAGGGCAACAGGAATGCTTTGTCTTCTGGGATACCCTAACCTGAGTCATGAGCTGGTGGTGCTAATGCAGAAGCCTGGCTACTGCACCGTTCTTCTGGACTAGAATCCAGAAGGGTGCTCGGACAGCCCCCACACAACACACGCACCCCTGCCCAGTGGCATTGCTGGGACAAGGGAAGATAAAGACACAGACACTCCATGTTCCAATGAAGACTGGTACCTGTTCTGGCTGGTTGGCGTTGGAGAGGGGGATGACCATCCAAATGACATTAAGATTAGTGAGGGCAGCGCTAGTGGTGAAGGTACAGGGCAGGATTGCTGTCTGCCCCCGAGCAACCTGGATACTCCCCAAGCTCACTGACACCTCCAGGGGGCTTACCAGACCTGTAAAGAAATGGACACAAAGTTCAAACATCCAGCCCCTTCCCTGCCTTCTTGCAATGCCACTCTTTTCATGCAGCACTGTACATGAGTGTGGCATGGCACCAGTACTGAGCCGAGGCAGCAGTCCCTTTCCAACCACCACAGGCCAAAAGGGGTGACATCTCCCAGTGCTTTGCAAAATGGACCCATTCTCCCCAGAGTCATTGCAAAAGGCAAAGGTAAAATGGCGGCCATCTTCACTGGACATTCTGGCTTCCATCCCTTTAAAAATAACAGGGCCCATTTTGAAGACAGGGAAAAATCTGCAAGAGAAGCAAAGGTGTCCTAGAGATAATGAGCGGCATTTGAAAACCGGCCCAACATCGAGATAGTGAGCAGCTCTAAAGCTGCCCAAGAAGGGAAACCAGGTACAAAGGTTTTAACATGAGAGTAGTGAGACGAAAGAGAAACAACTCATGTTAAAGGAGCCATGCAATTGGTCCTCCATTTTTTCTCCAACAAAATCCAGCAGGAACAGGAAAGTTTTCGTGATTGTTTTACATTTAAAAGGGTTAAAAATAATATCTGTTTTTAAATCCCAATTCCTTTCTATGTGATGATAATGGCTCCTGGCACTGAAAGAACAGATAGAAGCAAAATGACTTTCCAGCATTCACTTTTTTTGCTTGAACTTAAGCCAGCTGGTCTGTTGTGATGCAATTTATTCAAGCTGGATTGTGCAAGTAGCTTGACCAGCCTGACTTTGTCTCCCAGTTGTTTTCAGTTTCCATATCTCATGCACTGGCTCAGGGCTTCAATGTTTGGGTTGCAAACCATGCAGGGAGAGATTTAATTCCATACAGCCAAACTCTGTCCATTTGAAAATTAATAAAAAACTCTGCCAAGATTTCTATTAACATTAGGTTTTTTAAAAAGGTTTTTTTCTTCCTCTCCCACAAAATCTAAATATTGGATTCAAACCACCAACTCACATCACTTTAAATAACAATCAGTCCCTCTCACATTTAACCTATATGTGAGTCCTCTATGGGCTACAGTAAGACATTACCAGCTATCAAATCTTATTGGGATGCTGGTAGCATACGTCTCCTGACTATGGACAACCCTGTCACCTTCTGTCCTAATGAAAGGTGGTCAGAAATTTTCCAAGGGAACATTTTTCTGTTGGGAGGTGCCCATGTGGGTTGAAATCAAAATGTTCTGGGGAGAGTGTTGATTTCTGCAAAGTATTGATGGAAAACAGACAGATTTCGACACCTGCCTGGTTTCCTGACATCTTCCCCACTCAGCCTCCTTGGCAGTCTGGCTGGTACGTAAATGGGGAATAAGGAGCTTAGAAGTCAGAGGATCCTCAGCTTTCAGTTCCTTGGCATCCCCCGCTCCCTGGTTCTCCAAACTGTTCAACTCCTGGGGCTCCAGGCAGCTCTGGGAGCCTCAGAAATGTTTTGAAAAGCTCAGAGTGACATTTTGGAATTCCCCTCTTGCTGCAAATTTCAAAATGTTATTTGTCTGCCTGTTTCAGAATGATGATTTTTATTTAGAATTTCAGAATTTCCTGCTGAACCATTTCGGCCAGCTCTCATTCTACTATCGGAGAGAACTTGGTGCTGTGCAAAGAAACAGCTGGCTTAAGTTCAAGCCAGCAAGCTACTATCAGGGGATTCTGGCAGTAAACAGAAATAATTTAAAGAGCTAGCAGGCATGACCTCCCCTCATTACAGGGCCTCTGCCTTCCAACCACTAAGGCAAATTTAGGATCCTTTTGGACTCCTGACTTTCTCAGGGATGGCCACACAGCACTAGCAGCCAACACGCCAATAGCCAGAAATGGTCCCTTCAACTTAGGCAGGACAGGAGATTGCATCCGTTGGATGCTGCCCTAAGGTGTTCCATGCTCTGTGCCACCAAGACTGGTCTGTTGTGATGCAATTTACCTAGGGCTAAACCCAAAGGCTACTGTGAAGCTTCAACTGGGCCAACACACCACCCGCTAAAGAGGAGAAATATAGCTTTGCCCTAATAAAATGTCTTAAGAACCCAGCCATTGACTGATATATGTTCTCACCCTAACCTGGGGAGCCAGGGTCTTCAGTGATGCCCACTGTAGTCTAATGAAGTAATCCTTATGAGCCTAGCAAACAGAGGGAAAAGGCTGTCTACAAATATTCATTTCAAAGGGAATGTGGATGCAGGTGCGTTCATGACTCTTCCATGTTCACCATCTGCAGACTTGCAGGCGCTCAACTTGCCGATAAAGCTACTCGGGAAAAGGGAATTTTACACCGTGTATTCGCCAACAGAAACTGTTGCTGGAACCCTTGCAGTTTGTGGTGCAGGATTAGTTACATAAGGCATCCAATCCAGGAAATGAAATAACATCATGTGGTTTGTGTAACCAACTAGCATGGCACAATTGCTAATATTTGCAACAAACTGCAGAATAATTAAACAAACCACCTGCAGAATAATAAAACTACTAAAAGGATTCTAACCACAACATGCAGAATTTTTTCCTTTCAAAATGTGAAACTAATTTTGAATGAAGGGCACTTTCAAGAATGTCCCAGTCGGTTTGTGAACAATTCACAAAAAGAAAGAAAATGGGGATTATTCATCTCGCTCTGAATGTGAGCCTCACTTGGAACAATGACCACCCAAATGGGAAGCAAAGCAACCACCGCACGCCAGTATCTACCCTGCAAAAAGGTGTGCTAACTCAGGCTAAAGTAGCAGCAAAGACACAACAACTTGGCTTTTAACTCAGACTGGCAGCACGACTTCAACCCCAGGCTGCCTTAGAGCCTTTAATTTAAGCTACTAATCTGAGTTAAAAGCTGAGTTGCCAAGACTTCACTACTCTTTTAACCCAAGTTACAAATATGCTTGTTTTGGCAGTGTAGACATACCCTGAGTTACCAAAGCAGCCATGGAACAGGTACCTGCTGCGTAGGAGGAATGGGGCTCCTTGTTATCCCTGGCATTGGTTATCCCACACAGCTCTGCCAATGCCCCTCACTCCTGCCCTGCAGTCCCCACCCCTTGGTGTTCCAGTCCCTGACCTCTCTTCCAAACAACTGCAATGCTGAAGTGCAACGCTCCCAGCTATTCCAGGACACAGTCAATCAGTGCTGCTGAACTGTGTGGTACGGTTTTAGAAGAGGGGACAGCGGAGACCAAAACACGTTTCACTTGCCTAGGGTACATCTCTGAACCTGGATGTGCAGTATATGAAGTCAGTGCACAGCCCGATACCTTCCCTCCTTGCTGAGCTGCTCCTCTCTCACTTTGCCACCTTGCCCCACATTTCAGGAGCTGCCATCGCCCAGAGTGTTCCAATGCTGTCAGCTGCTCTTTGGCCCTGAGACCCCAGGATGCGGGAAGCAGATAAAAGGCAAAAATTCATGTTGCTAAGCTAAGTGGCACCTGCAGGGCTACCGCTGGGGAAAACACACACAACAGCTTCTGACAAGCAAACTTAACAAAGGTGACAGGGGAGCGGAAGACTGTGTGTGTGGAGAGTTACCCTGCACCAATGTAAACAGAGAGACCAACACACACACAACACCAGGGGGTCATTACTACAAAGTGACTCCCCTGCCAGGGATGCAGTCTAACGCAGAGCGGAAACAGAACAGATCAAATGCTCTTTATAGGCTCCTCATTTTAGCATAAGTCCCTTTTATTTATATCTCAGACAGATAAAAATAATGATTATAAATATCCCCACACAGAGACAACCCCCCACACCCCATCGGCAGACACACACAAACACACCAACACAAAGACTCATGCAGACACAATAACACTCACGCCTCAACACAGCCAGCTGCATGTGCTGACACACACATATGCAGACACACAAATACAAAACACACATGCAGATGCACTCCCATTACTAGCATGTGAAGAGTTGAAATGTTAAAAAACCAGGAGCTGCAAGTGTCTCGTTCCCACATTGACATGAACTTGGCCCAGTACCTAACCAGGGGGATATAGATTTTGCACTTAACATAAATATTAAAGTTTGGATTTTCAAAGCAACCTAAGAGAATTTGGTGCCCCATTTGGGCAGCCAAACTCCTTAGACTCCTTAAAAATCCCAGGCTAATATATCAATTTATACACCAGAACAAAAAGCAATGGAGAACTCAGTGAAAGCTGTGTTATAGGCCCCCCTTTTATTAAATGAGCATCCCCAAGCATTCATCAAGCTTCAACTGCCTGCCAGAGGCAACCACCTCTCCCCTGTAAGCAACAATTACCTGAAATCAATTCCAGGTACACTAGCCTCTCTGAGCTTTGGACTTCAATGCCCATAGGTGCCCACAAGGGTCTCCTGACTTACACTGGTGTCAATGAAGTTAAACTAGGGTGACCAGACAGCAAGTGTGAAAAATCGGGATGGGGGTAATAGGAGCCTGTATAAGAAAAAGACCCAAAAATTCAGACTGTTCCTATAAAATCAGGACATCTGGTCACCCTAAGTTAGACTGATATGAACTGGTGTAAGTGAGAGGTGAATCCAGCCCACAGCTTGTGCACAAGAGACTGAACTTTGCTTTACATTTTGGTCCTAAAGCACCGGGGTGCAGCAGTTACATAAAATAAATGTTCCACTTGTGTGTCACCAACTTCTAAGGGAACCAGCTGGCAGATTGATGTTTTGGCTACAAGGGGAGCTTTAGAAATGAACCTTAGAGTATTATTAAGCACTTGTATTTCTAGGACCTGGTTAACAAAATAATTGTTGGCACTGGATCATTTTGATTTTATCTTTGATGGGATTCCCTCAGCTTTCCAAGTGTTATTCTCAGCTACCTTCTTTATCAGTTATGGGTCTACTGTACAACAGTCATGTCACATGATTCATACTCATACCTGTGGGATCTAGTCCTTCCCCCAACCCCCAGCTGGCCTCAGGCTCCCAGCTTATTCTGGAGTAAGGAAGAAGCAGATGCTACTAGTCTGTTAGCTCCCACATATGGCTTTCTAGCCAAGATTGGATGGGCTCAGAAACAATTGTGCAAATAAGGCCAGACAGACACATGGGCACCTACATACATCTCAGAGGCTGTGGTAGAGCCTGTCTTTAAGAGACCTGGCCGATATTTCCATGAGGACCTGCAACTGGCTGGAACAGGGTGTGGTACAGGCAAAGTGATCTCTGAGTAAGCTGCCATCAAAGTTCGTTTATTGAAACCCTGTGTGGAGTACAAAAATGCAGCAGTTCAATGAATAACTATAATGTTTGCTAGGGAGGGGCGGAGAGAAATTGAGCTAAATTTTCTATGTGTTTGTAGTGCAGCCCATAATCACCTTTCACCATCAATTATAGGGATAATTAAAGTTAACTAATGTGGGTTAGCTAACCTGAGTTAAGAATATGCTTGTTTTTGCAGTGTAGACATACCCTAATGAGTTATCCAAGCCGCCAATGAACAGATACCTGTTCTGCAGGAGGGATGGGGCTCCTTGTCATCCCTGGTCTTGGTTATGGCACAAAGCAAAGCCAATGTTCCTCACACCTGCCCTGTAGCCCCCATCTCCCAGGCTATTCCAGCCTTGGGTTACCCACACAGCTCTGTCAATGCCCCTCAGTCCTGCCTTGCATCCACCACCCCCAGCCACTATCCCAGTCCTGTGCTCCCCACCCAGCTCTGCCTGTGCCCCTCATTAAGTATTCATATTTCTGTGACCTTGTATTTCAAGGACCGTGTTACTCTGGCATTGCCTCCATGATCAATACCAAACCAGGGATGTGAAATAGTGTCAGAGAAGTGCTCCTGTGCCTCCTTCATTGGGGAAAGGAGGAGGGATCAGAGAGGGAACAGGAAAGGAAGGAAGGAACAGAGAAACTGAATCAACCCAACACCTAAAGCAGAGATGGTGGCAGCAATGCTTCAGGCTCTACCTGGCAGCATCTGGAGCAGTGGAAAAGCCCCAGAAAAGGTGCAGAAGACACCTTCAAGGTCCAAAACACTTTTGGTTTCACTAGGAACGAGGGCCCAGAGGACACATACAAAGCGTGTTCAGAAAATTCTGTAACCCATGTAGAAGCATGGTGCTTGAGCGGGATAAATTCCGGGATCCCAGCCAGGTGGAGAAACGACAGAATTGTCCTTTACTGAGATAAAAGTAAAAACAAGTCACTGTAAGTTTGACCCCACAATGGGTGGAATGACCTGGACAAAACTGTCTCCAGTGCTGAAGAAGAGAGATTAAAGGAGAATGCTTCAGCTGCTCCCAAGGCATGGTCTCACCATGCTATCCACCCCAGGTGAGCTGCCGTAGTGAATGGATATGGTGCCAGAGCAACAGTAGGTCCCTCTCCAAGAACAGGAGAATCACACGGATAGGAGAGAGTGATATATGCAACAAGCACTTTGGCTGCAGGACCTGCTAGCACAGCATCAATTTAAGAAGCCACTAGAGGAGACTCGCAGTTCCAAGTACTAATGACATTGATACAGAAAGGACGGCCAAGACACAAGAGGGATGTTATCCCTGCCACTAATCCCTTCTGGCCTATGAAGGAGCAACTGCATTGCCATGCAGCAATCCAGTTGGTAGGGGGAAAGAGAGCTGTTCCTGAGTGCCAGAGCAAGAGAGTGTTGGTTCCGCTCTGTGAGGCTCACCAAGGCCAGAGAGCAAGGGTGGCTAGCACACTCTGAATAGTGAGAGGCTAACAGAAGCTGGTTGACATGTGCCCAGAACAGTCACAGCAGCCACAAGAATTGCTGCAGTCACACGAGAGCTCAGACTTGCCATGGAAGAGGCTGGGCTCTGATTGGATAGAATATTGATCTCACTCGTTCTTATTCATGGGGTGTAGGCTGTCAGCTCAGTGATGTCCAAACTAAAAGCAGTACTTGCTCAGCATGTGACCATGGTCATGATGGAACATGCCAGTGACCGGCACATCACACTCACAGGAACAGACACACGTGGAAAGGCTGCCCAGAGGCAGACTTCCAGTGGAGACAACCACGGAGACCTGGGATCGCTAGTAAGATGAGAGAAGGCCCAAGGCACACAAACACAGTTCTGAGAGTGTATGGCAAGAACAAGGCAGGTTTTGGCGCAGAGACATCCATGGGTGTTGCACCCACTTACATGACATTTGATCCATTATTAGGGGCACACAGCATAGGCAGGTACCATAGGAAACCCCATCAGGAAGTCTTCTGACCCAACTGGGTACATCCAAGAAAAGCATCTACCTGTCAGTCTCACCCATCGCATTCACAGGGCTCCAAATCCCTGTAGCGTCTGGGCATGGATACCTAAACGCCAATCACACTGTGACGCAGCTCCTTCCCCACTCCCACCCACAGAGCCTCCCCAAACCCCTCCAGAATCCCCACTCGCAGCTAAGAATTCCCTCATGACAGTTCATCACCTGGGTCTACAAACCCAGGGCAGAAAGAAGCCAGGTTGGTTTCATCCCCTTTATTCTCGGAGAAACTTGTGATTGAGTCACACAGGACGACCGCACTCTGGGATCTGGGAATCAAGATCCCAATACAGGAAAACACCTTTGTCCATCCCCATTTCCTGAACAGGGATGCTGTCCTGTATCAGTGCCCCAGCTCCGTTCTTTCTGGCTCCAGCAATACTGTTGCTAACAATACCGTCAGTGATGGACACGAAGGTGTAGACTCCAGATCCCTCTCCATTAACTGTGCTGGCTCTGCAGGGCTAATGGGAGTAAAGAGCAGGAAAAACTTAATATTGATTCCAGAAATGCAAGATCTCAATGACATATGTGTTAAAAATTTCTATAGATCTTAACAGACAGACAATCTTCATTCAGGGTTTTTCCCCCTTCAGTTAAACACAGGTGAAAAGCAGAGTTAACATGTAAGCGCCTTCACACCTAGAGAAATGGTCAGAAATCCACCTCTCTGGCACATAGCCAATTGAATAAACAGACTCATCCGTTCCAGCAGGAGGAGCCATACACCCCACTGAATAAACACTCACCTGCTCCTGCAGGGAGTATCCCCCATCCCATTAAGTAAGAAGGCAGGACAATGAACACACTAATTCACATAGAGCAATCAGTGGTTTTGGGGTCTTGAGCCCTGACCTGTGGCATTCCTTGCTGATTGCTCCCCTGGCTGACCAGAGACATCTATTACCTGCACATCTGTGCTGATCCCATCTGACTCTTCTCTACTATCATTTAGAGCCCACATCTGGACTAGACAGACAGACAGCAGAGGAACTTGCTTATGAAAAACCCTTGCTGACCCACCCTGCCCTGTACTCAGCTGCTGGCCTCGTGAACAGTGCTAAACCAGCATTCCTGCTTTCGCGCCCTGTAAAAGTAAGTTTCTCCCCCACTTCTGGGAGGAGGCTTGGAACCAGCTGCTTAACCATGATAACATGGAGCGCATCTCCTTTCCCCTGCAGCGGACATAAGCGACGGGAACCAGAGTTTAAGGCAAGAAGAAAAAAGGCGAGATTTTGCCAGATGGTTTTCTTTCCATCCCAGAGCAATTGTACTCGCTCAATCATCTTATCTGACCTAAAAAAAATCCTAATAGAAGCTTTAGACTAGGGACAAAAGGGGGTGAATGTTTTTGTTTTATTTTCAGCAATGTGCAGACTAGAAGTGGGATCCAGACATTACATCGCGTTCCTCGTTTTTCAGCACTCTCCATCCAACCTCGTGAACCTCCATCCTCTCTCTGCTCCCCTCCACACTCTATAGCACAGGCTTCCTTTCCGCCTCTCCATGCAATTTGGCTACGGCTGCCACAAGAGCCTTCTCCTTTGCAGCACATGCCAGCTGGAGCAGGTCTCCTTGTGCCTCTTCAGTTAGGACGCTCTTTGTATGCAAACTAGTGACACAAATACAGTTGCATTGTATTATATAGCGAGATTACAAAAGTAGGAAGGGACATTGACAGGAATAAAAATAGCAGCTACGATGACATTAGCTAGGATAAAACTAATCAATCTCCATGCTCTGGGGCATACATTAATCCCTTCTCTGTGGTATAGTGTTGCACAATTAGGTACATTATGGGAGGTTTAACGCTTCCCTCTGATACATGGGGCATTGGCCGATGGAAGAGACTGCTCTGTTCTTATCTGACAGTCCTTGAATTCCCGATGCTTGCATGTGGCTGCAGAGAAATTTGGTAGCAGCCATACCGCCGGGTTTGGGGGGGGGGGTTCTTTGTCGTGTTTGCTGAGCAAGGGCATAGGAAGCCCTTGTGGGCTCAGGAACCCATTCAAGTGCTCAATAGTTTGCTTCTTCTGCCGACTGGGAAGACAACAAGGCCCGTGATCAATCCCAGTGTGTCAATCTTCGAGGTCACTGTTTCATCCCATCCACTCCCCTAGCAGGGTCAAACAGTGACAGAGCAAAAGAGACACACAAGGCAGCCGTAGTACCTCCATAAGTGATCCCCTCAGCTCTGTGGAGAGGACACGACTGGTACTTGGGCGGGAGGCCTCGCTCCCATCCAATATCTGGCTGCTACAGAAAGTACTGCTGGTGATTCAATGGAGGACACTCTTCCCGCCTGGGCTAGCGCTGAACAACTGCCCCAGTATGGTGACAGGGAGGCTCCGTCACTGGAGGCGAAGTCTCCTGAATCACAAGTCAAGCCAAGGCCTTTCTACACGTATCTGTTAAAGACCCCATTGCATTTCATGCCTAAGGGTGTCATCCTTGTAACCCAACACTCAGCTTGGGAAAATACAGGCTGCCTACCTAGATCCAACCTGGAGTTTCAATGGCCTTCATGCACTGTCTTTAATGTTGTACTTGGTTGCAACAGCTACCCTCCACCTCAGAACGTGCTCTTTCTTTGTATCTAAAGGTCATCTGCCTCTACAGAGGAGCTGCAGGACATAGGGTTTTTGCTTCAGTTGGTGACGCTTTTCCCCATTCCCAGCAGTGCATCAAAACAAGAGGCAATGACAGTCTGACTCCCAGCTCTTTGGTGTACAAAGGCATGGCAGATGGGTAACTGGCCTCGAGGGGCGTGCAGGTAGGGTAGGGATATGGCTATAGGGAGCCAGGATAGCTGCTGTCATGGATGGGAGTTGCAGAGCAGTCTTCATGTCTTTATCTCCTCCCAAGTGCCCTCAGAGGTGTCAGGAGAACCCCTGGGGGAGAGCAAAGGTCTAGCTGGATTCATGGACAGACGTCTCAATTGCTCTCCAGCTTCAGTTTTCATTTTAAACAGTGACGTTATGGTGATGAAGGAAACCTTGAAAATGTGAAAGGTATGTAACCAATGCAGGGATTGTCTGCCTGAGTTTGCAAAGAGACTGAAACAGTAACTCTGAAGTGGGAACAGCCCCCATTTATTTCAACTGATGCTGACTCAGGTGCCAATGATGATATTTTAAAGGCCACTATTGTTAACTATTTCACTGCTTGTCACAGCATGTCAGAGAGGAGGGGAAATGTCATTAGAAAGATGTATATCTGTTTCCTGAAGTGGGGAGGGGCATGATGGACTAGCCTGGGAATGGGGAGGACAGCAGAATGGAAGCTGTATATATTAAGATGTGCAGACCTTTAACAACACAGTGTGGAGAGTAGCAGCAGTGTAATTGTTTTCATTTTTCTGAAGGGGGACTCAGCTCTCCAAAGTTTGGGAAACCCTGGTTTGGATAGACAGCACCCCTGTGAGAATCTCCATTCACAGGTAGGCCTCATCCCACACAGCTAGCTTTGCCCCTTTGCAGATACAGTCCAGGCCACAGCGCGTCAAGTCTCCTGAGAATCTCCTACACGAGAACTGTGTAGGAACGCAGGACATTCTTACACAGGACAGGAGCCTAATTCATGCTCCACTTGGAATTTGAAGGTGGAGACGCTGCCACTTGGCTTTGTCAAGAGAATTTTAACAGGGAAATTGGGGGGAAAAGCGAAGTCAGCAGAGATGCACTGCGCTGTGGATTGGTGCCAAGTGCAGTCAGCAGCGTGTGCCATTGCTGACACAGCAGAGCCGCCCCTGGAGGGGGGAAGGGGGCGGGTCGATCCACCAGTATCTCTGCAGTAGAACACATCTGCTCCTGGGATCAGGGAAGAGGGGTTGGAGTTAGGAACGGGGAATTGAAACAGGTCAGTGAGGCACTGCCACAGCGCTTGTTTCTATTTGCTGTTCGCCAGGCCATGAAAAATACATTAATGGCCCAGCAGCCTTGTAAATGATTTATGGTCAAAAGAATAAATTTCTTCTTCCTCCTCCGAAAAAGGCGACATGATGATAAACTGCTTAATAAGGGGAAACAACACAAAGCTCAAACCTGATCAATAATAGATCAGGGTGCAAAGGAAAGGGGCCAGAAGGCACAAGGAACGGGTACTGGGGCAGTGCACATCTGTGGGGGTGGAGGTGGGGGTCAGGGAGTAGAATAAATGCTTGGGCATGTTGCAGCATACGGCCTGGAGTATTATGCATGTTGGGGAAAAGCACACGGAGGCAGAATAGGAAGCAGGCGGGAGCGGGGTCTGGATCATCATTTTTAACACTGCTAGAAAATGTGCCAGAGATCAGGCACAGAGTTTGAATGTGCTGCTCCAACCTCACTCCCGTCCCCAACACCAACACACGCCTTTCTGAAAGGCATGAGATTGGATCCTCGCCTCTCCTTGCTGGAATCTTGAATGCTGCAGAGGCCCCGAAAGGCCTGAAGAAAGAGAGAGACAGCTTCAGAGACGTCCCCTTGCTGCTCCCAAAATAAAAACGGTTTCATCTCCTGCACCTTCTGCTCTCCCTGGAGACTAATAGAGACCGGAGCAGGGTGCCACTGCCTTTTAAACCAGCCTGTGGCAAAGAATCTGTAGTTCACCTTGAACACCAACGCTTGGGACCTAGGACTGAATTATTCACACACAAAGCAGAGAGCTCTCTCCCTCGCCCTGCCAAGAATCCGAAGGGGAGGGTCACTCTTTTTCTGTCGAGAGTAGAGACCAGCCCTGATTAAATAAGTTCTGATGTGCACCCGCACTCCCCCAGACATATGTAAAAGAGAGACACCCCCCACTTTTCCAAATCTCAGAACAATCCAGTCCATCCCCCCCCCCCACTCCCCAGACACCAAGGTGGCCCCCAAGAGGATCTGCGGCAGGCCTCAGGTGGTGTTGCTCTATGCCAGGGACAATCTGCCAGACCTGGCAGCAAAGCCCAGGCTGTGTTTGCGCTGATGCAGATGCATGTTGCAGAAATAATGAGAAAACAAGCCAACTGAAACACACAACATTTGCCCACCCCGATGGTGATGTATTCTCACACAGGCATAGCGACTGCGTGCAGTGGGGTGCGGGTCTGTGTATAGACAGCATGACAACAATGAACATGAATGAAAGGCTTAATTTGAGACATCAAGCTCTCTGGAGTCGGGGTGTTCCTCAGAGACGGCTTCCTTCAGCTCAAGTGGTAGATGGAGGCCAGTATTTCTGGGGTTAGGGGCCAGGCTCGGCTCTACAGCTGCATGCTGTTTTAATGAGGAGAGGTGGGGGCCTTTCCAGAGTTACAGTGGAAACCACAGTCCTGCTAGAAGGTGGATTTGGATTCCCCTTAGGATGTCAAAAGAGGAAATATCCTTATATTTTCAGACTTTTAGGGTTAAGTTTATTTGATAACTAAGAGGCTGATACCCCACCCACACAGGGGCCATGCCACTCCAGCCTAGGAGTCTGGCACCTCCCTAATGATCATGTCACCCCAGGCTAGGTGTCTGGCACCCCCACCACCACCAATGGCCATTGTCACCCCAGCCTAGAGGTCTGGTGCACCCCCCCACACACACACACACCTCTCCAGGGGCTGTGCTATGGCAACCTAGGTGTATGGCACTCACCACAGGGGCTGTGCCACCAGGCACATTACCCATATAAGCCATGGTTCCATGGCCTACAGGCCTAGTGCTCCTACCTTCGCAGGGATCATGCTGCTTATAATGCAACACTCTGAAGGATCTCCTTCAAAGTTAGGGGGCTGGGCCAACACCCTTCAAAGTTAGTGGGGATCTTTCCATTTATTTCAGTGGCAGTTGGATCAGGCCCCGAATACACACCTTAGCAGACTCCCCAGGCCTCCCTCAACCTCCAACTAATAATAAAATAAGAATAATAATAATAAATGCCAAGCTCTCTCCCTCCTTCTGCTCTTTGCCCCAGTTCAATGGCTTCTATTTGAAAACCCCTTTTCCTGTAGCATTCCGGGGCCCTGTGGGACAGGAGATACCTTGTCTTGCCCTTCTGCAATGTTCCTGAGCTCAGACTCATAGACTGTAAGATCAGAAAGGATCACTGTGATCATCTAGTCCAGGGATCGGCAACCTTGGCACGCGGCCCCCCCCGCCAGGGTAAGCACCCTTGGCGAGCCCAGCCAGTTTGTTTACCTGCAGGTTTGGCCGATCGCGGCTCCCACTGGCCGCGGTTCACCACTCCGGTCCAGTGGGGACTGCGGGAAGTGGCAGCCAGCACCGCGCCGTGTCCTGCAGCCCCCATTGGACTGGAGCGGCGAACTGCGGCCAATGGGAGCTGCGATCGGCCAAACCTGCGGATGCGGCAGGTAAACAAATCGTCTGGGCCCAACAAGGGTGCTTACCCTGGGGGGCCGCCTGCCATGGTTGCCGATTCGTGATCTAGTCTGACCTCTCGCACATCGCAGGGTACAGAACGTCACCCTACCACTTCTGTAATAGACCCCTAACTTCTGGCTGAGTTACTGATGACCTCAAATCATGGTTTAAAGACTTCAAGTTACATATAGTCCACTATTTACACTAGTTTAAACCCACAAATGACTCATGCCCCATGGTGCAGAGCAAGGTGAAGCTCCCGCTTCCCCCAGGGTCTCTGCCAATCTGACATGGAGGAAAATTTCTTCCCATTCCCAAATATGGCCGTCAGAAATGTGGCAAGGATCCATCAGCCAGACACCTGGGAATGAATTATCTACAGTAACTCAGGGAAGGTTTAACTACCCGCCAGATCGGCAGGTAGCGATCGATCTATCAGGGGTCGATTTATCGTGTCTAGACTAGACATGATAAATTGATCCCCGAGCACTCTCCCATTGACTCCTGTACTCCACTGCCCTGAAAGGCGCAGGCGGAGTTGATGGGGGAGCGGCAGCAGTCGACTCACTGCCATGAAGACGCCGCAGTAAGTCAATCTAAGTACACCGAATTCAGCTACGCTATTCTTGTAGCTGAAGTTGCATATCTTAGATCGATCCCCCTTCTCCTCCCAACGTAGATCAGGGCTCAGAGCCCTCCTCATCTAGTGTCCAATCACCAGTCTTTGGAGATATTTGCTACTAGCAGTCAAAGACCAGCAACGTGCCAGTGCAGGCAGTCTCATCATACCAGCCCCTCCATAAATGGATCAAGCTTGGTCTTGAAGCCAGTTAGATTTTTTGCCCCCACTGCTCCCCTTGGAAGTCTGTTCCAGAACTTTACTCCTCTGATGGTCAGAAACCTTCGTCACAGTTCAAGCCTAAATTTGCTGATGGCCAATTTATATCCATTTGTTCTTGTGTCAACACTGGTGCTTAACTCAAATAACTCCTCTCCCTCCCTGGTATTTATCCCTCTGATGTGTATTTATAGAGAGCAATCATATCTTCCCTCAACCTTCATTTGGTTAGGCTAAACAAGCCAAGATCTTTGAGTATCCTCTCATAAGGTAGGTTTTCCATTCCTTGAATCATCCTAGTAGCCCTTCTCTGTGCCAGCTGCAATTTATCTTTCTTAAACACAGGAGACCAGAATTACACACAGTATTCCAGAGGATGTCTCACCAGTGCCTTGTATAATGGTACTAACACTGCCCTGGAAATGGTATTAACACTACTGGAAATACCTTGCCTGATACATCCAAGAATTGCATTAGCCTTTTTCATGGCCACATAATATTGGTGGCTCATAGTGATCTTGTGATCAACCAATAAACCCCGGTCTTTCTCCTCCACTGCGACTTCCAACTGACACATCCCCAGTTTATAGCAAAAATTCTTATTCCCTAAATGCATAACCTTGCACTTTGCACTATTAAATTTCATGCCATTTCTATTACTTCAGTTTACAAGGTCATCCAGATCTTCTTTTATGATATTCCTGCCAATACCTCCCAACTTTGTGTCATCCACAAATTTTATTAGCATAATCCCACTATTTGTGTCAAGGTCAGTAATAAAAAGGTTAAATAAAATTGGTCTCAAGTCTGATCCCTGAGGAATTTCACTAACCTCTGTGACGGAGTCAGACCAGAAGGATATAGGAGAGTGCTGGAAGGCAGGTATATCAGCCTCAGGATGTGCAGGTCCTTGTTCCCTGGATAGCCAAACAAAGGCTACTCCAGACCAATCAAGACACCTGGGGCCAATTAAGAACCTTCTAGAAAGGAGCAGAAACAGCTAGCCTAATTGGGACACCTGAAGCCAATCAGGGACTGGCTGAATCCAGATAAAAACCTCCCAGTTAGTCAGGTGGGCTGTGGGTGTCAGGAGCTGTGGAAGGAGATTGTGCTGTTGGTGAGACTGAGTGGTGGACAACATATCATCCAGAAGGAAGGAGGCCCTGAGGTAAGGGTGAAGTGGAGTTTGAAGCAGCAGGGACTGCTGTGGGGAAGTAGCCCAGGGAATTGTATTGTGTTTTGTGGATAAAAGGTCAGCCATCTTAGCTGATACTATTAGGGTCCCTGGGCTGGAGCCCGGAGTAGAGGGCGGGCCCGGGCTCCCCCGGGCTCTTTCCACCTTCCATACTGGCCTGTGATGAAGGTAACTCACTAGGTGGTGACTCTTGCCAATTGTACTGAGAAAGGGAGGTCATTCTGGGGCCTAGATGAGTTTCTGAGGCCCCTAAATCTGCCAGGAAGCGCAGGACCCACGAGTACAAACCTGGAGCTTTGTCACACCTCCCTCCAGCCTTACAATTCACTTTTCAGTGTCACCTCTTGCAGTCTCCCCTTTAGTCACTTCTTTACCCACCTTTCAATTCTCATATTAATCTCCATGCTCTCCAATTTAACTAACAATTTCCCACGTGGAACTATCAAATGCCTTTCTAAAATCCAGTTAGATTAGATTTACTGCATTTCTCTTTGTTTAAAAAACCAGTTATCTTCTCAAAGAAGGAGATCAGGTTGAAATGGTACGGTCTGCCTTTTGTAAAATCATGTTGTATTTTATCCCAATTACCGTGTACCTTTATGTCCTTAACTATTTTCTCTTTCAAAATTGTTTCTAAGACCTTGCATACTATTCAAATCAAACTAATAGGCCTATAATTTCCTGGATCATCTTTTTTTCACTTTCTTAAAAATAAGAACTATATTAGCAATTCTCCAGTCATAGGGTATGACCCCTGAGTGTATGATTCCTTAAAAATCCTTGCTATTGGGCTTCAATTTCATCTGCCAGTTCCTTTACTATCCTTGGATGAAAATTATCCAGGCCCCCCCTTATTTAGTCTCATTAAGCTGTTTGAGTTTGACTTCTACCTCGGATGTGGTAACTTCTACCTTTATATGCTTATTACCATTAGCCACCTTGCCACTACCCCTAAGCTGTTCATTAGCCTCATTAAAAACTGAGGCAAAGTAATTGTTTAGGTGTTGGGCCATGCCTACGTTATCTTTCATTGCCACCCCATCCTCAGTGCTTAGCAGTCCCACTTCTATTCTTGTTTTCTTTTTATTTGTATGGCTATAGAACCTTTGCAAGGTCCAACTCCGCTTGACTTTTGCAATTCGCACTTTATCCCTACACTTTCTCATCTCCAAGAGGTAGTTTTCCTTCCTGATCCATCCCATCTTCCATTCCTTGTCGCCTTTCTGCTTTCTCTTTATCACTTGTTTGAGATGCTTGCTCCTCCAGCTCCTTCAGCAATCAAAGCATCTTACTGCCCAGCAATTCAGACAGGAGTCCTGCTTCACTTAATCTGCATCTTACAAGATGTTTTAGACTTTATAACAAATATTGTTACTATATTATGCAGATTATATTTAATAATGTATGTGGCATTATGTTTTGAAACTATCAAAACATGGTGATGTTATTGAAACTGAATGTTTTGATGATTCTGAACAGAATTTTTTCAGAATTTGCATCCTGTGGGAAATTTCAATATTTTACCTTTTTTGTACCAATTTGGAATGAAGCATTTTTTTGAAAGGCTAGAATTTCCCATGGAACAGAAACTTCCATTTCTGATCTGCTCTGGTTACAAGTGACTCAAAACTAGAGCTTAGATTAGAATGAAAACATTTAGGCAAACTTAACTGCAGGCATTGGTAGTGCTCCAACTATAATACACATGCAGACATCCACAAACAAGCAATAGAAATATTTGGTTTTCTATACACTGTTCTTCTCTTTCAGCTACATGACAGTTTCTCCTCACATTCTGTTCCTTCGGCAAGATAGAAAGTAGAGAAGATTAAGATTCCCCACTTAAAAGCCCAGATGGGCCCTTCTTGATGATATATTAAGAACGCCCATTTCCTTTGCCCTGTATTTTGTGTAGGCATTTATATCACTGCAAAGTGAATGCAAAACACAAAAACAAAAAGTGCATGTAAAACACCTACAGATCATAATGGTAGCGTTTTGCACTAGTACAAACTGGGTGTAAATGACAGCACAAGTTGTAGGGCAAATAGTGAACTGGATTCCAAGGATCTTAGGCCATAACTGTCGAAACTAACCACTGATTTAGAGTGTCTGTTTTGGGTTGCCTAGCCCAAAGCACCTTGACCTTGGTTTTCAGAGATGCTAAGCACCCCCAACTCCAACTGACCTGTAGGTGCTCAGCACCTCTGAAAACTCTGCTCAAGTTAAGCGCCCTAAGTCAGTGGCCATTTTTGAAAAAGTTAACCTGTATAGGATTTCCCCTGAAGATCAAAAACCCTTTCTTAAGGTGGGTATCAGGTATGCATCCGTGTTCCAATTTGCAAGAGGGAGAAAATCAAGGCAGACACAAAATGTCTTTTTTTAACATCACACTGCAGATGAGCCACTAGCAGAGAGGGGAATAGAACCCAGTCACTCGAGTGCCAGTCTCACGACCCACCTACTCACCACCCCTCCTGGAGTAGTGCAGTGTCTTATGGGTAACGGTTTGCAATTAGTGTACAAAGTTATTTTCAAGGTAAAACCAGCAACTTTACTAAGGATGTTCTGCTTTGCTGGGGATCTACACACTATAACACACCACCAAAAACTCCCCCAAATGACTCAGCTCCAAAACCTACTGGGTACCATGTCATCCCTGGGACGGATTCATTGACGGGGAGGGATTCTGGAGCACAGACAGGAGGAAAGTTGCAAACCCTCACAAGAGACTCAGAACCTTTTAGTGGGGCTTTGGGAAAACATGCAGCATTGTTGCAGTCTGCCTGACTTGTGGCAAGGGGCCTTTAATCAACATAATCGCTGCCAGAAACTGTCACTAATACACATAGCATGTGTCTCCTTCTTTACTCCCTCCTTTCCTGGGAGTTGACCTAGGCTAACCAAACCTAACAGTGTTGTTGGACTGGCAACCTGCCCTCTCCTTCTCCCTTTCTTGATATATTAGAATTCCCTTTTACATGAGATGCTAAAGCTATAAAATTCAATCATCTACAGGCTAAACTGAAGAGGCTCTTTCCTTGTCTTTTACATCTGAGTGAACATTGTAAATTTCCCCTACATGATACACTTGAGTAGTTGCTTATGCCCATGTAATAAAGGACAAGGGAGCTCTGCAACACTGGGAAGGGATATTTCTTCTGTATAGTTGGAGTAGCTTTTCAGATGTAATCACCCTTGCAGACCCCAAGCAGGTACAGAGCACCATTAATATAAATGAGTCAGATCAGACAGGAATTTAACAACAGTCTGAAAATCCCCCAAACTATGGTCTGGATACTAGGTTTATCTTTGTATGCTTTCCCTTTTACACATGCCAAAAAACAAAAAAAGTGAAGCCCACTGAAGCAGACCTAAAACCCCCTTTGCCTTTTGGGGGTAAATTCCCTTTTGAAATTCACAACACACGTGTTAAACTTTAATGTTAAATTTTGGATTAAAAATTAATTCAAAAAAATCTTACAGTTTGGAACCTTTACAAGTGAAATGCATTATTCAAAACTCAGATTGGCGGCACTCTGCCAGCTCAAGTCTCCCCCAACCCCCTTCCTCCTTCGGTGGCCAATGGCGTGTGCTCACCATCATCATTAACTCAAAGAAAGGGAACAAAAAGACAAGTCATGCCGCTGCCTCTAAAGAGCTGGAAAAGTCCAGGTCTCTAGGCCTCCCTGTTTGGGATCTGTGTGTCTCAAATTCAAAGGGAGCCCATCCCACTCTAAAAGCAGCCTTCAGAAGCATCAGAAGTCCATGGGGAGCGATTCCCAAAGTTACAGACAATTCTCCATTTACACTGCTTCAAACCAGCATGTGACACGTGCCCCATGCTTCACACAAAAGCGAAAACTCCCTGGGGTCTCTTGACAATCTGATCTGGGTGGAAATTCCTTCCTGACCCCAAATTTGGCAATCAGTTAGACCTGAGCACGTGAGGAAGACCCCCCAGACAGATATCTGGGAAAGAATTCTCTGTTGTAACTCATGCCTTCTTGAAACAATCCAATTTGAGCCCCACCTGTCCACACGCATTGAAAACATATAGGCCCCAACCAAAGTGCTGGATCTGCCACAAAGCTCGTGGAAGCTTTGAGTCAAACTCTGAAGCTCAGCAACCTCTCTGATGTTGAGTTTGTTCGTCCCAGCAAGAAAGAAATTTAGCTGACATTAAAAAGCACAGAGGGGTCCATGACCAAAGCATCCTGAACAGTGACAAGTTTGCAGCCTCCTGCATCAGCTGAGCCATTCCTATAGGCTGCATCCTTGTGACTGCAGAACAGGGAGGGTTTCTGTAACCAGACTGCAGCACTGTGACTCCATTAGGCACGGGGAGGAAAGGGAGGTTCTTTCTAAATGTTCCATGGGAAACGTATAAAGATACTTTATAGGAGACCCAGTAGTAGTCACTACACAGTTTCTCTCCTAACCCTTTTTCATTCACACATGTTCATTACTTTCCAAAACTTTCCCTTGAAACTGTCACCTCCGAGCTGCTGTAACTGGAACAGCCATTGCACAGTATTGCTGTTCCCATGCTCTACATACCCCCTATTCTGGGCACTGTCAGGATGGTGGATGAGGAAGACACACAGAAATCAGTTACAGCCTCTCCCATGGAGTCCCCAGCAGGGGAGATCCAATGGCTTTCTTTTCCCTTTTGTGCTGTCAAAGCAGTGGAAAGGGACTGGGGTACAGAGGAGAATCTGGTCTGGTTGCTTTGCAAAGTGCTTTGTGATGCCTAGAATATAAAATTAAAGTCTACTATAGTCTGTCCTCAGTTGCACAATGCATAACCCTAATTTCATTGAACTTTCAAAGAAAACCATGCAACCCATCCCCCATTTAAAAGAGGTACTTTCAGACTGGGTAGGGAAAATAGAAGAGATTAAACACACACACACACACACACACACACACACACACAAATCCCACTTGTCTCTCTCTTGTTTATCATAACTTTTCCTACTGTATTTGCTAATGGTGGTAATAATTATCTTTGTAGTGAAAGCAAAGCCTGGCTCTTTTCCCAGCTTTTCTCCTCCGCTGCTTCATCATGCAGTGAAGTCGTAATGCTGAGTTCGTGATATCACGGCTCACCCGGCTCAGGCACCCATAGGAGAGGCCCCATATGGCAGGCTGTGACAGCTACAGTGTGTGATCAAATTGGAGAGAAAACAGGAAGGAGAAAGCAAAATCTACAAATACCCACTATAGGTGCAAATGGAAAAAAATTAAAATAGTGGCAATTAGAAATGTACATGCAATCTAGTGTACAGTCCCTCTTTCACATAAGCCTCTCTTTTCAAGGTCCTGATATGCCGCCTCCTTTCCCCATTAGTATCCGAGCGCTTTCCAACACCCATGTGAGCGAAGAGAGTATTATTCTGCAGGAAATGGAGCACTTACCTGATGTGTCCAAGGCACAGAGAGTCTAAGGCTGGGAGTGTATCTATTCCAAGCGAGAGGTGGAGAAGGAAAAAATGGCAAACTGGCAGTGCTCAGTTCCCTGCCAGTCACACCTCCCTCCTAGGGTGACAGAGGAGCATTGTTCAGTGATGCCAGCAAGGCCACGTAACTCTGATTCAATGTTTTACATTCTCCAGGATGCAAAACACAGTTAGCTTTCCCCTTGCTGTGATTTGTGACAGATTTCTTGCAAGGGGCTTTCCAAAAGCTGCATCGAGCTTTAGTGTCAAATGGTAATATTCAAGATGCATTGAATATTATTTTTATGGTGCAAACCCTGTCACACCCTTTGCATCTCTTAGCCTCCTATGGACATCCCACCCCTTCCTGGCTTACACAGGGGGCTGAGCCATTGTGTAAATGGGTGTTAGAAATGGCAGGATGTATAGCATATGTTCTCAGGTCAGACGTGTGTCTATCTCTGTGCCGCATGGATATATACACACAACACAGCCTGCGGGCACCAAGGCTCCAGGGATTAATTAGTGAACGTTTCTGTAAGCTCCCAGGAATTGGCACACTAGAACACAAGTGAAAATGTCAGCATCTGAGCCCCGAGCTGGTTCAGGTTAGAAACAAGGTTGCCAGGGCCTGTGGCTGCAGGCTCTGATTGGCCAGTACACACTCCAAAAGGATGGGTTAACCAAAAGGCCACTTGACTCAGTCAAAGCCGACTACTGGTGACCCATTAAACTAGCAGCTAAGGAACAGTGAGGGGAGGAGCCTTTCAAGAAAAGGGGGTGCATGGGACATGGAAGGGCAAATAGAGGCCACAAAATGTAGCAGATAAGTCCTCAGGAGACTGATGAGCATTTATTTCCCCGTGAAGACAGAAAGTGATCACTAAGGAGGAAGGAAAGAGAGAATGAAATAAGTGCTATACAGGTAAATAGAGAAAACGCCATGGATGTTGATGTCATGTGGTGAATTAGCACTGCCTCAGCTTGCTTGAGGGGACAAGGCATGGGGACAATAATAGAGGCTAGGGAATAAACGTGTCTGAAACGAGTTCATGTCCCCAGACAGGCCCATAGCCAGCCATGCACAAGTGTGTGTGCAGCCTGGAACCATATTTCCCAACTGCCTGTTTCAGTTCACTGTCCACCCCACAGTGGCATGCTGGGTAGGGAGCGGGAACTCCCCAGGGCTTTCCTTTTGCCTTTGGAGTCTGGCTAGGAGCAGGGGTCCAGTGGCAAAGTTTCCTTTTCCCCAGGAGGGGAGAGGGAGTTGGAGGCTACAGGTTCTTCCTCTTTCTCCCTCTACTCACTGGGAGAGAGCGGAATTCATCAGGAGGTGGATAAGGGATTCCGAGCCTAGACAATTTTTTCCCCTCCCATCTCCAGTTACTGACAAGAAGGCTTGAAGTCCCTTAGCCTCCCCAGCCAGACTTCATCTCCTCCTGCTGCTCCTGCTTCAGATCTTTCTCTTGATGTGTCCTTGCCTCTCCAGCCGGTGAAGAGGCAGGAAGTGGGGAAGTTTCCACAAGCCCAGGAGAAGAGGAGGAGGGGGAGCTGTGCTTTGCCCTCTGCTCAGTAGCTCTAACTTGCTGGTCTGATGACATATCACAGGCCTCTGTGAGCTCTCTCACTCAGGAGTTCCCTCTTGCTGGTGAATGTCAAGGCTCAGGCCCCAATGAAGTCACCAGCATAGCAGCTGTAGCTTACAGGAATGATAAAGGGTCACAAATCTACATGCTGGGCTGCAGGCTCAGCACTAGAACTGGTTGAAATAGGGGAATTGTTTTGTTTTCTAAAAAACATTGTGCAGGTAAGTCCTTGGGTGGCTGATGAGCCATTGATCTCTCCGTGAAAGGAGCAAGTGATTGCTACAAAGGAAGGAAAGCAAGAGAATGGAAAAGTGGGATACAGGTAAATAGAGAGGAAAAGAAGAGAAAAGAGAACAAGTTTTCTGTGAAATTTTTTTGATGAAAACACAAACACATTTTGGCTTTCATCTTGTTTCCCCTTTGTCTCCTAATTTACTGCTCCACTCTCCCTCTCCTGTCATTTTTCTGGTGGCAAAATGGAAACAAAGAAAATAAATGGGAGAAAAGACCAAAAAAAGTGAACCCTCAAAACTGAACATTTTTCAGTTTTTCATAGAAAAATTGGAAAAAACTGAAACAAAAATGATTGCGACAATTTTTGATTAGTAAAAAAGGCCAATTTTCATCAACAGCTATATTTGAATGAAAAATTTGGACCAGATCTATTCAGCAAATGTACCATTTGCAATGTCGGCAAGTCATAGGCCTTTGGGAGCTCACTGATTCAGCACTGCTCACTTGCTGATCTGATGTCAAAGCTCTGTCCTGTGTGAGGTCAGTGGTGGAGCAGTTTAGTATGCTGGGGTGATATCAAGGCACAGGCCCGTGGGGTTTATTGGGTCAGTCCCTCTAGCTTTCTGGGCTGAAGCCAAGAGACAGGAATTTGTAAATTTGCTAGCTCGGCATCTCGGCCTTGCTGGAATGTCTGCACAAAGTTCTTGTCAAGTTTTTGGCTCAGCACTTGTTGCTTGCTGGGCTAAAGCCAAGGCATAGGACTTTGTGAAGTTATTGCCTCAGCGCCTCTGCATTTCTGGACTTATGTTAAGGTGCAGGCCTATGGAAGGACATGGGATCAGCACCGCTAGCTTGATAGGATGATGAGGCCTCTGAAGTTACTAGATCAGAACACCAGTGGTTCAAGCAGACCAATGTAGGAGGGCAATCTCACCCATTCTGATGGTTATATGATGTTATGGTTATCAACGTCATGTGGTGAAATGACAATGCATCATCTTGTCTGGGGCGGGGGGGGAGATGGCATGGGGTATTGAATGGATATCAAAGAATACATCTATCTGGAAAGAGTCCATGTCCCCAAGCAGATGAATGGCCAGACAGACATACATGAGGGGGTTGGAGGTGTGGGGCGGGGCGGTGTCCATGCAATGTTGAACTGTTCTGTTTTCATTAATTCTGGCCACAATAGAGGAAGCTGGTGGAAGGGTCTCCCATTTCCCCTGCAAGGCTGGGGCAGCTGGAGGGAACAGAAAATGGAGAAACAATGCAGGGACATATCTTCCTAGAGAAAAAAGAATGAAGATGCAGGTAGGGGATTCCAGGTGGGGCTGCTGCTACTCCAAGTGTCAAGAAACTTTGGTCCCTGTAAACTTCACCGCCCAATGAAGACATGGAGGGATCTGAGGAGAGGAAGAGGAGGGTGAGCGCTCTCTCTCTCTCTCTCTCTCTCTCTCTCTCTCTCTCTCTGATGTAAGGAGAAAGGGGAGGATATGGGAGCACAGTGCCCCTTACTCTAACCCCTGCCCTACCCCAACACAATGTAAAGTATAATGATCCAATGAAACTCCAAATGAAGTCAGTGGCGGGGGGAGGGGGTCTTTCTGTTGACTTCACTGGGATTTGGATTGAGCTTTAAATAAGCAAAAGCAAATGTGTGTAATGTGTGACTGCAGGGAACTAACATGGATGGAACTTTAATGTTACATCAAGGGTCAGGAGATTTTGAAGGTTAAGTGTTCCCCTGAAATATTAACTCAGCCACACAGTACATCCTGTACCGTTTATAATTATGCATCAATAACTGGAATGAAACATGGAACTGTACATTTAAATATAGAAAACAGGACTTCAAAATACCATCTGTTTAAAGAAAAACAACAATTAAAAGCAGAAAGCAATAGATACACACGCATGTATTCCTTTGTCTGGATGTCAGTAGTAATATCTTGTTTACTGCAATGGATTTTGCTATGTTGTTTTTTGTGATAAATTAATAAAGAAAAACATTTAAGAAGAAGATAATGTTGCATGTGTGCCACATGGCCAAATTAACATTATGGAAGGTGCTTTTCTCTCTTAGGATTTCCTGAGTTTTGAACACTTGATTTTGCAACCTTACCGTTCCATAAATCATAATTTCAAAAATTCAGTTTGTCTGGGCTTTTAAAAAAATGGAACTAAATTAAAAATTAGAGAACAAATTTAAATCTGTTTGGCTGACACAAGCTTACAAGCTCTGCAGGCCATTGTAATTTCCATGAACCAACAATCAAATCTTAATTTTTGAAACACAAGTGAACCAAAGGCCTTGGTTAGCTTCAGGATCGCTATGATATCCATTCCCACCCACACACCAAGGTCTCAGTGAAGTTCAGATCCTGCAGCACTCCCGATGTCCACAGCAACAAACCTGTGAGATGAGGGGCAGAAGGAACCTAGGATTTCTAACGGCTTCCAGATGAAGACCCTGCCAAACTAATGGACCTGCTGCCCAGCATAGTGCTGGAATCATACGCTGGCTCCTGGAACCTGACCTTTCTGTTGCTCATGCTCTGCTCTTCTCTCTTTCATTCATCTCTTCCCCTCTCCCCACAAGGCAAAGAGCTGGGTCCGGCTTCAGGCTTCTGCTTGGGTAAAAGGCTTCATGATGGGTGCCGCCTGGAGAGGCTGCTCAGCTTGCTTGCCTGGCCTAGCGGTGAGCTCCACATTTGAACCCAGGGATCTGTGATGAGGGCTCAGGGGAATCTGTTTCCCACCCAGGGGGCTATCTGAATAACATCACAGTGGGATCTAGAGGGGGTTTCTCATTCCCTAGGTACTAAGTAGGCAGTAACTGCGCACCCTGCCACTGCTGTGTCCCAAGGACCAGTGGTTCCCAACACATGGCTTATTAGCCCAGGATATAGTTATTAGCCAGTGAGCAGTCTGGAGATTGAGATCATTATTTTTCTCAGAGCTCAGGGGAGCAGAAGGAACAAATGGTTCCTCAGGGGAATTTCTCCTTTTCCTCTTCCCCAGGTGTCCTTCAGCATCTATGCAACTTAGCAACTTCCAAGGATACCCTGTGTTTGATCTTCTGTGCACCATGGTAACAAAGAATGTTTTGCAGGCCTTCTCCAAGCCCACACACATATCTGGACACACACTAAGCCCCATCTTCAGCCTGACTTTGAGAACATAATGAATCTTCTGCTCTCCTGGTCCTAACACCCACCTCATCCAGGTTAAGAGAATGGCTTTCCCTCCATCCCACTGGAGAAGTGAAATGACAAACTGGCTTGCTCCTAAACCTATGCACCTTCCTCTGCATCAACTGAGATGATCACCATAATTTAGTGCCAAACTATATCTGTCACAGTAGATAGACAGAAGACTAGGATGTCAATGCGCCAAATGCAACTGTCAACAGCACAAAGAAATCCTGCAGGACTGGGCCATCACCAAGAAAGGGAATCTTCTCCTTCTCCAACATAACCACCACAAAATCATAGCTATTCCAAAAGCAACCCAGGCTCATCAGCCCAGGCTGCACAATCCAAACGCTGGATCAGAGTATGTGGAGAGCTCTCATTATACTTTGCAGAAAAGATTAACCTAATATAAGGGAAACTAATTGGGGCAGAAAACTCTAAACCAGACCAGATGAAATGAATCACCCACTACTCCTGGTGGAGTTTGGCTTTATCTCGTGATAAAACTCTAGAAGCCCTGATAAGTATTCGAGCCACCACTTACAAAAGAGATCTATGCCTCTCCTGACTGGTGAAAGCCAATGAAGAACAACTGTACCCACTGCTAACGGTGGTTATAGGGGTCCTATAAAGGTAGCCAGCCAGTTAGGCAGCAGTACAGACAACTGCAGCGGCACAGGAGCCAGCAAACAGAGCTATAAACAGGGGAGTTTGAGTGGGAGTTTGTATTGCGGTGCTCGTTGGGGGTTTGTTTGCTATGGGTGGGGGTGTTTTGGTTTGGTTTGTGTTTCCTGGACTAACAGGACTTAGGTGAGAAGGCTCTGACAGATACAGAGGGCAGCAGTGGTACTGACCCAATCAGTGGAGGACACATTGAAGATGACTGGATGTAGAAGCTGTGGTATGTACATGATCCTGGAGGGACTACAGGAAAAGTGTTTCATCTGCATGAAGTGCCGCCTGATAGAGCTGATAGAAGAAAAGATAGGAGGATTGGAGATGCAGGGGGAAACTCTGGTCGAGTTTAGAAGGAGGTTTGAGCAGATGATGGATCAAAGACACAAGGAGGCTGAAGGGAAAAGCTAGGACTTGCTGATGGAAACAGGACCAAATAACTCTGAGGGGAGACTGCTGGGTGAAGAAAATGGACAGAGGAAGCATGTGACTAAGGAACCAGGCAGAGGAAAAGATGGGCTAGTGAAGGAGACATAGAGCTCAGGAACAGGTTTGTGGAGTTGGAAAGTGAAGAAGGAGAACAGCAGATAGTCACTGAAGGTGAGAGGGCAAGAAAGAAGAGAAGAGCAGCTAGTCCTATAGGAAAAGATGAAGAGTCAATGGAGATGACAACACCAAATATGATCCCCAGGAGGACACAGGATGGGTTGAAAAGGATTGCAGAGGAGAATAGGAATCAAGAGGACTTGCAGCCAGAAGGAACGGGATAGACCGGAGAATTGCATCATGACTTTGTGCCAGCATGGTGCTATGACCCAATGCAGTGACCTAACAAGTCTATTCTGTAGTGCCACACTCAGTGGAAGAATAGGGTGGACAGCCGTTATATGATTATCGGCTGTGAACTCCCCATTATCCTGGTGATTTCCAGGGAAAGTCTTGCTATCTTCAGTCTGGCTGAGACTTGGCGCTATTTTTAGAATCTCAAATAAACAGCCAAAGACCCATTTTTAATTTTCATTTAGATCCAGGATTTATATTTTAGTTGTTAATTTTGTTTTAATCTCCTTGTGCTTCATTACCCACTGACTTTCAGGGTCAGGGAGTGAGGAGTGGGAACAGACAGAGGGGGGATGACACAAAGGGAGGGAAAGAAAGCAAGGGGGAAAAGAGTATTGTTGACAGCATCTAATCCTCCGATTAATGTATTCGTAAGCAGATTAACCAAATCCCAACTGCTCTGTGCCAGGTTTCTCCTCTAAGCTTCTCTCTCCCCCGTGTAAACAAAAGCCCCACAAAAATACATTTCCTTGAGTGAATACTCCAACATGAGCCAGGCCCAATGCTTTCCCATGCCAGACCCCTGAGAAGAATATGAGAGGGCATATTGTGTCCTTTAAAAAAAAAAAAACCCACAAACACAAAAAGACCCACACACCCACATAGCTTTGGGACCCCCTGCCACTGCTCTGCAGGTTGCATGAGCCTCTTTGGGGTTGTCTACCCTTGGGAGGAGAGAGATGCAAGGAGAAGAGGGTAGCAGTGGGTGGTATTATTTTGGTCTCAGATGAGCATGAGAATTTGTGACTTCATTATGCTTTACTTATCCATAACCCTCTGCATAGCAACAGCTACTACACAGTGACAGGGGAGGAGGAAGGCGGGTGAAAACAACCCATTAGAGAATCACTGAAACAACAGACTCAACAGAAAATAATGAATTGCTGAACATTAGGCCTTGCCCCCTCTTGTCCTTCTCCAGCAAAGTGCTCCCAAGGAATGACTGTAATAAAAGGTGCCTGGTGTCATTCTATTTCAGGGGCTCAGAGCCTTACACAGCCATTCAGGAACCAAACCTTCCAGCCCCCCGGTAAGCATCATTATCCGTATTTTAGAGATGGCAAAGGAAAGAGAAATGACTCACCCATGGTCTCTCAGCAGGTCAATGACAAAGCTGAGAACAGACCCCAGATAGTGTAAGTCACTGGTATGTGGTTTGGCTACAAGACCATCCTGTATTTAATGGCTGAATATCGCCCTCTTCTGATGAGCACTGAGAATTCAATCTCCATATTCTATCCATATCTGGACTTCACGAGGGAACTCCTCTTACAGGCCCTTCTCAACCTTTCTCCCCCAAATATGCTGTGAGTAAATGAGTGAAGTCCTGGAACAGCCTTCCAGTGGGAGCAGAACACCTAACTTGCTTTAAGACTGAGCTTGCTACGTTTTTGGAGAGGATGGTATGATGAAACTGCCTACAGTGGCATATGGCCCACCTGCGACTTCTAGCAGCAAATGTCTCCAAGGACTGGAAGCGGGACACTAGATGAATAAGGCTCTCAGCTACGACAGAGAATTCTTTCCCAGGTGTCTGGCTCCTGAGTGTCACCAACATGCTCAGGGTCTAACTGATCACTGTATTTGGTGCTAGGAAGGAATTTTCTCCTTGGTCATATAGGCAGATACCCTGGGGAGGTGGGAGGTTGCCTTTCTCTGCAGCATGGGGCATGGGTCACTTGCTAGTTTGAACTAGGGTAAATGGTGGATTCTCTGTAACTTGAAGTCCTTAAATCATGATTTGAGGACATCAGTAACTCAGCCAGAAGTTGGAGTCTATTACAGGAGTGGGTGGGTGAAGTTCTATGCCCTGCAATGTGCAGGAGATCAGACTATATGATCACAATGGTCCCTTCTGGCCTTAAAGTCCATGGGGATTTGGTACCTGTCCTGATGTTAAATGTGCTCATCACAGCTTCCTGGCACACCGGTGGGGTACTAATGCCATCCTTGTGTCACACAGTGTGACAACATGGTGAATCTGTACCTAACGAAAGTCTACAATGAGAAAATCACTAGGAGAAGGAACTCTCTCACACACTGACCCTGTATTAAGGGAATTCATTCATTCAGTCCTGGGCCTCTCCCACACTGTTTCTCCCAACATTCAGCCTTCCTCTTAACAACTGCCTGAAACACTCACTGGCTAATTCTTCCTTGTTTGCATTCTATGGTCTCCTCTTAAACAGGAAGGAGACTACTTATCTCCTACACTAGCTTCAAAACTAGCAGGGTTTTAAAGTACACACAAAGGAAAGAAGAGAAGCTTTCACAGTTCAAACCTAGCATAAACTGCTAACATCTCTTGTAACATAGAGGAGGAAATGGTTCAGAAACAAAGGAGAAAGAAGAGGAGCACTAATGTACTCAAGTGTTTCCCCATTCTGAGATCACCAGCATTCCATCTACCCCCAGACAATGGGCTGAGCTTTGTAGATGGAGAGGACACTCTCGGCATGAAGCTACTAGAGCATTGCAGCCAGATGACACTTGCTAATATAAATTGTCCCTGAGGAGATGCCACGGCACAAGACCTTTGAATAACATACTTGTACTTTATTGTGCAGTACAGCCGCGAGCTCTAACCAACACTTTGTCATAGAGCAGCCGTTTTAAAAATTTTTTTACTGGAAATGGAAATTGAAAAGGAGAATGGGACCAAACAAGAATACAGCAAGTCAGTTAAGGCTGCAGGGAAAAGATAAGGGCAGAAGAAGAAGAAGAAAAAAAGCAAATGAGTTTATACTGCCTAAGGCGCTAAAGGAAATAAGAAGGGATTTACAAATTCATTAGGGGGGAAAGATGTGCCTGAAAGAAGGTAGGTTCATTAATACATGAGTATGGGGATGAAATTAATGATTTGAAAATGGCTGAGCAGCTTTTTTAAATCTGTCTTTAGAAGGAAAAAAGGAAGAAATTTGGACTAGAAAGGAAGGGAGGAAAAGCTTGTCAGACATTGCTACTGAAAAACAGCAAGTAAGGAAACACTTGGAACATTTACAAATCAGCTAGTCCAGATACAGTAAACAACATCCTAGGACCTGATCTTGCAAAGATGGATGCACCTGCTTAACTTCATTCCCTGTGAACAGTCTGTCACTTCGATGCACTACTCACAATGTGTAGTTAAGCACGTGTTTAAGTATCTGCAGATTTGGCGTCCTAGGCTGTTGTTAAGGGAACTAGCTAACAAACTTACTGTGTCTCTGATAAATAAATCTGAAAAACCACAGAGAGGTAGGGAGTTTCCAGAAGACTGAAGAATGGCAAATGTAATACTGATTTTCAAAAGAAAAGTGATCCTGGCAATTATTTTACTGTAAGTCTAGTTTCTATTCCAAGTCAAATAATAGAACACATATTAAAGAAAAAAAAAGATAATTCAGCATCTAGAGAAGAGAACCGTATTTTTGGAACAATAATACAGTTAGCATATAAAGGGAAAGTGGTAAGGGGCTTTTTGGTGATTTTAATGAAGCATATGATGCAGCACCCTCTTGGACAGAACATATCCAGTGGATTGAAAACTGGTGGAAGGACGGTAAATAAAGTATCTTTTGAGGAAGAGGTGTCTAACAGGTACCACAGGGCTTGTTCTCAGGTCCAGTCTATTAAACCAGTGGAAGGAAGGAAAGTCAAAAGGAAGTCAACAGCACGTCAGTGAAATTGCAGAGGACACTCAAGTGGAAGGCATTAAAATGCCAGGGTGGACAGAGAAACAGGCCCTCATGCTGCAAAGATATCTTTAACTGTAAGGAAGTGCAAATGTACATCCACAACTTTAAGCGTGTGAATAACGTGAGCATATGAGTAACCACAATAAACTAAGTGAAAGTTAAGAACACACTTAGATCTTTGCAGGAGAGGGGCCATAATGCAAAGGAAACTAGACACCACTAGAAACATGAGCTGAAATGCAACAAAATGAGATTCATCTTGGAAAAATGTAGCTGATATCCCCGGAGAACAATAATCCAAAACATAGATACTGAACAGGAGGGAGAAAACAGGAAAGCAATCATGTTAAAAGAGATCAGGGTGAACAGAGAGCAGCAAATAAGAAATGAGCTTGTGACACTGAAGCAAAAAGAGCTCGTGCTGTTTGGGACTGTGTACACAGAGGGATCACATCATGGCATAGGAAGATAATAGACTGTTTCTGCACCCCTCTGGTGCAATCACCTAGGAATTCAGTTTTGCTCATCCCGTTATCCACAATGAACGGCAAATTGGAGGGAATTCACAGAGGAGCCTCGAAATTGATCAGGGAACTGGAGAGATTTATGAGGAAAGACAAAAAAAGGTTAAATGTGCATTGTTTTTCTGAGGGAGTAGGCATAAGAACTATATGAAGCATGTCGATATTACAGAGTGGGAGGGATTGTTTGGCGTGGTAGCTGGGTAAGAACTAGGCGTAATGGGATTAAACTAAGACAGGAAAATCATACTGCAATATGTTGGCCCTGATTCTGCTCTTACATCAGTGTAAATTAGCAGTTACTCCTCTGAAGTCAATGGGGCTACACTAGTATAAAATTGATATGAGAGAGATCACAAACAGGAACTAGGTCATCTATGTCTCTCCAATTCATTTGATTCTTTCGTACACCAAAAAAAGGCTTAGCGGTGGGTTTTTGTTTGTTCGATTTGTTCCTTGTTTTTAAGAAAAGCAGACACTTCCCAGAGTATGTAGTGCCCCCTGTGGAATTCATACTGCTGCAAAGGCAAACAGTGAGGCTGGATTTTTCAGTAGCTCTGGATAATCTTATGACCATTAACAGACGTATATTGAATTAAGAGAAGATATCATCAAGCTCCATTTTTCAATATGATCATTATTAAAAACACTTATATTATGGTAGTGCCTAGAAGCCAACAAGGTCAGGGACCCATTGTGGTTGGCACTATACAAACATACAGTAATAACACTCCCTGCCCCAAGACCGCTCATGCTCCCAGGTGTCCACTGATCACGTGTGGGATGGAAAGGCAGAAAGGAATCTCTGACTGACTCTTGTCCCAGTACATACAACACTGGCACAGACTAGCCATGTCACTGTCCTCCTAAGAATCAAACGGAGGCAGGACACCAGATTAGATCCCCTATGGCGTATCATGCTCTCTTCATACAATTTAAATAGGCCCAAACTTTGTTCTACACTCTTATCATTACTCATCCGTTGAGAAAGATCTTGACATACTAAAAACCCAAAGCAACCCCACGCTGCACCTCCAGTTTTCACCACTGAGGTTTACAGAACCACAAATGTTAGAAATGGAAGAAACCTATACAGTGAGCGCGATTGCAGAGGGAAACTCACTTTCCACTAAAGTACAGCCAGCACAAGGGTGAAACACATCGGCTCTTTCACAGCACATAGTGCTGCACTCCATCCACAACAAAAGGAACGAGAGGCTGGTGCAAAGTAAGCAACTCCAGGAGGAGGTAAACACCAGAAAGCTATTCACAGGCATTGGAGAGTATCGTGTGCTTTCTAAAGCCTTGACCCAAAACAGGTCAGAAAAGGAGGTTTTTGTTTTAATTCAGAAAATCAAGCAGCAGTTCTTTGACTACATCACTGAAAAAACCTTCCAGGCTTTTGGCTTTTGCCTAGCATTTACAATTGCAATCAACAGATGGTGATTATTTCACAGACCGGGGCATCTGGTCAGCTCCTAACCAAACATTAATAAAAGACCTCTGCATGATTTTATCAGATGTTCTGCTCCAGATTTGCAAATGAGGCTGGTAGTAAAGGAGGTGGAGTAGAGAAGGAGAACGAGTGGTTGATTTCTCCCATTTATGAGGGAATTTATGAGAATGGGCCTGGGGCAAAGGGCGTGAGGTGGGGATTGAGGCTCTGTAGAAACTCTTGGACTGTGGAGGGGTGCAGAGCCAGAGTTCACAGCTGGACTCTCTCAGTAGTGAGCTGAGCCCAAAGCATGGCTTCAGGGCACATCTTTAGAACATTTTGCTCTTCTATAGCATCCTTCAACCAAGGTTTGTAATGTGTTAAGTTCTTATGCTGCACAATTAGTTCCACCTTGGATTTAGCTGTGACATTCCGAGGTCGTTTTCCAGACCTGAAGAAGCACTCTGTGTAAGCTCAAAAGTTTCTCTCACCAACAGTAGTGGGTTCAATAAAAGATATTGCCTCACCCACCTTGTATCTTGTGTGTCTTGGGACCCACACGGCTACAACAACATTCTTTACAAACAGTCATTCAAGCCTTACAAGCCACTCTCCTCTCCCACAAGGGAGGAGTGGGAGATAAGATTTACTGTACCCAAGAATAAGCAACCTAATACTCAACCTGGTGAGATTCTGCCCTTGCTTTACACCAGGATCATTGTAGTTAGGGACAAATGAAAAGTTATTGGGGAAAAAGATCCCCCCTCCCTCTCTGCCCAGTGCAGAAGAGCAGCAACGTTCACTGCTAACCTTAAAAAGCAATTGTAAAAAACAAGCACCCTTCAGCTTATTCCCCCTACAGACCCAACTCACCTTGAACCACTGATGTCAACTGATGTACTGTACTGGCTTTATGTGTATGAGAGAGTCATATTGCCCATTATAGTGGCTGGGCCCGTATAGAGGATAAAAGACCAACTTCTAATGACAGCAAAAGGTTTTCTTACACTTTTCATTCCAAGCTTAACTTTAGGGGGTCCAGCCAGGTTTTATGGGCAACTCTCCTCTGCTAGCCTCTTGGAGGGTAGAGGAGGTAGGGGGCTTCCGTATTGCATCCACCATTATAAGGGAACACCACCCCCACTCCGTACGAGCAAATATTTTACTCCCCATGACGGATGCTTTTGATCACCTCTCCAATTCACCTCTTCTCTAGTCATGGTCCTGCAGGTCAGATTTGTTATTTATTGCCTCCTCACCCTAAACATTTCAGCTTGGTGGTAGCTGTTCAGTGCTCCAGGGCAATGGTTGCACAGTTGCCAGTAGCTGGGCCATTCCACCACCTATTTTCTTGGAAAGAGCGATAGCCTCTTTCTGTCCCGTTCTTATATAGGCTCTGGTCACTAAACCATCATCCACTAAATCTTCAATAGCTGGGCTGCCCCTGTGACTGTGCTTATAACAAAAAAATGGCTAACTCTGATTTCACGTTTGTCATTGCGACGCATAACACAGCCATTAGGAATTTCACAGCAGCTGAAGTGGGAGTATAACTCAGATCCTTTAGATTCAAAAAACCCCAAGTCCCTACTGCTGGAGCTAAATGAGAATCACCTTCAGTTTGAGCAGTATTAGGGTTTATGTTATGGCACCAAGCTGAAGAGTTCTGATCGCCCCCCCGCCCCATGCCTGTGGAAAGGGTTGGAGGAATTTAGCCATTTTAGTACATGCTCTGCATGACTACACAGGAAAACCGAATTAGATTCCTGATTTCTTGCTACGTGGGCTGCTAGTGCTGCTGAATGAGAGGGACATCCTCTGGCTCAATCTACATGTCCTCGATCAAATGGCAATTTCAGCACCGGGCTTGAGGTAGAGGGCGTGTGTGTGAGTGAGTGGGGATGGTAGATAAACGAGGGGATCTTCTGCAGAGAAAACACATGTCTCTGGAGAAGGAGAGAGGAAATGAAATTGCACTCTATGCACACAATGAACACACTGGTTCTGAAATAAAAGAACAGCTCATTACACACGGCTGCCTATTAAACTGAAGGACTATATAGTTATGCCCAGGACTTCCGGAGATTAAAGGAAAGGGTTCATTTCCTCAGAGATCAACATTTTGACCTTCTTGACCTTCTTGGACCTGTGAGCATTTACCCATTTTAATTTCAGATTAGCATCTCACATTTTCTGTACCAAGGGATTTTTGTTTCTGCTTCTGCTGCAACTCCACTTCATAAAAGTATCACTTACCCTCCCTCCTGTTCAGAAAATCAAGTCAGATCTGACCAGATGGCACATGCTCCCGTGCTCTGTGTCAGGCTGCATTAATTCAGGGGAAATGAATTCTTCTCCAAAACTATATTTATTTCAGACACTGCCGTGCCCGGCCCGTTGTCCTCAGAAAAGCCAAACATCGCTTTATTCCATGGGTGTTGGGGTGGGAAAAACCCTGCTGGAGATCTCAGATGCCAGGATCCAGGGCAGCCCCAAATTTGTCCAAATATAGCTCTTCAGTGCCTATCAACTTAACCTACCCAATTCATTTTGGCTGTCACCATTTTCCTAAGGCTCAGAGCAAGAGGAAGAGGAGGGCTACTGCACACAGAACAAAGCCACTTACTGCTTAGGCTGTACTAATAAAGCAGCTCAAAATCCGTGACCTGTTCTGGTCTGCTAGGGAACATAGAATGGCAGAAAAGGAGACCTCACTGGATCAAGGGGCATCACTGCAGGCACGAAGTGCCTCCCCCTTTACACAATCTGGGGGGTCTCCCCTCTACATTTCTGACCAGGCCTTGGGACAAAGGAAGAAAAGCCGCACCCAGAAAATCCATCCTAGGTTTTAAACCAAATCCAATCCATGGTGGGCAAGGTTAGGGGAGCTCGGGGCGTGGTCTGTGGATATACATGTAGTACAGGAAGGAGCAGTAAAGCCGATGGTTTGGTGACTCAGTGGCAAGTCTCAGTGTCTTGACTCAAAGTGATCTCAGATGCTGGCAACAAAACCTTTTTGCAAATGTACATCCAGGGCTTTAAACATCAGAAGAATGATTGTGTAGGGAATGGAAAAAGAGAGTTTTCTGTTAAGTAATGGGACAGGCCCCCAACATCATTGCATATATCCAGCTCTGTCAGACTCGCTGTGTGACCTTGGGCCAGTCTCTTCACCTCTCTGTGGCTCTGGACAGGGTATTCATCAATTGCCTGCTACGAGATTTCTTGCCTCTTCCTCTGAAGCATCTGGCGCCATGCTTAGTGGAAGACAGAATACTGGCCTAGTTGGACCACTAGTGTGATCTGTAATGGAAATTCCTTTGTTTCTAGCTGTCAAGTGTTATGTATTTACCATCTTATATAGTGCCTATAACAACACCTAAGTGCTGTACTATAATTATCATAATCATACAGAGAGACTCTTAATGTAGATAATAATACTTTGCTTCCTCCCAAGGGGGCACTGTAAGGCTGAATTAATTCCTCTTTGCCCAGCTCTGAGACATGATTGGATGAAAGCCTGTTAAAACACAAATAATTATTATTAATTATTCTTTCTGCACATGTCCCTATCAAATTTGCTTGATTCACGGATCAAAAATGGAGACAACCTGGGATCTGAGAACATTCATGTTTCTATAATGCACTGCAGCTGCTGACAATCAAAGGCTAACGATAGAAGGGACAGTCCAGTGGTTAGGGCATTGGGTTGCACATAGAGTGGAGTTCACTATTCTTTTCTATTATGCACTTCCTGGATGACCTTGGGCAAGTCCCTTAGCCTCTCTGTGCCTCAGTTCCCCATCTATACAATGGGGGTAATAGCGCGGCTCTACCTTATAGGGGTGTTGTGGAGATAAATCCATTAGTAGTGGTGAGGTGCTTAGATACTGGGGCATAGAAGTACCTACAAGAGATACACAGACACCAGGGTCATCAATAGGATTCAAACATGGGACCTACAGTTTCAAAAGCACAATCCCTCTGACAGGTGAGTTAAAGGAGTTAAAGTTCTCCAGGCGGCTGGTGTAAGCCTCTAGGGCCAGTTATGAGACAGAGACAAGCATTATGCTAGCGGCTTATATGCTGAGCTTCACAGGCATGCAAGAGGCATTTTGTGCTGCATGCTTACAGATACAGCATTCAACAACAAGGGTCAAGCACATCTTTAGCTCAAGGGACAGTAGCTTCTGCTTTTGGTACCAAAGGCCCTGGGTTCAGTCTCCGATAGCAACCATTATCTCTGCATGTATCTGCTAATGGACCGTGCCTCATTACATTTGCAAAGCACTCTGAAGCTACAAGGCACTCGAGATTTATTTGAAAGCCAAGGTGCGTTCTTCCTGCCTCTTCCACCACGACAGATATTAAAGAGCCTGCAATCAATGTCTAGCTAACAGTTGTGTTAGGATGAACAGGGTGATTAACATAAATCTCTCACAGTGCTTCATTCTGCCACAAAGAACAGGCCACAAAGCAAGAGTGGGGTGGAGCTGCACTCCACAAAAGGGAGACAGACCACAGACATTCTGGGAGAGTTAGGCAGGGTGAAAGAATGGCAATGGGGCAGGAAGGTGGTCTAGCTAACAGTTGTGTTAGGAGGTGCGAGGCGGAAAAGGTTCCAGTTCACCTTCTCATAGCTGTATTGCTTGTGACAGAGAGCAGGTCTGATCTGAAGACACTAAGACTATGTCTATACGTACAGCGCTGCAGTGGCACAGCTATCCGATACCACCTGGTGAAGATGCGCTCACCCATCAGCATAAAAAAGACTTTTCCGTAAACAGCAGAAGCCATGTCAGCGGGAGAAGCTCTCCTCTCAACATAGCACTGCGCACATGAGCACTTATGCCAGCAAAATTTATGTCGCTCAGGGGGTGGAATATTCAGACACGAGTGACATATGTTCTACTGACTTAGGCTGTAGTGTAGACATGGCAAGAACAGATCTGTTGAGGAAGAAGGTCCCATTTCCACAGTCACTGTTTTTCACTGTAACCACTCTTTAATAATAGCTGTGATTAATAAATACTGATCCAGCGTGTGGTTGTGTGTCCTTCCCCGAGGGGCCTGTAAGAGCACACGTGGGTGTGTTTAGATGAGAAATATAGTTTGTTTTTATGGTTACTGCCTACACATGGCTGAAGGGTTTTTTCTAAATCCATGGGGATAAGGTACGAATGCTTGTGATCATGTCTCAAGTCATCAAGGGCCTTTAAATGATGGACCAAGAGTTTGTATTAAAGGACAGTAGCTTTACTGTATCCACCTGACACTAAAATGCCCACAGCCTCTTCCTGCCCTGAGTCTAGTATGAGACATGGGAGGGATTCCCTAGTTGTTCCAGAGTCCTGAGTGAGGAATGTTGAAGCAAACTTTCCCCTACGCAGGACTAAGTAGACCTACAACATCACGGTTGTAGGGCCCCTGACCTATAAAACTTCCCCTGACTCCCTCTATTTTCACCCTGGTAATCTAGAGATCTCAGATTGGTGGGCAGGGTTTTCTACCACCAGGAGTGATGGCTTAGAATCCAACAGGTCTGAATCCTTTCAGCGCTAACTCAGCCTTTCATCTTTCCAAGGTAGAAGATCAGCAGTGTACAATGTGTGGGTGGTAGGTGAGTGTGCTATTGATATTCACATGGATCTCATTAGTCCAATTACATATTGACTTTCACTCCCTCCTGAACCACTTCCTACTAGGTACTCCCCGGGAGCGGTTTCAGCATTGCTACAGGCAGACAGACTAGAACACTTCCATTGGGAGATGTGTCCCTTTAACAAGAGCTCATACAAGATGCTTAGCATCAGCAGGGCTTTTGGTTCTAGCCTTTAAAACCATGGGCTGATATTCTCCATTTGAGAAGAATCCAAGAAATCCTATGGCACTTTAAGGTTGTTGGCCCATGTTCTTGGTTAACATTTCCAGGAATCCAGTTGAAACCTTTGTGCAACTCGTAGTCTGGTGTAAATGGACCAGGTACTTGCATAAGCTCAGATCAATAACCTCAAATGTTTGGTCTGAAACTCAGGCTTTGCAGGATTTCATAAGCCCTCACAACCATGCCCATCCTCTCAGATTTGTTAGGAAGATGCAGCCATGAAGATCTCATCATAAGAGACTAGAGGGGGAACAGAAAGTCAAGGCAGACCACAAAGACAACAGTTTTAAGTCTGAGAACCTCTTTTGTCTGGATTCACTTATCTGGAGCAAAAGAGATTATTTTCCTGATGGACAAGAAAAAGTTAAATGTATTAATACTTATTTTTCAAATGGCATCAGGGAACCCAGAGCTGGAATGGGTTCAGCCTACAAGTAAAACTAAAATGTTATAAATTTCCAGTTGTCAGAAAGTGTGGATATTAGCTGCCCGACACTACATTTATAAATCACACGTGTTTCAATAACTAGGAGCTCATCAGGAGGACCATCATCTCCTGCTAAGCAAGTTAGGTGATGCGTTCCCCCTCCTAACCCCCAAGAGGCCAATGTCTCAAGCACCAAAAATACTAAAACTAGAAAACACATTCTTCTTGATAAAAAACAAAACAAAAATGTAGCTAAAAACAAGGCTCTCTAATGGGTTCTGTCACAAGAGAAGACTGTTCAGCCACTCCCAACCCCAGAACTGAGCAGCACCCCCCTCACGATTACCACATCATCCTATTCTAGCTCTTACACGTCATCTGTGAATGACTGAACCTCAGTGGCTTTCTGATCACATGGCCAATTCTTGTTCCTCCTGCAGGAACAGTTTCTTCTACAAGGGTCTGTTTGGCCACTCAGGTGGATCTGCCACCTGAAGCTGCTCCAGGTGTTTTCCCATTACTGGTGACTGGGTGGGCACGTGCTACTTCCATTAGCACACATACACTATCCATGGCCCTGGACAGTGAATGCCTTCAAGAAACTGAGCAGCATCTCCTCCATGGATTTGTTTAGAGGTGTTCTGTTCCTCCACTCGGGCTGACCCTTAGGGATGGTCGTGGCAAACGACCATGGTGGAGATGGCATTGCTGTTACCTAGACAAGGGCCTCTAGGTAGGTCCAAACAAACAGAATAAAACACAGTATTCCTGCTGGAGGTACTGGACTAAGTTTACAAACAGATATACATTAAGTGAAGAAGTTCTAATTGCACAACTCCCAGCCCCTGAAAGGCACAACAGCCAGTGTCAGGCAACACAAGAGAGCCCCAGATGCGGAGGCAGGGCACTTCACTTGCCTAGTCCCATTGTTCTGATCCCAATCCCCATCCGAAGACGCATGATATCATCTCTCTCATCAATCACATACACCAGTTCCATTCTTAGCTGAGCACAATCATGTGAATGGATTCGGCAGACAATCGTGGGCTGGGACTCTTGAGGGTTGCCTCACCTAGCAAAGTGATGGGACCAAGACATATGGAGAGGGCTGCCTTTCCAACCAGGTACATTGCACTGAGGTGATGCTCCAGGCAGAATGTCACTACGCTGTGCTACAGCAGCGACGATGTTAATATTTCAGATTTTATTGGTTCAAATATGTGATAAGCAGAAACTACCTTATCATGTCTCTGCCATTCAGAATACAGAGCTACTTTACAGGGTGCAGTTATTCCCCCATCCAGGTTCACCTACATAACCAGACAAGCTGGAAATGGGAAAGACATAATAGGTCCCACCAAGTTCATTCCTGGACTAGGTCCCTGCCTGAGGAGTTTGCAATATCAGTCAGAAAGGCAGGACTAGTTTTTCAAAGAGGGACAGGTACAATTTCAGGTGCCTCGTTTATGAGCATAAACACCCTACACCTTTGCCTATGCAGATGGTCAGTTAGGCAGATGCACCTCATGCGGGCAGTGGGATGGTGTCAGGGGACTTGCTGCTCTGCTTTGTCACAATCTGGGCATCCTAATTTTGGTCAAGTGGGATGCCTAGCACAAAGAAGCTGGGCAATAACTATTATCCCCATTTTAAAGAAGGGTAAACTGAGGCACTGAGCAGTCACTCAGTTTGCACAAGGTCACCCAGTGGGTTAGAATCTCAAATCACAACCTTCATTGTTTTCTCCTAGATCCAAAAAGCAGGTCCAGAGGAGATGCTATTGTTTCTTGCTGTTCCACATTTTCCCTTTACAGCCTTTCCTTCCATTCACAGGTTTATGAGACATGCTGCCTTGATTCAACTCCACCATGCGTGCCGTTTGTCAGCCAGTTTCTGGGTCACAGGTCACTTCTATTGTTTGCTTAGTAGATAAATATTATTTTTAAGTGGTGAGGGAGGGAGGAAGAGTGAGTGAGGAGTGAAGGCTGCCGCCGAGTCTCTATGGATATAATCCACAATGCTAATGCTCCCTAAAATGGTAATAAAGCCTGTGTTCTCTTATGTAATCTCATAGTAAGAAAGAGCTCTGTACGGCTTGCCTGACAAATGATATCGCTGTAACCTTGGAGGGGATTATTACCAAAAAACCACACGCCGGATGGAAACAAACACACACACACATCCAATAGGTGCGGCAAAAGGACAAACAGCTCCAGCAGGGCTTCTGTGCATCAGTCCCACTCTGTTCCATCTCTGCCATCAAACAGGGCAAGAGTCTATCGACAAACGGGCTTCTTTGTCACAGCTCCCCTCCCTTCCTCCTCCCAACACCAGAGGCAAGGAGAAGGCAGATCCTCTCTCTCAACCTTCCCCTCCCCCCCAGATAACATTCAAAGACCCGGCATCTGGCCAGATGCGGATTGTCTGCGTCACTGGTGCATGTGGAGTTGCATCTGTCCTGCCAGGCAGTGATAGAACTGAGTCTACATGCATCTCTGAGAAGGATTCATGCCCCCAGAGCTAGCCAAGTTGCCTGTTGACACAGGGGAATCACGCTCTTCTTTGCCACGTTTATGCAGCACATCAAGCTTACCTGGGTTTGGTAGAGAGGCAGGGAGCATGTGTGTGCATGGATGGGGTGGACTTGACTCTCTTTGGAGCAGTGCAGCAGTCTAGCTGGTAAATCACAAAGCAAAGCCAGGCAGCTCTTTCCAGACTCCCAAAATGAGAAAGGGAAACCAGCTAATGCAGACAGGACTGGGTGCTATCAGGTAAAGATAATCCTAGGTAGGACTATTATAATGTTATGTTTACACATGCAGTCCCTCTCTTCCTTCCATCCACACCCACCCGCTCCCCAGGAAAGTGTAGAAGCAGCCATCCATCAGCCTGGAAATCCCTTTATGGTGTCATGTCAACAAAGCCGTCGCTCCAGGACCCACTCCCATCTATTTCCATAGAAACCACTCAGTCCAGAATTCCCTCTTCAGAATAGTGACAATGGAACAGTCAGTGGGGAAATTAGCTCCACACACAGTGGTACTGATATACGTAGCCTCATCTAGGTGCTTTTCATCCATAGATCTTAAAATGCTTTAAAAGGAAGGCAAGTATCATCATCTCAATTCCCCCCCTCGCCCCCAATTAAGCATGGGAACATTGAGGCTGAATAAGAGATGAGCCTTCCAAAGAACGAGATGTGACATCAATGGAATTGCCATTCATGCCTTTCACTCTTTTGTGATGGGCAACAGACAACTCCCTCCCCCAAGTCTGAGATCTTCTCAGCCAGCAGGAGATTAGGAAATTAGGAATCTCAAAGTGGACTGGGTCCGTGTGGGTGTCTGTGGAAGTTTGAGTGGATGGAGGAAGCAGGATAGAAGAAAACTAGTCTTAACACTTCAAAGACTATGCTGCCCCTTTAACAATGAATGCAAAGTTCCCTTAGTCTTACTGGATGTGAGCAACGTGCTTACATGGAAAATAAATAGAAGGTTGCATTCATTGTAGCATCAGTCACATTTTTTTAATTAATAGCCTTGTAATTGGTATTGATTTTAACAGGACTGATGACAGTCTTATGATGAGCCATTCCCAGCCACGCTTCCTATCCAACTGCCCTCGGGTCAGGAACATAGAGAACTCCATTAGCTGGAACCAGCAGCCCTGCCTGCACCAATCTCCTTCCTGGACCATGGCGAGGTCATCCCGCACAAGAGAAAGGCAGAGAGAACTCCAGCATCCACATCTTCCTCCCAAGCTAGAGAATACCCTGCACCCACCGCAACTTTAAACAGCCACTAGTAGCCATGCAATGCAGTGAGTTTTTAAGACGGTTGCTTTCTGCACCGCAGCCCAGATCTCAGCAGCAAAACTCCCAGGCATACCTTAGAGGGGAAGAACAATACTTCTCTGTTGAGTTAGTTCCCTGGTGGGGGGGAAAAAGTGGTGCCAAAAATGGGGCCCACAGAGCCTTAAACTGCAGCCCAAAAGTTTTCCGTGTGACTACAGAGCTCATCAAACTTCAGGTAGTTACGAGTGAAGAACCAAACAACGAGCAAATCATCTTCCTCTAGCAAGTAACGGACTCAAGCCACAGAATTCAGCTCCAGGTCCTGATTTCTAATCCTCCCTTTATAGCTAAGTGGTTCAGGCTCATCTCTAATACAAGTACCAGTGTTGAATCATTATTTAATGTTAATTTATTTTTTAAAAATGTGGACAGAAATGAAGATGAAAGTCAGGGCTCCCAGCAAGCTCTGAACGTGGGGTATTTTGGACACCCTAGAAATCAATATGATGTTCAATTTGGTCACCTGTTTCTAAAGCATGGCGGGGAGGAGGTGGAAAGGACAATACTGACAATGCAGCATCCCAAACTACTGGATCATGCAGGAGAGAGTGCAGCCAAAGGGAAGGGGTTGGGATATGATTTTTGGCCCCAAACTCAACTATTGCAAACTTCAGGAAGGGTTTTCTCTCAGTCAGGATGGTGCAAGCCGCCCCGATGTACATGGCACTACAACGCCATATTCGTAGGGCTCTTCCTAGCAGCTCAGCAACTTGCAAAGTAACACTGCAACGTGTACATGAAAGGTTCACTGTATAAAGCACATCCAAGTAGCAAAGAAGCAAAACCATGTATTTGATGAGAAATATCTGTTGAACAGCCTGGGGTCAGAATGCAGTGTGGGTCTGATACACCACAGCCTCTTGAGCAGCTGAGTCACAATGGCTCAGTTTACCAGTCACAAGACACTTCCTAGTCCTCTCAGGACTTCAGGGCTACAAAAAGACAAAAAAGGCCCTTTCTTCCCAGTGGTCTGTCATTTCTCAACAGCACATCAGAGCTTGGGGGGGTGCTGTGCCGCTGCCCTTCCTATTCTGGATGTTTTCCACCCATCAGCAGCACCAAAGAGCAGTAGGGGGCACTGTTCTGCTTTTCAAAATCTAAACATGCTCCGTCTCTTGGCCACTCTAATCTCACTGAGGGACTGGACAGGAATCAGTGTTGGAAGTGAAGATCATTCTCAGATGCTGCCTAGGGTAAGTCCCACTGACTTCCTGATCCTGGTTGCCCTTCAGTGGCACTACTGTGGGCAGTAAGCATTACTCCTGCTAGCCTATGTTCGCAGGTTGGGCCCCAGTGCCCAAGTCCTGTGTCTGCTACAGCAAGCAGGTCTAGGGCACGAGTCCTAGTTTCTTTGACACCCTGCTGCTGCAGCCTGAAAATTCTGCAAGAGCTGCACTTTAATTATAAAATGTAGGTTTCTTAATTAAATAAATGCGAAGCAGAATAAGGCAATCAGTAGAATTGCCTCTGTGTTATTTTACAATTCAATTTATTTTATGCTGTCCTCACACTTTTAGTTTTCACATGCCAAAGATTTTTGCATTGATCACTCAGAACTTCATTACAGAAGTTGCCAGGGTCTAATCTGGAAGTTTTGGCTGTTAAGAGGCAGTTGGAACTTCTAGCTCCTGGGGATGCATAGGAGGCATGTGTTTGTATGGACTATAGGGGAGCTGGGCCCCAGTAGGTCTGACTATAATCAAAGTTGCAGCACTTCTAAAAGTCAGGTCCACACAGAGTATACACAAAAGTCAATAGGGCAGCTTTAAACAACAACCCTGTGGGCTCTTAAAATAATTTGTTGAGCATGTAGAAGTTAATTTTAAAACAAACATGGAAAAAAGGCTTTCAAAAGCCAGTTCTGGTTGCTAAGTGACTACAACATGCTTACCTATCACATCACTTATAAAACCCACGCACAGGAAGGCAAGGAAATTGCTAGTTTAGGACGTCAGGAATCTTACACGACCCCAAAAATATGCTGATGATGATATATTGTATTACAATAGTGCTGATAGGCCTCAACTGATATCAGGGCACCATTGTGTGGGCACTGTAGAGAGTGAAAGACAATCTGTGCCCAGGAGATCTTACAATCTAACTTAAGACAGGACACGACAAAAGGGCGTAGCAAACGATGGAAGGAATAGGGGAGGGAGGATGAGGGAAACAGTTCTATAGAAACAGAAAAGGGCAGATATGCGCACAGCAAGATGGCTCCAGGACAGCACAGAAGAAACTGTGGAGGTGCTTGTGGGACAGACAAATAGCTCATGGAGGGTCTCATAGGCAGAGTAGTGGAGGGAGGAGTAAAAAACCAGAAGATATAAGAGCAAGTGAGCTGGGAGGGGCTAACTTGTGAAAGGTTTAAAGATAAGGGCAGAAGTTTGATGCAGTGGAGGAAGGCAAGCCAGTGAAGGAACTCAAAGAGCAGGCTGACATGGCTGGAAAGATGTTCCATTATTGCATGGGGGATGAGACGGGCATCAAGGAGCCCAAAAGGAGGAAGTTGCAGTAGTCCAGATGACGGTCTTATAGACCTGAAGTCAGAGAGGAGAAACTGAATCTTGGATGTTACTGGGGGGAGGGGAAGAGTATGTTGAACAACACTTTGCACTTATCTAGTGCTTTATCGTCTATAGACATCAAAGAACTTTACAGCACCAGATAAGTACAACTTTACATCTTGCCTGGTTATGTAGCTCTGAAGGAATCTATGTAAGATGTACTATGGGCTAGTGGGTCTATCTCAGGAGTCGGCAGCCTTTCAGTAGTAATGTGCCGAGTCTTAATTTATTCGCTGTAATTTAAGGTTTCATGTGCCAGTAATACATTTTAATGTTTTTAGAAGGTCTCTTTCTATAAGTCTATAATGTAGAACTAAACTATTGTATGTAAAGTAAATAAGGTTTTTAAAATGTTTAAGAAACTTCATTTAAAATTAAATTAAAATGCAAAACCCCTCGGATCGGTGGCCAGGACCCGGGCAGCGTGAGCGCCACTGAAAATCAGCTCGTGTGCCGCCTTTGGCACCCGTGCTATAGGTTGTCTACCCCTGGTCTATCTTGTCATCCAAAATCAAGGTTCTCTTCCTTGCTCTGCTACAAAACTTCTTATGTAGCCTTTGACAAGTCACTTAAATGTGCTGAACCTCAATGATCTATCTGGAAAATGGATCTGTGCAAATTCCACTAGGCAACAGGTCTTTCGAGTTGAGAAAGCAAAAAAGGTGTATGAATGAAAAGCTTTATATATGGCCCCCCCACACACACACAATCTCCTTGATGTCTTACCTCTGTTTCTCAGCAGTTAGCACAATAAAGAGCAGCTGTTGTAAAACTCAAGGCTGCAAAAGCTAGTGATGAATGGCCACTGCCTAATGACTTGTTGCCCACATTAAGACTGGTTTTTTTGTGCACGGTCAGAAGCTCCTGGAATGCGCCACTGGAGTGTACGAAGGAGATCGGAAGACCTCAGCTTTAAAGTGAGCCAGGGAGTCATTTCCCTTCATGATCTCCATGATCATGCTGATGATCTCCATGAGCCTTATCAAACAAATGAATGCTAATCCAGCATTGTAGGTCCTTCCTCCACCAATTCTTCCCAGCTCTTTCACTAGCCCCACTGAGCGGGAGGTGGGAAGGGTGCTGGTTCCTCCTAGATCTAATATTAACAGAGTGTCTTTGGAATGCTAAGGATTCAGACTAAGCAGAAGATGGTAACCAAACACCGCTCCTGAGAACAGACACGTTCCCCACCCCCTCTTACCATCTTCGGTAATTTTATCCCCCTGAGACAAAGTCTGGGGGCAGAAAACCAGGCAGATCTTTAAACAGGATCAGCTCAAGACTCCGGGGATTAACTCTGTACCTCAGCAAACTGTTAAAACGAGCCCTTCTCCCAGGAGAGGCAGAATCTTCACAACAGGTGGAAATTAGGGGCAACCCGCCCTCGGAAGCATCTACAAATCCATGCCCAAGTGCTGAATATAAACAGGTACGGTGGGAGGGAGTGACTAGACAAGACCCTTATAGGGATGAAAACAGAGCCATATAAAGACAGGGAATTCAGCAAGCAGAGATAAAAACCACATGAATTCTCCCTCCTCCCCTCCAAGAACAAAGAGGGCAGCTAGGGTTTAGAGAAATCACCATTAACAGACACTATCCAGATTTCACCTCATACTTCCCAAAGTGGAGGGAGTGTGAAACAGGATTTTTTTAAAAAGATTGCCTGAGTCCTGCCAGAAGCCCTTTAAAAGCATTTGCAGGTAGCAGTGTGCATGTGGATTGGCACTGGATTTTCCCACTTTGTACTCTGGCTTCAGTATGTCCTCTGCCTGAGCCACTGGAGACCGGGTTTCTGAGAAAGTGATACTTTTCGTCTCCAGGCCATTGGAAAATAGAGTCACTACGCTCGTAGAGATCCCAGTGTTGGACAAAGTGTGAAACCCTCTGAGTAGAGCAAACGATGGGGCTGCATGTGGCCACAAAGCGGAACAGAGCGGAGAGCTATGGGAAGAATGAATGGTCAGGACACTCGCCCCATGTCTGACTGCTCTGCGGGTAAGAGAGGGAGAGAAAAGAGGCAGGCAGAGTTACCAAATAGGGCAGAGGGAAATGCAGCTTCCGTTGTTCTGTATCACTGAGTCTTTGTGAGCCCAAATTTATACTTTAAAAAACAGCTTCAGCACACAAGGCATTTCTCATTCAGACCACAGGAGAATAAAATACATGGTGATTAACATAAATCTCTCACAGTGCTCCACTCTGACATAAAGAAGAGGTCACAAAGCCAGGGTGGGGTGCAGGCTGCATGACACAAAAGAGAGACAGACCAGGGACATCCTGGGAGGGCAAGGCAGGCTGGATGAATGGCCATTGGGCAGAAATCGATCCAGTTAGAATATCGAATCCAGACACCCCAGACTTCGGGAAAGGCTGGATTCAGAACTAGATTCTGAACCTTACATTGAAGGGGTGTTTATATAGGGGGACAGACCATAACCCCAGATCCAAAGTTCTGATCTGGGGCCAGTGTTTAATCTTTCCACTAGTAATGGGTCTCATCTAAACTGTGACGTCTCTTGTTACAACAGCATGGTGAACTGGCTGAATGTCTCATTTGGAGAGAGATTTAATTGGACCACCAACAGCCGAGTTTTAGAAAAGTTTGTGCTGGGACCTACAAGGAAAAGACAATTCTCGATCGAGTCACCACAGCAGGGAAGTGCAGTGGCCAGGGCAGGTTCAGAGGACAATCTCTGTATGCATACATGGTGACAAAGAAATATGAGAAAAGTGGTGAAACAGGAGACTGAAGGGCAGGTAAGAAGCCTTGAAGCCACAGAGAGAGGCTACTTCAAACACCATGGTCAAGGTATAGCTCATGCACATCTGAGCAAGGGAGAGCAAAATATGCATGATTCAGTGGAGAAACACACGACTGTATGTAAAGGCTTTATTTAAAATCATGGCACACCTCCCATCACGCTGTCACTGGAGAGGAGCATAAACTATACTGGTTAAGTGGCACGTCTGAAATAAAAAGGGCAAAGTGATGACAAGAGAAACAGGGACCTAAAGAGATCCAGCTCAATCAAGCAGGGTTCTTTAAATGCATTCCAAGCAGAGTAGAATGAGCAGGAATTTCAGTTGTCCAGGGTTGTCCTGGTTTGGAGGAAAAGAGCCCACGTCCCAGATGGTTTTTATTGAACTCAGGAGAATTATGGGCCATGTTTCAATAAGACCCCAGAACATTAGAGTCCTGAAATAGTGCCTACATAAAACTCCTTCCAGTGTTTCAGCAATCTCACAGCCAAGAGGCACTAAATCTGATCAGTAAATTCCCATGTACTCCACAGCAAACGTGGGCTAAATTCTGCAGCAAGGTGCCTGGATTCTGTGCAACTCTGCTGGGGATGCTGCAGCAGCGCCAGTTAAAGTAAAAAAAAAAAAAAAGGAGCTTTTTAGTGAATTAAATAAGAACATGAATCACTCAGGATAGCGGCATCCCTGTTGGTTATTTATGTTAAATCCAATGTATTTTATACTCATGTTCCCCATTTTCAGTTTCCACCCTGCCACAGATTTGTGTATGGACAACACACATCTGCATCGTAGGAGTTGTCCGGGGGGGGGCAAGTTGGAGGTTTTGGCAGCTGAATGTGGGACAGTTGGGGCTTTTGGCCCCTTAGTGAGATGTGGGAGGCAAATAAGAACTAAGCAAAACAACAGCTGGTTGTTTTGCTCAAATGGTCAGCAGTGAAACAGTTAACAATGCTGACAATTACATTCTTGGTTTGAGGTGAATGGGGCAGCTCACGCTTCCCTGAATTATTGTTTCAGGCTGCCTGCACTGCATCGCTAATGTTCAGGTCACATTTCTGAGGCATTCTTTGCAAACACAAGGGAGAGAACCAATTTTTTTTGTTAAACAAATGCTGAGATTTTGGAACAGAGTGGGATGGTTGGGGCTCTGGCAGCAAGCAGGAATGCCAGGACAACCTGAGCCCAACCAGGCAGCTATGAAGGAGGAGGTGTGAAACGGAAAAGGAGAGATGGAAGAATAAGGGGGAGAGGATACCTAGATGGGGAGGGTGGGGAAGGAGAGGAGATTTGGTGTGTTGAGACAAGAGGACTGGAGAACAGGACGATGGGTCCTGGACAGTTTTAAGTTTGGATATGCGGTCATCCTGTATATGTGAAACTGTAGATCTGTTCAGCTACAACTGAGAAAAAGACATGCCCCACGAAGGGTGTGTGAGAGAGTTTACTCTAACGATCCACTTTAATTTTCCGAGGATACATCCATCAGAAGTCAGCACTGTGGAATATCGACAGAAACCAAAGTTCCTCAGGACAAATGTGTTTATCCTTTAGATCTGTGAAGCAGTTTGGGAGACTCATGTGTAGTGCTGGTAAATTATGCAAACATCCTCAACTCCACTCCTGCCCCCCTTTTATCCACTGATGCCCCAATCTAAGGAAAGAAAGGAGCAGCAGACTGGCTTTGCAGCATGGGTTGATAGGGTTGAGTGCAGGAAGGATATTTTTGTGGAGGAGAGGATGTGGAAGGGTGATTTAATAGCACTAAAGCTGAGTCTCTCAAGTTGCTCCAAAAATCCCTGCAGGGCTTATGGAGAAACTTTTCTCTCTCATGTCCAGCTAAGTGGGTATATTATGGGATGGAAAGGACACCCTCCTGCAAAACAAGGTACATGGCTCATCTTAGTCACTTTGCTGAAGGCAGGATGCTGAAATAGATGACCCAATGGTTTCATCCAATATGGAAAATCGATATTTCTAGTCAAGTTGTAACCCCAACTCTTCCTAAACCACAACAACAGTAGCCTTCCTGGGAATTTCCACCTTCAAGTGAGACAAACAGCCTTGGCACGAGGCAAAGGCAGTGAAGAGCTGGCCATCACTCTGGCCTGCAAGGAGGGGGCCATGCAAGGCAACAGCTAAGTGGTGGGTCTCCTGGAGGGATGCTCCCCAAGAGTAGCCCACATCAGGATTGATGGAGCCTATCAGCCTACGCTCCATCTCCGTGCCTGCCACGCACAGACGAACATCAGCCTTCACTCCCTCTGTCCCTGTGAGCCTGTGTCAAACAATCACAGGACTGGGAGCTTTTAGGAGCACAGATGTGGAGCCCAGCAGCATTGTGCGGCTGTAAATTGGACTCCTCCGCTATCGGTTTTAGTGCATTAGGGGCCGAGTGACAGCCTGCGAGCACTGCAGGGCAAGCTAACTTTCAGCGTGACACTGGGACAAAGGTCCCACTCGCTTTGCTTCTGCCATTTCCTTTTTAAAAAATCGGTCCCTGTAACTTATAGCTTGGAGAGCAAAACTTCACCAGTTCCCCACATCCAATCTCCCCACTTAGCACAGTCACCAGCAGAAACGTGAGACACACTCACTGTAGCGAGGACACAGGTTCTTTACTTTCCTCCCCAGCAAGGGCGTGTCTTCCCTGCTGAGTCAAGCATCGCCTCTCACCAGACTACTGTCCACACACAAAAATGTCTGGCTTGGGCTGGGTGATGTTTTAAGTCCAAGCCAGCTGGCCTGGTTGGGGGTATGGGTTAAAGCCCAGGTGCTACTTTCACTCAATGCTTTCCCACAATCCCCCTTGGCTTGTATTGTCTTGCCTTCAACATACTCCCTTGTTCTGCACCAGAAGTCACCTCCCAGTCTGTAGATACTGGGTCAGTGTTTAAACCCCACATGGTATGCCGCCTGCTACATTTCTATTGCGATTCCACAGCACTTGAACAGAGATGCTGTCTGGGAAATTCTGCACGCAGCATGCTGCCAGCTGGCCAGATGATGACACCAAAGGTCTGATGAACCTCTGGTGTGTCAGCAATGTGCAAAATCTGGTAGAGGTGTACCCAAAGTCAGTAGCTCCAGGAGCCTGGTCCCAAGACACTGGCAGAGGTGGGGATTGTCCAGATGGAATCTCGGCACAGAGAGAGAAAATCAAAGCTCTCAAGACCACAAACAGGAAAAGCAAAGACCACAACTCGCAGTTCAGCATTTCACCAAGAATGTGCCTATTCCACAACAAGCTGGACCAGGTGTTCGGCACTACCCCAACCATGCAATACGGAAGCTTCAGGTTCCTTTAAAGGCTAAGGTTAAGCAGCAAAGGTGGGGGTGGGAGAAAAGATACTGTCAGACAATGCTCCTGATGAGTAGCTGCCTAGATGAACACAGTAATGACATGTGGGCTGGAAGGTTTGTGGGTAGGGGTGTCCCAAGAAGGAGGGGTCACTGCTGCAGAATTAACCTCTAACTCGTGGCCTGTCAGGCTCCTAATGGAGGAACAATGAGGACAAAGATACCTGAGAAGTCACCTGACGTATCAGCTGCTGAGCAGATTTGCAGCCCTGTTCCTGGGCAAACCTTTTATTGGCGTCAATGGAAGCAAAGTTAGGCCAATGACTACATTCCCCTAACATCCAAAAGGCTCCTCCTCACCTCCTGCAGGGGTCAGGAAGGATTATTTTTATCCCCGGTGTATTCTTGGGTGGGTTTATCTTTTTCCTTTGAAATATCTGAGCTAGCCACGGCTGGGAGCGGGTCACTGGACAGAGTGGTCTGAAGCAGTACTGAAAATTCTCTCCCTGGCTAGAGCTTGCTCACATGCCCACCGTCAAATCAGTCACCATATTTAGGGTGAGGAAGGAATTTTCACCCAGGTCAGACTGGCAGAGACCCTGCGTGGGCGTTACATCTTCCTCTGTAGAATGTGGCATGGGTCACTTGCCAGAATCATCTGGCTATATTTCACTTAATCAGTTCCCTGTCATTGCAGGGGCCTCAGGCACTGATTACACATTGGTCCGTCCTATTCTCTGCCTCCCATAGGCAACAGCTTAGTCTCCTGAGCGTTGTAATACTCTAGTCTAATTTTGGTTGTGGGGCTTAGTGTGCACATGCTGGATGATGATCGTGGCCTGTATTATACAGGAGTTCAGTCTAGAGGATCTGAAGGTCCCTGCTGGCCTTGAACTTTAAGATAAGGAGGATGCATTTATCTCTGATTTTAAATTAAAAGTTCAGAAGTTTTCGCAACATAGAGGAGTTTGTTTTTGTTCTCTTTTAGGAACACTGTCAAGGTGGGTAACCCAGCTTCACCTCTTTCCCTCTGCAGTCTTTCCACTGCAACATCTTTCTGGATATTGATCTGAACCCGATTTCTCCAACCCTTTTTGCAGCTACATCCTGCTCTGCTTTTACTATCCACTGGCCATGCAACACTGCATCTGTAGATAGGAACGGGGGGTGGGGAGGGAACTTAACCTTTCTTGCCTTTCCAGTTTGCTCCAAAAAGATACAAAATTCTCCAGGTATCCACCCTCTCTTACAGAGACTAGGAAAATGGTACGGACGTGGCAATCCAAGGAACATTGTCTAACTGATCAGACCTGCACAAGTATTCTGCAATCTAGGGGCACTGATGCTGCAATAGAGTCTGGGGTGAAGGTTCTGTTTCAACCCCCTGCACAGTTTCCAGCTATTCATAATTCTGATGCGTAGCATGCTTGCTTGGCAGACCCCTAGGTGATATTGTGTTTGCAATAATTTTGCAGACTCTGCATTCATCTGCTTGTGAGTTATGTAACCCGGGAAAAGTAATATTTTTTGCTTTAAGTAGAAATCATTTAATCATCTTAGGTTTAATCTTTAACCCAAAAGTGACTGTTTTAAAAGCCTGATATGTCTGGAAGGAGGAAGATCCAGTTTGCCTTGCTTACCAAAAACATGTTGCAGTAAAGTTGAAATGTTTGAAGACTGTGCAGTACAATACCTTCATTAATATTCCAAGCATACAGGCATGTTGGCCCTTTGTTCCCAGTGCAGATCCCACTGAGCTTCGCTTGGGATTGAACCTGAATGTTACAACTTGGGTTTCTCTTGAATTGTGTTTCGTTTCCCCATCATTCTTTAAGCTTTGGATGCATCCAGCACACTCATGCCTCTACCTAGTAATAGCTGACTCTGATGCATAGCCAGGCTTTAGACCACAGACTCATCCCCTGCTCCTAGCCCTAAACTCTGCAGGCCTGATTTTCAGCAATGCTCAGTACCTTTAGCGCCCATTGTTAGAATGGTGCATGCACAAGAGAATTTCAGGCCCTGGAATACTATAAAAATTTGGAGCTGCTGGTGGAGTAAATAGCTCCTACCCTGAATTATTTTTCCTAGTAGCTATAAGAATCTTGAGGGCCTCAAAAGGTTGGGTTGGATGCAGTAAAGGAAGGCAAAAGATTTACTAGCCTTCAAAAAGACTTCTGACTTGTCATTTCAACCTCTTTCCTTTCCCTCCTGATTGCTGCGGTTTGCATATGCTAGAGACACAGGTGATGGGATACTGCCTCCCTGCACAACGCCCAGCAAGGCAGCTGTAAACAAAGTGCCAACAGTACCTGAAAATTAAGCACTAAGTCAATTCTACACAAAATTTCAATGAAGGGTGATGAGGAAAAGGGCAGGCAGGGCTCCCCCTCGTCTAACCGTAACCACTTAATACCTAATGTGAAAACTACAAACCGCCTTATCTTCATAAGCATTTTGAAGTGAAGGAGAGCTCTCTGTAAGCTTAGACCAGCAGAAGCTGGTCCAATCAAAGATATTACCTCAAGAGAGAGATACCATGTGTTAGCTGACATGAGGTAAGAACAGAAGATGCACAGGTTTAACATCACTCCTTTAGCTGAACCAGTGCAACTCTGTTTGTCGACCACACCTAAGAGGAGCTCACAGAGATTTAGCTTAAATACGTGCCGAAATGATTTACACAAAACCAAAATAATATTGGTTTAAATGGAAATAAGAGCATACACACAGACTTTTGCACCAGTTGGACTACACTGATTTATTTTAAATCACTTGTAGGTAAATCACCACCACTTTCTTGTGTAGATCAGCCTTCACAGGTGCAAACTAAACCAATAAAAGCCTCGTTTAAACCAGTTTACAGGTATTGATAAAGTTTTCTGGGTTTAAGCAAATCGTGCCTTGAGTTAAATCCGTATAACCAGGTCTTAGCCATCTGAAAATAAATACACTTTCCCCAAGACACCTATTCTACGTCCACCTCTCCCACATGGTAGTTTGTTTTAGAGATGGACTCAGACAGTAAAGTTAGAGACCAGATACTCTAGTGGGGTTTGTTCAGGCCATCATAGGGACAAAGCTTAGCTTCAGACTCTCCCAAAGTAGAGGTGTGTTGCATCTGGAGTGTCAATTCAGATACCCTCACTAATCAGTAATCCTAGCAACATGGATTTAGCTGTGACACTTCTTCTCAGGCAGAAAATGCCCATCATGTTGGCAGCAGGACTAAAATGGCATGTGAGCCAGCTAGGGTGAAAATCTCCCCATTAATTTTTCATCTTTCCTCAGGCAATTCTGCCTATGGAGCTGCACAGGTATTAAGAATGCATTGTCAACTAAAGCCATTAGCTCATCTTCCTCCAGGATCTCATCTCCTGGGTGCATAGTCGGCAGAGTTTCCACCACATTGCTCTAGGAAGTGATCCTTGGTGAAGCGGCTTCACTAGCACTACCCCAGCAGGTCACAAGGTGGCTGAAAGCAAACTGCCTGGCTCAGGTGCATGTGTGTATGGGATGGGGGTGGGGGGCACATTGCTGAAGTCTGAACACAAAACTTGGTGCCAGATCTCACAGCTTCCTTCACGTAAGACAATAGCGACATGCTAGTGGCCAACCCTCAGTTTGAATCAAAACCACATAAACTGCCTACATCATCCCCTATTGTGTATCCCAATCCCGTATCCCTGTTTACTGGAGCCCAGAGAGTTCAGACTGAGTTCGGGAAATGGAGTCTCCACCAGTGGGCCTCACAAAGAGAAATTCAACCATACTGGCTAGGTTCCTGCAATGCTCTGCCCTCCCACGGCCCAAAATCATCATCAAGATGATTAATTCTTTACCTTTGGGAGGCTTACCACCTCCACCACTACTCCTTGAAACATCTCTGCCTCCCCCAGCACTCTCCTCATCCCCTCCTAAAATCGAAATCCCCGCTTTTGGGATCTTTCTATTGTTAATTGGCTATAAACACCAAAAGCCTGCTGCTACCCTACCTCAAGCCTTGATACACTCAGACCTTATACAGGGCCTGCTCACTGAAGTCAATGGACAGACTCTTCTGGTCTTTGGATCAGGCCTATAAGCAGCTGATGGGGCCCAGTTAGTACTCAGCTTAGAGACCTTTCGGAGGGAAAAATTTAAAAAAGGAGATGCTGCAGGAAGGGAGTTTGGCGATTCAGTAGATGGCACTCTTCCCCAAGTCACTACTGAGCGAACAGCCTAACCGACAGGTGTCAGGGAGCAGTGGGTTGCCTGAGCTGCTGCCTTTCTGATGAGGGGCAAAACTCTGGCCCTGATCACTTGCAGTTGTTTAAGATCCCATGGTACTTTCTGTGAGATTAGAGGTGTTAAAGTCCATCTCCTGGTTGCATTCCAACTCACATGCTTACATTTTCCCTATCTAAATCCGCCCTGCAATCCTGAATGGACAGTGTAACGGAGGTCGGACACACATAAAAGCTGCTATGAGATGAACCTTAAAGTACTAGCCTCAATCACGACATGGGTTACAAAAGGTTAATGTCCTGTCACACAGCAATTTGTATTAGCCACTCTCTCCAGTAGCTAAAAGTTCTCTTAAAAATCAAATGCAAACAAAACATCATAACCTAAAAATAACATCCATAGAGTAAATAATAAGACACAAATACAGACTTTGAGTACAGAGATCACAGTATTAGACTTCTGTCAGTAACTACCATCTCTAGAGCCTAATGGCTTTCTGTTCACATGGCCCAGCGTAGACCAGGCTGGGGAGAGGGAAATCGATCTAAGATACGCAACTTCAGCTACAAGAATAGCGTAGCTGAAGTTGATGTATTTAGGTCACCTTGCCACAGAGTCTTCACGGTGGTGAGTCAACTGCTGCCGCTCCCCCGTCGACAACCCAAAGCACATTTTGGCAGTTTTGTTCAGAGAATCTCAGGAAGAAGAACAAAGAACATTTTGACAACTTTCAGCAAGCTTCTTGAGCCAAAGACAATTAAGCCTGAAGTAGTTACAAAACAGCTATAGACCAGGAAACTAGAATAGAAGAAATCCTACAAGAAGAATGTCAAAAAGTTACCTCTCTTGGAAGTGTGAGAGAATGGTAGATTTCAGACAAAGTGGTTGGGAATCAGTTAAAGGTAAGAGCTATCTAATCCACACCAAAGTCACGACCGTTTCTGAGTGTCTGCCCTACAGGAAGAACAGAAGACAGCTAAACAAACGCAAGGCAAACAGTGTCTCTCTGTTCTTCAAGAAGGGCATCCAGAATCTTTTAGACAGAAGTAACCTGCACCCACAGTGGAAAACACCAGAAGCAGCACACAGAGGCTGCAAGTGGCCAATTCATCTCAGGGGCTGAATGGGTCCCTGCAAAAGGAACTGCTCTGAGACCAGTGACTATGGGCACGTCTACGCTATGGCGGGGACCGATGCTGTGAGACTGATCTATTGGGGGTTGATTTATCGCATCTAGATTAGACTTTAGCTTGTGCACAAAACTGAAAATATTTAAGCATTTTTAAGTCCAAGCACAATCTCCTCACCTGTTCTTATGTGGTAGCAGTAGCATTCACATTTTGGGGCCTGACTCCAATGTTGTGGATTTATACAAATCTTTAACTAGCTTGGTGCTCATATTGAGAATTCAGTTGTGTGTATTTTCTCAATAACCTAAGTTGTTTCATATAATGGGCACAAAATAACCCATCTAGCAAAGCTATACTGCCATGTGTGTATACACAGAGACATCACTCAAGTATTTGAAATAGTAGAACAGGAATTCCCACATGTGCTCAGACTCAAGAGACCTCTGCAAATGCAGATGGTCCAATGGTGCATAATTTGTCTGCAGAGCAGAACACAAAGATATTCCTAAGGAATTTGATGAGATAGATGTTTAACAGACTGCGATTCATTTGAGGATATATCATCATACACCACATGGACATCAGTGCCATCATGTTGCCATACAATGCATGCACAACAAGCACAAGAAATAAAGTAAAAGCTGAACTTGACAAAATGGTAGAGAGATTTTTTTAAAAAATATCTCAGACAGTTACTGATGTATCTGTGCCATCAGAGAGTTTTGTCCTCCAGCGGTATGACAATAAATGTATTTTGCTTTCATATTTCTTTGCAACTTGTGTTGCGCACAAGAAACAAAATGGTTGCTTTCATTGCATGCATGACACTGCATGCATTGTGCTGGACAGTTTTACATTGTGTTGTGATTGCCTCCACATTTATTGCAAAGAAATCTGGTCTCTACCATTCATTTACCTTTTGATTCCATCTTTATTCCTTGACATACATTTTTAATTAGATGCAATTCTCTTCTTTCACTGCCTGCTAACACTTTCATTTGGGAAGCACAGTTTTCACTATCCCTGCAAATATCCACTGTACATTGCAAAATCAAGTCTATTTCTCACGGTAACCTTGTTGTGACCTGGTTTATCGGTTACATCACAAAGAACATGATTGCTGATTAATCCATCTCCATTCAAATTCACATTATTCAAATTGATGGCAGAAGTCTAACATAGCTGTCAGTGATTTCATGTTTCTTTAAAGGAAAGTGTTTTTCCCCACATCACATTCTTGGTTGGATCATGGCACACTTGAAATTTTCAGTGACTGTTTCCATGGTTTACAGGCCCCTTTGCCATTGAGCCTGCCATGTGGCCCTGAGTGGAGGATTTCATCCTCTCCTACTTCTCTGGGGCAGTACTTGTTTCCAGGAAAATTTGGAAGCCCAGCAACCACCCTCTTCAATTCTCTGTCAGGATCTCCTTTTAGACTGGGGGACTCAGCTAGCATCAAATGCTCAATTTTTGCCAAGATTAAGGTTTTTTCTGACACCCTGTAATAGAAGTGTGACACATGGGAGTGCTGGGAAGAGACTGGGGTGCACTTTCTGGCCTCTTGCATGGGGCAGGGTTACTAAAGGGCTGCATCCCCGTTACCAGATAAGCGTCCGTAAAACTCTGATTCCAGTGGTGTCAACCACAGATACGAGTACTTCACTTCCTGACCTGACCGGTTGCAGTGTGGCTGTTAAAATGCTGCTGTGACACTCCAAAGGTAGCTGCATTTCAATGATGGCAAACAAGAGCACTATATAATTTGGGCAGTCAACTAGAAAAATGTATAAAGTTAAAAAAGTAAAAAAAAATAATAGTGCTTTGCCCTTCTTTTAGTGCCTTCCATCCAGGAACTTTACAAAAAATTTGACAAATCTTTGTACACCTCTGTATGAGGGAGGCAAGTATTATTCCTACTCTGAAGATGGAGAAACTGAGGCACAGGGCAATGAAGTGCCCTGCCCAAATTCTCACAGCAACTCAGTGGAGCAGCAAGGAACAGAACCCAGGAATCCTGATTCCCAGCCCTGTATTCTAATTAATAGGGCTATATTTCCTCAAGCTTATTATAATTGGCAAGTTGTTATCACAAGACAAGTAACTGAAGCACAGCTAAGAAAAATCAGGATCTGTTCAACAATACTTCAGTGAAATAATTAATACACTGCCTTTTCCTTTATGCCTCCTGGTGCTAGGTCAGCAGATTCATTTCCATTCCTGTTATTGAGACTGCATTTCTCTCCTTCGTAGTTTATCAGTTTTATTGTAATGGACTGTCTTCTCTAGACACCTTTCTGAAGCAAACATATGGTAGAGCAAACATGTGAGACCCCCACAGGATAGATAGACCCAGAGAGCATGCATGGAAGAGAGAAAGTACTTGTGAGCGTAGACTCAGACTTTAGAGCCCTGTTTGATCTGGAGCTTGTACACCCCCAGGGAATACTGCAGGATTGCTCAGGAGCATGTGCTTTCTCTTTGATGTAGGGGGATGGATATAATCAGCATTTCTCTGTTTTACAGCCATAGGACAAAGATTAATGATAAATGGCTGGACAGGGCCCCATCCTCAGTTATTCAGTGCACTGTACAGGAACTCCTGTGCAATGCTCCTTTGTAAAGTTGCTGCTCTTCCACAAAATTTTACAAGCAGTGGACAGAGGAGGCAGCCAAACAACATTGTAAGGGAGCTGTCAGGATTGCCTCCCCACTCTGAACTCTAGGGTACAGATGTGGGGACCCGCATGAAAAAAGAAATAACCCCCACAAGCTTATTTTACCAGCTTGGGTTAAAATGTTTTTCCCCAGAACACAAATTCTTCTGTATTTGGACCTGGTACGCTGCCACCACCAAACTAGGTCTAGGGTAGTTTGGGACCCTTCTTTTCTTTTCCACTAACCCCCCAAACTTCTTCCTTCCCTGGGAAGCTTGAGAGAAAAAAAAACCCAAACCTCGCCTGATCCTGCGAGACGTGCCCGATCCAAAACCAGGATCTTACACAATGAAAAACAAGCAGTCAGCTTCTTAAAAGAAAGATTTTAATAAAAGAAAGGAATAAATCCCTTATAACCATCAATAGAACAGCATCTACCATAATCAACAAAAGGATTCAGAAACCAAACCTCTCCCCCGAGGCAATTTTCTCCCACAGTTGATATCTCTGCTGAAGCTTACAATATCAAGAAGCACCCAGCCAACACTCACCACTGAGAATCCTCCAAGTGATAAAAAAAGGTAAATTTACTAACTACAGTACTTGATAGAATCTTATAGTTATAGTGAAAGACATAGCTGTGTTCATCCCATAGCCGAGGTGAACAGAGAGAGACCCAGAGAGAAACTGAAACTTAAAATCCTTTGTCTCCTGAGGAATTTCTCATTGGTCAGTTGTCCACCTCTCAGGTTACCTTTAGCTTAACCCCTTACAGGTAAACACTAATTCTAGGCTACTTCACACTTATGACACGCCCCCCAAATCGCAAACGGTGTCGGAACATCACTGGGTGCGATTTCTTCCTGGAGCTCTAGGAAAAAAAGCAGAATTAATAAAACACATGCACCTGTAAACATACTACTGGTAACAATAAACTAACAGTAGGTCCCACATTCCGAGGACAGTTTTAACCTATTGATTCTGGGAAACTTTCCCGGGAGAGTGCGTCAGCCACTTTATTAGAAGTTCCTGGAATGTGTTGGATGTCAAAATCAAAATCTTGGAGAGCTAAACTCCACCGAAGAAGTTTTTTGTTCTTGTTGGTGAAGCGATGAAGCCACTTCAGCGCAGCATGGTCAGTTTGTAGTTGGAACCGTCGTCCCCAAACATATGGGTGTAGCTTTTCCAGAGCATATACAATGGCGTAACATTCCTTTTCGGGAATTGACCAGTGGCTCTCCCTCTCAGACAGCTTCTTGCTGAGAAACACGACAGGGTGCAATTGTTGATCAGGTCCTTTCTGCATTAAAACTGCTCCCACACCACGCTCGGAGGCATCTGTGGTTACTAGGAACGGTTGGTCAAAGTCTGGGGCCCTGAGCACAGGGTCAGACGTGAGTGTCGCTTTAAGCTGGTTAAAGGCCTCTTGACACTGCTCAGTCCATTGGACTGCATTTGGCTGGTTCTTTCGAGTTAGGTCTGTCAGTGGGGTGGCGATTTGGCTGTAGTGTGGTACAAATCGCCTGTAATATCCGGCCAAGCCTAAGAAGGATTGGACCTGTTTCTTGGACTTTGGGACAGGCCACTTTTGGATAGCATCCACCTTGGCCTGTAGAGGATTGATAGTTCCTTGACCTACCTGGTGTCCAAGGTAAGTCACTCTGTTGAGCCCTATTTGACACTTTTTAGCCTTAACAGTTAGTCCTGCCTCTTGTATGCGTTTAAAGACCTTCCGGAGATGTTCTAGGTGCTCCGCCCAGGAGTCAGAAAATATGGCCACATCATCAAGGTAGGCAACTGCAGATTCTCCCAATCCCACTAGGAAACTATCTACAAGTCTTTGGAAGGTAGCGGGTGCATTTCGCAGCCCGAAAGGGAGCACATTAAACTCATACAGCCCTACATGCGTAATGAAGGCTGACTTTTCCTTGGCAGATTCCTCTAACGGTACTTGCCAGTACCCCTTGGTTAAGTCTAAGGTGGAGATGAACTGGGCCCGTCCCAGTTTCTCCAACAGCTCATCTGTGCGAGGCATTGGATAGTTGTCTGGGCGGGTTACCGCATTTAGCTTACGGTAGTCCACGCAAAAACGTATCTCCCCATCCGGTTTGGGGACTAGAACCACTGGAGATGCCCATGCACTGTGAGAAGGGCAGATTACACCCATCCGTAGCATGTCCTGGATCTCCCGTTCTATAGCAGCTTTGCCATGAGGAGCCACCCGGTAAGGTTGGGCTCTAACTGGGTGGGCGTTACCTGTGTCAATGGAGTGGTATGCCCATTCAGTCTGTCCTGGGGTGGTTGAGAATAGTGGCGCGAAGCTAGTGCACAGCTCCTTGATCTGCTGGCGCTGCATGCGTCTGAGAGTCATTGAGAAGTTTACCTCTTCCACGCCACCGTCACTGCTTCCTTCATAGTAGACACCTTCAGGCCACTCAGTGTCATCTCCTCCCTGGGCTGTAAACTGACAAACCTTTAATTCTCTGGAATAAAAAGGCTTTAGAGAGTTAACATGGTACACTTTAGGCTTTAGGGTTGAGTTAGGGAATGCTATGAGGTAGTTAACCGCTCCCAGGCGCTCCTTGACCGTAAAGGGTCCTTCCCAGGACGCTTCCATCTTATGGGCTTGAAGCACCTTCAAGACCATCACCTGGTCCCCTACTTTAAAGGAATGTTCTCTGGCATGTTTATCATACCAGGCCTTTTGCTCTGCCTGAGCATCCTTCAGGTTTCCTTTAGCAAGGGCTAAAGAGGTTCGGAGGGTATTTTGTAGGTTGGTTACAAAGTCCAGAATGTTAGTTCCTGGAGGAGGTGTAAACCCATCCCATTGCTGTTTTACCAGCTGTAATGGCCCTTTAACCTCACAGCCATACACAAGTTCAAAGGGTGAGAACCCTAAACGGGGATGTGGTACAGCCCTGTAGGCAAAGAGCAACTGCTGTAACACTAGGTCCCAATCATTGGAGTGCTCATTTATGAATTTCCGTATCATGGCCCCCAAAGTTCCATTAAACCTTTCCACCAGGCCATTTGTTTGATGGTGGTAAGGGGTGGCAACCAAGTGGTTCACCCCATGATCTTTCCACAGACTTTTCATGGTCCCTGCCAGGAAATTGGTTCCCGAATCTGTAAGGATGTCGGAGGGCCGGCCCACCCTGGCAAAAATGTTTGTTAATGCATGGCACACAGTTTTAGCCCTGGTGTTGCTTAGAGCTACTGCTTCTGGCCATCGGGTAGCAAAATCCATGAAAGTCAGTATGTATTGCTTTCCTCTGGGTGTCTTCTTTGGGAAAGGACCCAGAATATCCACAGCTACTCGCTGAAATGGAACCTCAATTATGGGGAGTAGCTGGAGAGGGGTCTTTACCTGGTCTTGGGGTTTTCCCACTTTTTGGCACACCTCACAAGACCGGACATAATCAGAAATGTCCTTGCCCATACCCCCCCAGTGGAATGACTTCCCCACATGGTCTTTGGTTCTGTTCACCCCAGCATGTCCAGTAGGGTGATCATGGGCTAAGCTCAGGAGCTTTACCCGGTACTTAGCTGGAACTACCAACTGTCTCTGAGGCTGCCAGTCTTCCTGGTGTCCCCTAGAGTTTCCTTGTATAAAAGTCCATTTTCAACCACAAAACGGGATCGACTGGTAGAGCTGAGAGGTGGTGGGTTGCTCCGTGCCGCCGTAAAAGCTTCCTGGAGGCTTTCGTCTGCTTCCTGTTCGGCCTGGAACTGTTCTCTTGTTGCCGGAGATATCAGTTCCTCACTGGGTTGTGGACTTGGGTTGGGGTCCTCGGGAAGTGATGGAGGTGATGGGGTTGTTTCCACTGGTGGTGGACCGCTCTCCGCTGGTGCACCTGGTTGTATTTCAGGCTCCGGCTGAGCCTCTTGGGTTAGTGTAGCTGCTGCTGTCAGTGCTGGCTGGAGGTTGCCCTCTGGTGTTGGAGTGGTAGATGGGGTTGCAAGCGCTGGACTCAGTGCTGGCGATGGTTCAGGTGTTGGTTGCTTTGCCAGTTCCGGTCCGGGGACTGGCTTGGGCTGTGTCTCTGGGACCGGATCCTCCACGGCTGTTTCAGTTGTTGGTAGGGAATCCGGCTCCACCATCGTCGTCGGGGTCTCTGGTAACCCAGTTCGGCCCCTGGTGGAAGGCTCATGAACAGGGATAGGTGTGCAAGCTTGCTTAGCCTGACTGCGGGTACACACTAATTCTAGGCTACTTCACACTTATGACAGGAGCATTGCACAGCTTTAAACCAGCATATTCCCCAACTGGGCAGCGATGTAACTTTGAAACAACATTAAGCAGAAGGACGTTAAGTCAGGAGTTACTGTATCTCTGAAGAGTTCCCTCTGGAGCAGAGCCCTTCCATTTCCTGGGGAAACCCAGGGCTTAAGAAGCCTACAGAGTAACACTGCAACAGGCGCCATGTTTCTGCCACATCTCAACCATTCAGTCAAAGCAGCACTCCTATGCCAGTGAAACCAAGTTATTCCAATGAAACAATCAACCACAATCACTATGAAGGAGCATGGAGCACTTGTATCCCAACCCTTTCCACTTCCAAAAAAAGTCTCCTCAAATCTCACTGCTCCCCTGCAGCTGATCATTTTTACACACACATACACACACCCATCCCCCCCAAGGTACTGCGTACATATTTATATCTTAAAAACCTGCACAGCTTTCACGATGAGCTTCTGACTTACGTTATTTCATCTGCATTAAGGTTAGTGTAGGCTGGAAGCTGCTTGGGTTCGGACCATATCCTCCTCTGTATTAGTAGAGTGCCACACACAAAGCTGGCGCGCAGCATGTAACAAATAAATAGTAGCCGTTCACTTTTTAAGGTCTGTGTTCAGGTTCTTGCTTGAAGAAACACTAGAAATGAGTTTGGTGATTTCAGACTAGTCACCAGGGGAATATTAACCCACATCACAAAACGATTCCACAATGTGGAAAAGCCAGGAGGGTGCTGCAGGCCAGGATTAAGGTGCATCAGCAAAGTGTGGAGGGGCAGCACTGGAAGAGCAGAGGGTGCTGCAGCTCAAGAATGAAGGGCATTGGGGAAGCAAAGCCCAGGCATAGCAGAGAAGACTGCAGGTCAGCACTGAAGTGCACTAGCAGAGCTGTACAGGGACCAACAATGACAACAGCAAGTGGTGCTACCAGTCAAGATTGAGGTGTATCAGCAACACCCCCAGGTTCAGAACAGTGAGTGTTGCAGGTGAGGATATGGGGCTTGCCAGCCTTGTAAAGAGAAGCTTGCACAACACAAATCTGCTCCAAAAAGCCAAACCCATTGCTTTTCTGAAGAGCCAAAGCTCACATGAGCATAGTATTTCCCTGGGCCAGCATCCGGTCCATCTGTGCAACACAGTGTTTTACATGCCCAACAACACTAATCAAGATCCACAGTGTCTCTTCCCTGAAAGGCAAGCAGGAAAAAAAATCTGATCTGGCCTCAGGCTCTCTTATGTTGAGACTTCCACTCACTAGTACACATCCAGAAGTTTCAATTTCCTTGCTGTCGCTTTCTTTCCAATAAGGTTACTCCATACTGTTTACATTTTGGGCAAGCAAACAAGAGATGGCAGCAGACTGACAGTGGCTGCCCCATTAGCAGCAACTCACCCTGCCTATCCACCTCCCCTCCACCACCATGCCTAGCAATCTACCTACACATACAAAATTCCCCTTCCCCCACTCCCTCCCCATTTGGGAAATTGGCTTGAATGGAGAGAAAGCAGGAGCACTGAGGGGAAGACTGCAAAGAGCTACAAAAGGATCTCACAAAACTGGCTGACTGGGCAACAGAATGGCAGATGAAATTCAGTGTTGACAAATGGAAAGTAATGCACATTGAAAAACATCATCCCAACTATACATATAAAATGATGAGGTACAAATTAGTTGTTACCACTCAAGAAAAGATCTTGGAGTCATTGTGAATAGTTCTCTGAAAACATCCAATCAATGTGCAGAGGCAGTCAAAAAAGGTGAACAGAATGTTGGGAAATCACTAAGAAAGGTTAATAGACAGAAAATATCATATTGCCTCTATAAAAATCCATGGTATGCCCACATCTTGAATACTGCATGCAGACGTCATCCCATCTCAAAAAAGATATATTGGTATTGGAAAAGGTTCAAAAAAGGGAAACAAAAATGATTAGGTGTTTAGAACAGCTTCCATCTGAGGAGAGATTAATAAAACTGGGTCTTTTCAACTTGGAAAAGAAACAACTAAGGGGGGATATGACAGAGGTCTATAAAATCATGACTGCTGTGGAGCAAGTGAATAAGGAAGTGTTATTTATTCCTCAGAACACAAGAATTAGGGGTCACCAAATTAAATTAATAGGCAGCAGGTTTAAAAACAAACAAAAGGAAGTATTTTTCACACAACGCACAGTCAGCCTGTGGAACTCTTTGACAGAGGATGTTGTGAAGGCCAAGCCTATAACAGAGGATGGATCACTTGATGATTACCTGTTCTGTTCATTCCCTCTGGGGCACCTGGCATTGGTCACTATCAGAAGACAGGATACTGGGCTAGCTGGACCTTTGGTCTGACCCAGTATGGCTGCTCTTATGTAGACGATGATGACGACAGGGGCATGATGCTGATTGGGAGTTGCCCCACTTCCTGGGAGGACATGTGGGGGACGGGGGATGAGTAAAGACCTTGGATGCACACAAGACCATTCCTCAGGAGGAGAGAAGGAGATGTAGAGTTGAATGTCCTCCAGGTATGAGAGCATCTCACAATCTCTGAATGGCCTCAAGAGAAAGAGCATAGAGCTTGGTGGAACTCTGCACAGCAGGGACCTGGGTCACAGAGAGCATGTGCTTATCATAACTCCACGTGATCTTTCAGACAGGAATGAGTGGATCATGCATACTGCTGCTCCATTTAGTCCTGCAAGTCCTTGTACGTATGTCATTATCACCTTATGATCAATAGCATCAAAAGCAATAGAGGGAGGATGTTCATTTCCTGTGTCAGGCCAAGAAAACATTATTCATCAGGGCCATTCTTATTCTCTGACCTGGCCAGAAACCTGAATGCAAAGAACCCCAAGGGATCAAAAGAGAGGACTTTCTGGAGTTTAGACACCACCTCCTTCACCAACAAAAAGGAATGCTGGAAACTGGACAGTAATTGGTAAGGTCATTAGTATTAAGCATAGACCTTTTCAGGTCTCTTTGTTCCTTTGGGTATCTGGTAGCCTAACTTCTTTGAAGGAGACAAAGTTGATATCATGCAGGCCAAAGTGTTATCATACAAGCCATTTTTTCACCAGCAGGAACAGGTCATCCTACAAATGGCAACTTGGGCATTCCTCAACAGCTTGCAGGTCTTATGAGATGATCCATTCACCCTCTGTAAAGGCAGATGGAATGGGTATCATTCTGGCTGTGAAGTGGCTCCCTTCATTTCCCATTACTTTTCTCTCTGAAGTAGGCTCTTTGCAGCAGGAGGGCCTTGGTTCAGGGACAGGTGTAGCCATTCCAGGCCAATTAACCAGCTCATTCCACGATGACTAGCTAGTAGATTCCATAGAGCTGCTCTGCAAGCTGGGAATTACCTGATGTAGTTCTATCGGAGAGGAAGATCCTTTTAACTTCCTTTATGGCTGAAGCATATGGACCTTGAACTGCAAGGACTGTGGATGCGTGGGTTTTGTACCATAGATGCTCTAGTTTCCTGCCTTCTTGTGCTTCACTTTGTGCACTTTGTCAAATGACCCACAGTTACCTGTGAGGGATGGTGCAAGGTCAAGGGTCATTTCTGGCTAATTCATCTGTGGTTTCAATTGGCAGCTGGCTGCAATGTTCTGCTAGCTGGTGCCCTGGTATTTCAGATAGGTGGTTTCTGCTCCAGGAATTTCTAGAAAATTTTCCGGGACAAGCACTTATGGAGATGAATTAGTATTGTTGGTTCACTGAACAAGCAAGGTAGAATCCCTTTAACATCTGTTTTTGAGGTGGAAGTGGCCTGTCAACAAGAGGTCCCAAGCCAGAGAAGAGGTCCAGGGTGCATCTCCTTACATGGAGTGGGTTAGGAGACAATCTCAGAGAAGCCAACGGTCACCATGATGGGTAGGAAGCCTTGAGCTATTTTGCCAGATGAAGCACCTATATGGACACTGAAAAGTCCCCAGTGAAACGTCCACCCCACTATCAGATTTGATAGGAGCTTGGTTAGTTATATAAATAGTTATTTTTAGAATAGGTTCATCTTGGGGCCTATTAACCATGACAACATCAAAAATAAACCCCACAACGCACAAAAATGGAACGTTTCTGTGCAAGAAAATAACGTTAAAGGCAAATCTTTAGCTGTAAATGTCTCCGCTTTACAGTAAGGTAGGTTCTTACAGGAGCTTCAGAACAGAGTCATTCTCTATTAAGTTGATGGGGGTTGGGGTGGGGATGGCTGCCCCAGGTAAGGGAACTGGCAGAGCAAAGCCACTGTGTCACAGTGTTAGCAGCTTTAGTCTCCAGGTGTCTGAAGGCCATGGCATGGTGTATAAAACAGCAATGCAGGGGGGCAGAAGGTTGTGGCAGAGAAAGTAGAAGAGGGAAATGTAGAAAAAGAAGGGAACAGAACAGAGAGAGGATAAGATACAAAATGAGAAAGTTGTATATATGTTCAAGGACAGTGTTAAATGCATTTGTCTTCAGGGATTAGTGAGGTGAGATTTCCACATGGGAACCCCCTCCAGACAGTGCTTTCCATCAGCCAGCACTCTGCATGCTCTCTGACAAATAAACAAAAAGGAGGGAAAGACAGGAAGATTGGATTTAGACCAGTGAGGAATACAGAGATTAAACATTGGAGTGTGTGGGGGAAAATACATTTGTTGGCAATGGAAGAAGGCGCAAAGAAAGGGTTCAAAATGGCCATCATTGGAGGGATTCAAGGCAGACAATTCATCCACCTGTCAGGACAGTAGATGTTTTACTTTGATTCATAGGAACAATAAGGAGTAATAGTGTGGTGACATGTACATAGCCACCACAGGCTTCCTGGCTGTCATTATACGGCATATTCTTCAACTTCACTGAGACAGTAGAGATTGAATTTAGACCTTCCTCCAAAAGCACAGATGCTGACCACTTGAGCTAAAGGAGAATCTCCCTCTGATAGCAGCATAGGGTCTATGACACACTGCTGAGTGGGGTAATGTGGTCTTCAATAACCACAAACAGCTAGGACTGCAATTTTTAAACTTTATTTGAAAGACAGTACCTATGGCAACAGTGTCCTCACAAGCTGCTGGGCACTGGCTCAGTGCTGCTTCCAAGGGCAGACCACCACCAACTGGATTTTCCTTGTAATTCTCTCATCAGGACTGTGCGAAGGGGGTTCAAACAGTTCTAGTGGAACCTGACTTGGGCCCATAGACGGGCCTCATGTGTGTGGGGGGGTTACTTCTCACTTTTCTTTTGTTGGGGCCCCCTGAGTCATCTCCATTTTGACCCCCAAATGGTGTATTCAGGGATCCATTTAGTTCCCCATATGAACTATAGAGGGCCTCATTTAGCATTTTATAGATTTCACGATCTCCACACCAAAGTAAGGGAGGGTATATTACAGAGGTTATTTTGGAGAGGCTGAAAAAAGATGGTCTAGAAATGACTGATTGCAGGGGACAAAGCTATGTCCATGGAGCTAACACGGCTGCCTCATACAAAGGTGTACAAAGTCAAATCGGTATGCATATTTCATTCAGTGCACTGTCCAATCACTGAATCTTGTTGGAGAAGCCGCTGCAATGGCTGTTCCCCATTTTGTTCTATTTTTTTGGAGTTGCTCAGAGATCATATATCCTGTTTTCTGCTTCTACTACTCAGTGGGATGTGTTGAAAAAGCATACCAGCATTACATTAAAATGCCATAACATGACAAGATGGACAGCAAGGCTAGAGACAATCCCTGTGCTATGAACTCAGGGGAAGGATGGTGTTCTTGATACCTTAGATGAGATCAGGGCTTTATGCAGTTTTATGCCAGAACTTAAGTTGGAAACTGATGGCTTTGCAACTGAACATTTCAAAGTTTGTTTCTTGTTTTGGCCATATACGATATGATCTACTATCTTATCAAAAGTTAATGTTGTGAGCATACAATTGCAGAGTCCATTCAGTCTTGACATTCAAATGGCTCACAATTTGTTTGTTTGTCAGTCTTGTTAGATGCTTTATGGGAATTACAGTCTTCCAGGTTCATTACATGTAAGCGAGCTGTTTCACAGCCTGAAACATTAAGAATATACATGCAGTTCAAAGAAGAAAAACTCTCAAAGGAGGAAAGTAGTGTCAGGCAAATCTGCAAAAGGATGAAAGGTCAACAGATCATAAAAGTGTTTTAGAATGTGAGGTTTTCAAGCCCATCTTCGACAAAATATTGACAAACCTGGACAATAGGTTGTGTAAGTACAAAGATGTCAGAGAAAGGTCTGCTTTTTTGATGGGCAAGAAACAGATATGTTTCATCAGTAAAGACCTAATGAGGCCCACTTGAAACTTAAACAGTAACCCTTAGGATTTAAACTCAGAGTTTTGCATAGGAGACTGAGCTCCTGTGTACGTTTTTGCAGGCAACTCTGAAGGATGACGTGCAAATGAAGGTGCCCACTGATCTCCTTAGCTACATTTACAAAATGGTCTTTAGATGGGAGTTTCTCTATCAAAGAAACTACATTTTTTGCTGTCTTCCTGTAACCCTGGCTGCTAATGAAAGGAATTGCAGCAAGATAAAGTTATTCACAATCTAAGAACATCTGTGAGGCAGGAAAGGTTACACGATCTGGTAGTTATTTCTATAGAAAACTCAGAAGCAAGGTGGATAGACTGGCATGAGCTAATTTATGTGATTGCTTCATAGAAGGCTAGGAAGGTCTCTTTGTAAAAACTACTTAGTGGTGACCGTGGGGGGTTTTGCAGTGTGGGGGAAGCCATATTTGAGTCTTTGAACTGGTCCCAGAACACCCTTAGTACATCACTGTCTCCCATCCTCTTATTGGCCCAGCCTCACTCAGCTTAATATAAAAGACATGGCAAGAACAAAGCCCAAGATGAGGTAGCTGCAATCTATATCTCGCAACTCTTCTGTAAACCTTGCCAGTCAGCCATTAAGATTTACATGATATTAAAACATAAAAGTAGGTTAATTTTTGGAGACATTTCAGGGGCAAAGTGTTATCCAGAAATTTCTTTCAACGTGAACAGTGCTGTCAGTTATCCCTTTACTCGACTCCACCTTGTTTTCTATATTATTATACACATACATACACACAGATTGAGAGGTTGCACATAAAAAGACTTATTTGGGCATATGTAGCCCATCGTCTGGTTGTGCAGAGTTGGTCTCTCCAGTGTTTTGCCCCATCTAATTTTGAATGCTCCAAACAATGAAGCTTCTACCATTTCCCTTCAGAAGCTATTCCAAGAAATTTCACCATTAGACATTTTTCTTTATATTCAGCCTACATTTCTCTTAATTTCTTTCATCAATACTACTTATACCCCCGATCCCATCCTAAGTAACTCCTCTCACTGGAGTTTACACCTTCAAATTACTTGTAGACAGTTCTGTTCCCCCTTTAATCACTGTTTAGGCAACATAACACCTTTAGTTCTTTTAATTTAGCCTTTCCTCCTACCTCTATCTCCTTAATCGTTTGAGAAGCTGGAAGGAGTTCAAAGAACACCACAATCTCTTTGTGACAGTGCAATGCCTAGAGCTGAATGCAGTATGCTGGGTATGGTCTCAACACTATATATTAATTTAATTATAAACAGGATCAGGTCTTTCTTAACTCATGCATCTTATCACTCATGGTTCTGTTTTCCTCAAGGTGACTATGGATTCCTCTTGCCATAGCTATTGTTCCTTTACTTAAGGAGGGGCCAGGGCCGGCCCACAACATTTTGGCATCTGAGGTGGGGAGTTCAAATGACACCCCCACTCCCCCTTGCTTGGGCCAAAAAAAACTTTGAAAGGTCTCAATTCTGCCTTCTTCCTGTTCTACTCTTCTCATTAGTACTGCTGTGCTACCTACCCCCAATAAAGGAGAACAACTTACAATTTTTGAACAAGGCATTTTAAGTAGCACTTAACTTTCAAATGTCTCAACAGCAAGTGTAACTTTTCTTGTCTGAATAGTAAACACTGGCATTTTTATCTGTTTGGCTAATCAAAGTGGTGCTTTCCATGCCTTCTTGGTTGCAATGATTTGAACTGCTTCTGCTTCCTGAAGGTCCACAGTCTGGGCCAGCTCATGCTCTACTGAGATGGCTGGAAGGCTGACCAGTCTCTCTCTCCTGTGTCATTGTGGAGTGTAGATGTGTTTTTATTAACTTCGGCTTGGTGAAGCTGCATTTTCCACTGGCAGCTGTTACAGGAAGTACTAGAAGTACGCACAGAGCAACAAAAGCATTTGAAAAAAGAGGGTGATCATCTTATTTGTGCACATATATTCCAGAACAGCCTTTGGAGTTGATCCTGCTGAAATGTATCTTGAAAGGGCTTTTCAGTTCATCACCTAAATCACTCACATAAATATCATGCATGTCATCATGTGTCAACACTGTCTCTAGTACCCTGCATTGCTGGTGTAGGTCTTCTTCAGGTATAAAGAAGGGTGTTAGAATATCATACAACATCCCAAATATACTGCTGTGTTCCTTGAGCTGCATGAAACGTTCAACTGACTGTATTGTACAATGTAGCACCTGGTTAAAGAATTCAACTTTGATTTGTTGTTTGGGGTCTCATATGGGATTATCCCGTGCTTCATAATCAAAACGTCGTCATCTTCGATGACTCTTGTATTCTTGAATGGGTGGGAAAATAGCTTCAGTGTGAAGTTCCTCTGCCAACTTCTGTGCACTCTTCAGAACGTTTTGAAATCCCTCATCTGACCGGTAAAACTGTAGGTATAACTTTGCTTTGTCCAGTTGTTCCATTGCTTCAGATATATCAAGGTCAACACCTTGGAGTCTCTTGCTTGCAACATTTATTTCAAACAATGTCATACCACAACACTAAGCCACACAGAAGTTTGAAGTTATGTATGTTTCTGGTGATTCCATTTCCCTCTGCCACTGTTCTCCCACGAACAGTTTCTGTTATAGCATTATCCTCCATAATGGGAGCTATGGCATCGTCTATCTTCCCAATTTGGTGTCTGATAGGCTTTATCGCATCCACTAGATTTTCCCCTCGTGTGGCACTCAGTGGTTTCAGTGTCAGAGAGGATGTTCCCAGATGTTGCTTCAAAATTTGCTGTTGATGCAGAGAAAAATACATAGATGCTTTGAATTACATGAAAAAAAATTCATCTGCCTCACTAGAAGCTGATGCTGCGTCACTGACCACCAAGTTCAATGAATGAAAACTGTATGGGACAAAAAAAAAAAATAAAAGCTCAAGGGTTTAACTCTCGGATCTGTGTCTGCACTCCTCTGTTCTTTCCTCTCATGTTGGCACCATTATCATAGCCCTGACCTTTCATGTCAGCTATCGCAATTCCAATATCTTCCAGCTTTTTAAGCAGCACATTTGTCATACCAGCTTCTGTAATATCATCAATGTCAATACATTCTAGAAAATGCTCTGACAATCACTATTGCAACGGCATTTTCACTAGGGTCTGTTGTTACAAAATGCACCATTAAAGTCACTTGTTCCACATGGCTGATGTCAGGTGTGCAGTCCAGAATAACAGAGTAATATCTCACTGACTTCAGCTCTGCCACAATCTTCTGTTTGACTATTATTGCAAGTAACTGTCTGATGTCATTTTGAATTGTTTTTCCAAGGTAGTGGTGTGTGTCCATTTCTTGGGTGGTGACTCTTCTTAGATGCTCTTGGAGTACAGCATCACACTCAGCCATCAGCTCCACAATTTTAAGGAAGTTCCCATTCTTTGTCACATACAGCTGATCTGAAGGGCCACACAGTGCTAGGTTTTGGGTAGCAAGCATTCTCACAATGGCAATGAGCCTTTTCAGAACACTTTTCCAGGAAAGAGACTCTGATGCAATTTTCTCTTGGTGTTGATCATCTATGGTGTCCTTTAACCTTAGTCTCATCTCAAGCTCTTTCCACCTATGGAATGCTCTCTGGTGACTTGTTGCCTTCTCATGGCATGCCAGATTTCTGCCCAGATTTTTCCAGTCCTTTGTTCCCATAGAACCTAATGTGGCTGGAACAATAGACTGAAAGAGTTTGCAACAAACACAGTATGCAACGTTCTGGGTTTTTGAGTACATAAGCCATGGCCTCTCACTTTGTAACCATTGGGGATTTCACTCCAGTAATATGTTGGATGGAAACGTCTATTTTCATTGTCTTTGGGGAACATGACGTTTTTCACTTGCTGTGGCCCATGCAATACAAGGAAGCCCTCAGGCTACTGCTCAAGTGGGTCCACAGTCCTGGATCACTTAGACTTAAGGAACTAAACTCAGCAGCAGCTGTTTCTTGAGCCTCCACCATACTCTTCTCTGATCTACACTATTCTTCAGGAATGTGCATGGTTACATCCATTTGAGATGGAGATGTGGATGCTGCAGTAGTTTCTAGGTCACCTGCACTCTAACTGGAAGATCAGGCATCTCCTCACCATTCACAGCCTCACTGGGGCCAGCCGGCTCACAGTGAACATTTGTGTCTATGTATCTCAGGAGAGCTCCTTCTTGCTTACATAGAAAAGCTTCCTTTGCTTTCTTTCTTTTTCTGAATGCTGCCCCAGATGGGTGTTTTCTTCTTTCACTCATGACTGCTGTTCTGTGCCAGTTATAGTGGCTCTCAACACTCAACTGAAGGGGACAAATAAGCAGGCTGGTGGTAGGACCTGAGTGAAAGAAGATATCAGCATCTTAAGGGCCTAGTTGACTCCTGTTCTCCTCAAGTGGGTTCAGGGAAGCAGCAGGAAACAGGACGCTCCCTGAGAAGCTGGTGTTAATTAGCCCAGGCTCCTGGGGGTTTGAGAAAGGTACCTAAGAGGCTCCTTCTCCTCTCTCTCCCAGCAATTCCAGCTGCTTTCTGCTATTCCCTCTCACCTTTTCTCCTGCCTATTATGTCTCTTGTGCCCTCCTTCCTCCAGCACAACAGCACTCCACCATTTCTGTGCATCTAGAGCAGTGGTCTTCAAACTGGGGTGTGCGCAGACCTGGCAGCTGGAGGAGCCATGCGGCTTCTCTGCAAGCGCTGTGGTGGCCCCGGCGGCAGGAGGAACAGGGCGGCTCCTCCTGCCGCTGGGGGCCACTGCAGCGCTTGCAGAGGAGCTGCCAGGGCAGCCCGGCTCCTCCTGTCTTATTGGAAACCCAGGAGGTTTCCAATAAGGCAGGGGGAACTGGCCTGCCCTGGCAGCTCCTCTGCAAGAGCCGCGGCAGCCCCAGCCGGAGGAGCTGCGCACCGCGGCTGACACCTGGCCCCGGGAGCCAGGTGCCATGCGCCGCAGCTGCAGCCCCGGCCAGAGGAGCCACGGCTGACACCCCGGAGCCAGGCACCGCGGCTGACACCCAGGAGCTGGGCGCCGTGTGCCACGGCTGACACCTGGGCCCGGGAGCCAAGAGCCGCGGCGGAGATAGGCCCTAGGAGCCGGGCGCCACAGCGGGGATCTGCCCCAAGGGGGCAGTTAGGGGACAAGGAGGGTGGGGTTAGAGGGGGGCAATTGGGGGAGAAGTGGGAGGGAGTGGGGGGGGGGCCGGGCTAGGGCGGGGCTACCCCCATGGGAGTGCCTGCTCAAAAAAAAAAATTTCTACTGAGGGTGCGCAGCCAAAAAAGTTTGGAGACCCCTGATCTAGAGCAGAGAGAATACACCAACAGCAGACACAATTTTCTATATTGTGGGTCCTAGTGGCGCCCTCCCCACCATGGTCTGGCACCTGAGGTGACCGCCTCATGCTAAGGCCAGCCCTGGGAGGGGCTCAAGTTCAAGCTTTCTGAATAGTAACTGCAAGGACCATTTGGTTTTCCGTTTTGAACATCACTAGCACATTTACTTTTCCCCTACAACTTTCTGCAACCCCCTCCTGTCTCTGCCCCACAGTTATACATGACATATTCATTGGCGTATGAAGGAAATACAGCCTAGGCTGCTTCAGACAATGCTACCAGGCGTTTTTTCTTAGTGAATGAACTCCGTCAGCAACAGGATGGAATGGAATGCTAGCACAATGCTGATTCCTTGTGCTCCGAGGCCACCAACGAGAGCCCTCTTGGGATAATACCACGTGTCTCTGGAGGGATCGGGACCTCTATCTTTTGGCACACTCCTGCCCAGGCTGCACTGCAGCCTGCCCCCTCCCCCCTCCCCCGCTTTTTTTTTTCTGTTTTACAGGCAATCTCCACCCCTCATTTCTGGGCACATCATCCCCTCGTGATCTCTCACTATCTCTGCTTCAAGGCCTCTGGATTATTTCAGACTTTTAAAAGATTTTCCCTCCATGAGCTGTAGTTCCAGTGTTCAGGCAGAGAACCCTCTAAGTGTCACTGCACTGGGATTTTGTACACCTGAGCAGGAAGGAGGCAGGAAAAAGCAAAATAAAAAATAATGCTGCAGCCCTAGAGGAGAGATCTAGGCTAATTATGGTAACGAGTTAACCCTTCTACTAATCTTTAGCCCATTAATGTAAACAGATGGTCAGCTCACTGCAGGGGACTGGAGCAGCGACAGTGCAGCATTCACTCTCATCCAACACCGCATAGGACTAGACCCTGCCTGAATACGGCTGGCACTTTAGGTCCTTCGCTTCCCACTCTCATCCGTTCCTCCACACACTATTCCTGGCAAGGAAATACAGAACGGGAAACACAGAGCCACGAGGAGACAAGCTAAAGGGAATGCCAGGCAAAAGTCTGAGTTCGGTCCAGAGCATGTAATCATGCACAGACGAGCTAACACAGGGGTGGTGGGTTGTGAATCATCCACTGGCAATGAAGGTCGATTTTAAACAGGGATGTTAAGCAAATTGCTTACATGCAATCAAAGGGTATACTATCAGTAAGAAGGGTTAAACACAGCATGTCTTTGCCTAAGCATACACAGAGGTTACCATGCTCTCTCCTAATGTAAATAGCCATTGAAACCTCCCAACAAAACTGGAGTGTGGGATGTGTACTCCAGGGGTTGATGATCTTGGGGTTAGAGCACAGAGATACGAATGAGGGCTCTTGGAAACTATTCCCACTTCTGTCACTGACTCACTGAATGACCATAAACAAGTCACTGTCTCCATTTCTCTAACTCTAAAATAATTCTTTCCATGCCGTGCTGCAGGGTTAAGAGGCTTGGATGTCCGTGAAGTACTTTGAGATCCTCACATGGAAGGGAATGGAGAAGTGGAGTGTTATTGCAAATCTTATCACTTCTCAATAAAAAACAGGGAAATGGAGAGATCCACTGACTAGCTGACGAAGCCTCTCTGGGATTCATGTAACCTGCTAAAGGAGCTTCTCTATTCACTCATTAAGGTTGACATAGTCCAGTGGTGAACAAGGTCAATATAACCGCTCTATTTTGGGTACATTTCATAAGGCAAAGATACTCCCTCCCCATGACTCAACCTCCCAGTCCCCTCACTATTGCATTCCCAAACTATTTCATTCTGCAGACCTCCAAGCAGGATTCTGCAGATCATAGTCTGAGACCTTCTGATCTACACAGTGGAACAGAAATATGGGGCCATCTGGAACGAGGCACAGCTCTTATTTCTGTTGCCAGACAAATAATGTGTCACAAGGCTGGAATGCTGCCCTGTGATGCGTGTGTCATTGTATCTGTACATCATGGTGCAGTGTTATAACGCAAACCTACCAAGTTGTCATACAGACACTGACTTGCAACTTCATATCATTCATTATATTATATATATATATTTTTTATATATAAACGCCTCTTCGTTTTCACTTTAAAAAGTTTTTCACTGAAAAAATCCCAGGTTTTACAAATAGTATTATTCATTTTTTTTTTCTGATTTTCACCCTACTGTTGTATCATTCAGTAATATATAAATAAAACTTGGTTTTATTAGGACAATACAATACACTGCATGAGATTAATGTATTATTGTAATACATCTGTCTGCATGTATATGCAAGCTGCCTGTTGAAGTAAGGCTATGTATTAGTCTAGAAGATACATACAATAAACACACAAGCAAGCACTGAAGTGCATGCAAATCTGAATGTACTAATGAATCTCATGCCCACCACATGCCATTTCAAGCTGTTAGCAGATAACTGTTTAAAGATTTGACACACTAAAATGGGTAGAAAATGAAAAGCTGTCCTTCCATCCACCAAATTAAACCCCGATATTTACCCTGAAATATAGTTTTTTTGCACCAATTTTCAGCTGTTTTTGTTGTTTGTTACTATAACACTGAAACTCCCAGGGAAAATTAAATAAAATAAAAACCAGAAAGGAAGGGCCATACATGTATTTCATCATTCTGGGCTTGAGGACTGACCTGTACAAACCAGGGGCCATCACAAATTTCAGTTTGAGTGGCAAGTGTACTTAAAGTCAGAGCTCAGTTCATTCCCCAAAACATCCATTTCTCAGCGTGAGTATGGATTTGGAATGGGGTTAGAATAAGGGGATCAGGCCAATGAAACCATGTTAACCCTGCCTGCAAGTTTCTATCTGAACCCCACTTTAGAAAAGTCAGTTCCTTATTTGTCCCTTTTTCCTCTATCCCTTCCTAAAAGGCAGAATTGTGGGAAGGAAAAATAGGTGCAATACAGCAACATCCAATTGTCCAAGATGCCATGTCACCATTAACACACACACAGAAGGAGGGTTCACAAAGGTGGCAACCCTTTCCCTGTTAGGCTGAAGAACAAGTTTTCATCTTTTATAACCCTCCACTCCTTCAAGTGCTCCCTCACGGCCGCACCCCACAAGACCAACAATATACAGCTCTGGACAGGAAAGGGAAAAGTTAAAAAAGAAGGCTGATTTTCACTGAATAGGCCTGCTCCTCTGACAGAGATCACTGCAAGATCTGCTCACTCTACAGTCTAATATATTTTAACTGCTTCTTACTGTTAGCACTGCAGAGCCAGCCAGCTAAATAGCAGCAAGCTGGATTCTATTCTATTCTAGAATATGTATCAACAGAATCATTAGAATAATAAAATAGCAGCAGCTAGTCCTTATCCAGCACTTTTCACATAAAAATGCAAAGCACTTTACACAAATGGACAAGTATCATCCTAATTTGGCTAATGGGGAAATTAAGCTTCAATTGCAGGCCTCAAATCTGCCTTTACTTACCTCTGCGTAACCCCAGTGAAGGAAACAGGTAGACTTTGGAGTGCAGAATCTTTATACGGGCATTGATGCCTCAGAAGGAAGAAACCCAGCTTGATTCTCAGATCCCAGGGTCTGTGGCCCAGGGAGCTAGAAAACACATCTTTTATTTGTGAATTGGCTGAGTTTGCTCTGGAATCATTGACACACAAACATGGAACCACACAGTGCAGTTTTACAGTCATTGGTCAGAGAAAAAAAAAAAACCCACCACACACTTTAAACACCTTGGGTGCTGGAAGGAGAAAGCAGGCAAGCTATTTGAAAGGCAAGGGAACAGAGACCAGCATTAGGCATCTCACTATTACAATAATAGCATGGATTTTGGGAGGAAAGGTAGGGTGTTAGAGGAAGGACTAATTAATAATTTCTCTCCTGCTTGTAATGTTTGTCTTATAAAAAGACAGAGATATTGGTTCCACTTCCCAATCACTACACCAAAGGTGGAGATCAAATCCTGCTTCATTTCCAGGGAATCAGAACATCAACCACCAAGGCGTAGGGTCCTGGTCTTCTCCATATCCTGTGAAGCAACGAGCAACAGCTCTGTGCTTATCAAAACAAAGGAGAAAAAAAGAGGGAGACTTCCATCTATTCCCACAACTCCCTTCCCATCCACATACACACCACCCTTCTGTCCCATTGCATCTTTCCTTAGGAAAGGAGTATCTGGAATGGGTGGCAGAAACCCCTCCTCGCCTACCCAAGTGATTTATCTGTTTTTTAACTCTGATGAGGCAGGGTGTTTCAACGAGACCTCCCCTTCCAAGTCGGCCCTAAGAAGATATCCAGCCCTGTCCACTGGTAATTTCTAATCCATCAGCAAGAGGATTACAGAAAGTTAGAAGAGACAGATGGTGTTGCAAAGACAGAGACGTCTTATTGCTTGGCTGTGGCCTGCATTTACTGAGGTTATGGCTGGGATTTCAGAGAGCTCTTCCCTTTTAAGCCCTTACTCATCAAGGGGGTGGGGGTGGGGGCCAGACAATCTCTAAGTGTTCATTGAGATGGAGGCTCAGGGAGGAACAGTAGAGGGTGCGTTCAGAACTATTTGCAGATGTGCTGTGGGGAGGGTGAGTTGCCCTTCTTTCTTCACAGAATTTTTGGTGGTGGCTACATGGAGGAGATGGATGCTTAGCATTTGCACATGCCAAGCTCTATACATTCACTAATTAACCCTCACACCACCTCCCTGTATAGTAGATAATTATCACTATCACCATTTTATTGATGGGGAAACTGAGGCACAGAGAGGGGCATTTGCCCAAGACACTAAAAGTGGGTCAGTGGCAGAGCCAGGAATAGAACTCCCAACTCCACACATTCTGACAGACCATTTGGCATCCTTCAGTGAACATCAGCAAGTCCCCTCCAGTCCCTTCTCGTTTCACCACTCATTTGAGGCATAGGGGCCTTCTAACAAAAGAATCTTTAAAGATGACCTGCAATTAAAAAAGATCAAATGGGGTTTATACCCAGTTTTGCTTTTTTGTGACATATAAAGGTGTGTCCTGAAAGCGTGGTGTTTTTTTTAAAAAAAAATAAATAAAAAAACAAAAAAAACCACACCAAACACAAACCACCACCAACACCAAACACTCCCCTTTTTTGCAAGCACATTAAAAATTATCAGCTCTTGACCTCTCTGGCAAAACTATGAATTTATCTGGTGAACTAGCAATAGTGTCTGATGAGACTAAACCTGAGCAACTGATGGGAGAGGGGTTAGTAGTCAGACTGCTTGAAACTGATTTTTGGGTTAGTGATAATATTTATTCAGCTCATTCGCCTGACAAAATGCTTGAGGGAAACATCCTCTTGGACAAAGATTTAACGCTTTTCCCCACCTTCCAATGAGGGCTAAGTTCCTGCTGCAGTTCTCCAGTCCTCCAAGGAAACCTCCAACAAAAGCTGGGAAAGATTAACCTCGGATATTTCCAGTGTAAAGAAACCAAACCGCCTTCCAAGCACATTTTCTAGTCTGAAATGGAACCATTATTATTATTATACATTATTTGCTTTTTGGTAGCACTTAAGAGGCATAGTCATGGCCTAGGACCCCATTGTGGTAGGCGCTGTACAAACACAAAACAGAAAGACACTCCCTGCTCCACACAGCTGCATGGTTTTCTCTTGTGCATGGCAATTAAAAAAAACAAAAAAAAGAGGCAGTGTGGAGAGAACAGAGGCCTGGGAACAGAGTTCCTGGTCCCCAATTAACTTGCTGCGTGATCTTGGGCAAATCACTTTCCTTCTCTGTGCTTCAGTTTCACTAGCTGCAAAATGGGGATATTGCGCTTAGTTGTATTTAGGCAAACTGCTCTGAGAGCTATAGCTGAAAAGCACTAAGTAACAGGACTATCTAAAACAACCAAACCCAGCAGACCAACATCAAAGGGAGTAAGGTTGAGCATGAACTGCAGGGGCAGACAGCGCTCTGGGTGTCTGTTCCCTGCTTCCAAAAAAGGTGCCCAGGGCATTATTTACAAAAGAGACATTGTTACACACCAGCTATTCTTGAATTGCAGCTGCTTTAGGAATAATTGCCTCATTATTCCTATTTCTCCCAGGAGCAATGGGAATAGCTTGTCTTCTGTCTTCTGCTCCAACCTGCACGCGCTTGGATGGTTTCATCCTGTCCAAAAAGACACTTTGCCAAGGCTCCTGGTGCCCTCTTGCTGTGCTAGCATTTGGATGGGGACGGGACAAAATGAAGATGGGGAGGGGAAGAGGAGGCAGAATTTTAATGCCCATCACAAGTGGCTCCTTTAAGCCAGCCAGAGGTCAGCCAATGCAGGGTCCTACCCTACCACAGCATTATGGCTGTGCTCAAGAAAGGAAAGCAGAGTGAACAGTGTACTTCACTATTCATATACCAGTGCAAACCCTCAACCCCACCAACTTCACCTTGCTCCACCACTCAAAGGGGGCTCAGGACCAGGGAAGCACATTCCTGATGTCACTTCACCCTTTAGGAGGTGGTGATTAAAGTGAAGTCAGCTGGGGTATACAAAACCTTCACCACTCACACAGTCAGTCACTTTCCATCGGCAACCCCCATGGCACAAGGGAATCACCATTTGATTCTGGTGTTACCAAGAATGAACTTGAGGACCAAAATGCAGCTACTGTAAATAACCAGGGGTTTTTCCCAGTCCTTCTGTAGAGCACTGCAGTGCCATGTAAACCAGCCCTTAGTCTACTCCAAACCCCAATAACCACGCTCTCTGAGCCTAAGCAAGATGCCCTAACTGAGCAAGGAACAACAGGAGATGCAAACAGATGGAATGGAATTAAATCTGATTGAGGAGAGAGACTTGATCTAACCCTCCCCAGAATGGAGAAGCTGAAAAAGCACTTGAATATCAGCACTCCATGTTAATTCACCAGAGGTTTTTTCCTGAGCTTATCATCAGATTGTTCTTCACTGTTATTAGAAGAGCCTGGTAATGTAACATTCTTTAATAACAGTGCTTTGTGTGACCACCATTTGCACTGGATATGGATCCAAAAGCCAGATGCCAGAAGACATTTCCCCTTGGTACTAATCATTACATTATCACTCAGCCTTTGAATCTGAGGAGCAGACTGGAAGGCATTTCTTTGATATTTACAAACTAGATTCACACCTTTGTGGGCCACTTGGCTGTAGGTACAGAATGTCACAGCTTCTGGGAGTGCTAATTAGAGCCAATTATAACCTGAATGACCTGCTGCGGCACTGAAATGCCATCGCTCTTATCCCTGGGAAGTGGGGATTTTATTTCTGTAGAAGCTAACTGTTTTAGAGTTCTGGATGTAGCAATGGCTCTGACAGAACAATCAAACCAGGAGTTGTCCAGACTGGTTCTTATAACCTGATTCTGTAACAACCTCACGGAAACTAAAGAAGTCCAAATTTTCCTGATTGCAAGTAAAGTTGTCAGACTGCCACATTTTATGGAAATATGTAGCTGAATATAACAGTACATATGAACATTATATTCCATGGAGAGGTGTAGGATTGCAAGTGGGGGATAGTTTATAACTCGGACAGTGCTCACCCTTAAAATCTTTCCATTTCTGCCTCATAACCAGAGAGCATAACCCTGAGTGTTTGCAATGTTCTTTATCCTGAATATAGTGAATACTGAAAATGCTATTTAGTTATCTAATGCAACTTAAATCTGTAACAGTAACCACTGTCTACTGTATTATAAATAGCTAAATATAAGATTTATAAACAAATGTCACTATTAACCTCTTCCCTTCTCCCTTGTCTTCACACTGTCAACAGGACATTGAGGAGAGAAGTTGCTTCTTAACTGACAGAAGTGGCCTGTTATTAGAGAGTTGCATACAAAGGTTTTATTTATCCTGGGAATGGCTGCTTGTGACTTGTAGATACTATTTCAGTCAGAAAACAAGAGCAAGGAAAAAAAAATGTGGAAAACATACATGAGAATTGCACAGACTTTGCAAGCAGCTATAATACAACAATAACGTACATAATGCAGCAAGGAAGCCTTCAGTTACTACAGCTACTAGTGGGACTGGCACTTAGCTGCATGGGGTTCAACCCCCAGCTGTCCTAAGGGAGGGAATATCTTTGAGGGCTCCTGGCCTGGGAAAGAAAGTAGATGTCATGAAAAGGGGGATTCCAGTGTCTGGAACCAAGTGGGAAGCAGGAGAGACCCCTTTAGAAATGAGAAAAGGGAACCCCAAGCTATTTTTAGGAAAAGAGTGGTCAGAAAACCTGGGCAAGGTATGAGGAAGATAAAAGCCACTTCCGATCATGCTAAATTTCTCACCTCTGCACCTCCACCTCCCTCCCCTCAAAAATGGAGAGAAAATAAAATCAATTCCTTGTCAAATTAAACTGGCAATTGCTGCAGGAGTAAAAGGTGTGGTGGATACAGGTGTCAAAGCCAGGCGGAGAGGCTCAAAGATGATTTATCCCAATGCACTTCCCACCACTTCTCTCCTCCCTATGGATCACATGTTTGAATCAGGCAACAGCTCACTCACAAGCAGGAGGGCACATTCTGCCCTTCCCCAGACACACATGGGTGTAAACAAATGCAAAAATACCATGTGGCACAGAAAGACATGTCTACTCATTCTGTTTCATAATGCTGCAGTAACAAGGAAGCATTCAATAAACTGAATAGCAGCAAATATAAAACTGAATAAAGGAAAGACTTCCCCCCGCTACACAGTGCGCTATTAACCCATGGAACACAGTGCTACATAATATAGAAGCCAAGAGCTTAGTAAGACTCAGTAAAGGATTATATATTTTTATGACCAGAGTTATACAGAGAGGGTTAACCAACACTGCCACAAGAGTTTTGGGAAGGATCATATAAACCTTTACATTTCAGGGCTTAAACCAACCATTTATTAACATAGGTTAGTAGGGCATTTCCCTGGGGGCAGGTTATCCCACAATCTGTTTTTCTTGCATCTTCTTCTAAAGATTTAGTGGTGGCTATTGTCAGAGGCAGGATGTTGGGTATGGCAATTGTTCTGTTCCTATGGGCACAGGTCACCCTACCTACCACACATAGGCCCGGGAACAATTTCCCCCAACACCACACCCAAAGAGGCATGCACACACCAGAAACACACTCACTCTCCCCTCTCACGGTAGCCTCCAGAAACTCTCCGGCAGGTTCCCCAATCACAGCATATTAGACCTATTTTCAGTCAGCGGAGATTCTTCAGTTTTACAATGTGTCACAAGAAACATACCCCCCCTCAGAGGCCTCTCTGATGTACTTCCATGGCCCACAGAAGCAGTCTCTCCCCCAGCTCCATCACCACACTGCCCATGGGAAGCTGGGCTGCTGACCTTCTCCAGCCACCAGATCATCTCTGAATACTTCATAACAGGATTGCTGTTTTCCTGTGGGTTACACATTTAAGAACATTATATTTGGAACGGGGATATAAAGGATCTATTTAACCAGATCTCGTGCTCGCTCTCTCTTACACACACGCGCATTTGTCCCCTCTCGATTCCACTACAGCCAGAATTACACACACACACACACACACACACGCACAATGTGGGGCTCTTCGTGGTTGTGTCCACTGAGCTCGTTTAATTAAACGTCCTAGAACAGGGGTAATCAATTATTTTTGTCAAGGTCTCTTCATCAAAGTAGAGTCAAGGTCCAGACTCCAGAGAAAAATGCAAAAAACAATAAAAAATTTCAGGGTCTGTTCTAAAGCATCTAAGTCCAGATTTGCCTGGCAGTTGGCCTATTGACTATCCCTGTCCTAGAAGCTTGTTTCTAAACCCAGATTATTGATTTTTTTTTTAATACCATGGCTGCTGCAATTCAGAACTAAATGCAGTAAATAAAAGGAATTGAATTGGACGGGGATGGGGAAGAGGTGCTTAACTCTGACTAACGCTAGGACAGATAGACACACATGGTATAGGAGATGTAATAGCAAATGCCCTGGAATTCAGACCTTCAGACCTCCTAGCACACAATCCAGCCTCAGCATCTCCAGTGCAGTCTAGGACCCAAGTCAGCATGTATAGGATGGGTTTAGAAGGCATAATGCCCAGGTGAGATGAGAATATTGAAATCTGCTAAGGGAATTCCCTTATACTGGAAAGATCCTTTTGTCTGTAATAGGTTTTGACTTCTCCCCTGCCTAAATGAGTTCCCAGAGTCTCCAGTTTCCAGAGATACCCAGGGTAAGTGACATGACAAGATGAATTGGATGTATTATTTATTCCAAATTTACACAAGATTTTGCTGGCAGTTCGTCTCTGCGTCTCATGCAATATCCAAGCCCAATGCCCTAATGTTCCCATCACTGAAACCAGACAATGGTTGCACTCAGCTGGATAACAGTAAAAAAGAAAATCACTCTAAATCAAATGACACTTCTGATTTTCTCTGGGAACGAAAGAAAAAAAAATCTACTCCTACTCAGAGGAGCGAGGAGACATGGCTGAGTGACAGACATGGGCTGCAGTCTAATCTTGCAGGGAGTATGGCTATCAGTGTGTCCAGGGAATTGCTCCTTCCCATGCAGCTGCTGCACATGCCATGGAGGCAGGTGAAAAGGGGGCTGAAGGACAGAAAAGGCAGCACAAAATAGAAGAGTTGACAGATCCCTGATGCCCACTCAGGAAGTGTGAATGCTCTAAAGAGGGAGAGAACCCTTTTCCCTCCCTCTGCAGACATTCCAGGTGAAGGGGCGGGCTGGCAAAGTTCCCACTGAACCGGACCCCCTGCCAATCATCACTGCTGCCGTGGGTTGTACATGTGCAGACACAAAATCAACAGTACTTCAGCTTCTGCTTCCTTTATTATGACGACTTCTCTCTAGTGGCTACCCATGGAGCTGTACAGTAAGGGGCTCTGCAGTGTCGGTGTCTACATCGGAGGATGTCACCCTCCATACACATCGAGTACATAACAACCAAGGCAGCACAAACTCTTGGAGACTAACTCCTTTTTAATCAGGCAGAGTTTAAGAGGGAACAGACACACCTGAGACCCATGAACCTATCCGATTTACTCATCCTTGCAGAAGCAGGGTAGGGAAGGGAGAAGTGTAGCCGTGTGGTCAGAGCAGAGGCTGGACTCTTGGGTTCTATTCCCAGCTCTGAAGTGAGTGAGACCTGGAGGTTACAGCAGGAGGTGGCAGGACTCCTAGCCTTTATTACATGTTCTGCTATGGCCTCACTGTGTGACCTTAGGTACATGACTTCGGTTCTGCCTCTCAGTTCCCTAATCTGTACCATACTGACCGGCCTCCCGGGTTTGTTGCAAGGCTTAGCTTGTTCAGGTTGGCAACATCCTTTCAGAAAAGTCTCTAGAGTCCTAAAACCAGCACATTTTTATTAATAGTGGCCAGCAGCAGGTAGATAGAAGCTTGTCACACACAAAACGTGAATGAGGCACATCCCCACACAACATATGCTCACAGGGCAACCACGCTCTGGTGCATGGACGTGGGTTTGGAGTCAGATTAGAGGCTGGCGTTGATGGTCATTTCAAATGGTAGACCCGGGTTTGGATTTTACCGAGGAGGCTGAGAGACTTTTCCCATCAGGGAGATCTCCATGCCAAGGGCCTGCTACTCCTTAGGTTCCTGGGAAACATGCAGTTGCTGTGTAAAGCTCACTCCTTAAAATAAACAGCAGACTCAAGAGGCGTCAGCAGCAGGGCCATTCCTTGTCCCATGGTGGGGGCCTGCCTGCACCTGGAGGACTTCTGCTACAGGTCAAAGTGAGGATCTCATGTCACCCCTTAAAGGAGAGCAGATAATTTCCCTCTGCCTCCGGGGGTGCCCTGGGGATTAACCAACAGCTGTTTGCAAATGATGAGAGAGCGAGACAGCCATATGGAACCTACATCTGTGCACTGGCAGCCATTTGTCAATCAAAGGACAGAGTGGACACCGCGGAAGAGGCTGGAAGGTGCTTGGTCCGAACAGAACCAATCATTAGCTATAAAACCAAGTAACACTCAATTGGTGTGGAGTTTTGTTACCAGTTTGAAACTAGGGACAGCTCTATCCAAAAAACTGTAAACCTGCAAGCACAGCACTGAGTCAATCTAGGGCTGAGTTATGCCCAAATTGGACACCATGAGATGCCAAATCAGGTAAAACTTGGTGGTTTTGGCTGAGTCGCACTTTGAGTTGTCAGGTTTGTTTGAACAAGACAACACAAAATGCAGGGAGCACCGATCCCAATGAGTTTGCTCCAAAGGGCCAGACCAGGTTAGTCCTAACCCCCCACCCCCGCCAATGACACAGACCTACAGCAGATTTTACCCACAGAGGAGCAAGGTATCGGGGGACGGCCTGGGAACAAAACAACTCAGTCACAGCAGCATTGCCAGATAGGAGGCCACAACAACTGTGTCCATATGGCCATCTAGCAATCGCTTCATCTCATTTTTCTCCCCTTTTATTAAGGATTACGGAGCAAGGGATTGGTGCGGGGATGGGAGTGAAGTTTAATTCTCTGCAGAGGAAATCAAAACACATCCACAGATCCCTTCAAAACAAAAATACCCACTGTAACTGGCTGAGCGTTGCAAGGCCAGTTTCTGGGTTGCCAACCTCAGTAGTTCAAAAATAACCAGCCCGACCCCAAAAGTCACAAGACTGACTCCAAGTTTCTTTCTAAAGTGTATATGGAGTGGTGTCCAGTCTGCTGTTTGACACCCTGCCCACCGTGCCGCATGGGCGGCTGTACAGCAACGCAGCTCTCCCAGCTGTATAGAGCAAAACCCCTAATGGAGGGGTTATCAGGGCTGCTGATGGAACGGGGCTGAGAGCTTCTTCCCATTCTGTCTCTCACCTCCGCGCACACTCCGTGACACCACATATCAGCCCAGCTATTATGCACCCTCTACCCCTACATCAATTTTGCTTCTCCCCGCCTTGCCAACCCCTACAGCTGCTCCTCCTGCAGCTCCAAGGGGATTTATCCCTGCTCTCCCTTCCCAGCTTAGTGTTGCAGGAATGGAGAGTGGAGGGTGAGGAGCAGACTGGCCTCTCCCATCTTCATCCCTGCAATACCAGGCCTGGGAAGGGGTAGTGGAGATAAAGAAACCCTGAATTTTCAGGAGGCATGAAGGGCTCCCTCTGCCTCAACCTCCTCTCAGCTACTGAAGGGAGGGGGCAGAGCTCTTCCTGCAGAGCTTTGATTGGCTGCTCTTCTCCAGGAGGTGGGAAGAAGCAGGTTTTCAGCCCTGCCTGGGGGAAATTTACTGGAGCCTCTCACATCATGGCCAGGCTGGCTCCCCCAAGAGCCAAAATCTCAGTGCTCACCATGAAAATCAGAGGTGGCCACTTCATGGTTTAGCCTAGGCCTAGCGGTGCCATCTCTGTTCCTTGCTTACAGGAGCCTGAATCCACTAAGGGGGAAGAAACCTTCTGCAATGAAGAACAGGAGTCATCAGTATGGGTCAAGTGCCTCCATGTCATTTTTTAAACCTAACCTCATTGGTCTGTCAAAGCATTTCTAAACCATCTGTCTAGGCAACCCGCAACGGGGTCACAGAGAGATCAAAACATTACTCACTCTCTCATTTCCAGCTGCTTGTCAAGTCCAGGCCTCGGATGCTACCTTCTCGAAAGAACAATGCTGGAGAGGGAGGGCTCTGGAGGCAGCATTCACAGAAGGTGAACAACATTCCAGTAGTAAACATGAACTATAGCTTATCCATATGAACATATTTATACACGCACACACACAGAGCTCTAATATATTTAAGCCCCCACACAAAGTATGGCCAAAGCAGTGGAGGATGGTTTCTCCAGCCTTACTTCACCCTTTTGTAATACTGGTGAGGTCTCGCTGAATACATAAGTGCAATCCCACAGCACAGCAAGGGGGTCAAGTTAAGAAGGGAACAAAAGCCTTTACTAGGAACCAGGAAGTTCAACCAGCAGCAATAAAACCCGGACACAGATCCAACTGTGGCAGCAATGGTAGGTGCTGTAATGTAGACCATACTACCTTTTCACCTGACCCTTCTCACAGCAGGTCTAGCTCTTACAACACAAGAACTAGGGGTCACCAAATGAAATTAATAGGCAGCAGGTTTAAAAACAAACAAAAGGAAGTATTTTTTCACACAGTCAACCTGTGAAACTCCTTGCCAGATGATGTTGTGAAGGCCAAGACTATAACATGGTTCCAAAAAAAAAAAAAAAAAAAACTAGATAAGTTCATGAAGATGAAGGATAGTCTATTAGGCAGGATGGGCAGGGATGGTGTCTCTAGTCTCTGCTTGCCAGAAGCTGGGAAATGGGCTGCCAGGGATGGATCACTTGATGATTACCTGTTCTGTTCATTCGCTCTGAAGCACCAGATACTAGGCACTATCAGAAGACAGGATACTGGGATAGATGGACCCTTGGTCTAACCCAGTATGGCCATTTTATGTTCTTAAAATACCTAGGCGCTCTGGAGAGTCCATAATGCAAATTCTTATAACAGCTGCTAATTTCCACGCTATGAATCTGGCAGTACCATTTTTCAGACTCATCCAAATTTCAGTGGGGTGGCTATGCATCCTATAAACAGGACTGGCAGATTAGTGCTCAGAGCAATAATTGTTTGGGGTGGGCAGCATGAGATCAGGTTGTAATATAAATTGGGAACACAATAAGTTTGCTCTGCAGGATAAACTGGAAAAAAGGTGGCAAAAACTTTCCCACCCAACAATGGTGAATGAGGAGCAGGAATCATAGAAGAAATCCCACACAGCACCATTCAGTACAGGAGGTCAAGTACCAAAGCATGTAGTCAAGAGCTCTTAACTGTACACGCATGTAGGTGTGAACCAGTGAGGGCAGCAGCACAAACTATTTCAGGTTGTGTGACCCTGTCTCAGCCAAACTGGATTCCCAACCACAATCCAATTGGCTGATATGGAGTCATATTACTGAAAATAGTTTTGGGCCATTGCCCTCTTAGCAAGTAAAAGGCTGTCAGCCCCCAAAACTACTGAGCAGCTGAATGCACTCAAACAGAAACCTAAATGCAGAAAAGCCTTCCAATTGCCAAAGGAGAAGAGAGAATTTTTCATAAGACATCTCTGTTTATGTTGTTTTGTTTTCCCTGTGGACCAGGACAGACAGATTTAAATCAAAATTATTTAAATCACCTATTTAAAATCATGATTTAAATCAGCAAACAGAAAACCTGATTCAAGTCCTCAAGTTTAATAGTGTTTTTGCATTTGTACTTTTAAACTATTTTCCTAAGGAAAAGTTACTACTCATTAGTATACCATTAAAATATGTTGATTTGCAAATAAATATACCTTTACACAAAAATTGGTGTGCCTTTTGGCTAACCAGCGGGATATAGTGTATCGAAACATTTTATTTAAGCAATATATCACATAAATTTAGTAGATTAAAATTTCTGTGTGCAATTTGTATCAAGTTCTATTTGGGTGGAAATTTAAATTCCATTAAAATCCACAATAAGCATTTTTTAATAAATAAAAATATCTTGAATGTGCTGAATACATAAAAAAAGTTGATCAAGAGATGTTTTGCCTTTAAAACTAACTGCTTTATTAAACAAAGCAAGCATTATCTGTAGTTAGAGAATTTATCTGATTGTTTTTGATTACCGTATACTTCAAGATTATAGAACTAATAGCTCATCCTCTCACACCTTATTCTTATTCATAGTTTGGAAAGGAAAAAAACCACCCTCTTTTTTTTCATCTCCCAATTGGTTTCTTAACTTTGAATGAACACTCATTCCACTGAACCAGTAGAATAAATTGTAATAAAAAACAGCTCTCTTTGCACCTGCAGAAGACACCACTGCTGTTAAAAGCTGGTTTTGCACTTCAATTAATTTAGCAGCTCTAGTGAGGACACACTGAAATCAAAGGGAGAGCACTCTCCCATCAATTTCTGTACTCCACCGCAACAAGAGGCAGAAGCAATGTCGACAGGAGAGTGTCGTGTGGACCTTGAAGTAAGTAGATCTAAGCTACGTCAACTTGCGTTACGCCACTAATGTAACTCAGATCGCATAGTTTAGAGTGACTAGCAGTGGTAGCTTACACCTTCCCTGAGTCTTACTATATAAACTTATAAAACAGCATTTCAGCAGAGGATACAGGAAGCACTTTAGAGAAGTGGCAGTGAAACCAGACAAGTTTCCACCACATTTATCAAAGTGCCTTTGATAAAAGATACCATTTCAAGGCAGCAGAGAAACATAAATAATGAGCAGAGTTCCCCTGCCTCTAGACCATTTTAATAACTAACTTTTTTAAAAAAGAAACCTAAGCAGAGCAGTCGTTTTAGCTTCTGCCACCTCTGACACTACAGCAGCATCTGTCAATGAATTCCCACTCTGTAGTCATTAAAAAATGCCGTGTCCACCCTGCCAGTGTTACTTTAGTACAGAAGCATTCTTCTGTATGTAGATACCAGTCTCGCTGGTCTGCTTAACAGCTCAGAAGTTGTGTGTGTATATGTGGGTGCACACATGTGTGTGTGTGTGGTGTGCGTGTGTGCGCGGTGTGCGTGTGTGCGCACGTGCGCACATGCAGATTTCACTCAAAACAGCTGTTTGCAAAGGCTTCATGAATAAATTAAACCAATCCACTCCTTCTCTGGGCACTACGACTTTGTGCATACTCTATCCTATATCCCCACCACTTTCCTAAGGGATGGCCTTCTGTTGTGGGATCATTTACCCTGGCACATGAAAACTGACCAAGCAGAGTGCAGGGAGGTGCTCTCTTACACAGCTCTGCTTAGGTTTCTTAATGCTGATCAGCAGCATGCCCTACTATTCCCATCCCGGGATACCCATGCACAATCCTGTCTGTGCCTCTTTTCCAACCTGCAGGGCCTGCTCTCTGCCCTCAAGGTATTCCAGTCCTGCACTCCACCCAGCTCTGCCAATGTCCCTCACTCCTGAAATATAGCACCTCCTGCCCTGGGCCTATTTAAACAGACTGCACCTGTATCAAAATAAACAGGGGTTCTTTGATGTGGGCACTGGGGACTAGGCGGGGTCTCTTCACACTATAGAAGCAGCCAGGTTAGGGCTGCTTACCTATAATTTGTACTACTGTTTTTGCCTCTACGCAGTTAAAACATGGCTCCATCTTGCGGAGCTGGGGGGTGGGGCAAACTGTGTTCCATGGGTAAGATCAAAAAGTTTAGCATAACTAGGGTTTTACTCTGCCAGAGGAACAGCTTCCAGGAGGTCCCATGTTATTCTAGCAGAGTCTCCTGTGATCAAGTTGGAAGGAAGCTTGCCAGCTCAAAGCTTTGTGCTTTATTCAGCACTCCTGAGACTGAGTGCAGCCCCTCTTTCGCAGCTCTGTAGTCTGCATGGTCAGGCTGGCGTGTCCTCTGCTGCACACCCGGCAGGGCAGGCTTGAGTGATAGCCACCGTATGGCACAATAACTATGCCCTCTCCGCTAATGTGATTCACAGTCTAATTAAACCCCTGCAGAAGGAAAACATTTAATCTGTGACTGGCTGCAAATTATCTTCAGAGCCCTCACTTGTTGAGAGGCTGCAGCGGCTGTCGGTCCTGTCCCTGCCGGCATTGTCTCTGCAAGTCAGATGGGGAAGTGCCTCGGAGAAATGGCTCCGACCAGAATAATTGACTGCGTTGCTAGAATTTTTCGAAGTGCCAATGTATTGGAGACTCCTGTCCCCTTCCAGCATGGCAGGCAATAGAACCAAGGAGTTTGTCTGCTGCAGCTCCCGCTACGGCTCTGGGTTTAATAGGTAAACAGGCCTTCTGTGCTTGTGGGGATGAAACCCGAGTTACATGGCCCAGGATGCCATGTGTTAAGATGAGCAACAGCTTTTGAGAGGTACCTGGTGAACCTCATGGACTCCCACCTTTCACTCTTATCATTCTTTATACATATCAAAGTGAAAGACTGGGCCTGAACCAAAACCTCAGAGCAGCTCACAAAGCTCAGACCTGGATCCAGATTCTGCCACTGACCCTCCTCCTCCATCCCTAAAATGCACTGAGCCAAAACCCCAGATCTGAACACGCATGTACACACACACAAACTTTGGGACCTAGATCTCTAGCCTTTGGCTGCAGCCCTCCATTGGAGGTCACAAACCAAGATGAGAATACAGGGCCCATTATCCCTATCAGAGCTGTGGCCATTTGGCACAGAGTAATGTCCAAAAGGGAATGTGAGAAAATCTCTGTGAATGTTCCTTGGGGGAGGAATGGACACAGAGTGGAACTAGCTAGAGATTCATGGAGATGGCACAAAAAAGTGTAGAAGAGAGAGGAATGTGGCCCACTAAATTCTGAGTTCAAATACCAGTGTACCATTGTGGAGCCTTATAACCCCACACACCCTGGCTGGGGTTTTCTGCCCCACAGATTGTATTCACTGAATTACACAGAGATGCTGTTTAAAATGATGTTACCTTTCAGAAGGAGAGTTGGAATTTCAAAGATCCAAGACTGTACATCAGATCTGTTTGAGTAAATATCAGTTGGTCTCAGGACCAATTTATGGGCAGGATATAGAGGTGTTTGTACAACCTTTATAGCCCATTTGTGAATTTTGCATTTAATTTTTAATTAAAGCTGAGGCATCCCGGTGATGAGCAAATGGGCTCTATATACAGATTGATCAATGCAAATGAAATGCAGTGAGCTGAAGTAACATTATGATGTTTAAATTTAAACATTCCTGACCAGGAAATGAAAAGATGGAGGTTCTCATAGGAACATTAACTCAGCCACGATACGCACTGTGCAGCTAACACCACACTCTACTAAAATTCACACTTCCAAAGAAAAACATGCATAAGAAACACAATCCAGTCTGAGTGTAATGTTCACTTGAAAGTATCACCTCCACTATTTCATTTTTCACAGAAGCATTTCCGTTCGACTTTAATGTATGGTGACACACGTGTCTGTATTTTAATTTCTTTGGCTTTCCTCCTACCCTCTTCTCCCATGACAAAAATAAATAAATAAAAAATAGAAATCAAGAGCTACTGGGCTCGAGGAATTTATAACTAGAGGTACTTGGCTCGTACAGCAACCCAGCTCCACCAACTTCACTCACAGAATCTCCACAGGAAGGAAGGCACCTGCAGAGTTCATAAAGCAGCCAATAGGAAGGCTCCCTCCTCTGGAGGAGATTATAAACTCCACAGCACCATAAAAATGTCAATAGAGAATCTGTTTGTGTGGCAAACTGACTAAAGATAAGTTTTCATACTGAAGATATTTCCCCATAGATATTAGCTACAGGCACTTTTTCAGAGGAGCCCAACTCATGGAATTCCAGTGGAATTGGGACATCTCACTCCCTGGGGACCCTCTGAGAAGTCCATCCTACAATACCAATTTAGGGCCAGTTCCTGAAAAGGTGCTGAGCACTTCATAGACTCTCAGTGTTGGAAGGGACCCCAGGAGATCATCTAGTCCAACCCAAAGTCCAGCTCAAAGCAGGACCAATCCCCAATTAACCCAGCCAATAGATTTTTGACCCATCCCTCTAAATGGCCCCCTCAAGGATTGAACTCACAACCCTGGGTTTAGCAGACCATTGAGCTATCCCTCCCCTTGCAGGATCAGCCCCAGTTAGTGTTAGGCTCCCAACATCAGCAAAAGAAATCAGCATGAATGTACCCAAAGTAATTTTTAAACACTTAATAACTGAAATGTTTCTGTTTTCTGCACCCACCCACTTGGCAAATAATCGGAAGGCCTGGCCCACAGGAAGGAGAAGCCAGCTCTAACATTTCCAGTGTCAAAGTTCAGCCACCTTTGCATTACAGATGATTAAAAAAATATAGAGCTTCAAAATTCCTTACCATGGGAAAAGTTTGCTTCTTTGCTGTCACATAACTCACAAAGGCTGAAGAGGTTTTGCTCAAAACTTTTCCAAAGAATCAGTTCTCCTCTAGGCCAAGATCACTCATGGAAAATGCCAACCCATAAGGAGAATTTTTCAGTAAGTTACAGGTGTGTGCAAACTAAAGCCTAATGAAGTTCCCAACTACAGAAGGGGCTAGCAAGAGCTGATAGAGAGAGAGGAAGAAAAGCCTTGCAGTTAAAATATTGGACTGGCAAAAAGATTATCTGGGACAGATCCCTGGCTCTGCCATCAGTTTGCTGAGGGATCTTATGCCAATTATTTACTCTCCATCTGTTAATAGGGGATCAGGACACCAGCCTATATCAAAGTTGGGGGGAGGGTTGTGAGAATAAACCCATTAATTTTGGTGAGGCTCCTCACAGGAAAGCCAATTAAATAAACGATACAGTTCCAGAGAGGTGGGGACAGATTATTTCTAGCACCACAGTGCCTAGGAGCCCCAGTCATGGATCAAGTGCTGGACAAACACAGAACAAAAAGATGACACTTGACTCAAAGAGCTCACAAGATAAGTAGATGTACAGGCCTTATTGGCGCAGGATGAGAATATGACTGAAGCTGCATGTAGGATTCGTTGCTCAGCAGGGCTAAGGATAGCACTGGAGATGAATCCCAGGCCTCCATGAGATACAAGAGCAGTGATATTACAGAGGGGGGTTATGCGGTTTGGAGCCGAAATGTGGCTCCTCATGCATCACAAGCCTTGGCTACACCAGGCATTTTTTCCCCCCTCTAAAATTCTCCCTTGCCCCGTATTGCAAACCTTCAGTTCAGCTCCACTGGTGGAAGCAAGCTCTAGTGCAGAGAGGATGCAAGAGGCCACTAGGATTTTAATTACTTGGTCACCTAAATTTGACATGAAGAGGGTCTGAAGACACAGCGGTTAAAATGCTGGTAGCCAGTCTACACTCTCTCGTGCTAGGCTGACTCAAGGGAAGTCACCTGAGTGAATGCTGTGGTGTAGCTACAACCAAAGACAAACACACAGAGCTCCACAGCACACAACCTTGCAAACAGGGGCCTTTTAAAACATGTTAATAAGCAGGGGAGGGGCAGTCGGTATATTCTAGCTCTCCACTTGTGGTCTGCTTGTGTCCAACTATCACTCCAGATTTCAGTACCATCCACCAGGCTATCAGTCCTGAGGTGCTCTCTGCTCAGGGATTGGCTGGTAGCAGAGAGATATGGGGATAGGGTGACCAGACAGCAAATGTGAAAAATCGGGCTGAGGGTAGGGGGTTATTGGAGCCTATATAAGGACTGTCCCTATAAAATCAGGACATCTGGAGACCCTACAGGGGAAAGTTGGGCCTCAGAGCTCAGGCTACTGTTTGTTCAGGTTTTTTCATGTCAAAGTTTTACAGGGAGATATCAATTGGAATTGAATGCCACTGTCCACTGTTAGGAGAGTGGAATGGAGGACTAGCTGAAGTGTTTGATAGGTTACTTCTTTAATTCCAGAAGTGACCCAAAGTGGGTACAATCCACTAGCAGACTGGTGGCTTATGTGTAATGAGTGAGTAGGTTCTCAATAACACAGGAGACTTAACCACATCACAGCTAGCAGTCTGGAGAGAGAGAGAGAGAGAGAGAATTAAATGGGTTCTGAGAATGGCCAGCTTTCTTCTCCTTCCTGTGCTACCAGTGACCCTTTCCAGGGCGGCAGGGGGAGAGGCTTGCTCCATAGCTGCCCACGCTCTGATAGGCACAGGATTTTGGTGTCATTAATGTGACACCATTTAAAAAGAAGTGGATTCTCTCACTAGTCCCCATGAAGAAAAACGACACCAAAAAGCAACAACTAGAGCCAGCTTTGCACAGGGCAATGCTGGGAGCCCATTTGGGACTCCAGATTCAATTAAAACATTCTGGATGCTAATCACAGTTGAAGAAGTAGCCAAGTCCTCCTGCGCATCGTTGGGAGAGGCGATTTCAGTGCGGCGGAAGAATCCGTCATGACACCCAAGCTAGCCTCGTCTGAAGGACAAAACTCAAAAAATTACTAGAGGGCCTGTCAGCCCTCATCCACATCCGGCTGTGATAATGAGATTCCAGCACTTCGAACCCAGCCAGCCAACTCCTGGGTCGTTGTGTGAGAGCGCATAGCATGACATAGCAGGACTCATGGGGTCACCAGGATGTCGTAACCTCACAGCCCTCTCCCTCACAGACAACCCTTCCCCCACCAATGGGGAGGCACAGCCAGGCCTCTGGTCTGTCAGCCTCCGAGGACACTGGGGACAGGGATGTTCCTCCTTTGTCCTGCCTCTATCACTGAAACACTAGTGAGACGCAGCTGTGTGGCTGACAAGAGCGAATAGAAAAAGCTGCTTCTGATCCAGACACTGGGCGACAGGCGGTACAAATACATTTTTTAGAAGAAAACATTAGGCATTCAGCACAGGTCCGTGTCTAACCTGAGGGCATCACTGCAAGTCCACGAGGGGACACATCTTAGGTGCTGTATGCGCTCCCCAGGACACATGCTCAAACTGCGTTCAAGCCTTTGGCAAACGACCCCTTATTGCCTTTCCTTTGACCCCTGCCTTCTATTTTATTACCTAGCTGCTGACATGTCGCCCTGCTAGTCCTGTGAGGTGGGGGGGTGAGAGAGAAAGAAATAGGGGCACGTGAAAAGCAGCACACTAGTGCCAAATATGCACATGAGAGAGATGTGAAGCAGATGAAAGGGCAGAATGAAAAGATGAGAAAAAGAGGTGCAGAAAGAGTAATAAAGAGATTTTAAAAGAATGAGAAAGAAGGGAGAAAGGGAAAGAAACAGGGTGAAATAACAACCGATCCCGCTAAAGATTCATTGCCATTTCCTCACACACTTTGCAGCTTGAAAATGAACACTGAGAAATGCAGAGGATAAAGCTGAAAGGAACCAACGTGCCACATGAAAACCAGCTGTAAGTGAAACAAGCCTCTGAAAACACCATCAAGTCCTAAGTGGAAACAGAGGGGGTTGCATAACATTACTGGAGTGTTTGCCTAGTGGGGAGTCTGTTTAACAGTGGCACAGTCCCCCTCCCCTCAGCAAGCCCCTCACTCTGGCCAGCACAACACACACAAATAGTATTGAATAAGCTCCATTGATAATGGTGGGTACGTCAGGGCTGGCTGAACATTCAGTCTGCGAACAGTGGGCTCCTTGTCTGCTGGCCTGGACCACAGGGAAGTTTTAGCAGAGAGTTTGTTATTCAAATGGAAATCAGGGCCCTGCCCTGAGAAAGGACAAGCACCAATTCCTCCTAGTGGTACTGTGAGGTTTCAAGGAGAAAAATGAAGTGGGGGAGGATGTCGCAAATGAGATGGAGGAGGAAGGGACACATTCAAGCATGCACATTCCAGGACTGGATGTATACATCCAATGTTGGAGAAAGGGTCTTAAAAGCTTTTGGGGGGTGGAGGAACTAAAGACTCTTCACTGAGGTTAAAGCCCATGCAACTAACATGAACTTGGCTTTCTTGTTCCATAATAGAGTAATAATCTGCACTTAATATGTTGTTTCCATAGATCTCTAAGCAGAAAGCAAATGCAGATAGCTCCATTTTACAAATGGGGAAACTGAGGCACAAGGCAGTGATGTGACTTGCTCAAGGTGGCACAGCCTGTCAGTGGTAGAAATGGGCTGTTAATCTTGTGCCACATCCATCCTTACCAAATCTCAAGAAGTCTCTCTCACTCTGCGAACAGGATGGCTTGTGAATTCAATTCACCTTTGTATAATTGTAGGTAGAGCTTTGGCACTTGTGATCAATGACAACGAGTGTTGCCAGCCTGTGAAAATGCAGTGCTTTACACTTGGGCAGTTCAGACAGGAGCATATGCTACACCGGGCAAGACGGTCACAGAATAAATCAAGTTTTACAAGCCAACTTGAAGGCTTTGGTTTGTGCTGCCATGTGCCATTATCTATCCTAAGTAACCTTAGTACTCTCCCACTAGTCTTGGGATGAATACGTGCTCTGTAGAATGATTGTGTGTGAAGTCCAGGTGGCAGACACAGGAGGAAGACAAGCAAAGACTGACCTGTACCTGCCCTATTCTTCATCTACACTGCCCCACATGAACAGTTCAGAAGTGGCCTCTGCTTGATGGAGAGCATCTCACTCTTATCTTGATGACCAGAAACTGCAAACAAGGTGGATGCTATTTATGGTGCGACCAGAACCATGAAGTGATGTTGAAACTGGACTTCCAACCAAGACAGACAGCCAAAAAGGAAGAGACTTAAATTCCTGCTGCAAGAACTGCACCTGTCTTGACCTCATAGATCATTTCCTGATCAGAAGACTGAAGGAAGACAAGGTTAAAAACTATCTGGAGTTCAGTCCACGTTCTCTCCTGAGTTAGGGCAGGGAGAGAAGGGTTTTGGTGTGAGATTGGGCAGGGGGATAATAAAGAGGCAAATTTCAAAGTAATTTTCCAGGACATATTCCAAAAGCTCAGTCACCATAGGACATGAGCACAGGCCATGAGAAAAAAAAAAATTAACAGTGAACTCTGCCCTTTGCTTGAGTTTGCTGTGAATCCACATTGCTATGCATGCAAAGGGTGGTGAGCAGGGAAAGCAAGCACGGAAAATGAGGTTAATCATGGGCTGGACCTGCTATCCAGCTCCACCCCTCACTCTTGAAAGCAGCTTTTTTCCTGACATTTCTGTTTGGCTCAGTGTCACAGCTGCACGAGACACAATGGCAAACATGTCTGAAACTGGGAAGATGGGTGGAGGAAGAGCAAACCAGCCACTATGAAAAGTCTTTTACTTGGCCAGAAACTCGGCTGTTACTCATTCAGCTACCCCGCATAGATGTGAAAGTCTCACTCGAGAGACCATGAGGATAAAGCATGGAGGGGCACAAACATACAGCCTGCTTGTGTCTCTTCAAGGCTTATGGTGGTGGGAAAGGGAGGCTTTGATTGTAAAGCTTAACATGCACATTTCAAGAGATGAATGTGTTGTGTGGAGCACTGAAGCCACTTCTGGGTGTATAGCCACCACCATGAATTACTGGCACTGTTCATGAGTTTCTCACTCACAATAACGCCATTAATGCTTTCGACAACAAGCTAGAGGTGCCTGGGAGCTCTCGTTCTCAGGGCCACAGCTCAGTAGAAGGCCCTGGTTGAATCATTATTGTGAATATGTGTTGTCAATTTTAACCCTTTCCCCTGCTTGTGATTCATTCAGGGTTTGATTTTTATTAATCTACTCACTATTCACAACTCTCTGACAAATGGTTTATAGAAGAACATTTCAATGTATGTGATATTCACAAACTGATCCAACTGCAAACAGCAAATAGTTGATCATCCAAGACATGTGGAGGAGCTGGAATGCAGCGAGCTCAAGTGGAGGGACCAGGAGGAGGCTGAAATGGGGGGACGGGGAGCTTGGCTGCTGGTGGGTGCAGAGCACCCATTAATTTTTCCCTGTAGGTGCTCCAGCCGTGGAGCACCCCTGGAGTCAGCACCTATGTAAGGAGCCACAAAAGTCAAATAGGAAATTGTCTCATTTGCACACAAGCACAATAGTGTACATGTGAATGCTACTACAGTGAGCAGCCATCCCCCAAACACAGGTGTAACAAAATCCATTTTCACAAATGTCTGCAAACAAGGGGCACAAGGAGAGTTAAACAAAAAACCAACAAGAGATTACTGAACACTAACTGCAGAATTGGACAAGCTCTCATAGGGGGAAGGAATAAGAAACCACACATCACATATTTGTTTCTTCCATGACAGAATATGTCCACAGAATGGAAGCAGAGAGAGGGATGGAGAAAAACAAGGCCAGTGATTGACGCAGACTTATCTGCGCTGTGTTGAAACAGTTTCCAATTCATTTGAAAATCAACCTGCTGCAGAGTCACAAAATACTAAACAAGGCAAGTGATTAATAGGAGAATGCTCTCTGGGAACTCTGTTCTCCCTCACACATACTCACTTGGCCTGTACAAACTGCTGTGCTCCCAGGACCTGGAAAGTAATATACTCAGTTAGCAGATACATGCATGTGAGAAAATATTTCTGTGAGAAAGCCTGTTAACCTGCCAGGTGCAGCAGAGCCAGGCTTCTTTTCTTGTTAATAAGACCACACTTGGAAGCTCAGGTGCATAAAATTAGGCACCTAAATCCATGTTTAGGCACCTAAGTAAAAGCTGTCTGGTTTTCATCAGGACTCAGCACCTACAACTCCCACTGAATTCAATGCTCAGCTGAATTCACAGCAGGTGGATTTTTTATACAAGATGCATAAATATGGGATTCAGATGTGCAATTATAGGCACCAAAGTATGAAATATCCAGCCCAACCGCATGGGGAGGATTCCCACTGAATGGCTTTGCAACTGGACTGGATGGCATCAGCTATAATATAGACCATAGCAAAGCTAGAGATGATTTTGTCCTTAACTTTTCCTATTCAGAATAAAAACAAAAAAAAGTGTGAAGGAACAATAAGCCCAAGCGGCATATTTCAGTCCCTGCCAATAAAAGCCATATCCCAATTGAGGATTGAGTGTAATGAAAACAGATTAACAATGCAGGTAACATACGTGTGTAACCACACTACGTGCTTTTGGCACCTTGCATTGCCTGAATTCCTGAGAGAGATCCCCTTGCATTCTGCAATATACATATGCTGCTCAGTACATGGTGTTTGCCTTGAAGCTTTCTCCCCACTCCTCTTTCACATCCAGTTCTGTCAGCCCCACATTTTTAAGGGTAGGTTCTTTTCTACAACTGACTTTTATCTCCCCTTTCCCTTCCTTCCCTCCCCACCACTTTTTTTTTTAAGCAATCCAGGATAGCATCCATTTTATAATGATAATTAATTACTTGTACTAGGGTAACACCTAGGAGCCCCAGTCACAGATTGGACCCCATTTTGTTAGGTATTGTACAAACATAGAAACAAAAAAAAGAGTCCCTGCCTCCATCCATCTTAACTGCTCCACCAATAATATTCACTCTGTATCTGTGACATGAAGTCACTTCCAAGTGACACAATAGCAATCTGGCATTCTGCCCTAGGCAGAAAAGTGGTGGGGACAGGAGTGGAAATAGGTGAAATTTTGGAACTTGATTTATTTGCATTGGAAGGAGGAGGGGTTGAATTTACCCTGCTGAGATTTAAATCTACTAGATTTGTAGTTATTTAATTGGTTTCCTTTTTAAAAATTGTACTGTTTATGCAGCATCCTTTGGCAGGGGTGGTTTGTTAGAAAAGCATCCAAGTACAGTATTGACAATGGTCAGCCACTGAGTAATGATATCTCCTCCATAGGAACACAGTCATAGACCATGCCACGGTCACTGTTAAATAGGCTTGGAGGGAGTCAGTGATGGAGCAGCTGTGAGCCCCCCTCACAACCAGTTGCTTCTGTGCTATTCCTTACAGTGGGAGTGGCCACAATTGGAGTCACTGTGAGCTGCCCACGGCCAGCACTCCTGCCCCATTCTCTTCAGCACCTCCTGCTGGGAGAGGCAAGAACATAAAAATCTACCAGTTTTCTTATTGTGCATGTGACACTGTGTAGCCATATACATGATGCAATATGAAAACCTGCTCTTACATATTTCACCCGTCTGGAGGGAAGACGGCTTCAGCTGATGCTTGGTATATTCACTCTCTAGCGGAGAGAAGGAGTGTAGGGGGGGGGAAGAGAGAGAGGGAGTCAGCAGCAGGAGCCAGGCTCTGACTGTCAGCAGATGACTTCTATTTGCACTCGTTTGCACTGCCCTAGCGTGTGCTAACACCACCCCCTCGGGTAATTTAAATTTATGTTTAAAAAAAAAGCCAGTATTTCTATATTTAGGATGTTAGGATAATCGAGGTGGAAGAGCCCATCTGTTTGACGTTCTCTCCAGCTGCTGTGGATGCAGTAATTTGTGTATTTTTTCTTCCCTTTGTCCTGTTTGACTACTACAGAGGCACGGTGAGCTTGATATGCAGTAGCGGCAATTCAGGTCTGACAAAGTCCATAATCCCACAGGACTCGAGACCAAATAAATTAGCCTATGTCACAACAGGGATTTTCCCAGAGGTTAAAACAATCCATTTTTCCAGCACTGGCCCAGGGAAGGCAACCAGAGAGAGCGGTCAGTACGTTAACCTGTATGGTGTACCTCTTCTTCCAGGCTTTGTATTCAGGGAAAAGAGAACTCCTCCCCTCCCCTCCCATTTTTAGAAAGCCTCCTCTCCCCTGATTGAGGACGCTGTTCCTCTTATCAGAATCCCTTCTGCAGAACTCGCAAACTTAACAGCTGGTGGATGGAGACATCACTACATTTCTTTCAAAAACAAAAAGCATTTTACCCCTCTGGCCTCCGGGCAATAGGAAAAGAAACCGAGGTCACATTTAGAACCCAGCTCTGACTACCCAGAACACAGACAGAGCAACAGCCTGACTCCCCCGACTTAGAGAGTTTCAGATGCCAGCGATAGGAGGATGCCATTTCCTCTTGATCCTGCTGTCTCCAAAGCTGTGCATTTTTGGGGAAGTCACTGCCTATGGGGAGCCCCAGTGCACTGCTTCCTACTCCCCTGCAGGTTGTGTTGCATAAAACGCAAGGGCACATGGCAGAGCCCTAGGACCATTTGCTGTTTATTCTTTTATGTGAGTGAGTAATTTCCTTATCCTTTCACAAGGTGCAATACTGAGGTTAAAAAGGAGCCAGTTATGAGCAGTGAGCTGGGCAAATTTAAATGATTAATGTGCCAAATGCTCCAGATGGACAGGGGAAGGGAGTTGTTGGAGACAAAATTTCAAGGAAGTAGGAACAACAACAAAACCCTTTTACAGGTCCCCTTTACATAGCCTTGAGTGGGGATTCCTGGAGAACCCCTTGGGAAGGTCAAATGGGTTCCACATACATATTAATGGCAATGGGTCTGGCCAGGGCACCTCACTCCTCCTGATCTGCAACTCCCCTGCTCTTCCAGTCCTGTCCCCCTCTACCACCACACACAATGACCCTCACCCCTGCCCTGCAGTTTCCCTACCTCCCCTGCTATTCCTGTCCTGTCTTTTGTGATGAAGCGTGAGGTTATTTTGTTTCTCTGTGTAGTCACACCTCCCAACAGGAGGGAATGAAGCAGCCTCTGGAGGAGCCTGGGAGTTGGGAGCTGCAAGGAGAAATACTCTGGATGTTTTGAGAGCTGTCTCTTACCTAAGTGTAATCGGAGCACAATGTGATCAGACTGGTACAACCTTCCATCTATCGGAAAGGAGGAAATATGACTGTTTACAGTAGATGGCACCTTTAAAATGAGGAGTTTTCTTGCCTGTCTGTTGGGAGGCTGCGGAGGAAGTTTAAGACATAGACTTACTTCTGCCATGCACTCTCACAGAGACTTGACTTTTGTTCTTTCTTTGTTTTCCTGTAATCTGAAAACCAGTTGTTCAATACAAAAGTGGTTGCCCTGTGAGTGTGAAAAGGGGATGTGGAGGAGTCTCAGCCCCGCTGTGCTCCTAGCTCGTCAGGAGAAGTCCCCTCTTTCTTGTCATATAGACCAAATGCAGAACTCAGGTGTGGTGAGTAGAAGCCAGAGCTGTACAGCAAGCAGGATAGTGGACAACAGACCATCTCACCTTGAAGCAAAAATACAGATCAGTCACAGAGGAGCAGTAAACCTATCTGCTCCGGGTGCACTGACCACTTATTTTAAGCAGACCCAAGTGAAATGAGTTTGGTATCACCCATCTGCTCCCACAAGAGCTAGGAGATCACAAAATAACCATGCAGTCTGGTACCACTGAGGCTGTGGAGAAGGCAAATAATAGGGAATGCCACAGAGCGGGACTGTAGCGTAAAGGCAGCCCCAGGGAAGAGGAGTGGGTTTCAGGGTTGGAACAGTAGGGTGTGTTGCAGGTCAGATGAAGGTGATTTAGCAGAGTGGTGAAGGAAAAAGCTTGTACCGTGCCTGCCTGTGCTGCTCCTGACTCTAGTCACTGCTGTCACTTTCATGAGCACTAAGATGCCCCCAGTTTGAGGGGTGATGTGGAAAAAAACCAGAACAAATGTGCAGTGAAGCCCTCCTAATAAAAAGTACATCGTGTAAGCAGAGATTTCGCACAAGCACAACATCTCTGTGGAGCTTGATTTGAGAAACAATTACAAGCCTGTTTACTGCCGCTTGGATCCACACCATACAGCAGAGCTCACCCTACGTCCTGCATACAGCTAACGTCACCAAGGGCAATGGGCATATCTAGTGATGAGAGCAGGAGACTCGGAATTAGTTCTATTTCCCCGAGAGTCACTTTGCCTCTCCAAGCCTCAGTTTCCCCATTTGTAAAATAGAGGCAATGGCACCACTGAGGCCATTGAACTAAAAGCTCTTTAGAAGTGAAGTGTTATTTTTAGTGAGCTGATGGGTCAAGTGAGAAATACACACCAGCCACATTCTGAAGCAAAAAGCAGAACAGAAAAAAAAATTGTATTACAAGAATAAGCCTGCAAAGGGAAGCCATCTACCTGCTGCTATAGGAAGAGAACAAAAGGTGAGAAGATTATGACCACCAACAGATGGCTCAGGCAGTGGTGCTGTAAGGAGGGATTTGGCCACTAGGAGGCATTCATGGAGAGAGGGCTGTTCTCATGGATTTCCTGAGAGAAACAGACCTTCTGGGATGGAGGTTGGCACAATTGATTACAAGAGCTTTAAACTAGCTAGCTGATCTGCAACTATGAGCAGCAAATATCTCCAAATATCCAGTGACGGGACACTAGATGGGGAAGGCTCTGAGTTACTAGAGGATTCTTTCCTAGGTGTCTGGCTAATGGGTCTTTCCCACATGTTCATGGTTTAACAGATCACCATATTTGGCATTGGCCACTCAGATCCCAACCCTACACACTCTGAAATCAACAGCAGAACTCCTGCTAACCTCAGTTGTGCAGAATCAGCTTGTTGGTGCAAACATGTATAAACTATGAGCCTTATTGTAGTGGGGTGGCTGCCCCACTCCAGTAGGCAGGGGGTTAAAAGCAGCCCTGGAGAGGGATGCACCTGAGAAAAAGTGAAAGCACCTGAGTGAGTAGCTGAACACAGGTGTGGCCAGCTCAGTCAGGCCACAGCTGGCCTGGATAAAAGGAGCTGTGGACTAGGAGCTGAAGGAATCTCACTCTAGCCCTGAAGTGGGAAGGGCTAGCTGTCTAGGAGCAAGGTACCTGAAGCAGAGCAAGTGCTGGGGAACTCCAGCCTGGCAACTCCCCAGGCTGAGACCTTGGTTAAGGCCTAAAGGGATACAGGGGCTGAAGAAATGTAGCCCAGGGTTAGGCAGAGGCAACTGGTCCAATCCCCTTGTCAATGATGAGTGGTTTACAGACTGCAGTCTGCCCTAGTGAATGGAGGTGAGATGCTGACTGGCAGTAGCCATGGAGGCAAGGTGGGTTTAGAGGGTTGGGAGTTCCCCTGGGAGGGGAGACCCAGAGTATGCAAGTACTGCTGGGGCAGTAATTGAAATCCTGAGTACCCACACTAATAACTGGAATATTTATAAGTAGCGTGGTAATAATTTTTGGTGGTGCACCTGAAGTGTTAGATGCTTTCCAGATATAGACAAAGGAATGATCACTGCTCAAAGGAGCCTTTCGGAAGGATTACACTGATGCAACCAGAGAACATAAAACACTCCCATGTGACCTCTGTTTCACAATTACTGCTAGCCATCCCATCCTGAATTTTGAATACTTGCAACAAATTACCCAAGAACAAGCTGCAGTTCAAACATTATTCACATTATAAATTTCTGCAAATAATTTCAAATAATGCAATGTGAAGCCACAAACTGCTCAAACAGAAATAAAGGTGAAATGCATGAAATCAAGTTATTTGCTATGAATTATTCACCCACTTCCAATCCTACCACCATTTATGCTATAAAGTATACAGGATGTATACTGCAACTGAAATAAGTTTCCAGCACTGTTATCTTATGCATTTTCCAATTCATGATTTTAACCATCTAGCCATAAAACTGTATTAACATATTTTCCTGTTTTTAATTTAGTTTTAAATGTTAAACTTTTTGCTTTAAAAAGGGTGGGGATGAGGCAAGGATGTCGAGATCTGCACTGGTTTGGTTTGGCGATCCTGGGGTGAATATAAGCTCAGATTTATCATGACTGAGATATCACAAGTCGTTCTGATGAAATGTAAGACCAGAAATAATGGAAATGTTGTGCAATTGGCTGACATAATGAGATTTCACAAGATTATAGCCACCTACAAATGAGAAAGTGTTCCTCTTCTGGTTTCGGCTATAACCCAGAGATTCAAGTCCATCCTCTGTGAAACTATAAGGGGTCTGTATGCTAGGTACTGGTTGTGCCGAGTCTCAAGAGCCAACTTCAAGGTCTCTAGCCTCTGTTGGCCAGAGCTCGGAATGGGTGACGGGATGGAACACCTGATGATTACCAGTTCTGTTCATTCCCTCTGGCACACCTGGCATTGGCTACTGTTGGTAGACAGGATAGTGGGCTAGATGGACCTTTGGTCTGACCCAGCATGGCCGTTCTTATACATTTCATTTGCAATAGTTGAGAACACCACCAATAACTAAGCAGAGCTGGGGAACTGCTGTCTTCTCGCTGCCTGGGATGCAAGAAGGCAACACCTAATGACAACTGTCCTTCAGGACAAAAGTCATGTCTCAACCCAGCAACAAGACAGTGGCATCATGCCTTCATCGCCACATGGTGACAGTAGGGAATTCAAAGGGCTCTTTAATTGTCTGACTAGTTGGATGTCCAGGGCATAACCCAAAGTAGTGAATACCAGAATTGTTCTACCATGCATTTCAAAATGGGTAACAGCAGCATATGTTAGATGTCAAGAAAGGAACACTGCATAGTGGATAACAACAGGCCTGAAAGACCTGGATTTTATTCTGAGCCCTGCTGTGCCTCACCCTGAACAAGTCACTTCCCCTTTCTGTGCCTCAGTTTCCTTATCTATAGAAGGAAGTTCAGATTCATAGACGCCAAGACCAGAATGGACCACTGTGATCATCTTGTCTGACCTTCTGTAGAACACAGGCCATAGAACTTCCCCCAAAATAATTCCCACAGCAGATCTTTTAGAAAACCAATCTTGATAGAAAAATTGTCAGTGATGGAGAATCCACCATGACCCTGGGTAAACTGTTCTAATAATTAATTACCCTCACTGGTTTTTTTGTTTTTTTTTAAAAAAAGCCTTATTGCCAGTCTGAATTTGTCTACCTTCAGCTTCCAGCCATTGGATCATGTTATACCTTTGTGTAGCAGGGTGACCACCCACTCCTGTTCAGAGGGGCTTAAAACAGCCCTGGGAGAAGGATGAAGCAGGGAAAGGGATTAAAGACAGCTAGGGGCAGCTGACTGGGTAGCTGAGCACAGCTGTGGCCAATGCAATCACGGCCCAGTTGGCCCTTATAAGAGGGCAGTGGGCTAGACGCAGACAGTCTCTCTCTCTAGCCTTTGGAGAGGGAGGACCTGACTGCTGGGGCGGGGCGGGGCAGGGCAGGGCAGGGCAGGGCGGGGCAGGGCAGGGCAGGGCAGGGCAGGGCAGGGCAGGGCAAGGCAAAGGATAGAGAAGCTGTGGAGCTCTGACCTGGAAACCCCTCAGGCTGCGGGGCCTAGGCTATGGCCAGATAGGTACTGGGAGTGCAGGGGGCAGCCCCAAGGGTAGGCAGAGGCAACAGGTCCAACCCTCTTTGCCAGTGATGAATAGCAATTAGACTGCAGTCTGCCCCTGTGAATAGGGGTAGGTGGTGACTGGTAGTTGCCTAGACTGAGGCAAGGTTGGGATAGGGTGTGGGGGTTCCCCAAGAAGGGGAGACCCAGAGATCTGTGGGGGTACTGCAGGGGTTCAGCATCCCAGGCGAGAGGGCACTGGGGTCTGGGAGGGACACAGGGCTGAGTGCAAGTAGGACTACAGGCTACAGAGGGTGCTCTGGAGGCTGGTGACCTGATTCTCCAGATGACCAGCAGGAGGCACCAGCAGGGTGAGTCACCGCACACTTACACTTTCCCTGTTAGACTGAAGGGCCCAGCATTAAAGATTTGTTTCCCGTGTAACTACTTGTAGACTAATCAAGTTACCCCATAACCTTCTCTTTGTAAGTGAAATAGATTGAGCTCCTGGAGCTCAGTCACTAGAAGCTGTGTTTTCTAATCCTTGAATCATTCTTGTGGCTCTTCTCTGAACCCTCCCCAATTTATCAACATCATTCTTGAATTTTTGGCAAGAGAAATGGACACAATACTCCAGCAGCAGTGGCACCAGTATTAGATAGAGCAATAATAACCTCACTACTCCTATTCGAGATCCTCCTGTTTATGCATCTCAGATCACATACGTTTTTTTAGCCACAGCATCACAGTGGGAGCTCATGTTCAGCTGATGAGGAGGTTGGGGTGGACAATCTTTGTCAGTCATTCATTTGCAGCATGAAGTCCCCTATCCTGTAAATATGGGTACATTCTTGATTCCCAGACAGATGTTGACATTTACCCTATTAGAACACTAAATTAAGAAAAATTACTTATTTTACATGGAAAGAAGAAGGGCTTAAAACCACAAATGTTGTGTAATCTATATTGACAGCCAAAGGAAAGGCATTGTAGAAGTGAAATGTAAAACACTAGCTCCCTTCTCTCTCACCTCTGGTAAGGAAGCAGAATTGTGAACTGGGATATTCACATATAACTATAGATGGAAACAGTTTTTCAATTCTTTTGTTTTAAAATGTATTTTTAAAATGATAAAAACCATGTTACTTGTCTGGCCTCAAAAGTTTGGGTTTTGTGACAAGATGGCCGATGTCAGTATGGTGGGTCCTGCGCTTTTCCTGGCAGGGAGCTAAGGTGCCACCCTTTGCTCCTGCTTTTGGTGTGCCAATGGTCACAGTGGCCCATGAGGGAAGTGGGGGATGAGTCTGGATTTGCTCCTCACTCTGAATCCCAGCCCTTCACAACCCCAGAAGGTTCTTACCCTCTTCCCCCTTAGGTGAGGTATCTTCAGTCCTTTAGATGCATGTGAAAGGAGTTTCCCTACTCAAGTGGGGTGGGGTGGGGCGGGGCAGGGCAGGGCCCTTTGGCTCTCTGAGTCTCCAAGTCTTGCAGTACACCTCCAAACTCCAGTCCTCACTCCTTTCTCCTCTGTCTGCCTGAAGCAGGGGGTTTTATTGGGTTCCTAACAGGGCCTTAACTGACTGCAGGTGCTCCAATTAACCTTCTGCTATCTTCCCTAGTCTACAGAGAGCCATGCCTTAATTAGCCTTGAGTTTACATATTTCCCCTCAAGCACTCTACTACAGCTCCGTGACCCTCCTCTATCACAGTTTTATTAAAAACCATTTTTGTTTACCTTTAATGAAAAATTACAGTGATATCTGAATTTCTGTATTTTCAGAAAAACAACACATACACTATTTCATTTACTGGGTGAGGGAGAAGAGAGGAGAAATACTCAGCATTGGCCTGACTCTGCTCCCATTGAAGTGAATGGTTGTTTCAGTGTATCCTCACTGATTTGAATGACAGCAAAGTCAGAGTGACACAAAGCATTTGAATACATCACCTGCCCTAGCATTGCATTTATAGGGGCTTAAGAAATCCACCTGGCTAATCCCACAGGACATGTAGGAACCTTTCACTGGCCAGTGTCCTCAATATCTGTGCATCCTAAGCTTCCCTTAACAAACAAACAAAAAAAAATGATGATGATTCTGGCCCTTATAATTGTGAAAAATAACCTCCCAAATGTAACTTGAATGAATACCCCACTGACGAGAGAATTTTACAATTAAACACCATACACAACAAACACACAGCTCTTTGACTTCTTCTGAAATGGCAGTAGGCCTTGTGTCACACGCATGTCGCTCTGGCTAGTAGAGAGACATGGTAGGTAAGGTAATACCTTTATTGGACCAACTTTTATTGGTGAAAGACAAGCTTTCAAGCTACAAAGAGTTCTGATTCACCCTGGTTAGTAGGCATAGTCCTTGGACAAAAAGGTGTCATGTACACATACCAAGAGTAACTAGGCACTGTATTATGATCCTGTGATATTTCTAGAGTACTTGAAGTTTGCTGGATTTTTACAGACAAGAGATATAGGTAGTGTAAGCAGTCTAAGTGGTTCAGGAGCCTATTTCTCATTGCCTTTCAATGAGAATTAGGCTTCTAAGTGCCCAAGTCGCTTTTGAAAATGAGACTTTAGGAATCAAAGCCACTTACATGATTCTGAAGATTTTTATCCACTAGCTCTTTTGAAAATTCCATTCCCAGCCCCCAACCCAAAGAGTTTATAATCTACATCAGATTTATCCCAGAAAGAAATTACATTAAACACAAGGAAGGATGAAGGAGAGGAGAGGTATAGCACTGTCAGAGTGAAAAAATAGGATCTGGGCTTCGTGGTGTTGACACTTGTTGGTGCCTCTGCTTTTCATTTATTTTTAAATGAATCTAAACTCAATTTTTCTAAGGAGACTAAGGGAGCTAGGAACTAATTTTCCTTAGGTGCCTTTGAAAATCCCAACTTTACTAGGCTTTACAGATAGTTTTTGATGTCAGGGCTGGAGAGTAGATAGCATGGAAAGACTTGGGTTGCGGTGGGGGGTTAGCACTGGAAGGTTCACTGAAAGAGCCTCAAAGTGGGGGTTGGATGAGGAGTGGAAGGTTAGATGGAATACAGGGCTAGGGAGGAGACCCCCTGGTACAATAGTCATTGGCCTTTCAGGAGCCCAGACTTAACACATAGGAGCCCCCATCCTTTGTATCAGTGCGCCGGCCTAAGACATCCAACTAACCTGCACAACATTCAAAAAGAAAATGATGTCATCAACCTGAGGGCGCAGAGACACCCCCCCCCCACCCCCGGTGTGATTTAAAATCTAAAATGCTCAGATGGACAGCAATGGGGAGAGACTTCCAAAGCCAGGAGGCTTGCCCCTCTCTCTCTTTCTCTCTCACTGTGACCCACAGAAGCTGAGCACCGGGTTCTGACAACCAAGATAGTCCAGCAGATCTCAAAAGTCTCAGCAGAACATAAGGAAAGTGGATCTCTCTAAAATATACATCTCATGCCAAGTGGGTCTTTACACTCCCCATTCTGAAGGCAGCCTCATGGGATACCCTGAAGAAGGGTCACTGCAGTAATCCAGCCTGGAGGTGACAAAGGTATGGCTGATAGAAAGAAAATGCCAAGATTTGATTTAGCAAGTGCAGGTTTTCTATAAATACCTAAAAATCAATAACTCTCCGCTACATATTCCCATTAAAACACAGGAGGGAAAGAATTAGGTGTTCACTGCTTAAGCAAATCAATGGGAAGTTGTGATTAAAGCACAGGATTTGGAGTCAGGAGATGCAAGATCTAGTCTTGGCTCTGCCAACGTCATCCAGTGTGACCATGGGCAAGTCAGTTCCTCCCCCTCTGTGCCTCAGTTTCCCCAGCTACAGAACTGGGATGACAATAATTGCTGACCTCACCAGGGTGTTAAAAGAAATATCTGATTGACATTTGTAAAGTATGTTGAAACCCTCAAACAGAAAGAACTAGAGGATGTTCAAAGTATTAGTAGCATTAAACAACTGTAAATGTAAAACTAAAGTTTCTAGTTAATTCGGCTTGGCCTTAAAGTTCAACTGAAAGCCCCTGGACACCAGTATGTGTTGGTCTGAATGGATACAATAGATCATCACAGGTGCATCCACTTTCAAATGGCACGCAGTGTCCTTGGAAGCCTACTTATATAATTAGACACGCATTAACACAGTATTGATGCTCTCTACATCCCTGGTATCTAACACAGTGGATTGAAAGGGTAAGTCCTATTTAATCAGTGGCTTTTTAAAAAATGGTGTGGTTTAGTACACCGATGTGGGGTATCTTTCAAAAACTCTTCTTCTCTTCATTTCATATGCCAAAGTTGTTAACAACAACAGAAAGCATATACTCTCTTTACACAAATGCAACATTTTTTTAAAAAAAAACAACACACGCATCTACCTCCAAAATCACTTGGAGAGCAGGACCCAGGCCTTATTGACTAAGGATAATACTTGATGTTTTTAAGTGCTGTACAAATGCTTCTGTACCTCTGTGTGAGTCAGGAAGATATTACGCTAAAGAACAGATAGGGAGACAGAGGGCCAAATTCAATTTGCAGCAAAGCTAGTGTAAGCAGATGCATCTCCCATAGAAGTCTTTGGGACACATTCAGCAGTGATATAAACCCTGTTGTTAATAACACATCCTGCACCCATTGAAGTAAGGGGCAAAATCCCCATGATCTTCAATGAGAGTGCAGGCGCTAGCGGTAAGCTGGTCAGAAGATGGGAGCAGGATCTGTCTGTTGAGAACACCTGCAGCACATTCTGAATCTCAGGAAGGGTAAGAAAAAGTATCCTCCTGTTGCTTCCCACACTCTCTCCCCACCTCAGGGTGACAGGTTCATTTTTCACGCCCACTGCATGACACACTGTTGCCAGACACACTCATTTGCCAGCTATACTTACTGTATAGTTTACACCAGGCTTTCTGCCATTATGAAATTGAGCTCAGAGTGTAGAAGGGGTAGTGCAACAAGTGAGTAGTGGCAGTTAGGGATACAGACCAGGCCCCCTGATTCCCAGTCCTGTGCTTTAGCCAGCAGACTCCTTGTCCCCTCCTGCACAGTATCATTGGTGCTACAGCTCAGTTTCTGCAGAAGAGGAGTGAGAGGGCCCAAAAGCAGCTAAGGAGCCCACAGTACACTGGCTTTCCTCTATCTGAGGCTGGCCACCGCCTCCTTCTGCTGCAGTCACTTGGCAAGCGCACATCTCACTGATTCAGCAAGAATCCAGTGCCTCTTGTCAATTACTTCAAGAAACTGCTGATTCTGGAAGGGCTATTTCAACTAGGATGCAGCAGGATTATATGGAGACTGAACTCCCCTCTTGCCCAGAGAGGTCACCCCTCCAGAGCAGGGCTACAACAAATTGGCAGGGCAGTACTGTGGGGGGGGAGAGAGGGAGTGGAGTCCACTTGGCGGATGCCCATGTTGTACCTGTTCTGTAGATAAACAGAATTGCTGACAATCTGGCATGATAGAGACTTAAAATATGGTTTAAAATTGTGACTGGGAACAGTGGCAAGAGAAAGCAGGATGGAAGAAAAAAGTAGAGAATAGATAGACTTACAAGAGACAGTGTGCCACAAAGTACTAGCAAAAGCCCTGTGAATATAGCATTGCCACTACATCATCCAGCTGAAAATGACACACGTATGGCTTGTACCATGGACATCAGCAAACTGGGAATGGAAGACCCTGACTGTGGATGAGCCCAGCAATAAGGGCCTCAGGCACACCAGCTGTTTCAGGGGCAAAAGGAGGGGTTGCCCTTGACAAACCAAACCAAACCCAAGACAGCATGATTTGCACAAGGACTGGGGCTATTCTGTCCCTTTGCCAAGTAGTCAAGCTCTCTTTGGTTTGTCCTGGCTACCAGCTTCTGACAGCTAGCCAGAAGGTCAACTACAGCCCCTCTGAAATACTTTCTCATTGCCCCATAACTAACAAAGAGCCTAATGCAGCTAGTGAGGCAAAGGACACTCAGATTATTCAGGCAGCCTGAGTTGCCCTGAAGCCCTTGGCATAGCCGCTCACAAGTGGCATCATTAAAACAACTTATTGCAGGCTTTACTATGTTAAAAAAAAAATTACGCTCTTCCCAAAAAATCTCATAATGCATCAGACACCATATACACATAGCACAATGGAGATGCAGCACTCCTGGGTAGAGAACAGCAGCCCAGCAGAGAGCACCCCGCATGTGAGTAGGAGGGGACATTTTGGCCAAGAACACCAAGGTAAAGGACCTTTTACATCCAAGCAATCATACAGAAGTCAGAACCTTGTTTTTTAAGACTTCAGCCCAAAAACCAACAGACAGTACACTGCATGGAAATCAGTTTACCTCCTTCACAAGGCTGAAGAACTGTAGAGAGTGCCCTGAAGTCAGAACCCATGGTTCTAGGGAGTCGAAGTATTTAACATTTGATGCTTAGGATCTATTCTAAACCATCCCCTCCGGCATGATATAACTGCTGACTTCCACAGAGCAGAGTATTGTACAGCTGAATAAATAAGTTAGTCACAGAGCATGAGGATGCATATGACCAGGGCTCCACACAGTTTAGGGTCCTGTGGCTGCTGAATTTGCTACAGAACACAGCCATCTCTGGAAAGCCAACAGGTGCGGAGGAGCATTCAACTCTAACTAAGACATCGTCTAGGGATGCCAGTAATACAGAACTACCACTGTACCCAGTGTAGGATTAACTGATGAACAGCTCAACAGCACAGAGTTAAATTCTGTAAGAAGTAATAAGTGATATGTTAAATCTAAACAGGCACAGGGCTTATTAAAATAATAGCCATACTAATCTAATATACCAATGCAAGAAACTCAAAACCAAAACTGGGGGAATTAGAATGCCTGCTAGCTGAAGAGAACTTTTACTTAATAGATATTACTGAGAGGTTGTGAGATGACAAAAATAATAATAAAAAACAAACAATAAATCATAGAATATCAGGGTTGGAAGGGACCTCAGGAGGTCATCTAGTCCAACCCCCTGCTCAAAGCAGGACCAACCTCAACTAAATCATCCTAGCCAGGGCTTTGTCAAGCTGGGCCTCAAAAATCTCTGAGGATGGAGATTCCACCACCACCTCCCTAGGTAACCCATTCCAGTGCTTTGCCATCCTCCTAGTGAAGTAGTTTTTCCTAATACCCAACCTAGACCTCCCCCACTGCAACTTGAGACCATTGCTTCTTGTTTTATCATGTGCCACCACTGATAACAGCCTAGCTCCATCCTCTTTGGAACCCCCTTCAGGTAGTTGAAGGCTGCTATCAAATCCCCCCTCACTCTTCTTTTCTGCAGACTAAACAGGCTTCCCTCAGCTTCTCCTCATAAGTCATGTGCTCCAGCCCCCTAATAATTTTTGTTTCCCTCTGCTGGACTCTCTACAATTTCCCCAAATCCTTTCTGTAGTGGAGGGCCCAAAACTAGAAGCAATACTCCAAATGTGGCCTCACCAGTGCTGAAAAGAGGGGAATAATCACTTCCCTCAATCTGCTGGCAATGTTCCTACTAATGCAGCTCAATATGCCGTTAGCCTTCTTGGCAACAAGGGCACACGGTTGACTCATATCCAGCTTCTCGTCCACTGTGATTCCCAGGCAGAAGTGAAAATAAGCCGGTACGCCCCGGTATGGCGTATTGGCAAGAGCTGGAGCGCTGTACCGGGTCCAATCGGCTTCCCCAGGTACAATTTAAAGGGCCTGGGGCTCCCAGCAGTGGCTGGAAGCCCCAGACCCTTTAAATTGCTGCCAGAGCCCCCACTTCAGGAGCCCGGGGGAGGCTGCAGCGGGGGCTCCGGCGACAGAGCCTGGGATGGAAGCGGCAGCCTAGCCCCAGGCTCTTTAAATAGCTACCAGAGCCCCACCGCCACTTCCCTAGGATTCTGGCAACAGGGCTCCCATCCCTGCGGAGCCCTGCTGCTGGAGCCCTGTGGAGGCTGCGGCGGGGCTCCTGCAGCTATTTAAAGGGCCTGGTGCTGGGCCACCGCTACCGCCCTGGCCCCTTTAAAATTCCACCGGAGCCCCACTGCAGCCTCCCCCGGGTCCTTTAAATAGCTGCAGGAGCCCCACCGCAGCCTCCACAGGGATGGGAGCCCTGTTGCCAGAATCCTAGGGAAGTGGCGGTGGGGCTCTGGTAGCTATTTAAAGAGCCCGGGGCTGGGCTGCTGCTACCGCCCAATCATCCAGGACCTCCCCCAATTGCCACGAGTTTTCAAAAGATAATAGCTAATGGCTCTGCAATCACATCAGCCAATTCTCATAGCACCTTCGGATGCGGTGCATCCAGCTCCATGAATTTGTGCATGTCCAGCTTTTCTAAATAGTCCTTAACCTTTTATTTCCTACTGAGAGCTGCTCACCTCCACCCCATACTGTGTTGCCCAGTGCAGCAGTCTGGGACCTGCCCTTGTCTGTGAAGACTGAGGCAAAAAAAAGCATTGGCAGGTTTCAGAGTGGTAGCCATGTTAGTCTGTATCAGCAGAAACAATGAGGAGTACTTGTGGCACCAAAAGCACTGAGTACTTCAACTTTTTCCACGTTATCTGTCACTAGGTTGCCTCCCACATTCAAAGAGTCCCACAATTTCCCTGACCACCTTCTTGTTCCTAACATACCTGTAGAAACCCTTCTTGTTACCCTTCACACCTTTTGCTAGCTGCAACTCCAGTTGTGCCTTGACCTTCCTGATTACACCTCTGTGTGCTTGATCAGTGGAACACTGGCTACAAATGCTACAGGAAGCAAGACTGAGGTGTAGAGGTGGATACAGTGGCACTATATTGAGGGAATCTAATGAGCTAAAATTCCTGAGAGCAGAGAAATGGAGTAGAAGTTTTATGGATACAAAGCCCAAGCAACCAGAACTGTAAGTATATTGATAAGGTCTTATTAGTGACCCCTTCATCAGGAAAAGGATATGAAGCGTACAGTATTGAGAGATCAAAAAAGCAACAAAGCCTAACAAAAGGGTAATAGTGGGTGACTTCAGCTACCTGCATGTTAAGTGGTTCAATATCACAACAGGACAAGGGTTAGAGAAACATTTTCTCAACATCTTAAACAATGCTTCTTGGAACAACTAGTTCTAAGGCTATTAAGAATAGAGGCTACTTTTGACTTATTACTAAGTTACACAGGGGCCTCGCGGCCACTTTAAAAACTTTTAAAAGGGATATTTTAAAAGAACCCAATTTCAAAAGTAGAGAAATTAAAGTCTTTACACTCAGCATGGAGGCTACTTAAGCAACCATAATACAATCACACAGTATGCTCCTAAACAAACGGTGTAGAAAGGCAAGCAAAATACACTGTGCAATTAAATGGTAAGGTGCAAGTAATTATTTGAGCCAGTGAGTTATCCTTTATAAGATGTTAACTAGCAGAACTGAGAGTAAAACTGAAAACAAAATCCTTTAAATATATCAGAAGCAGGAAGTCTGCATTATGAACAAAGGCTCTGATAGACTATCAGGTGGTAAAAAGAACAATTAAGGAGGGTAAGGGTATTGCAGAGAAGCTAAATGACTTTTGCATTGGTCTTTATGACACAGGATTCTGGGGAGATTCCTACCCCAAAACTGCTCTTTTCAGAAAATACGATGAGACAGTGTGAGAGACTGAGATGTACGAAGAGGAGGTGATGGAACAAACAGCTAAACTGATTAGCAACAAGTCATCTGGCCTGGACAATGTGATCCAAAAAGGCTGAAGAAACTTATGCAATCTATTGCTAAAGTCAGCTGTTACAGGAAAATAGTACAGTACAGACCCATTTACGCACGGATGTCAGGAGTCAAGCTGTCATGACTGCGTGTTAAGAGGGCCATACTGAAATATCTTAAGATATCTATACATAATCAAATCAATGAGAATCAAACAATTTCTAAATTTATTAGCACAGACTACATATATAGTACATGTACCAAGAGTCCACAATGATATATAGTCCTTGGCTCTAAAAAGTGTCTATGATTCACTTAGAAAAAAACCCCTTATTTACTGCTCTTTCTGGCTCACATTTTTTCTCTCTCTTATGAAGTGTGTCATTCACCGCAGATGAATATTGATAACTTCTGCATTCTACTCCTCCAGAAATCTTACAACAGTTTCTGCAGCACTTCTGTGGGTGAAATGTTACCTTTACAACAACATCATTGTCATTATTACAATTCTTGCCATCACTTTTGTGGTCCAACCTCACAGCCCGTTAATATTTCTTCCTTGGACGGAGCTTGCTGGGAGCCTCGTGGGGGAGTTTCTACCACAGTCTTGGACCAATCTCCTGAGCAAGCTCTTTCCGAGGAAGAAATACTAACGGGCTGTGAGGTTACGTCGGACCGCAAAAGTGATGGCGAGAATTCTAATAACAATGAGTATGTCATTGAAAAGGTAAAATTTCGCCCACAGAAGTGCTGGGAGGCATGGTGCTACCGTGCATTAAGTGGATTCACACGTAAACAGGTTGCGCATAAACGGTACTGTACTATAAATGGTGTACCTACTTTAAAGAAGGTGCTGGGGTTATTCCAGGAGTTACAGTCCCAGGGGCCTTATTTTAGTATCAAGCAAACTGGCTGAAATGAAAGGTAAAGCTAGAATTATAAAGCACCCAGATGAACACAATAGGGGCAAGCCAGCACAGTGTCTGTAAAGGGAAACCATACATCTATTAGAATTCTTTGACAATGTCAACAAAAACTTGGATAAAGGAGACAAAGTCCCTCAGCTATGAGATGAAAGGTAATGTTTTGCATGTATTAGGAATGTACTAAAGCCCTGGCTGGGATGACTTAGCTGGGGATTGGTCCTGCTGGGATGACTTAGTTGGGGATTGGTCCTGCTTTGAGCAAGGTGTTGGACTAGATGACCTCCTGAGGTCCCTTCCAACCCTGAGATTCTGATTCCAAAGGCACAAAAACCAGAATAGGGCTAGCAGTCACTGTTCAGTAACGTAAATGATCACCGCGGGGATGCCACGAGGCCCTACACCATGACTGGTGTAATTCAATATGTTCATGAATGACTTGGGAAAGGGGGATGAACAGTGAGGTGGCAACATTTGCAAGCAATAAAATGATTTAGGTTAGTTGAGACAAAAGAATGCTGTGAGGAACTTCAGAGGAGTCTAACAAAGCTAGGCAAACAAGTAGCATGGTGATGGAGAATGAAATTCAGTGTTAGCAAATGAAAGGTAATACAAACTTAAAAGAATCATTTGAACTATTCATACATACTAGTAGGTTCTAATTGAACTGTAATCCCTTGAGGAAATTACCTTGGTATCACCATGGACAGCTCAGGGCAAACATTTGTTCAATGCACAGCAGCAGTCAAACAAAAGATTAGGAAGTCTAAGTAATAAGATAGAATATACTGAAAATAGAGATACCATTATAAAAATTGATCGCATACGCTCAACAAGAATATTGTATTTACTTCTGGATGCTTTATCTAAAAGATAGAGCAGAAACAGAGTTTCAAAAATGGGCAACAAAAATGTTTATAGGTCAGGAGAAACTTCCTTATGACATTAAGGTTGGGACTGTTCAATTTAGAGAGGAGATATAGAAGAAAAGGATAGGCTAAACATACATAAGATACTGAGTGGTACAGAGAACACAAACTGAGTGGGGTGCTTCTAACAGAAGGAAAAGGGAATGTTAAGTGAAACACTTCATTATTATTAGTTTATTTTTTGCATAGCACATAACGAACATATTGCACTTATTACCACAAGTTATCACTAAGGCCAAGAGCTTAGCGGGATTCACAATGGATTACACATTTATAAGGATAATGAGAACAACAACAGTTATGTTAGGTAGAATATTATACACACACAAATATTCCTGCTTGAGAGCCTAATAAGCCAACCTCTAACTTTCTGGGTCAGGAAGAAATCTCCTATGTGCCATTCTGATATGGGACACCAGTTCCCTAACATAGGAGGGGGGTCTGAGTGAGGGGAAGGTAATTCACTCCACCAGTCAAGATAATTGAAGAGTCTGCCAGTTTGTTTTCAGTTACTGTAACAATCTTGCTTTTGAACAAGAGGGACCTTTGTGCTTGTTGTTTTCTGGATGGAAAGGGTTTCCCTGAGGGAAGAATGGATTTTGGACTCCTTGGTCCCTTTCTGCTGTTAAAATAAATATATAATTTACTTTATTTCGAGATGTGAGAACTTCAAAATGTGGCTTGCCTGCTTGACTCAGAAGCCCTTCTTAAAGTAACAGAGGGTTGAAGGAAAAGGATGTGATCTTGACAAGGCAGAAGAAGATTTTAGGAGCTACACCTGGAGTGTTGTTTACATTCACGGCCCAGTGACTGGGCTGCCCTCAGCAATAAGACAGCACCAGGGAACCTCTTGACTTAATGTACCTTATTAACTAAACTGCCCACTGTGAGGTTTCTTGCACCTTCCCTCAAAGCGTCCGGTATTGGCTGTTATCAGATACAGGGGACTGGCCTCTGTGGACCACTGCTCTGATCCTGTATGGCAGTTCTTATGCTCACTGCTGCAGAATTGTGCCTCCAAATGCATGCTTTCATCTCTTTAAAGTTACACTTCCAGCTCTTGTGTTTTGAAGAAAACCAGTGCATAGATGTAACTGACCAGAACACAGACATCAACTTTCCGTTGATGATGCAAAAGAAGATGTAGAATCTAACTGACAATCTTGTCATTATTGTCTCAAAAAGACTAACTAGAAACCAAAAAAAAGACACCATGATACTACTTTTTATCCTTCAGTGAGTGATCTGACTCCTCTTATACACATAGAGCTCAGACAGGCAGACAGGAGGGGACATTTTTACATTGTCATTTTTCAGAGCAAAAGTGCACTTTGATTTATCTGCATGCAAATGAGTGTGTGTGTGCAGCAAGGAGATATGACTCTGCATGTACATGAGTAATAAATGGCTGTGTCAAATCTATGAATTCTATTCTGATTCTCTTCCAACTGTTCCAAAAGGCAAAAAGCTCGCGAGGGGTGGGGGTTGTAAAATGGAAAATGAAGAGACTTCAGACTACACTATCCACTCGTTTTGTGGAAGGCTGGACTCCATGTAGATATGAATAATGAAGGACACACAACATGGCATGTGTGTAAGAAGCATTTGTAGGCCTGAATCTGAGTAGAGGAAGGGAAAGAGGATGAGGAATGCTGGACCAATCAATACTTAAAAAAGCAAGATAACTGCTTCCAAATATCACTAATCATGAGAGGAGGGAAGGTTTCTTGAGGTATTTTTAAACTGCACCTGCCTTCAAAAAATCAAAAGAAATAACTGAAGTAAACTCTGGAGCTGGAATGGACATAACAGTGACCACCAAAACCAAGCAGATATATCAGTTATGTAGGGAAATCAGTTCTCTGTACATAACTAATAATGGTAAATACTTACCATGGTCTTTAGGAGCATGAAACTTCCACAAGGGAGAAGTGGTCTGAAGGCAGTATGGCCCAGGGGATACAACACACTGAACAGATACTCAAGAGACCATAGGCATACGACCAGTTTTGCCACTGGCCTGCTGGGTGACCTCAGACAATCACTTCACTCCTCTCTGCCCCAGTTTCCCCATCTGTAAAGTGGGGATAATGATACTGAGCCCCTTTGTAAAGTGCTTTGAGATCCCCTGATGAAGAGCAGGGTATTATTAATTATTATTATACTATTACTACTTTATTAACTCTTGACTGGAAATCAGGTACTCCTGAGTTCTAAGAAGTAGAGCTGGTAGGAGGCCCTATGTGATACTGAACAAGTCACTTCCCTACTTTGTGCATCAGTTTCCCCATCTGTAAAATGGGTATAATGATTGTGCCCGCCCTTATCAAATAAAAGTGTCAGGAGCACTCATTGGATAATATTTGTAAATTGACATGTTAATACTAACTAGGATTTACAAGAAGGGAATTTTCTTCATTACACCTCTGTTAACATCCAGAAGCTAAATTTCACTCTGGACTGTTATAAAAGGAAAGCAGAATAATTGTTCAGCAAGAAGAAAACTACAAAGAATAGATTCTTGGTGTGTGCATTTCTCCTTGAAATATATTTTGTTAAAAGCACTTTACTTTTTTTTAAAAAAGCACAATGATAGTAGCATCCTGCTAAATATAGATGAGTCACCACAATTTAGTAGTTAAGAATACCATTAGAAATATTGCTTATCCTGCCACATGCATTTAACATTCTCTAGTGGTTAGAACTTAGACCAAGGACCCAGCACTATTTGCCTCTGTTTGTGGCTCTGCCACTGACCTTGAGCAAGACAACATAAGAAAGGCCGTACTGGGTCAGACCAAAGGTCCATCTAGCCCAGTATCCTGTCTACCAACAGTGGCCAATGCCAGGTGCCCCGGAGTGAGTGAACCTACCAGGTAATGATCAAGTGATCTCTCTCCTGCCATGCATCACCCCCATCTGTCAAACAGAAGCTAGGGACACCATTCCTTACCCAGCCTGGCTAATAGCCTTAAACCCCTTTGTGCCTCAACATTGCCATCTGCAATATTGGCATAGTGCTACTCACTCATGTCTCAGGAGGGAGTGGAGAAATAATTTGCAAGTTTCTTAAGCTGCTTATGCAATACTTGAAATATTCAAACTGTTACAGAAAAGCTAAATATAGTTGATCTTGAGGTGCTTTGAGATCACACAATGAAAAACTGCTTGAAGAGTACTGAGAGAAAAGAGATGAAAAGTCAGTTAAGTCCATTTTCCAAAAGAGGGGAGGAAGCCCTTCGGAGAAGACCAAGGGTGGGTTAATGCATTTGTGTTTACCTATAGAGAACAGGCCAGGACACAAGTGAAATAATGTATCTACACAATCAGGAAGCCATGCAATTTGATGCAAACAGCCTTGTCAGACAATACACAAGGATGGACGAGCAAGGGGCACTGTCCTCTGACCATGACACAAGAGCTGGAGCAGGGCTGGGAGTAAGAGGGAGCAGCCCTGCAATAGAAGCAGGTGCTGTATGGTAGGGCTAAAATGGACTACCAGAGCTGTGTAAAAGGAGTCCAGGACTGGACTAAAAAGCACCAAGTGCTGCAGATCAAGACGAGTGGTGTAAAATTGTGTGAGAAGCTGCCAGGACTCTGGCAGACTCTATGCGGTGCTGTCAGTCCCTGGGTCTCGAGAGCCCCCACGGCACGTGCACAGTTAAACACACTCACCTGTTGCGACACGACATCACATGATCGAAACCTCATTTTGTTAAAAATGAATCTTTAGTTTAGCTGTTCCCAATGTGTGATTTCTAACACATTTGAAAATTTGCAATAAGCTATTACTGGCAACATAGCGGGATTGCTTTGCAAGCACAGGTTTTGTTTAAGCTTTAAACAGAATTCCCTCCTTACTTTCCATATACTCCACTAGCGGAGCTGAATGTCCATTAATATTTGTATAAATCCCCCATAATGCTTTACAAGGAAACCAAAGACACTCTCCCTGCCCTGAGCAGCATGGGTATTATAAGCCTAAACAAAGCTGCACACTAGTTCCCATGAAACAGAATCACTGCTGTTCCACAAAACAAGACAACATAAATTAAAGGGGCTATGATGCCGGGTTCTCACCCAGCAATTGCCTAAAAAGTTTGACCATACTATGTCATAGGTGTAAAGTGATTGGGTGCAAGGAGACTCCTGGAGGTTCCACCTTCAGTCCAAATATCACCTGGAATCAAACATACCAAACCCGTGAAAAAAAGCACAGAAATTGGGCTTGTTTTTGGCTTGTGAGTTGCTTGTTGGCTAGTTTTTGGCTTGTAGCTTGTTTGGCATGTAGTTGGTTGCTTTTTTTTCTTATTGGCTCCCATCAAGGATGGGAAGAGAGTTAGGGGTGCACAGCACACCCGCCACAGTCCCCGACGGCCCTCTGAGGGAAATCTAGTCACAGAGTGTTGAGGTTTCCAGGGATTGACTTGTTTTGAAATGGGATTAGCTTGATTTTGGGCTTATTGTGAAAAATGGGGTGCTTATTTACCATGTGTGCCTTGAATGTGGTCCAATCTCCCTGCCTTCTCACCACCCACCCATCAAACCAAACACACATCTGATGGAAAGACCATACTTCCTACCTAAATGTTGTACCCGAAAGCAAGACCCACTTGTGGGTCTCCTTCAAACATTATTTGGATTAAAAACAACCACGGTAATCACTGGGTTTTAATTCAACATAAGTAATGCTATATGCCTGACACTTACACCTTCGCCAGATTATTCTTCTAATAAGGGACCAAAAAAATGATGTGCCTCTTCCTTTTATGTAACATGCAGGTTACAACACCACCGTTGCTTATAACTACCACCCATTTCAAAGCATCTTCCCAAGGCAAAAATAAACCGCCAACTTGAGAGAATGGAGGATCACGGACACATCTTTAAAAATTAAAGAGGAAGGTGCAGGAAAATTATTACTGTTCTATAAATAAAATCTTTTATTTAAAGGTAAATTTGTTATGTGCCAAGTAGTATTATCAACATTGTATAACAAAATGAAAGCCCCAGAATAAGCATTGGTTAGATCCTTTACCTTGTAAAGAGATAGTGAAGTGCAACTCAAATTTGTCCCCAAAATTTGAGTTTATTACAAACTTATACAAAAATCTCACATCAACTGAAATGTTTTCATTATTCCCCCCCCCCCAGTAATTTGGAGGAGGGGGAAAGATCTAGTTAAACAATCATACTGTTGTATTGTTTGCAGCCCAAACACTGCAGCATTGAGAAACTTATCATTGAAGTTGTTTTCACTTTCATCATCAAAGCAAAGAAAAATTCAAAAAATACACAAACAGCATGAATAGTACTTTCTATTTCAGAGGTAATCCACTATTTTTTGTCAAGGTCCAAATTTCTTCAAAATATAGTCAATATCCAGACTCCAGAGAAAATAATACAGAAATAATGATAACAATAAGTAAATAAAAAGATTTCAGAGTCCCTTCAAAAGCATCTGATGGTCCAGATTCGTCCTGCAGTCTGCCTATTGACTCCCCCTGTCCTGTTTAATCTAAAATTTTGTTAGTAAAATAGGTAAGGAAATATATTGTAAACAAACTCTCTTCTTTAAGCTGACAGGAAAAAATGTTCAAAACAACCTAATTTAGGCTTCTAAATCACTTTTGAAAACTGGACTTTGGGATTTATATCACTTCAGCACATTTGAAAACTGTACCAAGTATCTGAGAGGAACTATACCTTAACAGGTGCTAAACTATGGAGAGGGAAAGGACCATTCTCCAGTCTTCCTGCTCTTGAAGAGAGCTTACCTAACTGGTCAAAGGATGAGTGTGACAATTCTGTTCTAGACAGATGCTTATATTGCTCCCATCACCTTAATATCTGAGCACTTTAAAGTGATGTGACAAACATCTTGTGTTTAGTTTGAGCTTTTCCACTCTCCACTCTAGAGGAGAACTGTGAATTGGGGGGCAGAGGTAGTCTTTCGTTTTGGTGGGGGGTATGGGTTAGGGTTGGCTTGTTAACTGCACCTGCTGCTCTCTGTTTATGGTAGAGAAGGCAGGTTGGAGAAATGCACCTGCAGCTGAAAGTACTGGTGAGGTATTTGATGATCCTTAGCCTCGTGGGGGAGTTTCTACCACAGTCTTGGACCAACCCCCTGAGCAAGCTCTGTCTCCCTCACAGACAAGCTTTACCCTACTGGTAGAAAGTTGCCTTATGCCTGAGGAGCGTAGTTGTAAATCATGATCTTCATTGTAGAGCTTTAAGCAAACTTTGAGCTAGGCTAGGGCCAGGCCATTGAGCATGAAGTGAAAGACAGTTACTTTAAAGCAAGTTCAAGAGCCCACAGGAAAACGCTCCTGGGAACACAGCGGAGAGGGAGAGGAACACCCTCTTCTCCGTGCCTGGTTGCGATAGAATAACTCCACCAGCCCCGTCTGCGTTACAAAGGACAACAGGAGCAATCGCACACTTCCCACGTCCTATAAATAAGCTAAGGCTGGGCAGCCTCCTGGACACGAATCAGAACGTCTCCCTCCTCCGACCAGGGGCATCCCCTTCCCGTGGCGGAATAGTCCGGGGCTCGGGAAGCCGGGGGAGGGCGGCGGATCGGCCCCTGTTTGGCTTAACTTGCTTAGCTCACCCCCGCAGTGGGGACGCAGACAGCGCCCCGGTGCCCAGCCGGCGCGCTGCCCCGTGCCCAGCTCAGCGAAGCCATTCTCCCGACCCCGCACCAAGCGCCTAGTGGGCGATCGCTTCCCCCTCGCCCGGCCCGGCCACCGAGAAAGTTGCGAGTTCGAGTCCCGCCCGGGCTCGGAGTGAAGTCGCAGGAACGGCCCCCCGCCCGCCGCCCTCCTCGCCCCGGGCGCCACTCACCTCGCAGAGACAGGAGCGCAGCCAAGGGGCCGACCCACAGCCCCCAGCCGCCGGAGCCCCTCGGAGTCATGCCGGGCAGGGAGAGGGGCTCAGCCGGCAGCTCGCGCCCCCTCCCCGGGCAGCGGCGGCTCCGCGCCCGGCTGCCAGCCCCCAAGTCCAGCCGAAGCCCCCGGGGGGGGGGGGGCGCAGGCGGCGCCTGCCTCGGCCTCAGGTGCGCTCAGCAGCTCGCAGCTCCCAGCCCGGGCTCCTGCCGCCGCAGCCGCTGTCCCGGGACTAGCCGCCTGCACCGCCCGCTCCCGGGGACGCTCTGGAGCTCCGGAGCCCCGGCAGCCGGGGGACGCCGCCAGGCTCGGAACCGGCCCGAGAGCGCAGCCTGGCGGCCCCGCCGAGCTCCAGCAGCCCGCCGCCGGGATGCCACCCAGCCCGGCAGCGCAGGTGCCCCGGCTCCGTTCCGCTCGAGCGCCTGCCTCAGACCCCCGGGGCTCTGCTGCTGCTCGGCCGGGGCCCCGAGCTGTTGTCCCAGAAGCCGCAGAGCCGCACGCACCAAAAGCGGAATAAAACTGCAGGGCGCATCCCTCCCCCCCAAGAGGCGGGCTTGCTTTAGGGCGGCGCTGCTGGATTCCCCCGCCGCCCGGCACAGCTGGCTCCTAGAAAGCCAAGGGCTGCTTTCCCCTTAGCCCCAACACACCGGCTGCCCGCACTTCGCCGTGCGCTTGCCAGAAGCCCAAAGGGCCGCTCTGCGTCGGCCTGAAACCGAGCAGGTTTCAGCCCTGCTCCGGCTGCACCACCTCAAGGTGGCCCCTGCAGACAGCACCTTTCAGTGACTTAGCCAGCAACGTGCCAGCTTTATGCCACTAAAATCCGGGCACTGCAGAGACAACTGGTCCAGCTGTGCCATGCCTTGTTGCCAGCCCAGTGCCCAGCAGAGATCCCTCCCTGCAGGTGATGCTCCATCTTCATCCAAGTCATCATCTCCCTGCCCAGCTCAGTTCAAGATGGAGCCTCACCCCCATAAAATCAGAATGCACTTGCCCACGTCTTGTTTTAGTACACAGAGACTAGGCATTCCAACGTGATGGTCCATTTTGGTCCAAGCTAAGATGGAGCCCCTCACAAACCATCCCTGCCCTGTCACTGCTTGCAATACTCACATTTTTAATCCCAGCGGGCATGTGGTCTCCTGAGAGCAACAGGGCCCATCCTGTGACGTGCCAGTTCGACCAAATGCTGTGACTTGTGGCTAGCTAGCCCTGTGCTATTGCCCCTCAAAGTCTGTGTGGTTCTGGAAGGAAGACTGCATTGTGGGGACTTATTGCCTCTAAGGCTTGCACCTCTGTATTAGGGACTTGAGTAGGCTACACTGGACTTGTCTGGACCAGTAGTCTCTGCACTACCCACTTCAAGTGGCATCAATGCTATAGGCTTAATTTTCTGAGGTATTGTGCACAAACAATTCCAAGTTAAGTCAATGGGAGACATGGGTGTCCAGGACCTCTGATAATCAACCAAGATATTATTGAAAATAAAAAGAACAAAAGTACTAGTGGCACCTTAGAGACCAACATTTATTTAAAGCATAAGTGTTCCTAGGCTACAGCCCACTTCATTGGATGCATAGAATGGAACATATAGCAGGAAGATTTTTATATATACATACAGAGAGAGAGAGAGAACGTGAAAAGGTGGAAGTTGCCATACCAGTTCTAAGAGGCTATGTAATTAAGATGAGCTATTATCAGCAGGAGAAAAAAAACTTTTGTAGTGATAATCAAGATGGACATATCAGACATATCAACTGTGTGATATGGACCATCTTGATTATCACTACAAAAGTTTTTTTCTCCTGCTGATAATAGCTCATCTTAATTAGTCTCTTAGACTTGGTATGGCAACTTCCACCTTTTCATGTTCTCTGTATATCTATAGAGATATAGATATAGATAGTCTTCCTGCTATATGTTCCACTCTAGGCATCCGATGAAGTGGGCTGCAGCCTACGAAAGCTTATGCTGAAATAAGTTTGTTAGTCTCTAAGGTGCCAGCAAGTACTCCTGTTCTTTTTGCAGATACAGACTAACACGGCTGCTGCTCTGAAACCTGTCATTGAAAATAAAGTGAATTGGAGCGCTGAGCCAGCAATGCTGTGTAACATGAGAAACTCCAAAAAACACCAAGCAGGGTGGAGACGCCAGGGCCCCAGAGAGGGAAGACTGACACTGCTGTTACCCCTGAAGCTGGCACCTACGTATTACAGGGTATTACAGCCATTAGAAATGGATAGATAAACTGAGCAAAGAGAAACAGTTTCCATTATTTGGTGATGGTGCTGAAGTGTCCTTTGCCTCTGCTGAGAGCGGAGACCTGGGAGCTACCTTAGCCTCTTGACAAATAAGTGTTTGTCTCACTGCATTTAGTACAGGGCAATTTTGCTCATGCCATGTCATCTACTTGGACAACTAGACCATCTCGTGGACCACTAGAATCAGTACAGTCAATGAGCAGGTCCCTGTGCAGTGGCTGATTGGATTCACTTCTTGAAGAGTACCCATAAGCATGACTTTAATCATGATCCTAGTAGGCAGCACTTCTGCCAGCTGGCCTAAAATGAGCCAATTCCTCCTGGTCAGGTGGGTAGGCGCTGTGCCTATCAATTAATCATCTTCTAGCATTTGATCCCCACAACGTATCATGTCGTACCAACAGGCAAAAATAGCTTTAATTAGTTATTTCAGTGTCTGGCAAAATAAATTAATCTGTGGCTATGCAGAAAGTTGGAATGACAGCCACAGGGAACAAATGGCTAGATATTTAGAAATAACCTTCACTCCACAACACACCATCACCTCCCAAATAGTTTGCAAATTGCTCAAGAAGGACTTTATAGGTGCCCCCTTGTTCCTGGAACTCTAGCGGATTATTGGGGAGGAAATTCAGTCTTCCACAATACTTAGTATGCTCCGGCTCCTTGTTTGATGATGACAAAGTACAAAAAAAGTCAATACATCTGCAACTAGATCCCTCAGACAAGGGGTAGGAGCAAGTGACTGTGAGGTATATATTTACTGCTCCCGTGGGTCCATTTGCCCATTAAGGAATGCCTGTGACTCCTCACTGACATTGATGGAACAGCACACTCCTGTGAGTGGAGGAGAGTTATATGTACAATTTCTCCCAGGCGTCAGCAGCTGGCTGCTGTAAGCCTTCCTGTCAGGCACTGCATGAATTTAGTGGCTAATATCTTTGCCAAACATAACATGTAAGATCTTGGCAAAAACTTAAAGCAAAAGAATCCACAATTATGACCTGCTTTGTCCTTTTAAAGAATTCCTGTAAGTAAGGTAATTCACATATCAGGGAATGATACTTCTCTGGGACAGTTCAGTGAAGAATCTTTCCAGAATAGGTGCTCCCTATTCTTCAAATGGTTTATAAAAATCAGATGGGAAGCCACTGGTTCCAGGACCTCTGTCAGATGCCAAGTCCTGAATTGCCTCTTCTGTCTCCTGAACTGTTATTGGGTTATCCACTGGTGGATAGTAATTTATTAAAGGTGCCATTGCTCAATAATTGAACAAAATCAGCTTTCTTCTGCCTTATAAAGAGAATGATAAAATTTACTGAATCGAGTGTTAATAACTTCATAGTCTACTGAAACTTGGTTCTCTCAGTGTTATTGAAGAAATGGAGTTGGCAGTTTGCTTTGTTTTAATTCTGTTTGTGAAGAAATGTGACAGAACATCAAAAATGTCTCCACTTAGTTATTTTTATAACTTTTCAAGGAAAAAAATTGAACAGATTTTGCTGAATGGTAACGGCTATATGAAATAGATTGAGCTAACCACAGCAAATGCTGGAGGTGCCACTACCCATCAATTACAAATCTGTCCCATATAGTTTTTTTCCTTGCCAAGATTTACAAAAATACTAGAGCAACATATTCAAAGGTCTTTCTATAACTCTTAATACAGAGATCTGTCCCTGTCCAAGAGTCCTTAATACTGAATTACAGAATTATGTTTTCCAGCAAACACATAAGAACATAAGAATGGCCCTACCAGGTCAGATCAAAGGTCCATCCAGCCCAGGATCCTGTCTACCAACAGTGGCCAATGTCAGGTGCCCGGGAGTAAGTGAACCTAACAGGTAATGATCAAGTGATCTCTCTCCTGCCATCCATCAACACCAACCACTGGTGGTACCAGCACGTCTTACAGTAGCATAACCCGGACTACTCAGAGAATGGAAATATAATTTATTCATAACAGCTGGAAGAATTTAATACACATAGCTCTGATTGATAAAATACATTACAGACAAAAGGGAGAAAGGCACTAAAATGTATCATGTGGTTTCACAACATAGCATGGCTGTTATATGATGTCATCATATTGTTTAAACTGCACTAGCAACTAGTACACACTTGCTTTATGATCATGCACTGGCCCTTTTCTGAGTCAAAATTAAAAACAACACAGACTGAAATAGAAGCTAAAAATGTAAAGCAATAGGCTTATTTTTGGATTCTTTCATCTTGATATGGTAATGTTTGTATTCATTGAAATATCTTGCTTATTATCTTGGGGGATTATTAATTTTGAAGAATATTCCTGGCCTCAAGGTCTATCGCTCTGGTACCCATCGTGCTAGGTGCTGTACACATGGAGAGAAAGTGATGGTGGGTTTTTTTAAGTGTTTAGTTTAGCCTGCTTCCCAGCACCTAAACCAACTGTGCCAGTCCAGTTCATGTGTGACTAGTGCTCAGAATCTCAAACCACCTCTCTGTGCCTCTCTGCCCTGTACAACTTGATGTGATGCATATAAACCTAGGTCTGCATTCATTCTTGGTATATTCCCATTAAATGAAGTTACACTAGAAAGAAATTAGGCCTTTAATTCAAGGAATTCATTAAAAACATGAGAGCCTTTAATCCTGATTTAAGTTTTAGCTAAATTATCAGAAGGCACATGCTCCTTTTAAAACTGGGGGCCAAATGTTCAAACCGGCCCCTAAACTGTGCATTCAGATTTGCCTCTGGGTATAAGAAACTGCTTTGAGATCATGCTAGGTCTGAGTCATGAGGGCTTTTGAAATGCTCTGTCGTTACTACAATCCATCACATATACCAAAACAAACAGGGACTGTTAATCCTTAGGTTATAATTGACACCACAGACAGTAGTTTATTGATACCACAAGCCACTAGGGCTCTGTCAGAGATGACAAGGTCCATTGAGTTAGTAGCATTTTGGATATTCGAGAACCCAGATCCACTTAACATTCCACTTGGTGAGATCAACTTTTTTATCCAGAATCAGAGGGGTAGCCGTGTTAGTCTGGAATTGCAGAAGTGACAAAGAGTCCTGTGGCACCTTAAAGACTAACTAAAAAGTTAGTCTTTAAGGTGCCACAGGACTCTTTGTCACTAAACTAAAAAGTTAGTTAGTCTTTTAGTTAGTCTTTAAGGTGCCACAGGACTCTTTGTCACTAAACTAAAAAGTTAGTTAGTCTTTTAGTTAGTCTTTAAGGTGCCACAGGACTCTTTGTCACTTTTTTATCCAGGTACCTCACCTCAGTTAACATTATAATAAAACACCAAGACATAATGGCAAGCTGTCATAAGTGTGAAGTAGCCTAGAATTATTGTTTACCTGTAAGGGGTTAAGCTAAAGGTAACCTGAGAGGTGGACAACTGACCAATGAGAAATTCCTCAGGAGACAAAGGATTTTAAGTTTCAGTTTCTCTCTGGGTCTCTCTCTGTTCACCTCCGCTATGGGATGAACACAACTATGTCTTTCACTGTAACTATACGATTCTATCAAGTACTGTAGTCAGTAAGTTTACCTTCTTTTTATCACTTGGAGGGTTCTCGGTGGTGAGTGTTGGCTGGGTGCTTCTTGATATTGTAAGCTTCAGAAGAGATATCAACCATGGGAGAAAGTTGCCTCGGGGGAGAGGTTTGGTTTCTGAATCCTTTTGTTGATTATGGTAGATGCTGTTCTATTGATGGTTATAAGGGATTTATTCCTTTCTTTTTTTCTTTTATTAAAATCTTTCTTTTAAGAAGCTGACTGCTTGTTTTCCATTGTGTAAGATCCTGGTTTTGGATCGGGCACATCTCGCAGGATCAGGCGAGATTTGGGTTTTTTATTCTCTCAAGCTTTCCAGGGAAGGAAGAAGTTTGGGGGGTTAGTGGAAAGGGAAAGAAGGGTCCCAAACTACCCTAGACCTAGTTTGGTGGTGGCAGTGTACCAGGTCCAGATACAGAAGAAGTTGTGTTCTGGGGAAAAACATTTTAACCCAAGCTGGTAAAATAAGCTTGGGGGGGTTATTTCTTTTTTTCATGCGGGTCCCCACATCTGTACCCTAGAGTTCAGAGTGGGGAGGCAATCCTGACACAAGCAATAGCCTGTTGGCTGTTAATCTGTAAAGAAGAATGCCATAGGTTCGTATCCATGGTCTTGTGATGCGATATTCATATTCCACATATGATTAGGATGAAAGGGGTTAATTCCTGCAAAGAGAGAAAGGCAAAAGACTAGCCTTGCCCTAGAGAACTATATAGTGCTTGCCAAGCATAGAATTTACTCCTAAATTCATCAAGGCAGATACTTAACCAGAAGAGGAAATGATCTGGGCTGGTCACAGAAGGAGGAAGAGATCATTTCCTCTTCTACCCCACCTGGGGAGACTCCTAGGACTGATCTGGAACATGGAGACTGAAGGTGCTGAAACAAGGTCTGTGTTTACCCCTTCCACTCCAGGAGGAGAGAGCAAGCTGTATCCTCTCAAGCGGGTGGAGCGGAATCAGAGGGCTGGTCCACAACAGGATAAAAGGAGGATTTTCAAAACATGATCGCCCCAGTATAGGGATGACAAGCTGAATTGCAACACATGTCGGCTAGTCACAGTAAATTCTACAGGGAGCCTGGGGTATCTGTCAGCCAACTAAGGTGTTAAAGCACAACTTCCCCTTTCCATGCTATAGTTTTAAAATGGGTTAGCAAACAGGCCAGTGTGTTTCCTCACCTCTCAAGTGCCCTCTCATGCCCAGGTGCAGCGTTGCCGGGGCCTTGGCCTCGCACCCCTCCAGATGGTCACGTCTTTGGCCTCGCAATGACCAGTCCCAGATAGCACCTTCTCCCGATTCCCTCTCCAGGTCTTTAGTGGCTCTGCCCTTCAGCATAACAGTTCATTCCCCTTCCAGGGGAACTAAAGGGCCAACTTAAAGTTTGCAAACAATGTCCAAACTTAAAATTCTTCTGCCCCTCTCAGGCTTGATTGAAATCTCCTGCTTCCTGGCCCCTGCACAGAATCTTTGGAATTGCAGTCTTCCCCCACTGCTTCCCTTCACCAGAGACTCCGGCTGTTTACCTCTGAGAATCTCTCTGCTGCCTATATAGGCCATATCTCAGGGTTTCCACTCCCTGTGAATGAATCCGCCTCACTCCCTTAGGTTTTTCCCAGAAAGGAACTCCCCTTGTTCCTCTTTCCAGGATCTTCCTTCCTTCCTGCATTCCCAACTCCTTACTGCACCATCACCACCATCGCTGGGGGGAGGGGCAATATTTCTAACTAAGTCCCATTACAACCAGCTGGGGGTTACTGATTAGTCCTTATGTTGCCAGCTCATCAGAGAGGTTGAAGGATAACTTAAGTCATGGGCAATGCTGAGCCCAGCTTGCCTCACAGGACTGGCCAGTCCCTGACATGATTTAAGAATACACCTTTTTTCTAGTATAGGCAGCTCAGAGCTTCTAGTCTAAAGCAAATACAGCTTTATCCCTGTCAGAGGATTATGTTGCTGAACTGAGATTGTCGACTAACTCGGTTATTTTGTCTTCCTTTATTTTCACTTCCCATAGCTGCAGTTAACCACCTTTTTCTCCACTTCACAAAACCTATCGCTAGTGCTGGCATGCAACAGACCAAGAGACTGTACGAACCTCTCACTCCTAAGGGTGGCTTCCTCAGGTCAGGTTTGAAAGACAAGCTATGGCTGCCACTATTATGGTTCCGCAGATGAACATAAGATTTCAGTCTCCAGAGCAGAGCTGTCAGTCCACCACCTTTCACCGCCACTAACTTCATTTAGTGCTGCTTAAAAATGCATACACTTAAAAAGCAAAGTTCAGTCGTCTGAGTGAAATCTTCCATTTTAAAAACCAGTACTAAAATTTAAGGAAACGCCTGAACTGGTTTAACTCTTGCTTTCTTTTCTGGATGTTTTAAGTCTATTCAGTCTCAACAGCCCATTCAGTCTTTGGCCTTTTTAGGGAATGGCAAGTTTTGTGTTGTGAACACCTGTCTACTAGGATCTAGATGGAGATGACCACTTCACTACACACAGGTCAAAGAGGGTTATCCCAATACTTGCTCAAGACTTAACCCCACCTCTGTCAAGCTTTTAGACACAACTCCCCTTAAAAATCAGATTTTGAACAAGAAACTTTCACAGACCATGGATGTCTCTATGGTAACGCAATAAAAACATCTTGTTCTATCTAACAGATTTGTCTGTATGTTTGAAAGCACAATAAGACATATTTTAAACTGGAAAGTTCAGACCAGCCAATTCTAAAGCAGTGCTAGAAAAGTAATAAAATAAATTCTTAGAAGTGAAAAGACAACAAACATTTCCAATAGTAGTATGGTTACTCTATGGGAAATGAGTGAAGTGGACTCAGTGCAGTATCTAGCACAGTGGTTTTCAATCTGTGGTCTGCGGACACTTGGGTGCAGACTATGTTTAAGAGGTCCACAAAAGACTAAAAACTGACTGAACAGAATTCAACTATATATACAGACAACAGATTTCCAAAGGAGTCTGCATTGCCATTTGAAATTTCTTTAAGGGTCCACAAATGAAAAAATGTTGAAACCACTGATCTAGCACACAAGTGTGCACACTACAAAACCTACCATTGCAATGGGCATCTTTCCTGTCAGTCTCAGCAGAAAGCTCAAGGGCCAAATGGTTCATGGAGACACAAGTCCTTTCACATCCTCAGGGATGGTCCCTCCAGAAGGGAATTCCTGCACATTGTTGAAATGCCCATAGTGATCCTGGGAGACCCGGCATACCCTTTACAGCCATGGCTCACGAAACCTTATACCCAGGGCCATCCTTAGCGGGGTATAGGGCCCAGGGCGGAAGTGATGGATTCGTCTCTTCTGGGACCAAGCACGCTGGCCAATCGCATCGGCCCGTGGGATTCCACAAAGCACGGAGGGGAGGAGATGCGGGCAGAAGTGATGGATTCATCTCTTCTGAGGCCGACCACGCTGGCCAATCACACCAGCTCACAGGGCCCAGCAAAGCCAGAGGCCTGAAGCAGTCACGCCAATTTGCCCTACCTAACGGACAGCTCTGCTTACACAGGAAACCTGAATAGCAGTAAGGAGCAATTCAACAACAGACTGAGTAGAAGTCAGATGACTGTGGAACATGCCTTTGCCAGATTAAAGGTGCACTGGCGATGCCTTTATGGCAGGTTAGACCTCAATGAGGATAATATTCCCAGGGTCATAGCTATATGTTGTACATTGCATAATATTTATGAAGCTATGGGTGAAAGGTTTGCTTGGGGTGGAGTGCTGAGGCAGACCGTCTGACTGCTGATTTTGAGCAGCCAGATACCAGGGCTATCAGAGGGGCTGAGAGAGGGGCAATTCGAATCAGGGAGGCTTTGAGGCAACACTTTGAAAATGAGAACCAGTAATGTAGATCTCTGTGATTGGTGCTGCAATGTTACATTCCATGTAGTTTTCCTAGGAAGCAATGGTGAAATTTGGGGCCTTACATTCAAGTAAGCAAATGATTAAATGGTCTGTGTATGGATTGGTAGTGCCTGCAATCTCAGTTCGTAGGAAACAAATAACGATGTTTAAACTTTGCTTCTATTGCACAAGAAAGAGCACACACACACACACACACAAAGATGCTTGGTGGGAAAGGAGGTACCAGGGAAGGGCAGCCTTTCAGAGCTGTGTGTAGGTCCAGCTATCATTTTCAATGTTGTCTGACAGGGAGGAATGAAGAGGAAACTGAGAAGTCCTGGAAAGCAGAAAGAACTGTGTGGGCGGAGTTGTAGGGAGGAGCATGGAAAAGAGTCTGTGTGTGTTCCAAAGAGGCAGACATGCATCTACTCAGTCTGCAGCATTATTAAGGACTTCAGCATCTGAGTTTGTTGCACCATGACTTTAATCATCTGCACAGTCCTTAATGAACTCCTCGTTTTCTTTTCTGCACATCTTTTGGCTTTGAAACTTTTTTGGACTAACAGTTATATTATAAAATTTTCTAAAAAAAATTAGAAATGTTTAAAATTTTATTTAATCAGTTCCACTGAAGCCTTGTCTAAACACAAACGTTGCACTAGTTTAACTAAATTTGTTTATAAAGTGATATAGTTAAATTAATATAATGAGTGGTATAGACACTCTTAAATCAGTTCACGCATCCCTTATATTGTTATTTAAGTCAATAAAGAATTGACAAACTATACCAATGGAGGGCACTTTTAAGTAAATGTAAGAGTCCTTACACTAGGGAGTTGCACCAACTTAGTTAAATCAATATTCTGTGTGTGTGTGGACAAGGTCTAAATAACTTCTCTAACTGTGAGGTAATTTATTTTATTGGACCAACTTCTGCTGGTGAAAGAGACATGTTTTTGAGTTCCACAGAGCTCCTCAGCTCAGCTCAGTCCAATCCAATAAAAGATGTTACCCCACTTTGTCTGTCTCGTATCCTGGGACCAACATGGCTACAATAACACTTCTGTAATAGTGTCAGCAGACTTATAGTGAATAAGAGAGAATTATAGTATAATGCAGGCATTGCTATGTGGTAAATAGGACCTTGATTCTGCAAAGACTTAAGCTGAAACATATGAGGATTGCAGTCTAAAGTTCGCACACATCTTCTATACACTGAGTGCAGCTCAGTATCCTGTTTTCCAGTATGAATACTCCCTTCCCTTTCATCTCCCAGTTTAAAATATCACAAATTTCCTTCGTTTCAAGTATAGGAATGTAGTCAGTTATAGTTCCACCAGAGATGCTACAGCATAACAGCTTCAGAGAGGTGTGATCTTCAAGGACAGATCCTTCCCGTGTTAGCAACTTCTGAGCTGAATCACAGAGCAGATTGGTTTCTCTAGGTGGGCAACTTCAGTGAAGAATGAAACAAGTTTTTCAAAAAGTACCTCAGAAAGAAAAACTTTGACACTGGAAAGAGACCATAGGCCTGATTTCAGTCACACCAGTCAAAAGTCCAGATTAACAGGGCAGACTCTGGCCCTAGACAGACAAACATTTACTTGTCAACTCTCTCCCTCCCAACCTGGTTTTTTTCTACTTTATCCTGTAGTCAAATCATAATCCTGCATGCAGGATCAGACAGAAGCCTGCTGTGAATATAATGTCAGAAATTAAGCTCCAGGACTTCACAGCTGGGTTGAGTAGATGCTGTGACTGGGATGCAGATACAATAGGCCAAGGCCTGCCCTCATTTGCAAGCTCTATATAACAACCCTTTAAGAAGCCAGCATTCCATTTACCCACAAAATAATACCATGGCTTTCTGCATTCAAAAGCAATCTGGTCTGAAATACAAGGGAAGCCAGAAGGAAAACAAACACCTGACAGAGGCACAAAGTCAGACTGATTTATGCAGTGAGACTTCCTAAGTATTTAACATAGGGAGCACAAGCTGTTCAGTGAACAACAGCCCACGCACCCAGAGGTGAAATATGGAGATCCCAGTGAACCCATGGAAGAAGTATACCTGCAAAATGTTGCAGCTAAAAGTGTATTGTAAAGAGCTGCAGAGCGATGGCATCAATGTTGACATACCACTTTAGTTAGGGATGTTAGTCTGTTTGAGCAAGGCAGTTTCCTTTACAGGTAGGTTCACTCACTAACCTATAATACCATGATTCCAGATCAGGTTCACTAGGTGGAAGGAACTCGAATATTTCTCATGAGCAAAACCATCAGCATTTAGAAAACCCAGTCACCCATGTGGCATGGAGAGAGTTTACTGTCATTAGGAGCATTACTGGCTATTCGTCCGTGTTGCCTTCTTCGCTGCTTTCAATCTGCTTCTCTCATTTCTCAGAGGAATTTGGGTGCCTAGTTCCCATTGATCTGAGCCCTATAGCTTCCCTAATGACCATGTTCAAGAGTCCAATACAAGAAGATCACTATCCTCTTGGGCGTTGTGCAAAGATCATCTTATATCCTGCAAAGTCAGTGGGAGAGGGCAACAATGGAATTCATAATGGAGTATATAGACCAAGGGTTCTCAGACTGAGGGTCGGGACTCCTCAGGGAGTCATGAGGTGATTATGCGGGGGTTTGCGAGCTGTCAGCCTCTACCAACGTTCCCTCTAATTTTTGACAGACCGTGTGTGCAAAAAAATGTCTTATGTGCAAATATTTGACAGGCTGTGTGCACAAAAAATTTCTTCTGTGCAAATTTTTGTGTGCGCAGTGTTTCGCCGTGTGCACGGGGTTTAGGATCTGTGTGTGCTTGCACATGCACACAGCTTAGAGGGAATAGAGGCCTCTACCCCAAACCCCGCTTTGCCTCCAACGTTTGTAATGGTGTTAAATCTATTTTTAAAATGTTTTTAATTTATAAGGGGTGGGGGAAGAGAGTAGCATTCAAAGACTTGTTGTGTGAAAAAGGTCACCAGTACAAAAGTTTGAGAATCACTATGAAAAGTCTGGTGGAAGACACAAACCAAGGTCTGAGGAAGCAACACCCGCTCTAGCTCCTAGCAAATGAGGCTCCTGCCTCTGAGCCCTGCACAGGTTGACTCACAGAAACTAAGGCACCTGGGTTCACAGGCGGAGCACTGCAAAACGTAACCTCAATAAACATTTGTTTTAAGCTTGCCAAAACATTGTTAAAACATTTGGGGGGATAACACATGTGGCATATCCAGATTAGCTGTGACAAAGGTTTATCAACACTCATTCAGGACAAGCTGCATAACTGATTCATAGCCACCCACCCGCTCATACAAAGGAATCGCTTCATCCAAGCAACAGCACAGCCACTTCTGTGGTGGAATGCAGCAGGCATTGAACGCGGCATGGTAGAGCTGGTTGGGAAACAACGACGGAATATTCCAGTACAACATTTTGTTGACATTTTTCTGTCCATCGCTAGCATGGTGTAGCAGGCTATGGCAAAAAGTGAAGAAGGATATTATATCCAATTGAAAATGCTGGGGGAATTTAAGGAAGGCAGGATGGGTGTAAGTTGGCCAAGATCCCAAAGTTAACACGCCGTCTCTTACAGAGTGTGAATTTTAATGAATCAATGTTTCATCCAAAAGGTGGCAATTCCAACTGCCCAGTGCTGCATGCTCCATGCTGCTGGGCTTTGACTCATACCCTGGCAGAAGGAAGAGCACCACTGGGACAGAATGCACCTCGTATTCACACCCAACACCATTGTAGTAATCTTGGTACAAAAATGTGAGGTCTCATTGGAAAACTAATAACTCGTTGGTTAACAATATCTTGGTAGAATGTGTGTAGCAACTGTGACGGAGTCAGACCAGAAGGGTATAGGAGAGTGCTGGAAGGCAGGTATATTAGTCTCAGGATGTGCAGGTCCTTGTTCCCTGGATAGCCAAACAAAGGCTACTCCAGACCAATCAAGACACCTGGGGCCAATTAAGAACCTTCTGGAAAGGAGTAGAAGCAGCTAGCCTAATTGGGACACCTGAAGCCAATCAGGGACTGGCTGAAACCAGATAAAAACCTCCCAGTTAGTCAGGTGGGTGTGGGTGTCAGGAGCTGTGGAAGGAAGTTATGCTGTTGGTGAGACTGAGTGTTGGACAACATATCATACAGAAGGAAGGAGGCCCTGAGGTAAGGGTGAAGTGGAGTTTGAAGAAGCAGGGACTGCTGTGGGGAAGTAGCCCAGGGAATTGTATTGTGTTTTGTGCCTACAAGGTCAGCCATCTTAGCTGATACTATTAGGGTCCCTGGGCTGGAGCCCGGAGTAGAGGGCGGGCCCGGGCTCCCCCCTTTTCCATCTTCCATACTGGCCTGTGATGAAGGTAACTCACTAGGTGGTGACTCTTGCCAATTCTACTGAGAAAGGGAGGTCACTCTGGGGCCTAGATGAGTTTCTGAGGCCCCTAAATCTGCCAGGAAGCGCAGGACCCACAAGGACAGACTTGGAGCTTTGTCACACAACATTATATGTAAAGTTAAGAATTCCTCCTGAAATATGATGTTGGCAGTACATGTTCAAACACATGCAGCTTTGATGAGGCAGAAGTAGTCAAGCAGGTCTTAAACAAAGAGCGTGTGTTTACCTCAATTTATATATGAGGTGTAAACAGTAAGAGGGGGGGAAGACAGGAGAAGCTGCATTTCAGCAAACCAGTGTGAAGAAATAGCACAGAACCTCCTTTACCATCAGACAACATATTGCCTTCTCTACTCTTCCAATTAACTTTAACTATGGGTAACCCTCAGGAAAATGCCTTTCAAAGGGCAACTGAACTATAAAAGTGAGGGGAAAAGACCACCCAACTTATCTGTCCCTGTCCATCTCTCTCTTTTCCGCCTAAGGAGACTATCAGCTGTTTCTTTGGACTTTAGGAGGAGAGTCTGACCTCAAACTTGGTCAGCAATGATTCTGAGAACCTGGATAAAACTTCACCTTGAACCAAATCCAGTTGAAGTTAAGAAAGCATTTTATCTTTATTCTTCTTGTAACCATTTCTGGCTTTAATGCCGCGTTACTTGTACTCGCTTAAAATCTCTCTCCTTGTAGGTAAATAAACTTTTTCTGTTCTTTAATTAAAACTAATCCAGTGCTGTGAATGGTTTGGGGAAACCCATTTAGCGGAGCAGACTGTTGTATGTTGATCTTCTTAGGGGGGATTCAGACCTAATACATCTGCACTACTCAGGGGAGGGCTGGACAGTGTAGAACACATGTTTTTGGGGAAAATCCAGGAGTGGGAGTGTGTTGGGGTCACCCTACAACAGAGCCAGCTCATCCATAGGCCGGACCAAGACAACTGCCCCATCCCATGCTTTGGGGGCCCCATGCTTCAGGAGGTTGCAGGGGGCAGGGCAGCCTGGGGGCCTAGTAGGTGGCCTGGTGCCAGCAGCAAGGGTTCGGCCTGTGCCCCACATTCATGGGCCCAGGCATTTATTTCTTTTTCTTGCCTGCAGTCCCTCAGGCTCGGGTTCATGCTCTGTGGCAGCAGCAGCGAGAGACACGGCCCCAGCCCGGCTCTGCTCTGCCGGCTGCTGACATCGCCTGCTGCCGCAGAGCCTTAGCGCCCTCCAACCACTAGTGCCAGGACGGGCTGGCCCAGGCTGACCTTGCCCTTCTGCCCTTTTTCTAGAAGAACCTCCACCAGCACAGGTGGCCCCCTCACCCCAGCACAGAGTGCCAGCCAATAGTCTCCATTGTCCCTCACCCAGCACTGGTGTCCTCCCAGTGCCCCACACCTCACCCCTGCACTGCCCTTTCTCCCCTCTCCCAGCACTGGGTGGGGTCCTCCAATGCCACCTCCCCCTGTTTTAATGAGAGTATATGGCTCTTGGTGAAGGAATAATCTGCAATAATGTCATATTTTGCAAGAGGTTATATTTTGGAATGTCATTGACTGGGCTTCCTCCCTGTGCAAAAACATTGTCCCACCCTATCCCTTTCTGCCCACCCAGCAACTGCTTTCTCTTGCCCTGGAAGGAAATTGAAAATGTGGTTTCCAGGATCACTCCATGCCTGTAGGCTGCCCCCATGGCTGTTGGCTCTCTCAGGAGCTAGTGTCAAACACAGCAAAGAGACAATACTTCAGATCTGCGTGCCCGTGTTGAACAGTTTAAGGAACCAAAGAGCTTCCCAGGGGCCCCTTTGGGTTCATAATCCCCAGAGCTGAGAGCTGCCTGGGCGGGGGGCAGTTGGATGCAACATTTTAGGGAGCAAAGAGCAGCCTGTGGGGAAGGTATCCTGTTGGACACAGCACCCCAGGGGGCAGGGAGTAACCGGGGGGTGGAGGGGGACATTGGACAGGGCATTCCAGGGGGCAGGGAACAGCATGGGGGAGGATGCACTGGATGCAGTGTAGCAGACAGCTTTCAGCCAACAATGGAGAAAACACATGACAGAGACAAACCAAAGCAAAAATGGAAACATTATATGAAAAATCCTTCATCTCTCTCTTACCTGTCGCTTTTAGCAGCTAGATGTTGCATCTTGTATACTGCAGCCTGAGGCATTCCCTATGTGGCCCATACCAGTAAATAAATCTGGTGCTATTTTAACCACTCCCCGCCCAACCTCACCACTATTGCCAAGCTGAATCCAGCTGGCAGGAGCTGTCAATGTTCCAGCATGAACCGTGCTGTGTGTGCACTGAGAGTGTCTGCACAGCAGGGAGAGAACTTTCATCAAGAGCCCTGAGCAAACATTCAGTAACCAAAATGAATGAGAAATGTTTCCCGTGAACAGGTTTCAGAGGGGTAGCCGTGTTAGTCTATACCAGCAAAAACTATGAGTAGTCCTTGCGGCACCTTAGAGACTAACAAATGTATTTGGGCATAAGCTTTTGTGGGCTAAAACCCACTTTATCAGATGCATGGAGTAGAAAATACAGGAGCAGGTATAAATATATAGTACATGAAAAGGTGAGAGTTGCCTTACCAAGTGAGGGGTCAGTCTAATTCGACAATTCAATTAACAGAATACCAAGGGAGGAAAAATCACTTTTGTAGTGGTAATGAGGGTGGTGCATTTCAAACAGTTGACAGGAAGGTGTGAGTAACAGTAGGCGGAAATTACTATGGTAAAATTTGTTTTACCCGTCCATTCCCAGTCTTTATTCAAGCCTAAATTGATGGTGTCCAGTTTGAAAATTAATTCCAGTTCTGCAGTTTCACATTGGAGTCTGTTTTTGAAGTTTTTTTACTGAAGAATTGTCATTTTTAAGTCTGTAATTGACCAGGGAGGTTGAAGTGTTCTCCTACTGATGTTTGAATGTTATAATTCCTGATGTCAGTTTTGTGTCCATTTATTCTTTAGCATTTTTTTGGCTTTGACAAACCTTTCCTAGTAACCAGAGATGCGTCCGAGCGTAGCGTGGAAGCAGTTTTAATGTAGGAAGCACCAGATCAAGAATTGCATCCTGTCTTGTTTCTCAGCAAAAAACTATCTCAGAGGGAAAGACACTGGTCAATCCCAGAAAAGGAATATTACGCCATTGTGTACGTTCTGGAGAAGCTACGCCCATACGTTTGTGGACGGCGTTTCCACCTGTGCTGAAGTGGCTTCATACTGTTAAAGAAAATAACAAAAACCTACTTTGGTGGAGTTTAGCGCTCCAAGATTTTGATGTTGAAATACAACACATCACAGGAGCTTCTAACAAAGTGGCTGATACACTCGCCTGGGAAAGTTTCCCAGAATCAACTGGTTAAAATCATCCTTGAAATGTAAAAAAATATTGTTAGTTTTTATATAACCAGTAGTATGTCTAGAGGTACATGTGTCTTATGAACTCTGTTTTCTCCTTGAGGTCTACTGTATTGATAAAGTGACAGCAGGGGAGGAAAATCGACCCACTCAGCACATCTCTAGTTTACTCCCTCATGAAGAATCAGCTAGTACCTACCATGGGGAGCACATCATTGGTGCATATCTCCTGCTACCTCCTACACTAGCCCTGTTAATAGCATGTGCTATTAAAACCACACTGCAAGTAAAATTCACTAGTAATAAATTAATTTGGATGCTCCTATATGAATGAGCAGCAGAAGAGAACATGGATGGTCTCATTAAGGTATGGGCCTGGATGTCACAAGACCTCAGATCTTTCCAGCTCTGTGACTGACTTGTTGCATGCCTCTGCAAATCATCTTCCCACTCTGTGCCTTGGCGTCCCCATCTGAAAAATGAGGATCATATTCCTCTCCCATTTAGGGGCGATATGAACCTTAATTAGTTCGCAAAGGTGTTTGAGATTCCTAGATGGGATGTGCTCTAGAAAGTACTGACCTATCCACGTGCATTACCATATCTCCCACTGAAAACAAACACACTGTGCAGATAATGGGGCCGGGGCTGAGGTGCCCATTTTAGGCATCGTGCTGCATTTTAAGGCAAATGCTGTGTCCCTCGTGTCTGTTATTTACACAGTGATTAATGAAGAACTCCTTGTTTTGCCATTGTTATTTCAAATGGACTTCAACAGCAGAAAGGAAGAGATCTAGTCCTGAAAGCTCTTCCCAGGCAGAACTCCCATTGACTTCAGCGGGAGATCCATGCCTTGCAGAACTAGGCCCAGTAGTTGGAAACTAGAGTGCAGCTCCCAGGTGGCAATGTCTCCCTCTAATTACTGCTCTCAGCCTACACATTAACAGCAGCAGCGAGAGGGTTTGTAATGCCTAAGCTTGTTAGCATCATGCTCAGTGAAGGTCCCTGTCTAAGAAGCAATGTAAATAAGTAAAATTTTACAAATTAACGAGCTCTCCTAATTGAAGTTATCCTTGTAAATTAATAAAATTGCTGCAAATACACAAACACCATGAAGGTTTCTTGGAGGGTGTATACTAAGGCAGGGGTTTTTGAAGGAACTCAGAGGAGTTGGACACACAAATATTAAAATTTAATGGTAGTTGGGTGCCTGAGTATCATTAGAGAGCCCTCGTCTCTGTGAATGGAGATTACCAATACTTTGTGCCACTGACGTCAGCGATCAACTGTAAGGGCAATGATTTAGGAGCACTGAGCATGCCACTGACATCTGGACCCACCTTTATTTCATAAGTCAGAGAGGTGTCTGTCTCTGCCCATTCACACATTCAGAATTCCCTAGGTATATATAGGAGGGGTCAGCCCATCCTCCAACTCAGACAAGCTCTCTTCCAGCTCACTCTTCCCTCTTTCATCCTGTTCTCCCACAGCAGATGGGAGGAGCACTTCATTCCCTCAATAAGGTACCATGGCATAATAAAATCCGTATGACATTCTTCACTGGCAAAGAGGCAAATCCCATAGGGTTCCTGTATGGCACTTCAACCAGCATTTGGTCTCCTGCCCAATAGAGATCATGACCCATCTGAGCAAATATGTTTACTAATTTAGTACCAATAAGGAAAATGTGAAAAAAACTGATTTTTTTGTCCCCTCCATTCTTGCCCTTCCTGCTTATTTCAGTTTCCTTCATAAAGATGCTCTCAAATCAGTGAAGAAATAACTTAAATCTGGCTAGTTTAAGTCAGTAAGGAACTAAATTAAATTAAATTGATCTAAGCCACTTCTAAACTGATTTAAGAGTGCCCATAGAATCATAGACGTGTAGGACTGGAAGGGACCTCAATAGGTCATCTAGTCCAGTCCTCGGCACTCAAGGCAGGACTAAGTAATAACTAGACAATTCCGGACAGGTATTTGTCTAACCTGTTCTTAAAAACTTCTAATGATGAAGATTCCACAACCTCCCTAGATAATTTATTCCAGTGCTTAACCACCCTGACAGGAAGTTTGTTCTAATGTCCAGCCTAAACTGCCATTGCTGCAATTTAAACCTATTGCTTGTTGTCCTATCCTTAGAGGTTAACAAGAACAATATAGCTTCTGCCTCCTTGTAACAACCATTTCTCTACCTGAAAACTGGTATCATGTCCCCTTACAGTCTTTTCTCCAGACTAAACAAACTCAGTTTTTTCAGTCTTTCCTGATAGGTAATGTTTTCTAGAGCTGTAATCATTTTTGTTACTCTCTTCTGGACTTTCTCCAATTTGTCTACCTCTTTCCAGAAATGTGTTGCCCAGAACTGGACACTATACTCAACTGAGGTCTAATCAGCACAGAGCAGAGCAGAATTATTTCTCGTGCCTTGCTTACAACACTGGTGCTAACACATCGCAGAATTATGTTTGGGTTTTTTTTGATAACAATGTTGTACTTGTAACCCTTCCACCAGGAGGAGCCAGCAGCAACATGGGCTGGGTTCAGTATCTAGGGGTTCCTTTTCAAAAATACAACACAAAACCGGCTTAAGACCCCACACAGTGACCTGGGACAATTACACACCATGCATGGGCATCTCTTAGACAATATTTCCCCTCTCACAAGCACAGAATCTAAATGTAGCAAAAAACTTGTAATAAAAGGAGGGAGGAAACTTAGCATTAATTTAGGAAAACATCACAACTAGGGTTCATAAGCATAAAGTATGAGCAAAAAACCCACCCCCAAGTAAGTTGGGCAGTGTTCTTTTCCCCTTGGGTTCTTAAGTCCAGCAACCCAAAAGTCCCTTTAACATGCCCATCCCTTCTCTGCATCAGCTTACAGCTGCTGTCCTTGGTCAGTGCAGCCCCCGAGTTCAGAGGTTCACATCCTACCCTGGCTGGAAGTGGGGAGAGGGGGGCAAGGAGGCACCTTACACACTCGGTGGCTCAGGTACTCGCTCATCGCCCCAACAACCAAGTCTTTCTGCAGGGCTCTCCTCTGGCCCTCTTCACCCATCACCCTGCTGGCAACTCACCACACCGCTTCACCAGCCTGATCACTCATCAAATATTTTCAGGGCTTGCCCCTTAACACAAGTCTCAGTGATTTCAGCTGTTAGTGGGGGAGCTTCACTGCTGGTAAACACCAGGCAGTCACTTGCAACAGGAACACTATCCCAAAGTAGATCTAATACTTAGACTAGGTATCAGTGATTTCTGCTCTGCAGCATGTAATAAGACTCTCATTTGAGTCTAGATTAGCTCTCTTATCATACCAATGAAAGAGGAAGGGTCAAATAGCATCTAGAAAAACAAAACAAACCCCACCAAACCAAATCCCACTCAACCAACCACCAAACCCACCCAAACACCACCATCAACCCAACCCAAAGCACTAAACACAAATAACTATCTCCAGTCAATAGGCAGTGGAAGCCATGTCCCCTGCCTAGTGAGTGCCATTCATTTGAGGGTGAGTTCCTTTAGTCAGGTATGACAGGTACAATACTACTGCCCTTATTGCACACAACAAGGATAACAACCCTTTATTACTCCTGCCCCAATAACAAGGAGCCTGGGGATCCAACACCAGCCACAAGTGATCACTTGGGCAAGCAATCCCATCATGCTGAGTACCTAGCAGGGTGGGTGTGCCCATGCAAACAAGATCAGCTCCTGAAGTCCTTTTCCACAGCTCACCACTAGATGTCAGGGGTAAGCTCATTCAGACTCTGCTTACACATTGCTGACTCATATTTAGCCTGTGATCCACTCTGACCCCCCAGGCTCCTTCTGCCGTACTCCTTCCTAGGCAGTCATTTCCCATTTTGTATGTGTACAACTGATTGTTCCTTCCTAAATGCAGTACTTTGCATTTGTCTTTATTGAATTTCATCCTATTTACTTCAGAACATTTCTCCAGTTTGCCCAGATCATTTTGAATTTTAATCCAATCCTCCAAAGCACTTGCAACCCCTTCCAGCTTGGTATCGTCCGCAAACTTAATAAGTGTACTCTCTATGCCATTATTTAAATCATTGATGAAGATATTGAACAGAACCAGACCCAGCACTGATCCCTGTAGGACGCCACTTCATATGCCCTTCCAGCTTAACTGTGAACAACTGATTATGCTTTGGAACAGTTTTCCAACAAGTTATGCACCCACCTTATAGTAGCTCCATCCAAGCTGTTTTTCCCTTGTTTGTTTATAAGAAGGTCATGCGGACAGTATCAAAAGCCTTACTAAAGCCACATTAACCACTTCCTCGCATCTACAAAGCTTGTTATCCTGTCAAAGAAAGCTATAAGGTTGGTTTGACAGGATTTGTCCGTTTGTTCCTTAAAAAAACATGTTGTTATTTGTGTAATGACCCAGCCATTCCCAGTCTCTATTTAACCCTAAAATGATAGTGTCTAATTTGCAAATGAATTCCAGTTCAGCAGTTTCTCGTTGGAGTCTGTTTTTGAAGTTTTTCTGTTTTAAAACTGTCATCTTCAAGCCTGTAATTGAGTGAACCAGGGAAGTTGAAGTGTTCTCCTACTGATTTTTGCTTATGCTGTAATAAATTTGTTAGTCTCTAAAGTGCCCATGTACTCCTGTTCTTTTTATGGATACAGACTAACACGGCTACTACTCTTAAACTCTGCTATTTCGTGATCACTTTCACCCAAGTTGCTTTCTGCTTTCAAATTCTCAAACAGTTCCTCCTTATTTGTCAAAATCAAATCTAGAACAGCCTCTCCCCTAGTTGCTTTCTTCACCTTTTGAAATAAAAAATGGTCTGCAATGCATTCCAAGAAGTTGTTGGATAATCTGTGCCCACCAAATACTGTGCTTTGTATGGTTTTGTTAGTTGTTTACAAAAAGCCTCATCCATCTCTTCTTTCTGGTTAGGTGGTCTACTATAGACCACCTACCATGACATCACCCTGTTGGGTTTTTTTACCCCTCTTATCCTTACCCAGAGACTTTTAACAAGTCTGTCTCATATTTCCATCTCAACCTCACTGCAAGTAAATACATCTTTGGTACACAAGGCAAAACCTCCTCCCTTTTTTCCCTACCTGTCCTACCTGAGCAAGCTGTACTCTTCTATACCAATATTCCAGTCTTGTGAATTATCTGCAATGCCAACTATGTCATAGTTGTGATTATTCACTGGTATTTCTAGTTCTTACTGTTTATTCCCCATACTACTTGCATTAGTATGCAGACATCTAAGATACTGATATGGTTGCCCTTCTATGTTCCCTCGTCTCCCTTTTATCCCTGCTATAATGGCCCATGCTCCCTCCAGAATCCAACCCATCACCCAGGTTTCCATGATCTTCACTTACCTGTGGGCTTTTGTCTTCTGCCTCCATCAAACCTAGTTTAAACCTAGTTTTAACCTTACTCAATTAGCCAGTCTGTATCCAAAGATACTCTTTTCCTTCCTCAATAGTTGGACCCTCTCTCCGCTCAGCAGTCCTTCTTGTAACGGCATCCCATGGTCTAGGAAACCAAAACCCTCCTGTAACACCATCCTCGCAGCCATGTCTTCACCTCCAGGATGCATCTGTCTCTGCCTGAGCCCGTACCTTTGACCAGAATGATAGAAGAGAACAACACCTGTGCTCCGAACTCCTTAACCCTTACTCCCAGAGCCCTGTAGTCACTTCTGATCTGCTCAGGGTCATACCTCGCAGTATCATTAGTGCCCACTATGAATGAGTAGCATGGAGAAGTAGTCAGAGGGCCCAATGATCCTCAACAATCCCTCCATAGCATCTTGGATAAAGGCCCGTGGCAGGCAGTTCACCTCCCAGGGTACCACATGAGATTGACCCCTAGTAGCCTCCATCCCCTTCAGAAAAGAATCACCAACCACCACTACCCTACGGTTCCTCTTGGGATGGTGGCCACAATACTCCCAGCCTTGGGGTACACAGCTTCTCCTCCTCCACCTTCGGGGGACGATTCCTCATCCCTTGTTGCCAGGGCAGCAGCGGTTCTTCATCAGGAGTGGAGCACTGCCTGCTGCCTGAAGTAGCCAGCAGCCAGAGTCCTTCCTGTGACAGAGCCATATCTGACTCTCTAGGTGGTGAGACAGCCATCCTACCTAGATGCAGCTTCCTCAGCCTTGGAGGCCTTCATCTGAATATTCTCTTTTAAGCCCTTTTTTCCTAGGTCAGCCCTACCCCCTCGTTAATCACACAGAGGGAGTGTGACTACAAGGCTGACCAAAAATGATCAAGGGAACAAAAACTCAAACCCCATGCAGAGGTTTGCATCAGTTTAACTGAAGCAGAGCAAGAGTGTATGCAGACAAGCTGCTAGCTGGTAAAGAGTTACTGCAAGCAGATGGTGTTCCTGTCTTGACCCTACACACTACCTACATGCAGTAGGTAGTGTCCAAACTTCCCCCCTTCCTGGAGTTTCATTTACTGAAAACAAATAACAAACACATCTCAGCCTAAACTTCTTTCTGACACTGGCTAATCCATGCAGGATCCTGCTAACTCCTTCTGCCTCGGAAAAACTCTTGAGTTGGAATTAATAAGGGCATGGTTACACTTACAAGATTATAGCACTATTGGTTATAGCGGTCCCCTTATACAGTAATATGAATAGCGCTATTGTATGTCCACACTGAAATGCTCCAGCTTTATAGCATGGCCACATTTGCGGCACTTAATGTGGCATTAAGAGCAGCACATTAGGGCATGTATCCCACAGAACACCTCTTCCCGATCTGGCGTAATGCCTTGTGGTAGGGGGGCCGTCACTTGCGGGGCATTCTGCATCCTGTTTCAACTACCCATGATGCTTTTTGGCATATCCCAGCAATCCCTGTGTTTCCTTCCACCTCCGGCGCCATCTTTCAACAGTTGCAGCAAAGTGCGCTCTGTCTTCCATTGTCGTGTGCCACAGTGAATACAGAACTGCTGTGGAACATGCTGATGACTGTCGCCAGCACATCTCTGTGTGCAGTGGAGTTAATCCTTAACATGCAGGATGACAGTGATGAGTCTGAAGACGAGATCGAAGCGGTGAATGTGTTTGACACGAAGCTTCTTGTCTCATTAACGGACATGCTCACGGCCACTGAATGCCGCTTCTGGGCACGGGAAACGAGCACTGAGTGGTGGGATCGCATCGTCATGCAAGTCTGGGATGATGAGCAGTGGCTGCAAACCTTTCGAATGAGAAAAGCCACTTTCACGGGACTGTGTGCTCAACTCGCCCCCGCCCTGCGGCACAAGGACATCAGACTGAGAGCTGCCCTCCCGGTGGAGAAGCAGGTGGCTATTGCGATCTGGAAGCTGGCTACCCCAGACAGCTACCGATCGGTGGCCAACCAGTTTGCGGTTGGAAAGTCAACCGTTGGAGTTGTGCTGATGCAAGTGTGCAGGGCCATTAATCGCATCCTGCTACGAAAAATCGTGACTCTGGGTAACGTGCATGACATTGTTGCTGGCTTTGAAGAAATGGGTTTCCCTAATTGTGGAGGGGCGATAGATGGGACCCATATACCTATTCTGGCGCCCGCCCACCTAGCAGATGAGTACGTTAACTGAAAGGGGTACTTCTCCATGGTTCTCCAGGCGCTTGTGGATCACCGTGGGAGTTTTACTGACATTAACGCTGGCTGGTCTGGAAAGGTGCATGACGCACGCATCTTCCGCAACACCGGCCTGTTCATGAAGCTGGAAGCCGGGACTTTTTTCCCAGACCAGAGGATCCCCGTAGGGGAAGTGGAAATGCCCATCATGATTCTTTGCAACCCCGCTTACCCTTTAATGCCCTGCCTCATGAAACCCTACACAGGGAGCCTGGACAGCAGTCGAGAAAGGTTCAACTACAGGCTTAGCCGGTGTCGAATGACTGTGGAGTGTGCTTTTGGGCGTCTCAAGGTGCGCTGACGCTGTCTTTATGGGAGGCTAGACTTGGCCGAGGGTAGTATCTCTGCGGTTATTTCCTCATGCTGTGCCCTACATAATCTTTGTGAGCAGAAGGGCGAAGGCTTCACTCAGGCATGGTCCTTGGAGGTTCAACGCCTGGAGGCCACATACGCCCAGCCAGATAGCAGGGTTCTTAGAGGGGACCAGCGCGAGGCTGTTAGGATCAGGGAAGCCTTGAGAGAGCATTTTGAGGCTGAAAGCCAGTTCTAAAGTGAGGTGCAGAGGGAGGGAGGGAGGAAGGGAGCATTCTTTTAATAGGAACAGGCATTTGCCTTTCTGTAGCCTGTAATAATGTATGTACACTTAATAAAGAACCCCATTTATTAAAAAGACAATTCATTTATTGAACAGGTACTTCGGTTGCTGAAAGAAAATATTGAGATGCGTGTGAGGGAGAAGCCGGGGGAGGTGCAATGGGGGTGGCATGGGGTCAGTCAGAGATTGGAATATGTCCGGGTCTCTGAGTCTCCAGTGCCCTCACAGTGGCCATGTCCCCCGAACCCCATTTGCGGAGGGCTGTAAAGCATGTTATTAGGGGTTGACTGCAGTGGATAATGGTCCGGGGTTTGGGGGTTGTTCGGTGAAGACAGAGGGGTTGGAGGCAGCTGTGGATGGTGATAACCATATAGCTGATGATAGTGGCCTGGAGGGTACTGAGGCACAGAAGGGGAAGGGTTTGGGGGCAAATGATAATTGGGGCGGAGAGCGCGGTGCTTCTCCTCCTGAAGGGTGGCAATCCACTGCATAGTCTCCAGTTGAAGCTGCAGTAATGAGAGCAGCTTATCGGTGCTTTTCCGGCGGTGAATCGCATTCTCCTGCCGCGCCTTCTCCCTCAACTTGCTCTCATTCTCCCTCCACCTCTGTGCAACTCGATTCTCCGTTACAGCCTGTTGCATTACTCACTGTACAAGATCCTCTTTGCTCCTTCGTGGCCGCTTCCTCAGTCGCCTCAGCCTCTCAGCTGTTGATAAGAGCGATGGCACAGGGCTCAAGGACAATCCTTCTAAAATAAAAAGATACATTTAACAGTGGTTCCCTTGTAAAGAGCAGACATGCCTATGATTCCCCCGCATTCCCCGTTTGCCTGTCCCGCAGAGAGCACAGATACAGCAACGGAGCCCCTGCCGTGGTGAGTGCACTCCAGAGGCAAGAGAAATGATTTTTTCCCTGCCCCAGAAAAACTGTGCCGGGGGAGGGGGTGGGGAGTGCCAGTAAGTTGCAGGAGCCCCACTCTGAGCAGCAGGCAGGGGGAATGATTTCTTCCCTGCCCTGAAAAGCTGTTGCAGAGGGGCGGGGGTGGAGTGCCGGGAAGTGGCAGGAGCCCTACTCTGAACACTGTTCCAACATTCTCCGTAGGTGTTTGTCCTGGAAGATATCTCGTTGCTTTGAGTCACTGAGGAACAAAGGGAAGGAATTTTAATGAGATGCAGCTTCCGCCCAGGGCCATATGCAGCTTGCCTATGTGCAGCAATGCTCCCCCCACCCATTGTAGCACAGTGGCGGGGACTAGTGACCGTGATCGGGATGGGGGCCACACTGGCTCTCCCGGGAAACCTGCGCAGGCGCATTGCAAGCGCTCTTATTGAGACCTTTGAAGAGATTACTGATGATGACTACCGCGAGGTGATAGACTACATCAATGCACTATTCCACATGTAGGCAAGCATGCAAGCATCCCTTTCCACCCCAAGCTGCCTGCCTTCCCCATAGAAAAGCAGCTTTACCTCCGCAATCCGCTGCTGAGCTGGCCCCTGCAACCGCCAGTCACTGTGGCTGGCCGCCCTCCTCCTGGCTTTAGGGGAGAGCTCCTGGCTGCATGCCCCCCTGCCCTCCTCCTGGCTTGAGAAGAGCTCCAGGTGGAATGCCCCCTGCATCCTTTTCCATCCCAAGCTGCCTGCCTTGCCCATAGAAAAGCAGCTTTACCTCCGCAATCCGCTGCTGAGCTGGCCCCTGCAACCGCCGGACGCTGTGGCTGGCTGCACTCCTGGCTTGAGAAGAGCTCCTGGCTGCTCCTGTGGCCTTGGTCGCTGCCGTCTCATCCTCATCCTCCTCCTCTTCTTCATCCTCCTGCACTTCGTTCTCCTCCTCACCGCCCCCTTCACTGGTGGGCTGGGAAGTGTCCGTGGTGGTCGATGGAGTGAACGTAGGATCACCACCAAGTATCACGTGCAGCTCCTTGTAAAATCTGCAAGTCACCAGGGCTGCCCCTGAGCGGCCGTTTGCCTCGCGGGCTTCGCGATACGCGTTCCTAAGCTCCTTTACCTTAACACGGCACTGCAGAGTGTCCCGCTCATGGCCTCTTTCCGCCAACGCCCGTAATATCTTCCCATAGGTACCAAAATTCCTGCGGCTAGATCGCAGCTGAGACTGAACAGCCTCTTCCCCACAACAGCTGATGAGGTCCAGCACCTCACTATTGCTCCATGCTGGGGATCACCTATTGCAAGGAGGCATGGCACGTGGAGTCATGATGATCAATCAGAATGATCACCTGCAAGGATTCCCTGAGAGCACGCCACGCTTGGCTGGAGCAAACAGGAAGGGAATTTTCAAATTTCCCTGGAACTTTAAAGGGCGGGTCTGACGTGTGGTCACCTGAGGACAGGATAAAAGAGTTTGCAAGTGATGACCAGAGTGGCTCGAATGGGAATTATGGGACTGGCTGGAGGCCAATTAATGCACAGTGGGTGTCCACATTCTTGCTGTAGCGCTACAACAGCTGCGCTACAGCCCTTATTCCCCATGCGGAGGTGGATTACGAGGAGCGCTATAACTCCGCGGTTATAGCGCTCTACGTGCCTTGCCAGTGTGGACGAGGAGGAGGTTATAGCGCTCGTGGGGGCTTTATAGCGCTATAAAGTGCAAGTGTAACCAAGCACTAAGATCCATCTCACCTGATTTCCAGAATGAGTCAGCAGAATAGCTCTGCATCTCTGTTTAACACCCAAGCATCTGCTACTATCACAGTCGGATGTTGTTGATGTTCTCACTTGACAGGTGAACATGCAAACTCACGTCACTTCTTCTGCATGCAAATTTTAAATTTAGTTTCTAAGAAAACCCCTGCAGGCACACACTTGAAATCCATTCTCCACAAATATTTTTGTCACTAAAACTTAGTTGCTCACATATTTGCAGAACGTAAACAGGAAAGGGGTGCAAGCATGTTCCAAAAGAAGTCACCTGAAAATTTAAATAAATATTCATGAAAAAATCAGTATTTGCTTCATTCTAGCAGCTTTTTGAAAGTTGCTGCAAGTTCTGGGTTCTTGTGGGGTCCTAAAGCTGGCACTGTAACTCAGGCATGTTAAAATGAACTATAAAAGGAAGGGATGGCTAGAGTGAATGTGTTAAATATTGCACTCACACAAAACATTTTTCCCTGCCTTTCAAAGATGTTTTGGTATAAGAAAATGAAATGCAGCTAAGCAGCTAAAACCTGTGACTAAAGATATAATACACAGAACTTAGCGAGAATTACCATCAAGTGCTTGGATTGTTCTGTGATTCTCTGTTTAAAGTAGAGAAGTGGCCTGAAACAAAACCGTAGAGCCCAATTCCTTTGTTAAACTTCAGTGAAGTTCAGATCTGGAAACCAAACGTGCAAGTGACTCCTTCCTCTATAATGAGCTGAGCCGAAATCTCTGCTCCAGACTCCAAAACATTTTAGAGTGGGATTCCAATGTTCCAAACGTTGAATCTCAAAGTTACCCACTGTTTCCACTACACGACAGACTGGCCAGAATTTCATAAGAGCTGATGTCCATTGTAAAGCTCTCCTGGCATGTTAGTTTCAACAGAACCACCCAAAAATGCTTTCCAGCTCTCTCAGTACAATGGTAAAGGTGGTCAACACAGATCAGCCTCTCACATTCACGTTCTTTCAGTTCCCTTCCTTCTCTCTCAGCTGGAAAAGCAGGAGCAGCAAAGCTTGGCAGTGAGAACTTCGGAAAGTGAAACATTGCACTGGATTCTTTCTGCTTTTCACGCAATCGCTTGGTCTCATTTCTCCTGACATTTCTTCCGTAACAGCAACAGCAACATGTCAGAAGTAATTAGACCAAATGGTCAGTGAGTCCCAGAGGAGAACATACATCTGCCATGATCTGCTCCCACTTAAAAACCAGGGAGCCTTTCCCCAACTGGAGGAGGGAGAAGAGAAGGGAGGGAGAATGGTGGCGTGACTTCCTGGGGAAGGAACACAGTCAACAGCCCCAAGCTGGTAGAGACGCTATTGGCAATGAAATCAGACGGCTAGGATTGTGTTGTTGTTTTATTTGAATGCTCAGATCTACCCAAGCAGTGATTATAATGCAATTAATGCATGGCTAGGGGGTGCTGCAGACAGTTAAGATCTCCCCTGCAGATTGATAACATCAGAGAAAAGTATAGCGGAGTTTCCCTATGAAGTGTTGTTAGCGACACAATATGGTCTTTTAAGGTAAAGAACCCCTGTGCATGAGAGAATCTGGGATTCAAATTTTTTTAAGGTTATAATGATTCTTATTAACATAATGATCTAGCTCATGATCTGTGGCAGAGGAGTGCAAAGCATAACTCTGTAAGAAAAGCACAAAAGTTGCCTCGGCGTTCTTCCAATGCTGGGCTGTCTGCACCAGGCCAGTCCCCAGTTGTGACTTACTAGCTGGCTTATAGGCTGCTCTAGCAGCCAATATGACAGCTGCAGGTCTTAGAGTGTTGGGATGTTCTAGCTTTTCTCCTTTTCCCCAACCATATTCGCCATAAGAACTCTGCATTTGATTTGCTTTAGTCGTGATATCTTATTGGTATTTGCAGGTATTCAGACAATCGCAGGGTGGATAAACCAGAGAACAGTCTGAATTTTAGCATTCATAACCATTGGTCCAGAAAGTTTACCGTCAGTATTGATTTGTTATTTTCCTGTTTTAGAAGTTCTTGTCATCCAGTCAGAAAGCAGAAATTCCATTTAAGAGGCCAACCACACATTGCAAACAACAAGCACTAAGGGGGTTGATATCATTTGCTAACGACCTACTGGTACAGTCTGAAAACTGTCATAACTGTTTGGTGCAATTCTTATGAACAGATGCATTCAAAGAGATCATGACTGGGTCCCAAACAAATAATGAACAGAAACGGGGGTCAATTTGCAAGGAATAACATTCAGACTGAATAATCCATACATCTCTGCTATGTACCAATATTACCACAAAAAGCCATAGCCTGGGGCATATAAAAGGTATGAAGCATGGTGTTAATTGCTTGAGTCTTATTTGCTGCCTTTGTTATAGTCTATTCTTAAATCACAAAGACAATGCCCCAGTGGATACCAAGCAGAATTATGGCTGCTTTCTGACTTCCTCCTCTTCTCCTTGTGGACGCTTTGACAGCTGAACTGTTTTGCAACAAAAACAACGAGGAGTCCTTGTGGCACCTCAGAGACTAACAAATGTGCCACAAGGACTCCTTGTTGTTTTTGCTGATACAGACTAACACAGCTACCCCTCTGAAACCTGTTTTGCAACAGTATTCTTGGGACTCCAGTCAATCAGTCCAGCTGGGGGGCTTGAAGTGGATGAGGAGATGGGATCAAATAGACACTTCACAGAGAAGTTTTCAGCAGATTGTACAGGCACTAATGGATCTTTATTTTAATTCTCAATATGGCATTGTCACGATTGCATGAGCCAGGGCTTTCATTCTATAGCGCAGGTATTATGTTAATAACTATTCTCAGTAAAACCACCATGGATCAGAGAGCTGTTTACGAACAGTTCATGGCATTCGAGACTGATTCCAAATCTGAGCCCTTGCTTGCCCCACTGCTGATGAACATGTCCGTGTCAGAATCCACGTTTAACGAACTATTGTTCAGAGACAAGTTTGCCAGCTGAAAAATATTGGTTTGGAACTCTGCTGGACTTTCTCTCTCACAGCTGACTGGGACATAGAGGCTATTGCTCTCTTTGTTGAATGTCCCCCATTTTCTCCTGTTCATCCATTTAATGTTCTCCCATCCCCTAGGAAGCCATTCTCCTCCTCGAAGCATGGATTGTAACAGCAGCATGTTCTGACATGGTCTCAAGTGTTAGGTCATGCTTCTGAAGGTGCTTTTGGAGACTTGTGAACACATACTGTGTGTGTCTGGTGCAATATGCATTAGCTGAAGCTTAGATACACAAGATTTCCATTTGACTGCTGCTCAGAGGAGTATGTGACGAGAGCATGCCCGGAGCGGAGAATGCTGTTCAGAAGATCAAAAGAATGTTCAGACCATCACACGTCAATCATCTGGAGAAACTGAAATGCAGCAGATCAAGTCCTAAAATAAACAAGACCAAATTGTGCATGGAACTGCTGACTGCCAAGTGAGCTGTGATCTATGTGCCAGACACCAAAACCAGCTCTCTGTCTCTTTCAAGTTTGCTTGCATATTTTTTAAAATTTCCATAGGACATTACTTCCTCTAAGGTTTGTAAAAGTTCCCTAAGTTGTTCCTGATGTGATTCACAACACCCATCTGTATTTACCCCCAGGATGGCTGATTTTGTAGGTTGCTGTTGTGATGGGGTTGACTCATCATTAGTGCCTCGTTGTGGTCAGAGATGGTCTAGCAGCTCCCTTCTCATCAGGTCCCTCCTGTCAATGGTTGCTCCCTCCCTGTGGTGGTCTGCCTCTTCCTGCAACTTGTTCCTCTGAACAGGTCACTTTCAAGTCTCTCCCCTTCCAGGGTAGTCCACAAACAAAAAGCAAGAGGAAGTAACACAAACAAGTGGACTCCATAGGAAATAGAGGGACATGATTCCCTGTCACGGCATGTCAGAATCTGGCCTTCCCTTCCCTCAGGAGGAACCTTCAGGCAGTGGTGACTTGGGAAACTCCCGCCTTTCATCAGGAACTGAGGGTTGAGGGTCTGTTCTCTCCCCTGCCCTGCCTACAAGGGAGCTGCTCTGCTCCCTTTTAAAGCTCCTCCTCCAGCCAGTGCATGCCTTCCATGTGTGGCAGGACAGAACTGCCTGAGCCCCAAGCAGCTCCTCAACCCCTTGTTGTCCAGTGTGGGGTTTGTGTGCCCCATCATCACACTGTGTAACTTTAGAGATAGTCTGCCTACTGTGTACCATTTCTTTAACTACAGAAGTGTCTCCACGTCTATATGCAGGGGCTGCTGGAGGCAGCTGCCATTTTGGGTTCAAATCTGGACAGGGAATGGTGTGTGTTGAGCCCTGATGTGTGATCGCTCTCATGTTATTTTGCTTACTAGTCTCCTTAGTCTGAAATAAAAATAATCTAGATTGAACGGAGCATAGTTTGTTCCTTACATATATAAGGAATATATATGGTCCATCTTCAGAGTGCTCTTCAGGATCAGATGTTCCCAAGAAAAGCAACACTTGGCCACCTTGCTTCAGAATTAAAACTGGCAAAAACACAGACCTTGGGTCAAGTTTTTACTAATGCCTAAGTGTCATTTTCAGACGTGACTTGGGCCGTCCAGAAGTTTTAGGCTTCTAAATCACTTTTGAAAATGGCACCTAGGTGTAAGTGAAATTGTTACCCCAGTCAATTTTTGTGCAATCTGTTGAACTACCAGTTAATACAGGGATTGTTATGTCCCTCTGGAAGGCAGCGACAATACCCCACCGGTGCCAGGGAGAACTGGATGTCACTATTCATTTTCTAAGGGTTGATCTCATGCCTGATGTTGAATTGTGTCAGCAGATTTACATGACATTATCAGCTTGGAGGTGACTGAGTTACTTTCCATAAATAATGAATACATTAGACACTCTTCTCTTGGCTAATTTCTCATGAGCTTTGCAAACAGTGAGCTCCATTGGCAAAGCCTTCCCATTTGGAACAGAGGCTTTTGATGTGGGCTGTTTTTGCCTCAGTTTGATTACTCCGGGATCAGCTAAACGTTTGTGTGATACAGAGCACATTCTGTAGCAGTAGTTAGAGGAAACCTATTCTGATTTCAATAGTGTTACACAGGATCAGGCTACTTGTGCACTTTGCAGCACACAAAATGGGTGAGAGCAGCCCCAGGCCTCACTCGTGCTGCTGGTCATAACCATTTCTGTGACATTATTGTGGGAATCATAGAAGCCAGAGCGGCTCCTGATAAGTGAACTTCTTGAAAGTCAAGGAGTAATATGCTAGGCTTCTACAGCTCACATCTTTGTGTTAAGGTTGCATTGTTTGTGGAGACAATAGGAGTCTTTGCACAACAGCTTATGAGTTCACTGTTCAATTCTTGGCAGTAAAGCCCCTGGCAAAGCTAGGTTTTCCTGGAGGAAGGTTGGGTGTGTGTGAGGAGGTGGAAATCAAGATGGTCTTCTCTTGCCATTTGACATTCAGATGGAGTAATACTAGAAGTGGTCATCTGTATTCTCTGTCTTAGTTCTGATTAATTCTGAATTGACAAGTACACAGATTGTTTGCTTGTTTTAAGTTACTTTCCTCTGATTTTGCTATACAGACATTTTGGGCCAGATTCTCGGTAGTGTAAATTGGTGTAATACCATTAAGGCTCTGGAATGTTATTTTTAAAGAGGATCTAAGCCCCAAATATTCCTGGTAATCATATTAACACACAATCCATATATCTGACTCAGGAAATGTGCACCCACTGGAGTCACTGGGAGCTTGGGAGTGCAGGATAAGATTCTTGGTATTCATACACTAAGAAAATCCTAACACCTCAGTGGAAAGAGAGCTCTGTCCCATATCTGTATTGCAAAAATCTTTAGTACTCATTTGTGATACTTGATGCAAGTAACCCTGCTAGCCCCAGCAGAATTATACCTGGTAACTTGGGTGTTACTTACTTCTGGACACTCCCCTCTTGGTTCCTACCAATGAAGGAAGCATTGTACATAGCCCTTATTTAAATGCACAATTATCTTTATTACAAATGTTATTTAACCATTTTCCTTCTCCACTCATTAATCCCCACTCTGCCTTTTCCCAAATATCAACAGGACAGTCATGGGGAAAAATACCAGTGCACGACTCTCTAGTGCCAGTGCTATGCTTTGGGATGCTGCTACCCCACTATTTCTCCCTAGTCACAAGATCTGATGGGAGGAGCGGGGGTTGGTTTCCTTGCATCAGAGTTATGATGACAGTAGCATTGCATCCAGCTTATGCCAAGGGTAGAGCAGCTGGAATTGCACCTGCCCATATGGAACAGGATCTTGAATGGGGTTTCTCAGTGCTGCCCGTGACATTTCCTTGTCCCTCTCACATCTGTCACAGCCAGTTGTTAACTCTTTGACATAATGGAAGTTGCAGGGTCTCCCCAGACAGGGCATGGGAAGGAGCCAGTGTGCTGTTCCCTACAGATGCCACAGCAGCCATGGTAAAATGTGTTTAATGGGGGTGAACGGCATGGGGGTGCAGAGGAATCACATAGAAAGAACAATATGGGAGGAGAAAATGGGTCATTCAGCCTTCTATGCACAGGTGCTGGTGGAAGAGCCCAGAAATAAGAGAGGGGGTCACACTGACAAATTTGGATCCAGATGTTTGTCCCGGTTTTGACCCATTTCTAAGAAAACTGGGCTTGACCTGGTCAAGCAGTGCAGCTAGCAACCCCATTGACAGTGCAAAGGTTTTTGAGCAAGGAGCCATCCCTTCGTGTTGAAAAATCTAAACTTTTGAAGCCATAAGACTGCCATTTCTAGCCTTTCTGAGGAGTTAAAAAAAAAAGTGAACAAGGGCAAACCAAGCTCCTAGGCTCTATGATAAGACAAATAATGAAAAACAGCTATCTACTTTGTGGCTCCCAACACCATAGTACTTGAACTAAAAAGTTACCCCTTCACACATCTATCTATAAGAACGGCCTTCGCAGGTCAGAACAAAGGTTAACCTAGCCCAGTATCCTGTCTTCTGACAGTGACCAATGCCAGCTGCTCCAGAGGGAATGAACAGAACAGATAATCATCAAGTGATCCTTTCCCTGTCGTCCATTCCTAGCTTCTCAAAAACAGAGGCTAGGGACACCATCTCTGCCCATCCTGGCTAATAGCCATTGATGGACCTATCCTCCATGAACATATCTAGTTCTTTTTTGAACCCTGTTATAGTCTTGGCCTTCACAACATCCTCTGGCATGGAGTTCCCCAAGTTGACTGTGTGTTGTGTGAAGAAATACTTCCTTTTGTTTGTCCAATTTATCTTGGGGCTGCTATTACCTACTCTAGTTTGAGTCACTTGATGTCTCTCTGAGGAACTGTAAAATAAGTTCAAAGAAACTGAGTGGCATTTACCTCAGAAGCTCAGAGGAACTGTGGCTTCTCCCAATTGTCCAGTATGGCAATTCTAGGACATCCAGCCTCTCTTCTTGCTCAGGTTCTTAGAGGCACACAGAATGTTAGGATGGGCAGTGAAGAAAACAGTGTGTGGCAGGTTGTCTGGGTATGTTAGAGTTTGTCCCTTCACCTGATTCCCATCTTCTCCCTCATCCCTAGAGTGACACAACAAGCAAATTTCATGCAAATTAGACTATACAAGATACGGTCACTCAGAAGTCCAGGCGGAGATGACCATCAAACTTTAGGACCAACAAACCCAACATCATGAGTACCCAGAACCTCAGCCATTGCTGCTAAAGTACCATTGAAGAATAATCTTGAGCATAGGCCTCCTTCTGCTTCCCCCATCACCTGGCCCTGACACTCTGAAGACACAGAGTTAGTAGCCATGCATGCATTAAGGCTATTGCATGCACATGGAGACCCCACTTCCTAACCTGCATTGTGGCTGTGCATTGACCATCCATCCACTGAGCACCTCTGTGTAATCTCAGACCTGCAGAAAGTTACAGCTCTAGTTTGCCATTGCCACAACTACAGAGCTACAAAAGTGAAAGTGCTCCTCCTGACGGAGTGAGGAACTGCTAACAAGTAACACCTCTTTAATTGGTGGCAAACATACTGCTTCTCTACTCCCCCACTGCTCAGTCCATCTTTCCCATGGAATAGGGCAGGTAACTAAGGGACCAACAGCATTGTTCAAAGGACACTCCGTTTATCAGTAATATAGAACTGAACACATCAGATCAGACCACTGCTCTTTCCTCAACTCCTGATATTTCAGAGGAAGCCCTGTGAACAATCTGGCTCAGGCAGAAAAGCTGGCGTGTAGGATGTGTGCAATCCAGGTCGCTCCTGCACCCTCAAAAAGAGCTTGGTTTTACCATTCTAAAAATAAATTAAGCTCATCAGCATTCTTTGTCATTACAGCTTGCTTCATCATTGACAAAAAGGTGTAACTTTTTGAATGACAAAGCACTGGTGTTTCTAAGCTTTAGATATGACCAGTTTGGGGAGGATAAACTTCATGTGCAAGCTGATTAGGCAAAAGAAAGCTTTAGCCATGAGCATTTCTAACGCACTGGGAATTCAGATGTGACACTTCATCCATCTTCAATAGTTATTGCACATTTGCAAGTGGCGGGATGATGGAGCATCTATATTTTTCAAGAGTGTGTATGAACTTTAAGGGTGGTCAGTTCTTTCTGTTCATTACCTTACATGATCCATTCTGTACCTTTATATTGGTCTTTGGTATGAAGTTTTTGTAATGGGTTATAGGACCTAAAAATGTTCCTTCTCTGGGAAACAATAATAGAGATAGGAGCACGAGAATTGCCATTCTGGATCAGACCAGCAGATCAGCTAGTTGGATATCCCATCTCCAGTAGTGACCAGTATCAGCCGCTTCAGAAGAAGGTATAAGAAACTTTGTTGCGGAAGCATATGGAACAATCTGCCCATGGGAAATGTTTCTTTTTAATGCCTAGATGTTAGTGTTGACATATGGCCTCAAGCATGAGGGTTGAGATCCCTTATTGTATATTATATTAACAGAATAATTTAGTACAATTTATATTAACATATAATAAATATCTATATCCTAGGTAACGTAACTATAGAGATCCTATGCAGTGTAGTTGTAGCCGTAGCCATGATGGTCCCAGGATATTAGAGAGATGAGGTGATTCTTTCATTGGACCAATTTTTGAGTTCAAAAGTGTATCTCTCTCACCAACAGAAGTTGGTCCAATACAAGATAATAGCTCACTCACTTTATCTCTCTATAGAAAGCCTATTAGCCATATAAATAATTAAAAAAAAATACTCCTAAGCTCTTGAACTCTGTGCTATCTTATCGCAATGAGTTTTACAGGTTAACAGGGAAGGAAAGTCTTTTACTGCTGTTCTTTCTCATGGAAATGGAGGGGAACCCCAAAAGTTCAGTGGGCAAGGACTATTCCAAGGGCCACCAGCATATGATAACTAATAACTAAAACTGAAGTTTTGCAAATAGAAGCAGTCCAAGTTGGTTGATGCAAGAACTCCTGTTACATTTTTTTTAAAGATTGAAGATTTTGCTTCCTTAATCTTCCACATTTCCCTCTGTGACAGAATGCACGCCTATATTCACACACTACACACTATTATAATAATCTTTGTTCAAAGTATGCTTTGTAAAATATCATTTGAAAACTCAGAATTTGCTGATGAGTATCATCCTGATAAATTAGGTGTGGCAAGTTATAAGATTCCACTGTATGATGTTATTAACACATGTTCCAAACTGAGGTCTGGCCTAAACAAAGGAATGTGTGATCTTCTTACTTTGAATTTAAGTAGTAAACAGAGTCATCAAGCAGGAAAGAAAGAAAAAAGGATGCTCAAAAGGGTGAGAAAAGGCAGCAGGGAACATCCTTCCCATAGACTTTTTGTCTCTTAAGTCTCAACTGGAGATGTTTTTCAGGAGAGGGACTGTAACTATAAAAAGAAGGGACAAACACACTGAGTTACCCCTCTTTCTCTCCCTGCCCATAGCATTCATTGCACCTGAAGCAACAAAGGAAGCCTTCCTCTGACTCTGAGATAAGAGGTCCTGATCTAAGAAGTTTGGTCAGTAAGACTGCTGAAAGCATGTGGTGAGAAAACTTTGCTTTGACTTTACCATAGTTTGTTAAGTTAGGCACCAGTAGAATTTTATCTTTATTGTGCTTGTAACCATTTTAACTTATGCCTCATTACTTTATTCACTTAGGGCTTGTCTTCACTAGAGCGGGGAGAGATCGATCTTATAGCAATCGATTTATCGTGTCTCGTCAAGACGCGATAAATCGATCGCCAGCGGCGCCCCTGTCGACTCTGTAACTCCAGCTCACCAAAAGGCGCAAGCTGGAGTCGATGGGGGAGCGCGCCACCGAGCGCCACCACCGTGAGGACGGCAGGTAAGTCGGCTGTAGATACGCCGATTTCAGCTACGTTATTAATGTAGCTGAAATTGCGTATCTACAGCCGATCCCCCCGCGCTAGTGAAGACCAGCCCTTAAAATCTTTCTCTTTGTAGTTAATAAACTTGTTTTATTGTTTTATCTAATCCAGCGGGTTTAAACTGAAGTATCTGGGATACACCATTTGGGGTGGCAAGCTGTATGCATATTATTTCTATTACAGAAATAATAGACAGTATAGCTTGTTTTGTCCAGGAGAGTACAGAACACACATTTCTGGGGGGAAGTCTAACACTGAGGGTGTGTTGGGGTCACCCTGCAACATAACCAAGGCTGGTGAGAGCCAGAGTATAACCCAAGTGTGGCTGACAGGCTGCAGTTGCACAAAGTCAATCACAGTGTGGCTTGAATGCCGGAAGGCTGTTTGTGAGTGGCCCAGGGGGGAGTTCTTTCAGCAAGGCTTTATAAGTCACCCAAAGCTGCAGGACAAGGGTGACGCAGCTAGCTGCTCATTGGTCTGGATTGTACCCTGGTATGTCACACTCTCCCTCTCCAGTTTACCGGTGGTCCTAAAATCCCTTTGTGAGAGCTAACATAGGCAGTGGTATGATGGGCTAATGCATTATGGCAGATGGGTACTGCTTCCTTGACATCTGATTTTTATTAAGCAAGTTTATTACTGATACAGTAAATCCCAACTGGCATTCTTGCATTAATCCTCCAGTTCTGCACCCACTCCCCAACCCAAAGTTGAAATATTACAACCAACTATAACATCTGATTTGTAACACACATAACCGTTATGGTTAAGGTTATAATTTTGGCATGGAAATTTTTAGCAAATTCCACAGCAGAGGTGCAGGGATGAGAAGTGGGGGAATAAGTCATAGAAGGGAGGGTTGGAGAGTAAGCTCACTGCAGATTTTGGGACATCGTGCAAAGCACCTCAGGGGTTTAACCCATCCACCCCTTCCTAGATAGGAGTGGGCCAACCTGCAACCCTATATGCCACATTCTGCTGTCACTCAGTTTGGGGGCCCAATCAAATGTGTTTTTACAGCCATTTCATGGACTTTATTCAAATTAATAATTCCAGTGATCTCCATGACAAAAGCATAGCCACAAACATATGCTGTTATAACAACATCGTTCAGGGCCATGGAAAATCCACACACCCCTATCCTGGAGTACCTACGCTGAAGGGGAAAGCTCTTCCATCGGCATAGGTAGCGTCTTCACTAGTGCAGTTGTACCACTGCAGCACTGTAAGTGTAGACAAGCCCTTCATTAAGGTAATTTGGGCTGTAGGTGTAGCAAAGGTCTCCCCATACAGACCCAGCTTAGTAACAGTACAATTTAGGTCATTTGTATAACCAACTTAAGTTACAGTTACACATCATAGTTACAAGAGTGACAGGGCAAGTAACTGTTTGCACATTTAACTCAGACATGCACAGTTCAAACGACTAATTCGTGGTCTGTAAGTTATTGAGCACCACGGTCAATAATTTTGAACAAAACTGAGAATTTTGGAAATTTGTTCATGGCCAGTGTGTACACAGGATACAGGGCCGGCCTTAGGGGTGGGAAACCCAAGCGTCTGCTCAGAGCATCAGTGAGCATGCTGCCAGGGTAGAGTCAGAAACTGCTTCGGCTGGCAGGGGAGGGCCATGTGTGTGTGTGGGGGGCATCATTCGGGGATTAGGAGGCAGGGAGGGCAGGGGTTAGGGGTGCAGGAGTCACAGTGCAGGGGTTGGGGTGAAGGGAGCACAGTGCAGGGGATAGGGCTGCAAGAGGAGAGTACAGGAGGGAGATGCAGGGATGGGATAAAAGGGTGCAGGGATGGGAAGTGCAGAGAATAGGACAAAGGGAGCACAGTACAGGGGTTAGGGACATAGGGGGTTGGGGAGTCTGGGAAGCCTACGGGGCCCAGGAGCAATGGTGAGGATGCACTGTGCCCACAGGGGCCAGGGGAGACAAAATACAAGTTTGTCCAGGTGCCGTTTTGCCTAAGGCCAGCCCTGCACAGGACTATTCCCTGGTAAACCAAAATGAACTGAGCACCACAGAAATGAGAGGAGGGGAAGAGAAGAAAAGAAGCCAGATAGCAGTTCTTACAACAAAAATGTAAAATTATTTTAGTAGAGGTTTACATCCATTTTAACTTTGGATCCAAATGCTATAAGTTCTGAATGCTTCATGTTTCTCAGGATCAGTTACAGCCTTTTCTCCCTCTTTCAGGAACCCAAAGTTCAAATCTCTAAAGGAAGGCCTCATCAAAACTCTCCCTTCCTTTCCAAGGGTTTGTTCTGGTCTTCAGTGCTCTATTCTGCCCTGCTCCTGGGCTCTGCGTTAGCCTTCCTGGGTTACTTGTCAGTCTCCACACTCCCAGTTTTCATCAGCCCTTCCCTGCAGAGTCACCCCTATATCCTGAAATTAACTCTAACCCTGAAGCAAACTGGACCAAATGATATAGGTCCCTGACTCCTCCCATGTCCAGCAGCCTCTGCAAGGCTTAGTTGTAAATTAGGATTAGCTGACCTATACCCTTGTTCTAATTTCCTGCTTCTCAGAGGTCTTTCTCCTACCCATGTGACAGTCCATTCTGTCGCAAAACGAACTGTACTGAATTAACTACTTGCTGTGAATCATTCACTTGGATGTTCCTATGGCAATACTTTCCCTGTGGTTTGCTATAAAGCTGGTTCTAATGTTCTATCTAATTATGCACTTATGTGGTCTTCCAGGCCTGCACAACTCAGAAAGCAGTGAGGGCCATATTACTGCAAAAATATTACAGTTGCGGGCCAAAAAGCCTCACCCCCATTCGCTTCCCCCCACCCCATCGCTTGGCTTGCCCCACCCCTACTCACTCCCCGTGGGCCGCACAGTGAGCCTGTGCGGGCCGCATGTGGCCCCCGGGCCGCATGTTGTGCAGGCCTGTGGTCTTCCTTTTAGTATCTCACAGTTATTAATAGATTTTATCCTTACCATCACAGTATCCCCATTTCACACAGGAGAAACTGAAAGATGGAATAGATTAAATGACTTGACCAAGGTCACATAGCAAATGTGTCTGAGCCAGAAATTGAACATGCATCTTCTTAGTTGGAGTCTAAGACTAGGGCCTCAGCCACTATCCTCATCAAATATGGTCACTGAGCTGCTTTAAACTACAGCTCACGACAGACATGTAAGAAAGAAAAATAGCCATCTCCACAACCCCTGAATAGAGACAGTTCTTTCTGTCTTTCACTCTTTCCTTCCTTCCCTCCTTCTTTCATGGGAAGTAGGATAACTTACCATTAAGAAAGAAAACCCATCACACTTTGAGGAGACAAAGCCAGAGGAAGGGGGGTGTTGATGGAGGCTGAGACAATGTATTTTTAGTCATTTCAATAAATTATGGAGACACGAAGTTGATAATTTATTGAAGAAGGGAATTGGGGGATTCTATGTAAATGTTTTCAGATGAATAATTAATGTGGCTTTCTAACATCAGGGGGTCTTTAATTAAAACCTCTGTTAAACAAGGCAAGGCATGAGGCAGGCCCAGCCTGCAGCAGCTAATTGCATCTTTCGCCTGTACAGCAGCAATTCAGAGATGAAGCCTCATTCGCATCCTTAGAGGAGGAAAGATCCCTCCTGGAGTGAGTGATGTGATACTCTGTAGGCTAGGCCAGTGACCCTGGGGCTGATCTGTTGGAGAGCACGTCTTAAATTAGGGTTGGCATATATGCCAGCTGCCAGGTGCTGGGTAGAGGCTACAGGTGCAGGGCTTCTGCGGCTTCTAAGCAATACAGAAAGCAAAATGTAACCTTAAAAGACAAGGGATGTCGGGGCCTTTCCTGTCTGCCTGTCTCCATGCCCTCCTCCCCATGCCGTCTGCCTGTGTTCCTCTCACATTACATCCACTTGCCCCCATGGGCTCCGCCTGTCCTGTGTCTGACTACACTGAGGTAGCTCATGTTAGGTGTGGAGTGCAGGGATAATGGAGCATTCCCAGTGGTGGGTTAGGAGGGTAGGTCAGGATTTGTCCTGCCATCCAGCTACTGAAAATCCTTTCTTATCCCCAGCACAGCACCCCAAATGGCCCCTCACTGAGATTAAAACCCTCCTGAACTGCATCAGGGCACTTTGTTCTTCAGGGATTTCGAACTAGGCTCCTCTTCCCATTGTTATTTTAATTCAAACACCAGCAACCGATGGTGAGTTTATGCGGGGAGAGTCCACCAAAGGCCACAAGGGAGAACACAGCAAAGGCCTCCTCCTGTTGTAAAGAATCGGTGGGAAGAGATGTAGTGGTCACTGAGTAAACTGTTCCTTCAAGACCCTCTGTATCACACCATCTGCCATGTGTTTGGGTCCATGGCAGTCTCACGAAGGAAAATATAAATCTCATTGCTTTGGACTCTGAGAACAAGAGTGGAAAATATATGGAATGACAGCAGTTGCTCCATAGTTAAGTTGTAGCTGAATTTCCAGTATAAACCCAGTTATGACAACCCCCTCCCCCCAAAATCCACAGTAAAAGTCAGAGGAGCCTCAAAACTGATAAGTTAAGTCTAAGGCCAAGGTTGAATTTTTATAGAAAATTTGAAGTGAATTAGCCCTAGGGCTCATTAGTTTTATCATCTGGTGGGGGTGGGAGGAGGAAGCTGTTGAAAGTATTCTAATTTCCCCACCTCCCCTTTGTAGCAAAAAGAGAAAGAAAAAAACAGAAAAAAATAAGACAGATGAAACCTACTTTTACTGGCCTCCTCTAGCTGAGATCCAGTCCCCAGGATCAACATTTACTTAATTAATTTGAAAACACAAAAGTTATTAACATTTTCTCTAGTAATGTTGCTAGGGAACAATTGGCTCTGGTTAGCTATCAGATCAATGGAATCTGCCCTCCCGAGCACAGACTGGGTATTGCAGGACTAAGGCAGAAGGGAGTCCACGGGTGATGAGGCGCCTATGTCACACAATACTGTACCACAACAAAGACCTGATTGTGGGCTGAGAGGGTGCTCAAAAGTTGCTCAGGGGTGCAGAAGGCGAGGGCAAGGGGAACTTTTAGGGCTTCCTAACCTTCTCCATCCAACAAAGTTCATGGAATTCACTGAAAAACATTCCCAATGCTGTGGGCTGGAGGAGTTTCTTTGGCTGCAGAAGCCATATTTGGATGCAACCGTTTTTGATATTCTACATGCAAAGGGTAACTGGGAAGCTGGCACTGCTCAAAGATCAGCCGTTCAGGCAGTTTGGGTGCCTCTTCTGCACATTTCTACACTTCAAAGGTTGGGGTGTTTTTGTCCATTTTAGGTCTGCATTTCCTGACTTTCTTTCTAGAGTGTGTTTTCTGCTTATTTGTTCACACCAATGTTCTTGAAAGGAACAATATCTGCTTACAACCTTAGCAACGATTTTTTGTGGAGCAATTGCACTATAAAAGCTATGCATTGTCAGATCCAACCCTGCAGTTCTGAGCCTCTGCTGCTCTCGTGTGGGAAGAGCTGGAATGGACACTGAAGTGGATATTTTTCTGCCTGATAGAAGAGTTGGGTTTCTCCCCACACTCATGCTCAGGCCCCATCTGCCCCCAACATATAAACAATCACGCCAATATATGACAACATAACAGTTCACTGCAACCCCCCAAGACAATATTGTTTTAATCATGTTCTTATCATGTTACAGCCTTTCAAAAGCTCAGGCGTGCAGGAATACTGTTCAGAACCAGCCTACCAGGGGATCGCACATGTGAACATCCCCAACCTAAATCTTTCCTTCCCCTCCCCCCTATTCTCTTCCCCCTTGAATCTCTCCCCTCTCTAACCCAAGGGCAGTCTATAGTACTTTATATTGAAGCACCACCATAGTATCTGAGCACCTCACAGACTGTAATATGAGTATCCTCCCAACACCCCTGTGAGGTCAGGAAGTGCTGTTCTCCTCATTGTATAGATGGGGAACCGGGAAATTAAGGCCCCGATCCACAAAGGCATTTAGGCACCTAACTCCCATTGAGCTCAATGGAAGTTAGGTACCCAAATAATATGAGCTTGCAACTTTGGGGGAGAGTTTTGTGGGGGAATGTACTACAAAAGGTATGGGAGATTACACAGCCTGCCCTTTGTTTATGAGTCCAATGGGACAGAGGGACCCAAAGACCTATGAGAACCTGGGCCTAAGTCACACAAAAAGTCTGGGATAGAGCTGGGATTTGAAGATAGATCTCGCAAGTCCTAAGCAAGTGCCCGTTGGACCATCCTTCCTCTTACTTTTCTCATTGACCCTCTAGAGACACACTGCAAAGTCACTCATTCGTAATCCAGTATTTAGGGCTGGAATCAGGGCTGGATGGGGTTTTAATGCCTCCCTGGGCTCAGAATGTTTTCAGGCTAGATCTGACTCACATTGTGTAGTACTGGAAGTGGGTGTAAGTGATTTAATGTCATTTTAGGAAATCAATATTATGAATGTTCAGTTTTGTAAAGAGTGTCTGCAATTTGAGATGGGCATGTCAGGTGTTTGCGTTGTATACATCTCACTAAATCAACAATATAATTAAATAACGGAGACTCAAAGGGAACAATTTGTAAAAATTATTTGTACAAACTCTTCACTGAATAATTACAAGTAACAAATACTTTCAAAGCAACTAGAGAGCAGTTTGTTCATAATTTGCTAGCCAAAAAGGGGACTATCTTACTAACCAATAAGATCATAATAAATAAATGAACCAGCTTGTCTAAATAACAACTGTGTGATCACACAAGGACAAATGCTAGAAGTGACTTAGTACACAAACAGGATGAAACCAGCAGCAGATCTATGGTGCAGCTGTTAAAGAAGTGTTCCCTGAGACAGAGACTGAATCTACAATGGTTATCTGATTTCTTTGACAATTTATTTGAGTTTCAATTTAATAGTGGGAAAGATGGCCATGGCTACACCGTGACTCCTTAGGGACACAATAAAGGAGAGTGTTGCTGATCTGCAGCTGGTGTTTTCTTATCTATTTCAAAGTGTTTAAGTTCCAGACCTAGCATATGGTGTGATATAAATAATAATATAATAATACAGTTTTGCTTTCTGAGTGCCTGAGCAGAAAAGCCATGATTTATGTAACATGACCATTGTATTTAAGACATTATTTTACTTAGAATTTTAATGTATTTAAAATGCATCTTCTGGTTTTTGTAATCTGTTCTTTTGAAAGAATGAACAGAGCAGTGATGTATATTGAATGGAGTAATTCATCGTGCTTCCTTGTACAAAATCCAAGCTTTCCAGATCCAGCAGCCAGATCTCTGCAGGAGACAATGTTGCAAATGGAGAGATCTTTTACTTACCAACCAGGCTGAGTTGAAGGGACATGCTAAAAGTGTCACATGGGGCTCAGGATTTACCAGAGGCTGGGCTCTGCTTGAGGCCAACAGGTGGTAGAGGTCTGCTCAGGACTGCATAACGCTGGGTGGAGGGTGAAACTGCAATGAGTCCAACATTGGCATTGTATTATGGAGGAAATAGTGCTGGATGCTCCACCCACAATTGCCCAATCCACCCACAAATCCAGAGTAGCTGCATATTTCAGCTAAAGCGGTAATGGTAGTAACAGCCATAAATACTACCCCAGGCCATGTGACATGGATATAATGACCTTCACTTTTGTTAGAAAAACGATCACCATCCTAGAAATAGTTAACAATAAGGTCATCTATGAGTACATTTACACTGCAAAAAAACCCCGCAGCAGTGAGTCTATCAGAGCTTGGGTTGGTAGACTTGGGCTTGCAGGGCTCAAGCTATGGTGCTACAAATAGCTGTGCAGACCTTCCAGCTCAGACTGGAATTTGAGCTCTGAAAACCATACCACTCACCATATTTCCAAGCCTGAGCAGGAGTGTCTTACAGTCACACTGCTATTTTCAGCACCATAGCACAAGCCACATGAGCCTGAAGACCTGGGCTCTGAGCGCTGATCTACACTAGAAAGTTAGGTCAATCAAGCCAGGTAGGTCACTCATGGGTGTGAAAGATGCACTCCTCTGAGAGACGAAATTAAGCCAATCTAAGGCCATGTAAACAGCACTAGGTCAAAAGGTCTTCCATCGACCTAGCTATTACCTCTGAGAGAGGTGGATTTACTACAGCAACGGAAGAACATGTAACCCCCCTAGACCATTGCCTGGAAGGATTTTGAAGGTGAGGATCAAAACCTGGAATTTGAATTAGTATTCCCCACGGAGCCAGTGCAGACAGTGGAGCTGTGTGGTGACAAACTCTCAGTGGTCTGTGGTGCTGAGCAGATATGCTGCAACGTTCTGAATTGATTACAACTTTTAAAACATTTAAAAGGTCAACAGTGTCATATAAAAACACACACAAACTGAACTGCATGGAACTTAACTTCTGTTTCTCAGTTAAACATGCTTTATAGGTCCTGGGTCTTTCCCTTTCCCCCAGCAGCTACAACTTTAGCCTCTGGTATTCCAGTCCCATCTCTGTCACACTGGAGAACGAACTGAACTACTTCAGAAGGCTGGTTACTGTGGTAACACAGCACAGCTTTTATCTCTATTCATTTCAACGGTTCTTTGGGAGAAATTGGCAATCTGTTTATTTGTGCCATCTGAAGAGGTTCATAGAGCAATGAGCCAACTGTCAGGGCTTGTATAGCAGGGGAGGAGATATATGAGAGAGACTCTCTCTTTCACAAAAATGTGCACTATATTATATATACCTATATACATATTGTGTTGCTTTGCACTCCAGCCCTCTCCACTAGTAATGCTAACCTCAATCTCTTGTTTGCCCAATATATTACAAACACCTTTTCACTTTCTTCCATACTCCCCTCCACAGAGAACACTCCCCTATCTTGATCTGTAAGAGCCCCCATGTTCTGTCTCTTCAACTCTCTCCTCAAAACCCACTGCCACCGTGATGCATGCATCTAATGATGTTGATAGTCGATTTAAAAGAAAAACATTGATTGTATGTTTTCTACTTCTTCACAGAACTTCTCAGGGCAGGGACTGTGTCTGAAACAAAAAAAAACATCAACAGTAGGGAAGACTCATGAATGCGGGAGATTGAACCTTCACAGAAGCTAGATTAAGACTATCAAACACTGCCAGATGAAATAAGAATGGTCATCACAGTCAGCACTAAAAAATACAAAGCCCACATCTTCACCCAAGCTCTTCCATAATAGATCCCTCAGCCACACCAATACTCTTCTTAGTCAAAAATGTTAATAAAGAACTAATACAACTAATAATAAAGAAATCCAAACGTCCACTCCCTGGCAAGGAAGGGGTGGAGAAAGAGATCATTGTCATGGTTTTTTACTACTCAGAGGTGCTCAAGTAGTAAGATGAGGGGAAATATGATAGGAACCTGGCTGGCTGAATAGATAGAGTTTAGTCCTAAAAGATGGCTCTACCATTTCCTTGAGGGTTGCACAGTAAAGTATTATGGTTTTGCCTTGCCCTCTAGTGTCCAAAATAAAATTTAAAATATCTAGAGAATTATTCACAGTGAAGATAATGAGCCAAGTTGTGCTCTTGGATACAATAGTATGAATCTGGAGGCAGGAAAGTTGCGTTGGATTTATACCGGCACATCTGATTCACTAAATGAAGCTGTTATCCAGGCAGTATTACCTGAGATGTGGATCAGAGCAGGGCTATCCTAGTTAATAGCCCACAGGATACAGGGAGCTACCCTTCAGCTTTGCAATGGAATTGACGGAGAAGAGTGTTGAAGCACTTATATGGCAAAGGAGGTGAGAGGTCTAGACCTCCTAAATCGCTTGAAAGTAGTGAAATTCCCAAAGTAGATGAGATGCATGAGCAAACAATGGGGCACTTTGGCAGGAACTTGGGTGACCAGATCTCCTCCCATTTTGGCCAGGACAGTCCCCTTTTTGAGCTCTGTCCTTGGCAAAACTGGGGACGTGGAGGAACATTCAGCAAGAGCAAATGGGACAAATTCCCAGTTTTGCCTCAAAAGTTGTGATGGCGGCTTGAAGCGGGTTTCAGGCAACATGAGACGGCTCAGGCGAGTGATGACACCAGGCGGCTTGGGTCACCATCAGTCCAACGGAGCAGGGCGAGTGACAAGCAGTGATGCCAGGCAACTTGGCCAGTGGTGACAGTGGGCGGTTTGGGCCAGCCCAAGCCACCCTTTATCATCACTTACCCGGTTTCCTGTTTTTGCTTTAGGGAAATGTGGTCACCCGCGCAGGAGCCCAAGGGCCACAATTAATATGTACACAATACACTGTCTGTATGTGCTCTCTCACCAGCGGGCACATCTTCTACAGCAGGGGTCGGCAACCTTTCAGAAGTGCTGTGCCAAGTCTTCATTTATTCACTCTCATTTAAGGTTCCATGTGCCAGTAATACATTTTAATGTTTTTAGAAGGTCTCTTTCTATGTCTTTAACATAGAACTAAACTACTGTTGTATGTAAAGTAAATCAGGTTTTTAAAATGTTTACAAAGCTTCAATTAAATTAAAATGCAGAGACTTCTGGACTGGTGGCCAGGACCTGGGCAGTGTGAGTGCCACTGAAAATCAGCTCGCATGCCGCCCTCGGCACCCGGGCCATAGTTTGCCTACCCCTGCTCTAGAGAAAAGTAGCCCCAGCACAGCAAGCTATGTAGCTCCTACGACGCCTGGAGCCTCAGATGTCAGTGAGCAAACTCGACAGCAATTTATACCAACCGCGCAATACATAAGGCTGGGTTGGGGGTGTCTGAGCCAGCCAAGCCCTAAGCGCTGCTGCTCCAACTCTCTCGCTACCCACCTCCCGCAGGGCCCATGCCGCAGCGCTCTAGCTATTTCGCACGGGGCAAGGGGCCCGTGCAGACTGGAGCCACCCCGGGCTCAGCCGGAGGCGCCGGGAGCCCGGCGGGCGGGCACATGCCAAACCCCGCGCGCCCCGGGATCCTGCCACGCGCCAACTGCTCTCGTGCAGCCAAGGCGCCCCACGCCTTGCGGGGGAAGCTCTAGGCGGCAGCACGAGCCCAACCCCTACAGCACGTGTCCGCCCAGCCCTAGAACTCAGGCTCCTTCCGCCCGATTCCGAAATGGCCGGCAGGAGCCGTAAGGCCGGGCAGCCACGTGACTTCTCCGGGCTTCGGCCCCGCCCCAGCGCCCCGCGGACAAAGGGGGCGGAGCTAGAGGTCTGCTGTTCCCATGGCGACCGCCGCTAGCCTCTCTCCTCTCCCTCTGCCCCGCCCCCACCATACGGAGAGCGCCGAGAGACAGAAAAGGTCTGGGCGGCTGGGCGATGAAACGCGCTTCTGCTCCGGGATGGAGGGGTCGGGGCAGGTGAGACCCCGGCGGGCTACGCCTCGTGGCACAGCCCCCCCACCCTCCGGAATAACAACCTCCCGCAGCCCCTGCGCCCCCCGCCCCCTCCACATCCTGCCCCCAGGCACTGACTGTGCCCCACTCACCCGTGTCCCCTGCCATTGCTCCCTCCACATACTGCTGCCCCTCTACATCCCCCCCAAACACTGCTCCCCGCATTGCCCACCTATCACCCCCTTGCTCACCCCCCCACCTCCTGCCCCCTCTGTGTCCCCCCCACACGCTGTCCCCACATTGCCCAACCTATCACCCCCGTCTTCACACCCACACACACCTGTTTCACCCTCTATACAACACTAACTCTCACCCTACACAATGTGTGTCTGATAAAATGCAAATCCCAAAACTGCACCGTGGAGCCCTGCTACCGGCTACCAGCCTGTCACACGGCTACCTAGCCCTTCTCATCCATAGAGCTCAACATACTGCACAAGGCAGGTCAATATCAATATCCCCATATTACCAGTAGGGTAACTGAGACAGGGAAAGGTCAAGTGACTTGCCTTCAGACACCTAGAGTAATGAGCAGAACCTGGGGCTCCTGAATCCCATGCCAGGACTCTAGCCCCTGCTGAAGCATCCTGCCGTCTAAGGATGAAAAGCATTGTTTGTATAAGCTCTCAGCTCTGTGGATAGTCTTATTAGCTGTAGCGTTTTAAAAACAGGTGCCTCTTAGAGAAGGTGGGATTGCAGAGACATATGTTGCTTAAACCTCTTTCTAAGATGGAAAAGAAAGAGACTGAAGTCCTGGCCCTATGGAAGTCAGTTAGAGTTTTGTCATTCATTGACTTCTATGAAGCCAGGATCTCACCCAAAAAGTAGCATCTCTTATATGAGGAATAGAAAATTCATATTCCCCTTTTCAATCATACTAGAAAGAGATGAAGCCTACACCAGTGCCAGCCTTTCCCAGAAATACGTGCTACAGCAAATGGTGCAGAGCTGTAGCTACAAAGGAATCCTAGACCTCATCCCACTCTCATATGAAGGGTGCAGTACCGTAATGTGTCTAGTGCACAACTCTGTGCATTTCAAATATTTTAAAGAATGTGTTAAACTTTTTAGCTAGAGCCTGAAGAAGTAGGAATGACTGACGCGCAGAAGCCTGTTGAATCACCAGCAGCAATGATTGAGTCATCTACGGACCAGTCATCTATAGTCGAATTGCCGACATCAGTGGACCAGTCACCTATAGTCGAATTGCCACCATCAGTGGACCAGTCACCTGCATATGAATTGCCAGAGTCTGTGGCCAGCTTACTCATGGTTGGATTGCCAGAGTCCAAGGTCGAATCATCTGTGGGTGAATTGCCCACAACTGTGTCTGAACTGTCCTCACTTGTGGGCAAGCCACCTGTGGCTGAACCAGCAGAAACTGTAGTCGAAGCACCTGTGGCTGAATCAGCAGCAGTGGCCAAATCAGCAGAAGCTGAAGAGCCTATGGTGTATGAAGACCCCTTTGAAGTGTCCCTTATGTACATGGAAAAACATAACATTCTGCAGATATTTCAGGTGAACTTTTCCTTTCCATCTCCTCTTCTTCTCCTGGCAACTCACTTGAGAAACAGAACCTAAAGTTAGCTGGTCAGCATTGTACTGAGTCAAATGTCTATCCACAAGCTCTCTCCGCTCCATGCCTTGTATTGGCTCATGGCCAATCTGTGGAAATTGGAAGGCTGACCATTTCCAGTGGTTAAAGCAGATCTAAGTAACGGAGGGAACTTGACCAGCCGCATGGCTGTCACCCCAGGTCATGATCCTATTTGGTGATGCAGCATTACATTATCTTCCGGTGACAGCATGCAGGAAGGGGAAGAGAATGGGGACAAAAGAAGAAATGTATCTGACAGGCATTCCCACCCCCAAGCAGCAGGGCCTTATCCAGACAAAGTGTGGTGGGAAGGCAGGGGGGATATATACTGTATGCAGTTAGTGGAGCTGGGGGCAGCACATCCCTGCTGCTCTCTGTTTCCGCTCCTGAAAATGGCTTATGTACAGTTAACTAGGATGGAGATTCTATATTGATGTGACAACACAAATGAGAGGGAAGGAGGATTCTGTTCCTCCATCCTCCTTTCTCATTCCCCCCCAAAATCCCTGCATTTGAAAGTACTCTATTATTTATTACTCCAGTAGTACCTGAAGGGATAAGACAAGGTCAGGGCCTCTAGATTCTCTAGATTTAGGGCAGGGACTGTCAAAGAGTAGGAGAAATGAAATATTATTACATCTATGTTACAAATGGGGAACTGAAGTACAACAATGTGACATGCCCAGGATCACGGGAAGAAGCACAAATTGAATCCAAGTCTCCTAAGTCACAGTCCAGAGCTTTAGCCACAAATCTAGCCTTCCTTTCTTTGGTGCCCTCAGCCCCACTGAGCCAGGAAGGAGGATCTTCTTCTTCCTCTGGCTCCTGAGAAGGAAGGCAGCGAATGCTTTTGAGAGAAGAGTGAGGTGGGGTTTTCATATCCTTTGGCTACCTGCAGGGGAAGCAAAGCTGTCTTTTTTTTTTCTTGTCTTGTCTTTATCAGCCCAGGTTTTGCATTATTGCTCCTGATCCTGTTATGCTCCAAAATGTTTACAGCTAAAAAATAGAACAAATATTAAAATCCAGGAACAGAAGTTGGACTTACAGAGTGGTAATTGCCTGAATCACTCTTCTTTTCTTTTCAGCAGACCAATAACAGATTAGCTTTATTCCAATCCTTAGTGCCTCCAGCATTTTCCATGGATTCTGAACAATAATTGCCAGTGGTTGAGTAAACTTAGTATCTGATTCCTATGACATATTGCCCAGTCCAGCTCATTCGTCTTTGTTCACATTTTCCAAATGTTCCTGTATCTGTTTCTATCAATACCAGTATTTCCAAGCTCCCCATTACTTGTTCACACCTCTTTATTTTTCCATACATCCAGTAGCACATCCCAAGTACTCAGTAATCTCATCCTAAAAGACAGGGCATCCTTGCCCTCAGCAGAACTTTCTGCATCCTTGAACCTACTACCTGCCTTCTGCAGGGAAATCTAATAACACTTTCACTTTCTTTCTCAGGAGATCACTGAAAACTTGGTGTATGAGAAGCCCGATGACCCCCTGGAGTTCATGTTGCTGCAGGTATGGAGTCATTTTGGTCTGCAGAAGAATCCAATTGCGGCTGAGTAGGCCAGAGCTGTAGTGAAGCCATGAATATTCCGCTTCTCATGAGTCTTGGCACTTGGAAGGAGGATAGACCAGGGGAAGAATGCTCTGGATGGTGGAGTCTGAGTATGTTTTAAAGGGGAAGGACATGGCAGGTTGGGGAAACAAGGCTGATGGGTAGGGGAAGTGTGTGGAAGGGAAGGATATAGCAGGAGACAGTGGGGTAGACAGGTCCTATAGGACAGTGTCTGGAATTGTGAGGGGAAGATCATGGACAGAGAATGCACTATTAGCAATGGGAGGGTTTTAAAATACAGAGAACTAAAAGTTTGTGGAGTGAGTGAGAGTGGGAATGGGAGTGGGGGAGATGAACACAACAGTAGATCAGGGGGGATTACAGTAAAGACAGAAGAGAAGGAATGGCAGAAAGAGGATTCATCACTCCCCTCTCCCAGGGAGACAGTCCCCCCTGGTTTTAAAGGGGACCCAAGCCTTGTCTTGTACTTCAGTTTTCAGAGCTGGCAGAAGCAGTTGTGGTGTTATGGCACTGGAGGGTGACTTGACCATTTTATTCTCCTCCCAGGTGCAGTCCATGATGAACAAGCAGCTAGGAATTGAGGAGGAGGAGGAGGAAGAGGAAGAGGAGGAGCTGGGTGGTGATAGCTTCTACACAGAGACCTTTCCTGGTGACCCCCAGTGACCTTGGCAACATGACTGTTAGCACAAAACCTCTGGCTAGCACTGCACTCTCACACTTGGTGGAAATGGTTTTGAACAGGTCTGATGGTAACTGAGCTTCCTGGCTTCTCTTGTTCTGGGTGCTGTGCTTCCAACTGCTTGTAAATTATGCAACTGCCTGTTATCATTGATACACAAACCTCCCAAGAAACACACACACGCACACCCCTGAGCAATCCTGCCAAACCCACTACACAGCTTGTACACACAGAGGCTACATTTCTGTGCACACTGCCCCTACAGCTGTGATCACACATATGCACAGACAACAGCACAAACCCACAGCAACCAGACTTAATGGGTATGGACCCAACCAGCCCTTGACCACTTACACACATCTCTACCTTCTCTGTTATGTTTTGGTAGTTAAACTGTTGTATAACAATGTAAGAGTTTGGAACTCCAGTGTCCATGCTGGGAGAGGCTGTCTCTGTCCCTCTCCCTCCCAGAACCCCTGGACCCACACTGAAAGGGACGGTTTCCCCCTCAGCTATCCCTACTGAGTTCACATCACTCTCTCCTTTTGTAGTATTCTCTCTGTCATGGCATCAATTCCTGTACACACAGGAAGTTAACTTTACCTTCTAGTTGTGTGTGTACAGGAATTGTAGATGCCATGACAGAGAGAAGAACGTGTGTGGCTTCAGAGCATATCACCTCTTAAAAATACTAGTTGAATAAAAAACAAAAACAAGTGTTAGAAACCCAGGAAGTTTAGAATTAAAGGGTACTTCTCAAACAAGGAACTCAAATCACCATTATCTAGCTAGCATTCAAATTACTTATATGGAGGGTGACCATATTTCCCAAAAGGAAAACAGGACACCATGATGCAGGGCTGGCCCCAGAACTCCCCACCCTCCTCACTGCAGGGTTGGCTGGAGCTGCTCACCTGAGCCTCCCTCCACTCCCCCCGGGGCCTGAGCTGCTCAACCAAGCTCTGCCCTCCCTCTGCCCTTACGGGGCTGGGGTCACTGCTTGCTTGAGCCTTTACTGCCCCCCCACCAGAGCCCTGCCTCCCACCCCCGACATCAGGCTAGCATCACAACTCACCCTCCCCGAAATGTTCCTCTGCACCCCACTTTTTTGACACACGTGGGCAGTTATCCTGTTTGCTCTTGCCAACTGATCAAATTGTCAAGACCAAATGAAACAAATGCCCACTTTTCCCAAAAAAGTTGGGACGGCCGGGACAGGGCTTAGAAAAGGGACTGTCCTGGCCAAAATGGGACATGTGGTTATCCTACATATATGTTCCTCATCACCATAATATCTGAGTGCTTATCTCCGCCCCCTTAGAAATGTCTGTCTATACCGCAGGCAAAGAAAGATAAACGAGGAATACTTGTGGTGCCTTAGAGACTAAAAAAGTTGTACATTACCATACCAATTCCAAATTAAACAGCCTCTTAGAATTGGTATGGTAATGTACAACTTATCCCACAAAAGCTTATGCTGAAATAAACTGGTTAGTCTCTAAGGTGCCGCAAGTATTCCTTGTTTTATTTACGGATACAGACTAACACAGCTGCTAATTTTAAACCTTAGGCTCTTTTGAAATTCCCATTAGGTCCTATCTGGCCCTGAGTGCCCTAAGCACCTGAGAGAATTGGACCCTTAATGAAATGTGGGGAATGATTGTTTTCAGTCTAACCAAGACTTTTTATAAAACCCTTTGGTGTGCACTGGATTGATTGTTAGGAAGGCTGGAAAGCAGCAGCATTACTGCACAATTAAGACTAAGGCTTTCTAGCTTTTTGTGGCCACCTATCAAAGGAAACTTCATTTGAGATGGATAAGTTAGTGTGTCTTTCTAATTCTTTTGTTAGGATATTGCTGTGAAACAGAATAAAAATGCCTGAAGCGCCTGCCTTAAAAAATGCAACTTTAACTCTGAATTGACTGGGTTTCTAACATTTAAGCATTGCATTGTGTTGTTTGTTTTTTAATTTCTAACATTCCTGAGAGGCCATATGCACTCAAACCACTGATGTGCCTGCAGCCGTAACTTCACATTACTGATAGTTTTTGTGGGGAGAATTTCCGCAATTCTTTTAAATGGCCCTAAGGTTGGCTGGAGAGGAGCCCTGGCCAGTTTCCACAAATCCTATGTGTTTTGTAAGAGGGAAGGCTCAAAATGGCAGTCCTTAGGAGGTCCAGGGGAAAGAATACCACCCATTCTTGCAGAAGAGGCTTCCCATGGGTGCACATAAAGGGAGCTGAACTCCTTCAAATTTCTGTAGGTCCACAGGAACAAGGCTCCTCTCCTGCAGGGACCAGGAGGTACACAGGAATACAGCTCCATTCCTTTCAAATGCATAATGTTTGAAGGACTGGAGCTGGCTGCCTATGGCTGGCAAAAGCCTTGGGGTGAGGACTGTAGAATTAAGAAAAACCTCCCTCTTGTTCCTCAAGAGGTCCACTAGGAGAAAGGACTGGCTAAGAACTGGACTTTGATGAGTGCAGCCGTTATCCCATTCCCCTGAACCTCCTGCAACCCACAGAAATAGGGAGACCCACTTGTGAGCCTTCCAATGGAAAAATCTCTTTCCCCACGCCCTTTGACGAGCCTTCCGAGTTGACCTCATTACACTTTTAGCCCTATCTCTGCAAGGAAAAGGGCTGGAGACTTATGTTGGGGTTTTTTTTTTAAAAAAAAAAAGAAAGCTAAGATCTCCAGAAATCATGTGGTGTTTTGTATTCAGATTGCCAGAGCTGACCTTCCTGGCAACATTACAAAATGGAATTTAAATAACTCTTAAAAATCTGATTTTTAAAAACTACATTTTGGACCTGGGCATCTCAGCTAAGGGAGTCCAGTAAAGTAGATTTTATCACGGTCCTTTCTATCAGAAGAATTATGTGGAACCCTAGACATCTCTGTTTAGGATGTCATACATCAAAACCCCCTTGTCTGATTTGCTTCAAAGTTAGAAAAAAAAAATCTCTCTCGGCCTCAGATATAATCAGATAATTTTGAGGGTGATATGCCTTGTGGAGTGGGTGTGGGGGAGCAAATCAGAGTTTAAAATAGAAATTTAGTTGCAGTCTTACCTTTGGAAGGGATGTCCCTATTCTGTAATGTTTCCCCCTAAGCCATGGTTCCTTGATAAGTGGATACAGAGTAGCACAACTATCTCTAATAGCAACTGGCAGACTTGTTGTCTTCAATGCTCTGAAGAAAGTCACAGTCCACTGTGGGACATGGTACCATCCTCAGACTATTTCATATACAAATCTGACTATTCCATATAGGTTCTTAAACTGTGCTCATCACCGTAGTATCTGAACGCTTTCCAGTGGTGTATTAAGCAACATGGTTAACATCTGTCACACATTGTTAGCACAGCTGCCAACCTTCACATGGTAAATAAGCACCCCAACTTTCACAATAAGCCAAAAATCAAGCTAATCCCATTTCAAAACAAGCCAATCCCTAAGAACCCCAGCACTCTATGTGACTAAATCCCACAGCGTGCAGTCTGGGACTGTGATAGGCCTGCTGTGCACCTCTGACTTCCTCAACCCCTTGCCCACCTCCCATTGCCACTGCTTGCTGGGAGCCGATCAAAAAAAAAAAAAAAAAAAAAAGCAGCAACAAGCTACAAGTCAAACAAAGAACAAGCTACAAGCCGAAAACTAGCCAGGAAGCAACTCACAAGCCAATTAAAGCCCAAAACAAGCCCAATTTCTGTGTTTTTTTCACAGGTTTGGCATGTCTGGTTGTTAGTTCTCCCCATGCAGAGAGAATGAGAGAAGTATGTGCAATGGAGTGTCTTGTTTGGGTAGGGGGCTTTTTTGGTTTTGTTTTATTAACGTACACACTCCTCTGCATTTGGAGCGGAAGGTGGTGAAGTTTGCAGTGGTCCTTATCTCCTGGGATAATTTATGCCACTGTCTAGGACCAGCATCCGAGAAAGCACTATCACCTCCATAGATGAACTTTATTTTTGTTGCAGAGAAGTCCATTGATTGACATACAAAGGCACAAACACTCCACACTGGCATGATACAGAGCTGGTGGGCCCCACGATCATAGGAGTGACTGCTCCGTGGACCCTTGCTAATGATAGAAGGATGACCCCCATGAGCAGAACTTGTAGGGACTGCCCACAAAGAAATCACGTCAGCCTCCAAATTGATTGGTTAGAACTGAGACCAAGAACAGAATTTTTTGCAACATCTCTGCATGGGACTTAAAATGAGCCAGGCTCCCCAACAAGATGAAAGTATTGTCTGAGTATGGCCTGTGCTCACGTGCATAGAAATGTTCTCTCTGTTTATTAAAGTTCTTTTGCAAAGAACAGCCGCACCTCTACTATGCTTTTTACATCAGGCAGAATGTATAGATGGGCTCTCTCTTCAATGGTCAGATGCTTATGGCACGGTGCGTTATTGTTTGATAAAGACTCATTGGGACGGAATAATCACTGCATGACACTTTTTAAGGCTGGTGTAACTCCATTGATTTCAAAGGTGTTACCCAGGTAACAAACTTTGGTTAGTCAGCGATGAGTCAGGTCTCTACTCTTTTGGGGCCAGTTAGGGCCTTGTCCAGTTGCCCTTATGCACATGAGTAGTCCTCTTGGGTCTGGTGACAGAGCACTCTACTCACTGCTGGTTGGCACCTCCTTCTGGCTGTTCTTGGGATTAGCTCTGACAAGCCAACACCTCTCCTGCAGTTGCACTCCATCAGTCTCTTTCTCACTCTGCAACTCCTCTGTCTCTCCAGGAACCGCAACTTCCTCTTTGTGACTCAGCCTTCAGCCAGGTCACTACCTGGTTTCCCCTTCCAGGGTGTCTCTCTCAAAGCTCGCTCTCTCTCTCCACAGGAAGGCCTCACATCCTCTACCCTGACTGTGTCACTCCTGCAGTGACTATAGCAAGCTTCCTGTTCACTGCCCTTCCCAATACCACTCTGCAGTGGTTGGTAGGAGAACCAGGCTCACTCTCTGCTCTGTAGTGAACAGTTAAAGTCTGCATCTACACAACCTTATTGCTGTCACCCCCAGACTCTTTCCTGCCTACCATCCTTCCTATACTTCTCCTACTCAGGAAGAGGGTCCATAGGCTTCCTCCATGCTGTGCCCCACACTGTTGCTGACCTCTTGGTTTTGTAGAAGCCTCTCCTGTTCCCTCACACATGAGCTTCCTTCTAATTACTCCTTTCACGCAAGCTAGGCAACTTAATTAGATGATTGGGCCCATTTGGCCTAATTCAGCTATTGCAGGGCCCCCATCATAGGTCTGAATGTAGGTATAGGCTGCAAATTCAAGCCGTTAAGTGGGAAAGTGTGTGTGCCGGTGTATGCATGCACAACAGTGACATAATGAAAAGATACTAGAAGTGTTTGATAGGTTGGCATGTTATAAGAAGTTGCCATATCTATCTCTACTTCTCTCAGTAACAAAAGCTGAAGAATGACCTGTGGACAGAGCAGGAGAAATAAGAAAGGGGAGCCTTTTATGAGCAGTTTCGGTGCATTTTTCATTTTGAATCTGAAACTGATTGCAGACTGTGTAATGATGGATGCACCAGAAATATTTTAGATGCCTAAATGGACAGTTAGCTGCTCTCATCCATCCCACTAAGAATTGATTGTGATTATGTTCAGAGCACCTAGTACCCTACTTCTCCAACTGGAGAAATTGCCAGTGACTATTGTGAGGCATTTATCCTTCAGGAGCTAAGACGGCTACTTCAGTGGCACTTTCCAGCCAGGATCCAAGAGAGGCTGGGGTATGCTGTGTAATTTGGAAATGCAGAGCATAAAAGGGCAGAGTAATTACTGGTGTTAGCAGCAGTGGAATTGCACCAAGGAAGAATCAAACATATTGTGGTTGCTTTTTGCCTTGCACTGCCCCTGGCAAAACCTACATTAATTTCCTGCTCCTAGTCACTCATTCCTCAGGACAGCAGGAGATGGGAGATATAGAGCCAAGACACTTGACTTTGTCTACACTGGCACTTTCATCATTAAAACTTTTGTCACTCGGAGGTGTGAAAAACACCCTCTTGAACCACAAAAGTTTTAAAGACAAAAAGCGCTGGTGTGAACAGGGCTTTGTGGGCAGGCCGTGGACAAAGCTAACGGCCCTCATCAGGGTGGTTTTATTTATTTGTTCTCACCCAGCAACAAAGAGTGGCTACACTGTGCATCTTACAACAGCACAGCTGCAGCAGCATAGCCACACAGTTGTAAGGTGCGCAGTGTAGCCATCGCCTTAGTTTCTGCAGCACTCTAGTGGCTCTTCTGGGCAATTAAAGACTGGGTCTGAGACACTCCAAATTATTATGAATGTTGTTAATTGTATTACAGTCAGTCCCAGGGGTCCTCATTAGGGATCAGAGCCCCACTGTGCTGTGTGTTGCACAAACACAAAAACCTGCTGCCCTAGAGAACTTATGAGCTAAATACAGATCAAGAGATCCAGGTGGATACAGACAGATAGAGGAGCACATGGAAATTAATAGTATTATTTTTTGGTTCTTGTAACAGTAACATAGTTCTAGATGTTTCCATACTTCCAAGGATAGTCCCTGCCCTGAGGAGTTCACAGTCTCAGGACAGACAGATGAGTTAGGGCAGGGAACAATACAAAGGGATGTTTTAAATACAAACCATTGTCATTCCCTGTAGGCAGCACAGCAGCCATGGGTTTTCAAAAAGGGACTCAAGAGTGGACAGGGGTCTTCAGTACCAAAGGAGTCCCAGACACACTTCCTGGGCTAGACAAGCAGTATCTGCTATAGGAACGTGCAGCCTATTAGACCTATTCTACTGTTCAAGTGACACTTGTGGCCCACCGTGTTCGGGATCCTGTCTCAGGCAATGGCCTATGCACAGTGATTCAGAGGAAGGCACAAACAGCTACACAAATCCCACAGTGAGTCACTGTGCAGTGGTTCTCACAACAAATTTTTGCTGGCCTTTGAGTGCGGCCACCGACTCTTGCTGGTGGCCATGCTGACAATTTTTCCTAAAATACTTAATTAACTTTAGGAAAAACAAATAAATATGCACATCTTCATGTCCAAATCATTGTAATTTATTTATGTGTGATTTTATTGCAGACTCAGTAATAACAATAACATACAGTTGTCTCTATTTTTTACTGGGTCTGAACAGAATAGAAAAACAATTAAGGTGCATTGCACGTGCGTGTCTCTTTTTGTTATTGTTTCTTTTGCTTTTTTGGTTGCTTTTTTTTTTTTTTTTTAGACTTCCTAGCTAGTAAGTCTGCTTCTGTGAAAAAGTGATGTTTGTTAAGAGCACTTTTCACAGCAGCAGACTTGCTAGCTAGCTGAGAGGCAGTGAAAAGCGATAGTAACAAACATTCAAATATCACTTTTCACAGCAGACTTACTCAGCCCTGGCAAGTTTGGGGACAAATCGAGCCTTGGATGGGGAGATGGGTAAGGAGGCAGCAGGCATGATGAGGGGAGTGGTGAGCCTGGGGGAAGCCGCAGGGGCTGGGGGAGATGAAGGTGGTGGTGAGCCCGGTGCCAGGGGACAGAGCCCTATGGCTGGGGGCACGGAGCCTGCTAGGCCTTGTGAATGGGAAATGGAGCCCGGTGCTATGCAGCCAAAGCCCAGAGCCCCAAGCCCCATGGTCAGAGCCTCTGGCTGGTGCTGGCTACTGTACCACCAGAGCCTGTCATCTGCCACCCCGGGCTCAAGCCAGATGCCTGAACCCCCTGGGAAGGTGGAGAACAAACACTAGCTCTCTGCTCCTCCAGCATTTGTGGTTCCAGAGGGGTCAGAGACCAACCCTAGGGGTGGGTTTTGGATGGCGGGGCTCAGGTAACAGGCCCCCTTCCTGGGGCTGAAGCCCTTGGGCTTCAGCTTTGCCCCTTACCCACCCACTCACCCAGGATGGTGGGGCTCAGGCTTCAGTCTCCTCTCCTGGGGTTAGGGTGACCAGATGTCCCGATTTTATAGGGACAGGCCCGGTTTTTTGGTCGTCTTCTTATATAGACTCCTATTACCCCCACCTCCTGTCCCGATTTTTCACATTTCCTGTCTGGTCACCCTCACTGGGGTCGTGTAGTAATTTTTGTTGTTAGAAGGGGATCACAGTGCAGTGAAGCTGGAGAACCGCTGCACTGATAACACATTGCTGGTGTGAATTTGGCACCATACATGAGAAGGTGGTGATGGTGAAAGCTCAATTGTGTCTTTACAGAGGGACACACTGTATGTCATGTGCTTTTAAAAACCATCCACAAAGGGCAACAGGTGGAACTTTAGCTATTTCCATACGTGTCCACTAGGGGCCAGTACATATTTATGGTGATTTCTTCAGATGGCGAAAGCAAGCAGTGAGCTTGGCTCTGAATCCAGTTGCACAGCGGTGTGGCTATGAATAGGAATGCAGTGAATATGTTTGGGGCCTGGCAGGCCAAACTGCAGTTCCATATGTCATCCACCTGGAACCAGAACGATACCCTCGGCTTGCCCAAAGCCTGGCCCCAGGCTTACTCCAAGGTTTACGAACCTCATGACATTTCCAGGGAGTGTGGCCTGAGATTCAGATTGGTTATCAACTCCTAAAATGAGGCCGTTTCACCTGCTCTGGAATGCACAAAAAGTATTTTGGACAGCCCCCAAACCTCTGGCTAATGACAGTGTGGAGATGAGATTCCAACCATCCGCTCGTCATGGAGGGATTCATCCCAGTCAGACCCATTTTTCATCTTACAGATTGTCACAGTGCTCAGAGCTCCACTTTCTGCTCAAGCCATCACAGGCCCCATCCGTTTCCTCAGGACTCTCATTCTGCAACTGTCTGATATGCTCACTATTACTGGAACTGCTCAGATTTTGTGGGGGAAGAATATGGTATCGGCGCCGAGACAGATTAGAGCGAAGCTCATTATACTTGGCTTCCAATAAGTGCATCTGAAATTGGATGGGGACAGGCAACCATATGTAGCTGGCAAAAGGCCCGTTCGATTCTAGCCCATCTTTCTGGAAGAGAAGCAGCTAGTGCTAAGGGAGGCAAACCGGAAGGATTTGAGGAAACAAGGTATTCCCCAAATAGCCTTCAAATGTGTAGTTGCACAGAGCTTGTCAAGTCAGTGCACGGTAAACGAGGGTGTGAATTTAAAGTGTACTGGCTACTCCTCACTCACTACCCATATGGCTATTCTTACTGTACGCTCAGCGTGCCCTCAGGTGGTTTAGCTTAATATACTTCCAAAGTGCATTAAGCTAATGTGCACAAAGTCATTCTTAGTGCATAGCTGGAGTGTCCACACTGGACATTAATGTGGAATAGCTAACATGCACTAGTAGCTAGTGCACACCAGTTACAGGGGTCTTTTCCCCCATGTAACGGCAAGACAATTCACATGAATAAGAAATCCCTTTGTTCCCTTAAGAGCCAGAGCCAGAGGGGACACAAGAGTCCAGTTTTCAACGGGATGGTTCTGGACAGTCATTTCTGTGAACAGATTTTTATGTGGGTGTGTTCTATAGCAGGGCCATTGCTAGCTCCAGCCTGGCCCTGCTATAGGTTGGCCCTGCTCTGTAAATCTCCATTGGAATATTAGAGCTGGAACCCTCTCCAACGCCAGGGCCATTTGAGCACTGGAGCCACACCCTGAGTGGCTGGCTCATCAAGGCACCTGCAATCCGTTCAGACCCTGCAGGCCACCAGGCCAGAGTTTCACAATAATTTGTGGTATAGACCAGCTGAGAGACCTTTTTTCAGCTCTACTGGATCCAATGCCACCCTTTGGAATGGACTGTCTAAGGCATGGGCACAGGAACTCTCTCCTTGTCCTCTGTTTTCCTTGCTCTGTGGTTTTCAGCACATCTGGTAATGCTTTGCCGCATCCCAATGTATGTTTGGGCAGGAGAAATTCTTAATCAAAGGGGTGTTATCTTCACAGGAAAAGAAACAGGATGGCATGGGTGAGTTGTTGTAATCATGCTGTGTATCACTGAGGCACACTTAGCTACTGTCTAACCATCCACTAACGTTTCCCTTTGGTCTGGCTCCCATTCACAGGAAACTAACTTGTTTTCCAGAGGATCTGCTCCTAGTCTTCTGACAAGCGTGTTCTCTTGGATGCTTCAGGGAATGGCTGCTTGTCAAGGATCCCTTAAGGAGTTTCTTGGACTGTGCACTATGGATCTCACAACACCTTGGAGCTATTGTGCTTGCAGCTAATTTCTGTTAATATGCACCGGTTTGAGTCTGACCGGGTGAGTTATGAGCACCGATTAATATTGGTGCAGTTCATCTCAAAGCACTTTGTAATCAAACATGTAAAGCACTGGTAACTGACTCTGCTCAACTCCCAGTAAGAGAAGAGCACTGGAAACTGGCATGACTGTGTAGTCCATTCAACTACTAAAATACACTTCTAGTTTCCTACAGTCTCCTTCATCCAAAGTAGTGTTTATTAGCTAACAAGAGATGGCTGAAGGGAGTTGTATTCCATTTAAATAGAGGGAGTTGTATTCCATTTATTTCTCCTCTTTATTTTTATGCCTTATAGTGCAGATTTGGATGCTAAATTAATAATAATACAGGACTTAGGGCTTGACCCCGCTCCCATTCATGTCAAAGGAAAATACATTGATTTTAACGGAGCAGGATCAAACCCTTAATTTTCAGATCTGCTGCTAAGGTGTCCCTATCTATGGCTTTTTGGCCTCTGAATTTTAAAAGTAAGACACATTGCTTCGATTATTTATTGAAATATGAACAGGCAAAGGAAAAAAATGAATAAAAGCCAAATTGAGTATTGCCAACCCCAAGCACTCAATAACTATGAGCCAAGTCCCCACTCCCTCCCAAAAAATCGTGAGATTGGTTTAAAATAATCAGATTTTAAGAAGAATACATTTTGGGGTCTTTTTATTTTTGTTTTTGGAGACTTTAGTATTCCTGTTTTCAAATGTTCCTCTGCAACCCTCAGAGTTAGAAACTGAATTTTTTTTTGAAAATGTTAATTTTTGAATGACATCTGAGATTCTTGTGTAATAACATGACTCCAGGAGCTGAGGCTTTCAGAAGAACACCAAATATTGTGAGCATGGGCAACCCTGAAAACCCATCATATTTATGAGCACAACCGTACTGTCCATCTGTGAAACCATACTGATACAAGTTCATAAAATAAGGTTTTACTTTTTTTGAGAGAAAACAAAAACCTTGAGAGTCTCCATTATTCAGCTCTGCTGAGGCATGAAGATACAACGCTTCATCCAGAAGTGATTTTCTATCTCCAAGTCCAAAATACCAGGATATATGGAATCACCAAGGTGTATGTATCCAAGCTTCATATAGCCCTCCTCAAGAGGGAATCTGAGATCTTGGAACTAATTAACTGCATTCCATATTATTCTAAATATTTGCCTAACAATTCTTCTTTTCAGAATGTGTTTTGCAAACTGAAGTAGATCCAAAGGCTTATTCCAGTTAAGTACAATTAGCTTCATAGTTTTTGCTAATGGTATGCTATTTGTCTCTCTGCACTCAGGAGTGTTTGGTAAACATTTTAGGGATGGAATCTTGTTCCTCTGATCTCTGTGGGTGGTGTTCATTCATATATCATCCATGCACGATAGTTATTTCTCAGTCTCCAGTGCTAGAAGGCACAGAAGTGGTGATTCTTCCAAAGGAGGAGCAGCTCAAGTGAAAGTATGACCCTACCCACTGCGGAGGGAAGGAGGGCAGAGAGAAAACCAGGATAGGACAGGTGGAATGAGTGGATAAGACTTAGAGGATAATATGGAGCCAGGCCAGGGAGAGTTTGAATTCTACGTGGTTCCGTAAGCATCTCTCTCAGAAAAACCCACATCCTCACCTTCCACACACACATGCAATGAGAGAGGCAGAGCTAGCTGTGACAAATTACCCTCTTCTCTGGAAAGAACTGGCACACAGCCATGACACTTGGATGGCGTAAGTAGGATGGGCATGAGATGCAGCCTCAGAGTGAAATTGGTTTAGAGGAGGAAGGGTGAGCACCGGGCTGAACGCAGCTGTCCTCAGTACTCTGGGGAATGTGAGCAGGGAGCTGGAGCCATTTGAGGAGAAGAAATTTGAGTCTGGGGATCCCTTGTAATGGCACCTTTTGGAGAAGGTGATTGAAATACTTAATAAAATGTTAACTCTGCTGGCAAAGTCTGCAGCTCTCAGATCTTTCAGAACACGATTATGCGACGTGGAGACCCAGACAGTTGGCCTTATTCCCCAGATATGCTGAGTCCTTTGTCCTGCTAGAACACTGTAGGGAAGCCTTAGTCTAAGGTGAGGAGAACTCTCTATAGAGAGAGAATACAACTCAATTCATAATCTTCCCTTGAGGATTTTGGTTGGATCATCAGGTGACACTAACAGGTGACTTCTGTTCAGTGCCTCAGAGGAAAGCAAAAAAGCACCGCCCCCCTGCCCCAAGAAAACTCAGCCATGGTGCTCAGTTTAACCTGTGTAAGTGATCAGTAATCACTGCAGTACATTCCTGTACCCTATCAGACCATTTGTCCATCAAGTCTTCTATCCTGCCTCTGAGTTAGCCATTACCTCAGCTTCAGCAGTTGAAGAAAAACCTATAATGTACCTGGCCCATTGTGTGTGGGGTTGGGGCTCAGGTGGTCCTTCCTGATTCCTAAAGCATGAGATCTGAATGTCATTATTTTCCCATGCAGAGTTGCAAATGTAATCCACACCACGGTAGTTCGTCTTCTCTTCTTAACATGGAATTGAGGCAGACTCATGAGGTCTTGTTAGTTTGGCCAGTGGCTTCCATTTTCCCGCTGTGAGGTCACACATGCATGGCACGGAAGCAAAGGCAGCAGGAGAATGAGGAAGGATGAGGAAGGGTCAATCTCTCCATAGCAAGGCAGACTCATTGATACTACCCTTGAAGTCTAATAGGGTTTGTTTGTAACCTTCATTCTGCTGCAGATCATCATCCACAGGCACCAGCTTCCAAGTTTCCCCGGGAAGTGCTCAACCCCCACTGCATCCCTTCCCCAAGCCTTCACCCCTGCCCCGCCTCTTCCTGTCCCTGCTCTGCCCCAGGCCCTGCCCTCATTCCACCCCTTCCCCTAAGCCCTCACCCCACCCACCTCCATTCTGCCTATTCCCCACCTCTTCCCACCCAATTCCCCCCATCCTTTGAGCGTGCTCCATCCTCACTTCTCCCCCTCTCTCCCAGTGTCTCCTTCTCACCACAGAACAGCTGATCCGCGGTGGGTGGGAGGGACTGGAAGCGAGGGGGAGGAAGAAGGGGAGCTTAGCTGCTGGAGGGTGCTAAGCACGGCTAATTTTTTTCCATGAGTGCTCCAGGATCCTGATTAGCCTCCTCCAGCAAGCCCATCTGTGCTACCTGGCCCCACTGCCTGGGCCTTTTTAAATTGCCATCCCCAGGGCAACTGCCCTTTTGCCCCACCTCTTGGCCACCCAGGGGAGGCAAAAGGGGCAATGACATTAAAGCGCTGTGGCAGCACTTTAACATCATTGCCCCTTTTACCCCCGCCCCCCCTCAGCGGCCCTGCTGGTGGGTCCCTACGGGCTGCCGATGGGGCGGGGGGTGTGAGAGAAGGGGCAGCAACATTAAAGCGCTGCCGCGGCAGCACCTTAAGGAGAGTCCTTTGCTGCAGCAGCGCTTTAACATGGGCTGCATACAGGCAGGTAATGGCTTCTTACTGATACACTATACAGGCCCATCCTGGCTCACTTTCACCCCTGAGCTAAGCTAAAACCTTAGAGGCCCCAGCCTGTAGGCCTTGCATTTCAGCCCAGCTTACTTACACACCCAATACGTAATTATTCCTTCTAACTACTCATCAACCTTCTACTTCTATAATCCTCTGATCTACATCTCATTAGCATGCAATGATTGTATATGACATAACATGTTCGTTAACCATCACATCCCACAATCAATGAACAATAAACTAAACTCATGGGCTACAAGGTGGTTCAAGTGGCCCCAAGGGACTGAGCTGGGACACTGTGCAATCTGGGGCTCAGGTAATTGCATATTTCCCAGATTGAAGGTCAGTATGTTTATGTGCCTCTGAGTACAGCAGTTTGTGCATCGCGCGTGTGACCACTGCCTCTTTGGCTAGCACACTGGGGATTGAATTAGGAGCCTCCCATGCTAAAGAACAAGCAGCTGCAGCTAAAGAGCCATCGCTACCTAGCTGGCACTCTAACCGAATCATGTCCTCTGTGGACCACCAGGCACCACCGGGAACCCGTGGGTCCACGCAGATGTGCATGCCTGTGTGTGCCCCCACCTATGTGTGTGTCTGTGTGTGTTTGTGTGTATATCTGTGTGCATACATGCACGTGTGTGGATGGCTGGATGCGAGCAGGTATGTGCATGTGGGGAGCTGCATGTGTGTATGCGCACACATGTATTTCTGTGTATACTCACCTGTGTGTGTGTGTTTGTATGTACATGCCTGTGGGTCTGTGCATGTGTGCATGCTCAAACTTAGCTTTGCTTTTAAAACAAAGAGATTCTGTTTCTCCTCCTTCAGACATCAACATCCTTTCTTGATCTGTCCCAACCATCTTCCTATCAGCCTGATAAGCCGGTTTGGCAGAAAGCTGTCACTAGACAAACAACAGTGACAGCAAGGGGGTGAATTCCATCTCTCCCCCCGCATTTCCAGTGCAAGATTAACGTAAGAGCCTGTCTGCAAGCCCTTGGCTGGGGATTGTGTCAAGCAACAAACTTTCTTGAGAGCTTCTCTTCATGCCTGTGACTGGCTGGCCCCAGCCCTTCACAGTGCTGACCTCACCCTCCTTTTTTTTTTTCAGACTTCATATTCCATTTTATTTCAACAACAACAGCGGGTGCTTCATGCACCACAGCAGCAACTCGTCGAGATTTCCTCACCTGCTCTCCCAAGCCAGACTTTCTGCCTCATTCTGGCAAGAGATGGGGCTTCCGTTTCCCTTCTATCCTTACTATTGTCCCACCTGTATTTCCTCCCCTCCCCCAGTCTCTAGCAAACTATCACCACTGCATCCAAAAGCTGGACCCCCACATTTAACTGCTGCTGCACATATAGCCTGGCAGGTCTGCGAAGCCAAGACGCATGCCCATAACCCAGGGATCTTTCACATCCAGTAGAGCAGAGCAGACCAATAAACTGCATGCCACTCATTGTCTCTCCAGTACTGCAGAAGAACCAGGGGGAGTAATCAACTCAGCTGGGCTTAGAATCTGTGCTTTTAGGGAGTGTTAATATTTTAAATCTTGCTATGAATTCTTTGGTAATAGCATAAACCCCAGTGCCACTTAAAGTGTCCTCTAATCAGGGAAACTTTCTCTGATGAAGTGCAGGCCAAACACTCATTTCCATCTCCTTGCAAGTTCACCACCCTAACAAGGCAAGTGACAAACACTTCTCCCTGGCCTAATGCTTTCTTTTCCCCAGTTCCACCTTGTGACATCTGGGGTAGACTGGACAAGAACAGTGGTTGTATGGAACAGCTGGTTACTTCTTCACCTGGCCTTGCTACACTCTAATGCAGTTCTCCTGACAGCAACAGGTGGGTATCCAAAGAGCCCAGGTTAAACTACCAAAGTCCTGTTTGGCATGTGCGGGACTCTGTGAAAAACCTGGCATTCTCTAGGAGCTGGGCTTGTCTTTGATTGATTAGTGACCCTGGTTGGCTATGTGAAGGGGAGGCCCCCAGAATGTTAAGACCTTTCACAATTCTTATTCCTTAAGGCACTTTAAAGGTGACTGAATGAGGATTTTTTCCAAAAATTTAGTTTGTGCCTATTTATGCTCTTTTTGATGCATAAAGAGGTCCTGAAGACTGGGAGCCCATGCACCCCCATCCTCAAGTTTTTTTTCCCCCATTTGTTTTTTAACATAAAAATATGAAGAAGGTCAAGCATAGTCATCCCAGTCGCTGGCAATCTCAGAAATGTAGATTGTAAGTTTTCATAGACCCTAACTGAGTGGAATGGGAGTGGAATGGGAATGGCTTATGAATTTTAAACAAAGACATCCTTTGTTTCAAATGCTCCTCTCCCCTCTCAGTGAACCAGCTTTCACTCCCTCAGTGATCCTACAAAGACACATACTTCACTTTATGTATTACTCATCATGTGCAAAGTTAAGCATGTGCAGAATCAATGACCAAGTCTGATGTCATAGTCCTACTAGTTCTCTAATCATCCACAGAGTCATAAGAACATAAGCCCAGCCCTATTGGGTCAGACCAAAGGTGCACCTAGCACAGTATCCTGTCTTCCCGCTGTGGCCAGTGCCAGGTGTCCCAGGGGGAATGAACAGAACAGATAATCATCAAGTGATCCATCCCCTGTTGCCCATTCCCAGCTTCTGGCATCTAGAGTCTTCTAAGGTAGGTAAAACCTGAATTTGTAATATATAAAAATATCTAACAAACACACCCATTTTTCATGTTTTCTGTATGGACCATAAAGACAGAGCAGGGTGCAAGACAAATGTGGTTTTTTTCTTTCTTCCCCCATCCCCCTTTTTTCAGGGCAGGATTATGTGAAGACATTTGTTTAAAAGCCCTTCTCTCCTTTACAGTCAGAGCATTTTCTTTAGAGATACCAAATAGTCATTAAAACAAAAGTTCATCAGATCAGTCAGTAATATTTACATTTATGTACTTAGTCACCCATCCTTTCTGAAGTTCAGAGATCTCATAGGAGTGAGTCACTTGTCTACCCCAATAGACTATAATAATGGAAACACTTTACTGGGTGTATTTTCAGTACAATCACATTCCAGTACAATCAGGGAATCAAAGAGACACCTTCTGCTCCCATCCTGACCCAGGAACAGGTTTGGCTAGAAACAGGTTCTGCTCATGTGTTGCACACCCCACCAATCAAAACCACTTTTCCCAAGCACTCCGGGCCCTTTAAAGACAGGCTGAGCTAGAGGGGTGGGGGGGCTTGCTTAGCTTACAGGTGTGGTTGAGTTTCCTGTGGGATAGCAGCACAGTAAAGAAGGTGAGTAAATTGCTGTATCTCCTTTTAATGAGATATTCAAGCTACTGCTGTGTGACACACTAAATAAGGCTTTCATAGTTAATGGTTTATTTTAGTACTCTAGTACTAGAAGTGAGTGGGTGTTTAGTAATTGGATGGGATTAACTGCAAGAGCTTATTAAGTATCTTTCCTTTTCTGTCTGTAGGTTGCCTATCCTGTATCATCCCTTTAATTTGTGTCTTGAAGGGATATTGACATTTAGAAAAAAAGAAGAGTTTTGTGTTGCTGATATATGGGGGTGGGGGGAAGTAAGGGCTAGAGCTCAACTATGAGCTCTACTCTTATTCCTCTTCTGAAAGAAGAAGAGTAGGGGGGAAACCCTCTTCTGGTTTGGTGCCATAAAGCTAATGAGGGAGGGAAGAAAACAATTATTCACCCCAACTTTATTGCCTATGTGATTATGCCTGATAATTTAACAGGTACTCTAGTGTTGTGACAAGCATCCTTTCATAGCAAGCAATTTCTCTTTAAAGGAGACAATTAGTAAGTTTTGTTGAGGCTTGTTTGGTGAGGCTGCTTTATTACTGTGGTCTGAAATAACTGGCTGAGTACTCTTCCTTTTCTAAACCTCTAATGTTTGCGATCTCTTAAACAAGCTGCTGTTCTATTTCAGAGGTGGCAGCATTTCAGTGGTGGGTGAAATTATTGGAAGAGCTTGTCTGTACAGTTGTTCAAAGACAGCAGCATTACTAAGGGCAAACCAATACTTGTAAAATACTCTGTTCCTATGGAATTTTTTTACCCACAGCCTTTAAAGTTTTCTATATGATGGCTAAGCTTATCCGTAAGATCATCTCTCGCCCCTCATTTTTAGTTATATCTTAAATTTTGGAGACTACTTGTCAAGTTCCTCAAGGTTTTTTCCACTAAATGTCATTTTGTCTAATGAAAACCTGTCTCAACTATTGTCAGCCCTCAATTACCCTTTAGCAGCTGTTCAGAATGGGAATTTAGAGAGGATAGGGGAGGGATGGGGATTGAGGGTCTAGTGAAAACACTACAGCTTCTGTTGATGACAGGGACAAGCTCTGAGCTTACACGGAGCTCCTCTTGATCTGAAGAAGAGCCCTGTGTAAGCTCATCTCTGTAACCAAAAAAAAACAAACGGTCCAATGAAAGATATTGCCTCACCCACCTTGTCTGTCTCAAATCCTGGGACCCACACAGCAACAACAGCACTGCATACAAGAGTGGAAGGTTTATTTTGAATGCAGTAACCCTCTATGCTTAGGCTGAGAAATGGCTTTAAGAGACACACCTTGGTACTTGGCTGAAGTCTCTCATTATCCTCACATGAGTGGAAACATTTTTCTACCTCTACAGAACATTTCCCTGTCAATCTGGGCTTTGTGAATTAGAAAAATGGAAGGTGTGGTCCTTGCACCTCTCAGATGAATCGGGTTAAGGCAGGTTAGTGCTGGGTGTGAACAGAACCTTTCTGCTGCTGCAAGACTTGGTTTGTTTAGTTGTGCATGAATGGGACTGGATGTCATTCAGATTCATTCAAATGAATGTCACTGCTGACGCATTTGGAATGGACATCTTGGATTAAATGATGGTTAAACCCTACATGAGATTGCTTCAATAAAATGACTAGGTCCCTTGTCTCTAACCTCTTGCTGCACTCCTTCAGAATGTGATGCAGTAACAGCTCCATAGAATTGGGAGGGAGGGGGTGTGAGGAGAGAACTGGTAGTGCGTTAGCCTAGGGGCTGTTCTGAGGGGATCACTAATGTGATGGCCAAGTTGAGGGTGGGGCAAGAAGAGAAATTGATTTCCTCCCCCACACCCCCGAGACATACGCGCGCACACACACACTGAAGTGGCAGTGCCTGCAGAATGAAAGCCATCTGTCTTGCAGAAGGCAAGGCTATATGCCCAGTTTCTTCGTAGTCGTCAGTATTGGTGATCAGCTAGAGTTACCTGGTGTGCTGAGCGCACACGCCCAGATCCAGTCCACTGCCAAGTTTATGGGGAATAGATCAGGTGGTAAGTATAATAAGGCCTCAAAACTGTCTTGTGCTGGACTGGCTGGAGCTGCTGCAGGATGAGACATGGCTGCTTGATTCCTCTGAAAATCTGTCTTGGGCTTAGTTCTCCACTTTCTACTCCCCACCCCACACTGGCCTTATGGGTCTATCACAGCCTGTTATCGTGTGTAGCGGGAGGGAGTATAGGCCAAGCCCATTCCTAGTGCAGCTTATGGGGCACAGAAAGCAGAGACCTGCCCATACTTGGCTGAAGAGCAGCAGTGCTCTGCAACTCTTCAAGTTATCTCGATTATCTTACCTAGTCCCACATGCTCTAGTAGTGAGAGAGAGAGGAACTGGGTTGTGGGCTGGATTTTTGGGGGTAGCTGGTGGGACAGCTGAGGGAAAACATAAGGTGCAATGGGGGGAGGGGGAACAAAAGGGGTTTCAAGTGGTATTTACTGAACAGTTATACCTAGAACTGTAATATCCTTGATGTGGTTACTCTGAAATGTAGCAAGAGTTTATCATTTGACTTAACGGACAACAATGATTCTATTTAAGCCAAGGGTCTAGTTTTTCCCTGAGGGAGGAAACCCAACCTTGGCTTTCTTTCTGTTTCATAGAGACATAATGTATGAAGCACTTGGGGTCTTATATGAAACCCCATCTTTCCCTTGCCTTCAGCTGGACTGGAGACCACTTGTGTTGTGTTGGAAAACAATACAAAAACTAGCTTTATATGAAAAACTTAACCCTTCCTCTGGACACCCTTGTCTAAAGACAACAGACAGGAGTTACTGGCACCCATCTCTTTGTCAGGTATGGGAGGAGAAGGTCCTCCTACTATTCCAGATCAATGAGGATTTGAGGTCTTCTCTACACTTAGACATGTGCTATTCAATCAAGGCTAACGTGTAGGGTTTCTTTTCTTGCCTCCGCAGGTGCATTAAAGTAGCAAGTGCTGTGCTAGTTGCTCTCACTTGTAATATATCCCTGCTCTGAGGTGTTGAGAATGGGCTGATTTGGGACATGAGAAGTCCCGGAGCATTCTTAACTCATCTGTTTGGGAGAAGAGGTACTCTGGTTGCCCAGTAAATCCAGCCATTGTCGGGGCACCTGACATGGTTTTCAGTCTTCACTAGGCATTCTTGAAAGGTAGGGGAGTACTATTTCCCATTTTTAACATGGGGAAACTGAGGCAGTATCTTTCTTGGTGTCACACCAGGAGATGGGGGTGGAGTTGGGCATAGAACACAGGACTCCTACTGGTGCTCTATGCACTGTATAATGCTGCCTCATGTTACTTTTATAAGGCCATCTAGTAAATGTTCTCTCCCTTCCTTGTTTCTGCATTTATTACATTCTATTCAGACTTTACTAGGGAACATGAAGTTACCAGGAGTGTAAAGTATCATATTACTAGGAATCTGTCACTGGGCAGCTGGCACATGGATGGTAATGTATTAGATGACTATATCCACCTCCTCTCAAAAGCAGGTATTTTGAAAGCTGATCCTTCCTTTCTCTGGAAACCTTGGACCTTTTCTCTTGGGCATGTGTGCACACAGTAGTAGGAGGCTTAGGGCAGGCAGGATCTGGCCAAGAGAGGAGGCTCTGAGAACATGCAGTATATCTGAAGTTTGCAGAAGGAATTTAGCTCATAGGGGGTGAGGGTGTGGCTGGGAGGACACATCCTAAACCAGATTCCTCAGATACTGACTGGTCTGCAATAACCTGGGGCTAGTTCCACATGAGGACTTGAGCGCTTTACCCCCACATTTAGACACCACTGAAATCCTCAACCTCCTTGCTCAGCTGCTGCCTAACCCTATTGGGCCTTTAGGATCCCAAGAGCCTGAATTTTCAGCTTAAAATTCTCCAAGTTGCCTACATTTCTGCTAGAGTATGCACCCAGCCACCTCAGTCTAGGTGCCACTCTGAGATAGCAGGATCCTCAGACTAGGCAGACCTGACCCAGTAACTGTATCAGAGCACCCTTAAGCTCACTTGCTCTCTCTCACGGTGGCTGGTGGAGAGGAGAGGGCTTCTCTTATAGTTATAACCAATAGCCCAGTGGTTAGAGCACTCACTAGCGCTAGGGGAGACCCATGTTTAATTCCCCTCTCTGCCTAATGGGGAGAAGGGAATTGAATGAGGGTTTCCCACCTTCCAGGGCAAGTGGTTAGGGCACTCCCTGTACAGTTAATCTCTCTCTCTGGCCCAATACTTATTTCACACCCAGTGGAACAGCTTCAACAGCAGAGACTGAGGGAGCCAGGATATCACAATATCCCATAACTCAGTGGTTAGAGCACTCACCTGAGAGGTGGGAGATCCCAGTTTGAGCGCCTTCTCATCAGGCAGAGGTGGGACTTGAACCAGTATCTCCCCGACATCCTGGGTGAGTACTCAGGCTCATTACTGGGCTAAAGCTTACAAGGGGGCAGCTTCTACAAACTTCCTCTCCTTCCCTGTGCAGTTCCTTCCAAAAAACATCTTTGGCACCTAACTCCACAACTCTCTCTGCTAGGGATTCTCAAGTGCTTCCCTCCCAGTTCCAGGTCGGGTGCATTACTCCCTCAGAGGGGTGACATATAGGCCACAACCCTCTCATCAGCATTTCCCATTGGCTAGCTTAGGTGGTGCCCTGCTGCTTTTGTGCATCCTTTCCTTAGGAGACTCTCTCTCCATTGTACAGGGAACCTGGGTACCTGTTCCAGGACTTGTAGATTTCATTTGGTGGCAGAAGATGTAAACTTTCAGTGCTGCAACACTGAGAATTGTAACACTTAAGCCTCTATGTGGATCTAGCTCCTAGTGTCTAACCTATGCCCCAGAGCAGCCTTGACCCACAACAACCTGGTCCAGAAAAAGCCTCCTTTGAGCTTAGAACCATCTCTTTTTCCATGAAGTGTGCAGAACTCTGTTCAGGTTCTTGTAGGGATGACTTCATTCCCTTCCGTGCAGTCTCCTGACAGGTGGCTGACTAAGGAGAGGCTTTGAGAGGTATCCTCAGAGCTTGAGGCTCCCTAACAACTCCTCTTCTTTCTTATGTGCAAGTGCATGTACCAGACAGTGGCTAAACCAAACTGTAGAAACCATGTCCAGTTTGACGTTGGCAGATCTCCAGTACTGTGCTTGGATGTCTACATGAACCTATTAAAGTAGGCAGGACTACAAGTGGACTGTCCATAGAGAAGTGGTAAAGATGCCGGAGGTCTCTGTAGGCTAGCAACTCAGCACTGCTGCAGCTGTATGGAATTCTGGTTGTCTTTTGCCATTTGTGTAAGAATAGCCTTAGAAATGCTGTTGTAGAGGGAGTTAATGGAAGCTTAGGTAACTTTTCTTTCTACCGGTGCATGCTTTGTCCAAGCCACAGGAAATTCTCTGGTGTTGGTTGCTCCACTGCAGTTCAGAGGACCTAAGGAAGTTTGTGGGAAGGGAGACCAGGGGATAGTAAAGAGGAAGAGATGATCAGGTGCACATTTCTCCTCAGCTCACCTTTTCCTGTGCAGGGTAACGTTGCATCCCTCTAATATTTGACTGTGGCTTTTTCTATACTAACATTGCTAACCCCTGAGGGAAATTTTAGTAACAGTGTGGAAACTTGAATAAGAAATTGCTAGTATAGAGATTCCAGGAGTGGACTTGTTATCTTATCAGCTCTTAATCTTTCCCCTGTCCCCTTGGTATAGAAACTGGTACAGATGAGGCCTAATTTAGGCTTCTATTGACAGCTTGGGTTTTGTGCAGCTCCCCACAATCATGGCTGGGGCTCTTTTTCCATTCAGTCCCCCTTGGAAGAGGGGTTTCATCACCTTCCCATCAGATCAAGAATCTGGATTTGTCTTTGTCCAGGGCTCTTGACCCTGTGGATAATGCCTCCATGCAGCTCACTGGCAAAGAGCAAATTCTATGTGGAGTGCCTGGGACTAGAATGTAGGGCAGAGAGTTTGAGAATGTAGCTGGAATGCTACTTGGCTAGTATCCCATGTTCCAGCTGCTGGTGGCTCAACTTCCTCCCTCATGTCCGCTCTGTAAGGAGTGCTTTAGGGTAGCTTCAGTTCCCAACCTGGGTATGTCTCCCACTAGAAAGATACGGGGGCCAGATTTGCTGCAGGCTATCTGCTGTTGAAACCAAAGGAAGCAGTGCTGCTTCAGAGACAGAAGCCATAGCCTGAAGTACACAGCTGGAGAAAGAGCACATGATCTCCCCAGTAGGTATGAGCTGGGAAGAAAGAAGTCACCTGAATGTATATAGACCAAAGTCCTAAACTAGAGAGCTGTGATTTGCTGGTATGTAAATGGACTGGATATCTCTGACGTGGACCCAAAGCTCTCTAGGAAAATAAGCATGCTTGGTGTTTATGACAAAGCAGAAGTGGCCACCTCAAAACTGTGGTGGTACACATAGTGCAAAGGAGGTGGGGAGAGGTTACATGATGAATAGCGGTCTGGGATGGAGCAGACATCTTCAGTGAAGACATGTGTAGGGTACATTCAACTCTCTAACCCCTATGCCTTGTCTTTCATGGTGTACACAGGGACTGTAGCTGTAATGTAGCTGCATCAGTGTAATAGTGCTTATGCTACAGGTTTGTGCTGTGGTGCTGCTGGCAGGTGGGTAAGAATTCTAGTGTAGGCAAGGCCCAAACCATCTCCAGCAGCCCCCACAAATATTGCTGATGTCCCTGCCACTTGGATGACTGCGGGAGCTGACACTACTAACAGGAAAACTCTCACCAGCATGGACGCTTCCCTTCTAAAACTGGAAGCCTGTGAAGAAGGGGGGTGGGAGCTTGTGGGGTTCTGTTTGGCTTTTCTAAGGGATAACATCCATTTCTAGAATAAACCAGGACGCACAAGTCTCACAGAACACTTCTCTCCCCCTTCCCCCGCCATGCCCCCAGGTTGCATGAGGAGCTGAAGATGGCAAAAGGCGATAACGGAGTGCGCTTTTTCCAAGGCCTACTAATTCTTGGCAATGTGATTATTGGGGTAAGTGATCTTAGGCTGTGAGGAGCAGGGGTGGAGAGATGATTTTTTCAGAGGCTCTTCACACCTCATCAGATGCTCTGTAATAAAAGGCACAGCCCAGCAATGGAGTCATTCTTCATGTTACCACATCCGTCTAAATAAAATAAATGCAACAGTAGGTGAGAGGTCACAATCCAGGCTGAGTCGTGCAAGCAAATGAATTCAGTAAGGGATGGATAGGTGAGGGTATATGGCCTGGTAGGAAGCAGGGGCAGCAGCAGCACATTTAGAAGAACAAGCTTTTGTGCCAGAGGTTCTGGAGGGAAGAGCCCTGGTTCCCAAACTCCTCTTTCCATCCAAGCTCCTCCCGCTCACAGAGACAGGAAGGGTTATATTAATGGCATCCTTAAAGGAATGTTCCAAATCTTGTTTTAAGCTGAGCCCAGTGGGTATGAGCTGTGCTGGTCTGGGGAAGAGAGAGGGCCCACGCTCAGGAGGTTTTATGTTTCCATTGCCACGGGAGGACAGAACACAATGGATTGTGGGCCTGTGGGGAGGAAGTGGTCTCACAAGGGATGTTGTGCCTTATGTGTGGGGCAGCAGGAGGAATGTGATTAATAGAAGCTCTCCTTGGACGTAGCTGTGGTACTGCTTTGGGCTGACCTGATGAGAGTCTGACTTCTGGTTCTCAGATGTGTGGCATTGCACTGATGGCAGAGTGCATCTTCTTTGTGTCGGATCAGCAGACTCTGTACCCTCTGCTGGAAGCCACTAATAATGACGACATCTACGGTGCAGCCTGGATTGGCATCTTTGTTGGCTTTGCTCTCTTTAATCTGTCTGTCCTGGGCATCATTGGAGTCATTAAGTCAAACCGGGCGATGCTGCTGGCGGTAAGTGGAGTGATATTAGTCCACAGGTCGTTAACAGACTGAGATCATGTTATCACAGTCTTCTGCTCCCTGTGTTCACCAGCTGTTGACCACCACGAACTTCAAGATTTGGGTTGTAATTGTCCAGGCCTTAAATGGCATTGGGGCCCAATGTGCCTAAAGAGCCACCTCCTTCCTCTTTGACATCTAGAATAGCCATGTTGTCCAGGAACAAAGGGAATCTGTATCAGGAAGAGGGAGACTATTGCCATGGTAACTGAACCACAACTTGAACCAGTGACTGCAGGTCACCAGGAGAACCGAACCTTGTCCCCTTCAGAACAAGTTAGCACTGAGTTTTGTTTTACTGGGGATGGAAAGAAATCTGCTAGGAGGGAAATGGCTCCTTATTAACTAAACTGAGCCCAGTAGGGGGTTCATATCACAACAAGCTTCCCATCTCCCATTAGCTGGGTGGGTTTGAGAGTGAGGCTGGGGGAATAGAAATCAAAATGGTGGTCTTGTGTTGGGTTGTGGTGCCTGTCGTCAGGTCTAGAGGAGGCAACACTGCAGTGCAAGAACTGTAGCTGTATTAAAGTTGTCTGGGTTTTTAGACAAGATAGTCACACATTATTCTTTGGGATACCTTAATATGGCAGCATGTGGTTACAGATGTGGTACAAATGCCTTGATTCGTCTCTGAGTCTCCAGCAGAATCCTAAACGGTCATACAGTGTAAATTCCTATTGACCACTCAAGTTTGTGTCCTCACTATTTGCTGCTGGGCAGCATAAAATATTGATACCTCTACCTAGGCTACTGAACTTAATCGAAGAAAACTGGATCACTGCTGTGAGGAAACTCCACCTTCCATAATATCTATATGGTTGGGCGGTATCTTGAAGTTGTTGGACAAGCCGTGTACAATGCTAAAATGGTGGTCAGATGCTTAGTCAACAGATCATTATGCAGCTTATTTACTTTTTCAGGAGCTCTAATAAAAAGGCAGAGTGGAGAAGTCTGATCTGTGCCTGCAGCATAAAGAGCAATCCAGAAATTCTATGCAACAAATGTTGACAGAGAACATAACTAACTTTCTACACCCTGCAACAAACCTCAAATTTGTGCGCTTAAGATATCAGTGGGGCAAAGAATGTAGTTGCTTCCTAAGAAGGATAAGACACCAGTATTGATAATCAAAGCAGTCAGAGTGCTATTAGAATACAAAAAAAAATGAGACTATGAACCCTTACAGTCCAGGGAACAAGACAATCACTAACTAATGAGAGGGCTTTCCTTAAATTCAAATTATGGAATATGTCTGTCAACAATAGGATAGAACTTGGATGAATGGGACACTCAAGGTGGAGGAACTTAATTCTGAGTCTCAGGGTTGTTCGGGTAGGGTGTAGGTGGAGGCTAGTGCTCACAGGATGAGATGGGGAAGGAAACCTGCTCCAAAATACCTCAAATCTGATGTTGACACCACACTTTGAAATGCAGCATGTTGTAAGAATAGATCCACGTTGGAGAGCTAACTGTACCTTCTGCTCTGATTCTTTCCCAGTATATCATTCTGATGTTGATCACATATGGATTTGAAGTGGCTTCTTGCATCACAGCAGCAACTCATCGAGATTTTGTGAGTGGTGGTTTCCTATGCACGTTCTCTTGAGTAGGATAGAGTCAGAGTGTTTGAACATGTCCACAGAATGCCAAAGCGCTAAACATACAATTCAGCTAGGGCAGGGTGGAAACCTGGAGAGGGCTAGCTAGAGACTGGACAGTAATGGATACAGCTGAACCACAGAAGAGAGGGTTTAGTCTCCTAGGGGCATGTATAATTCCATAACTAGGGATCAAGGAATGAAAACTTTCATTATGCAAACTGAGTCTGTCCATCAACTGAGGCTACTGGATCTTGACATGTTTTTCAGATGCAGATTGACAATGCTATTGTACATGTTAATGATGGAAGACCTCTGGTCCTACCATTTGAGTATTACTAGTATAGGGGAGAGACCCATGTAGGTTCTTACAACTGTTGAGGGGGTAGGGGGAGTTGTATGTGCAATACTTAGCTTTAGACACTAACAAATAGCGTCTTCCCTTGCCTTCTCCCAGGCAAATCCTTCTGAGGACATGTTGAGGTGTCAGACTCTGGAATGTATGGGTTTTCTGATGCTTCGAGTCCTGTTCTCTAACTCCTAGCATCTCAGGTTGGAGGAGGAAGACATCCAAACTAACCTGGTTGTCCAAAACAGTGTTTGCTGGTTCTCTACTCCTAATGAAGCAGAAAACCTACTCAATTCAGAAAAGCATCTAATAACACAAGCACAAGCAAACAATATTTGTTCTAATATGGATAAATGTATCTATCTAGGAAAAAAGAATATAAGCCATATGTACAGGATGGAGAACTCTGGGAAGCAGGGGCTCTGAGAAAGATTTGTAGGTACTGGTGGATAATCAGCTGACGTGAGCTCCAAGCATGACTCTGTGGCTAAAAGGGCTAATGCAATCCTAGGATGCGTAAATGGAAGAATGGCAAGTAGGATTAAAGAGGTTCTAATACCTCTGTATTTGGCATTGGTGTTAACTACTGGTGAGCAGTTCTGTTGCCCACAATTCAAGAAGGATGTTGATAAATTGGAGAGGACTCCAAGAAAAGCCAAGAGAATGATTTAAGGATTAGAAAACATGGCTTACAGTGATAGATTCAAGAAGCTCAGTCTATTTAGCTTAACAAAGAAAAGGTTAAAGGATGACTTACTTACATATTATAAGTATCTATATGGAGAATAAATATTTAATGAGCTCTTCAATCTAGCAGAGGAAGGTATAACATAATCTAATGGTGGGAAGTCGAAGGTTGACAATGTTTTTCTAAAAGATCAGCTCTGGGAATTATTTTTTGGAAGTTCTATGGCCTATGTTACACAGGAGGTCAGACTAGATGATAACAATGGTCCCTTCTGGCCTTGGAATCTGTGAATCTAATAAGATCATGTGTGCTCTCTCTCTCTTATTCACCCTGTAGTTCACAACCAATCTCTTCCTGAAGCAAATGTTGGAAAAGTATCAGAACCCAGAGCCAGCCAACAATGATGATAAGTGGATGAGTGAAGGTGTCACCAGGACATGGGACCGCCTCATGCTACAGGTGACCAGTGCCCATATAACTAAAGATAGCATCTAAACATTACACTGCTCTGGAATTTCTCACTTTCGCACCCTAGAATCTTTCAGTAATACAAGAAGGCTGGAATCTTCAGATGTGGCCCTGCCTAACCTCCAGCATCCCAGTTGTGATAGTGCATCAAATGATACTTCAGGCCCGTGAAATATCTGTCAACATGTTGTTTTTCCTATAAATCTGTTTATGGTGGGTGTGATGCAAGTTAGTCACTGGTCTGGGCAGGGTGGTGGGGGAAAGAGAGAAAGGGCAGGGGAAAACCTGAGGACTGGATGTCAGCTCCTGTATAATGCTTGGAGCCCTGTATTGCAGGGGGATCTCAATATTCTCTTTCTCTCTCAAATCCAGCATCAGTGCTGTGGGGTGAATGGCCCCTCCGACTGGCAGAACTACCAGTCTGTGTTCAGGAGCAAGAACAGTGACTCAGAGTTCCCTTGGCCACGCCAGTGCTGTGTCATGGATGTCCAAGGAATTCCAATCAACTTGGATGGCTGCAAACTGGGCGTCTCCGGTTACTATAATAATAAGGTAAAAATGGAGAGATTCTTGCCGTCATTCTCGTTGATTAGTGGGATTATCTCCATGCTGAATTTGTAGTGAAGTGGGGTGCCAGAGCCAAAGCAATTGTTTTTACATTCATGACTGATGCAGCAAGCCCAGAGGTGCTGGGACTATGAACTGCCAAGCCCAGAGGTGCCAGGGCTCAGCCCTCGCACAAATTAAGCCCTGGATTATCTCATGGGAATGGGCACCATGCCAACTGAAGCACAATGGGGATCAGAAGCCTATGACATATTAGGGGAACAGGATAGAGCTGCTAATTCCCCAAGGTTTTCTGAAGAGGCGAAAGTTATGTAGTTTCCTATTTTCATCACTGGCCCAGACCAGAGTAGTACAGGAGCATTCCTGATGTTTGGGACATATCTAGGGCCTTACCAAATTCATAGCCATGAAAAATGCATTGCAGATCATGAAATCTGTTCTTTCCTCATGAAATCTGGTCTTGTGTGATTTTAACCTATATGACACTCTGATGTCCCCTGTGAAATCTGTATCTCAAATTGGGGGCCCTGACTGAGACACAAGATTATTTTAGGGGGTTATGGTATTGCCACCTTTTCTTCTGCACTTCCTTCAGAGCTGGGCAGCTGGAAAGTGGCAGTGCATGAGTAAAGGTGGCAATACCATACCATGCCATCCGTACTTCTGCACTGGTTGCTCTGCCTTCAGAGATGGGATCCCAGTCAGCAACCGCTGCTCTCCAGCTGTCTAGCTCTGAAGGCAGTGCTGCCACCAGTAGCAGCACAGAAGGAGGGGGCAGCAGTACCACAACCCTGCCCTACAAACCTTTCATACTCTCCCCACACCTCCTTTTTGGGTCAGGACACCTATAATTACAACACTGTGACACTGCAGACTAAAATAGCTGAAATCATGAAACTTGCAATTTAAAAAAAAAATTAACCATGACATTGACCAGAATGAACCATGAATTTGGTAGGGTCCTAGATGCAGGAGACCATAGAGGTGCTGTCCCAGTGGAACTGGTACAAGATGCCAGTCTGGGATAATAGTATCCAAAGTGTGGCTGGTTTCATGACAGAGGGTTGGTATAGTAGCCAGCGTTGGCTGTGCACCAGTCATTTGATGGGGACTGATCTCCCATCTGTAGTGACCAAACTCTTAACCTACCCAAATGGCCTCTTCTAGAAGTGGGAAGGGACAAAGCCATGTTGATGGGGCACTCTGTGGAAAGCTTTTGCCAATATCTGTGCCTTAAAAGGGACTGTTGGTTCTTTAGTGCCTTTCCCGAATGCTAGCAACCTGCCAAAGTGCAGTGGATGGTAAACTACCTTGATCAGATTTTGGGAGCAGAGTGGGCAGCCAGAATGGCAGAACCCAGTCAGTGGAGCAGACTGTTTACAAGGAGAGACTGCTGACTGCGTGTAAGATGCATGTTTGGAGGTGGGGGTTGAGGGGAAGTTAGCAGAGGGCTGTCGTCTCCAGCTATATTCCCACTGGCAAAACAGAAAGAAAGCTCATGTTCTCCTGGTGATTTGGAGTGAAAGGCATAGTTACTTCAGGCCAAGGTACTGCATTTGAGAGGGATCTGTTTCTAGAGGGAATATAAATCCATAATCTGAATCTATTTCTTCCTCTTTCATCAGGGAGTTGGCAGAGCCATAGGCTGGGATGCCCACTGTGAGCTATCTCCTAAAAGAAAGTTGAACATTCTGATGGTGATGGTTGCATTGCAACCAAAGCATGTTCTAGCTTACTTGTTTAATGTTGTACAAACCTAGCTAGTTCAGTGTGCTTGTGGTTCCTGGAGAATGAGAACCCCACCTCCTTCCAAGAGAGATCTGAACTTGTAGCATAGTTGCTAAAAGCTTAAACACTGGTCTTGACTTGCTGCTTATTGGCTCTGTTCCCACAGGGTTGCTATGACATTATCTCTGGACCAATGAACAGACATGCTTGGGGTGTTGCCTGGTTTGGCTTTGCCATTCTCTGCTGGACTGTGAGTACTTAATATCTGCTCTCTCTCCTCCCCGCAACATGCGAGGAAATGGGAAATTAGTACTGGTGAAAGGACTGATTCCTGGAGAACAAGTAGCTCCATATCCAACTGTAGGGCCATTCTGAGTTGGAAACACACTAGGAGGGAGGGGGATAAAGGATGTGGGCTGCCTTGATGGAATGTCTCCAGATTAAGCTGCTTTAGCTCTGTTCCATCAAGTAAGGCTGTGATCTGAAGATCACCAATTCTGATCTTCCCTCCAAATGCTGAGAAATTAATGGCAACTGTGCCTAATCCCCATAAGTGCACCCTGTTGATGTTCAGAATAAAATCTGTCTTGTATAGCTAACTCGCTTTCTTTTTACTCTGCAAATCAAAAGCCTCTGTCTGTGGACTGATCCCATGGCCACAAAGTGAAAGTAGTTAAGTGTAGCTAATAAGTATGAACTTCCCAACCTTAGCTAACAGGTAGCTGATGAATGTTGCCAAAAAAGTTTGCTGCTGTTTAATGCAAACAGATGTTCACTTGGGTATTCACCACTCCTCTTAATTGCTCTTTGCCAGCATTTGTGCAGCTCAAGTTTTGCTCACAGGAAAGTGTCAATCACTCTTGTTGGAAGTATTCATGTGGCCACTTCAAAGCTCTTGGGGCTTAAGTAATGAGAGGACAAAAAAATACCCAACTTGGAGTATTTGCAATTCATGATGAGAGAGAGTCACCTATGAAATAAATAGTTATGGCAAAGAGTTCAAAAGCAACCTCTAGACTGAACTCAATACATAGGCTGTGGAACAAACTGCATTAAGTGCTTAACTGCCGAGTTGTTTGCTGCAGAGGGCTTGCCCTGCTCCAGCTCAGCTCTTGTATTGAAGAGTTGGCTCCTGTGTGAAGACTGCAACTGTCCGTGGCTATCGGTGGGGGGTGGATTCAGTGAAAAGGTGAAATGTTGTCATCTGACGGTGGGATTGATGGGGTTTTTTGTTTGTGTTAAATCTACTTTCTTCATTCTCTAACAGCCGTTTTCTCTTTATAGTTCTGGGTTCTTATCTGCACCATGTTCTACTGGAGCAGAATTGAATACTGAGGATCCAGTGGCCTCCCAAAAACCCTTCTGAAGTCTTGGTGCATGAAACTGCATTTGTTCATCTGTATTATTCCTCTTGTGCTATGGAGGATTTGAGGCTCTCCCGGTTCCCCCATTACCATCCCACCCTGCATCTTCCTGAAAACCAGACAGACTGGTACACTGAGCTGATCCTTCCAAGAAAGAATGTGCTTTCATTTAGTCTCACTGGAGTTCTGTAGCTTTCATGCCTATCAACTGACCCAAATCCTTCATTGTTCTGAAGACTACTTGAGTCTGAGAGAGACGCTCTGATCATTCCAGAGATGGCCTTGAGAAGGGAAATGGCCCATAAATGTACTTGCTCCAGAAAACAATTTCTTTAAACTAGGGCTAATGTAAATATCACAACAAACCTGATGCACAAGGCTGTTGGTATACAGCATATGTGACAGATGCTGTCACAACACCAGAGAGCCTTCTTCCCTAAAAGAAAGAGGAAACGTAGGCATATAACTGCAGGAATCGCCAAGTTTATTTTAACACACACCTATTTAGTTCTGGCCTCTGTTAAAGATTGCCTCCTTCTTAGAAGATGGATGACTGTTTTCTACCCTCTGCCATACCTAACTTCCCAGTCTTAAAAGCTAAAAACAGGTTAAGAGTCAACCCAAATCAAAGGCTACTCCATCATAATAGGATTCCTGTGTTCAAGCCTACCTTTTTTTTTTTTTTTTTTTTTTTAATCACTGATAAGCTATAGGACACCCATCTCTCTCTCTGAAATTGTGACAATGCATGCAATGTTTTGCCTCCTTATGACTGTGGCTCAACTCTTTTCACAGCCCCTTGGAGATCTTGGGGAGGGGGGCGGGGGGAAGGCAGTTTTGTACTCAGATGTGTTGATGGGACAAAATATTCCTCCTTTCCCATCTCCACCAGCCTACTTCACTTTCCACCTCTGGCTACCTCAATGCATATCATTGAACCCCCTTGATCAAGTAGAGTAATTTTGCTTTCAAGGACAACTATTAATTCTTTCTTGTGTATTCTTCTACAACCTTGCTGAACCCCAGTTCTATCCTTGCATAAGCTGTTAAAACTCCTAGTTAGGTCAATGGTAGTTGCCTACTTAAACAGGTCCCTTCTGGTCTGGTGTAATTCCTAATGAATGTTTTGTAAGTTCCATGCATTGTGTGACACTTGCTCCTTGTACAGAATGTTTGTTTTATCTGAAATCTGTTTAAGTGTTGAGGGTCAGCTCCTAAGAACCTGCCAGCTGCCCTGATTGTTCCAGTGTTTCTGTATATTCTCCAAATCTTTAATAAAAAAGTTGAGTTTCAAATTCGCAGTATCCAGGATCTTGAGTTGAGGCTAAACCAGCTGCTTCCAGACACCTGAATGCTGGGCAGTGCAGATCTGAGTTCAAAAAGTTAGTGGCTCCACACTCCTCACAAGTACTGAGTTGCCACTGTTTGTGCATCTAGAATGTTTGTGCTGTGGAAAAATCTGGCACTGAACAGACTTGCCAGTCTAATCACAAAGGGCTGTGAGATAGAAGTCTTGGATTAGAGGTGGATCGCTGACATATGAAGGCATTTGGGGGCAGAGGTGGAAGATAAGTTGGCCCCCCCCCCCCCCCCAAAAAAAAAACCACCAACAGAAGGCAGGCTGCATTGGTGATGTTATGGCTGCCTCCTTCAAGACTATGGTCTCTAAAGCATCACTACGAGCAGTGTTTAGTCCCAAATACTCTCCCACAGTTGACTTGAGCAGATGGGTTGGTTGTCTTTCCTTAAACCTCTTGAGACAAGTTTAATTTTAGGTACTACAAGACACATGGGAACGAGTGACTTAAGTCAGGGTAGCAGTAGCGAAGAGTTGCAGCTTTTATGTCAAGTTAGAGGCAAAACACCTGTCAGGAGGAGGAAGAGTAGAAATCCATGTAACATTTTGATGTGAGCACGTGCGCACGCACACGCGCGCACACACACACACACACACACAGCTTCTCCATTCTCTCCAAACACTCCTGTTGTGATAGCCAGCCCTTCAACATGAATTAACATCTGCTTTTTGTAACATACCCACTCCAGTTTGAGATTCTGTGCTCTTACTTCTCTGTACTCATGTCTCTGAAGCAGTGGCTTGCAAAAATGAAATAATCACAACCCCAGGATTAGATTGCTGGGTTGAGAGAATATCTCCCCCTGGGAACTTCTGCTTTAACAGCTGCTGGTGAGGTGAGGCTATCAGAAGGGTAGAATAAAACACACTGAAACTAATCTGACTAGTGGAATGGAGAGCAGAGCCACCTCATTTGGCAGTGAATGGGGATTGAGACAGGGCTGGCAAATGCCATCTCAATACACTTCCCCCAAGCACTCCAATTGTGACTGTCTTAAAGCTTTAGTTACAAATCTCAGGTTAGGGTTCTTTGTATTTTGCCCTCTGGTTCCTGAGCATCTGGGTTACTTGCTGGTTGTTTTAAACTTTCTCTACAAGCAGGAGGAGCAGAAGCTTCCTTTAATTTTTTTTCAAATGTTAGTCGAGTAATCACTTGATCCTGGTGCTCTGGAGCTAAGAGAAACGCCAATTAGCGTGAGAGGCAGCAGCGCTGGCGTCTGGAAGGATGGTTTCGAGCAGCTCCAATGAGGCGGCAAGGGCAGAATGGAGTGAAGGTAGAATGCTGTCAAGCAGGCTGAGGAATCCTGCACAGCTCTTTCTGGTTTTCTTGCTTTGAGGGTCCTCATTCCAATCTCTGCAGCCTCCCCACAGGGGTTGTGGGATTCCAATAGTGGGTGGGGAAGTCCAGAGCAGTAGAGAGAGAAGGAATGGCAGCAAACAGGTTCATGTGCTAATTTAACAACTATCAAGGGACCCTCCTAGTTTTCTACATTCTGGACTACATAGAGCTTAGTGTAGGTCTTGCCTTATCTCTGAAATGGCCACAGTGCTTGGCTATGAATAAGTAATGTAGAACTGAGATAAGGTGGAAATAAAATGCTTGAATGTGCATCTGTATCCTCACCAGGCACACACACGGGCTGGGTAATCTCCCTAGCTGAAGGGCTCTCAGGCTCAAATCTTCATAACCATTTGCCCACCAAAATGTGTGTTAAGTTTCATGTCCATCTATCAATTGTATATGCAGAGCTGCACCTTTTGTATGGCCAGCCCTTGTCGCTTTCATCATGCACCTGAAATATTCACTACGATTCCTATTTGCCCCGTTCCTGGAACTGTGTTGAGAAGAAGCTGTTTTTATTTATAACATTTCCTGCTCTCAGTCATGGTAGAGAGAAGCTTGGGAAACATGGACACCCTGAAGGCTTCACATCAGACACTAAATATACCCTACATTTAGTGTGGGTTTATTTTATAAAATTGTGGGTTTGTGCTTGATGTCGGTAACACTGAGTGCTCTTGTTTCCCTGGGTCACATTCATTTAGTTCTGCCGTCTTCTTTCTGCTATGTCCCACATACACAGCCGCTCGTAGGCTGATGCGCCTGCCTCCTGGCTTAAGCTGTCATTTTCCTGTAGGCTCACTCAGAAAAGTACCTTCATTCTTATCCATGCATATTTCCTTGTGTGGGCACTTGCCCCAGGCCCTCATTCACTCTCCTCCTCAGTCTTATTGTCCTACGCTGCCTCTGACAATTATTGGACAACATGGCAGAGTAGCTACAAGTAGTGCCCTGCTGCTGCAGCCAGACACACCGTAGGTGGTGGTGCTCAGTTATCTCTGCAGAAACGAACACACTGGCCCTATACACCTAGTGGCCTATACTGCTTGCACAGAAGATCTGTCCCACACACCCCTTGCAGCCTGCTATTGTCCTGAGCCACCCTGCATCCACAGCAGCACTGTCAAGGAAAGGTGTGATCTAAAAGTTGCCAGCCAGCTTGTAAAAGAATTCCTCTCACCTGCAGCAGCAATTGAGAAAAGCCTCTTCCATGCTGCACAGGGAGGCAGGCAGCCTCCTAGGGGAACTCCCCCCTGCAGTGGGTGGCCTCTTGAGTTAGGGAAGAGGCTTTACTGATGAGTTGGGGCAGGATGCTGAGGCCTAGTTTTCACTAGGGTTTTTTTTTACCATGGGAGTTACAGGCTGAGGTGAATTCCAGGTGTGGCCAATGCAGTTTGTAGTTCTCCCAGGGAAGCTAGTTCAGGTAAACGCTAGGATGTTACCATGTTAGCAAAGGGGATGCAAATCCCAACTTTTTTCTCTGGTGTGGGTGCACCTTTATTAGGATGCAGTGGCTGGTGGAGAGAGTGCAGAGGTGTCAGCAGCAGTGCCAGTCTCCACCACTTTCAACACTGCAATGAATCAATCAGGCATCTAGCAGCTCAGTCCTGTTCCCAGCAACAGCTACACTCTCTCAGGCATTTGGTTCTTAATATGAATTGTTTCATGGTACAAAAAAATGAATAGTGATTGCTGAGCAGGAATGTTTGCAGCATTCAAGAACCCTTTCCCACTGCTTTTGAAGGGAGGTTAGTGTTTTTCAGGCTGTATACAGCATCATTTGTTGGGTTTTTCCTTTTCTTCAAGTCGTGCCTGTCTGCACCCTTCCTTCAGCAGCTGTTTTATTCCCCCCTTTGAACCCAGCTCCAGCCACAGTCACATCCTGAATCCTCATGACTTGGTCTTGAGCAGCAACTGAATAGTCTGACATAGTGAAGCCTCTTCCACCAGAAGCTGGAAATGGGTGACAAGGGATGGGTCACTTGATTATCTGTTCTGTTCATTCCCTCTGGGGCACCTGGCATTGGCCACTGTCGGTAGACAGGATACTGGGCTAGATGGACCTTTGGTCTGACCCAGTATGGCTACTCATAAATTTAACAAATATTTCCAGGGCCTTTAAAATGAAGAATTTAAATACTGGCTATATACACATTTAAATACTAGATATACAGTGCCACTTGTAAAGCTAGACTTGGACCTGAATGCCCAGGGGCTTTGGAGGAGCTCAAAAACCAATCCTGGTGCCTGAGCCACATTTTGCATATAACATGCAGTAAACTAGCTCTTGTTTTTTTAATAATGAGCTGAACCTTAACACACACGCTCTAGCTAAGGTCTGGCTTTCAGGCTCCCAGGCACAGTGCTGAATTTTTGCAGTTCTAGTCTGTCTATAATCCCCAGTGCCCTGAACCATCTAATCCTTAGCCCTCAGAGAACTTCAGATGAGTTAGCCTAGTGTGTCCTGTATCTGAGGCCTGGCTCCTGCCCTGGCAGAGAATGGCCTCAAAGATCTAACAGCCCCTTTCCATCCTTTATGTGGTTTCATTTTTTTTCTTTCACAGGCAGCGGTGCTGCCCCACCCCCCTGGTTTGCAGTGGTTTCCATCATACCCAGGCTTTACAATTTGGTTCAGTGGCTGTCAGCACCCCAATGTACATGCCAATACCACTCTGCCCCCACTCCATGGGGCTAATGCCCTTTCCTACCCTGCCTGGTTCTCCTTTACTACCAGTTTGCCTCCAGTTATATGTTGCTTGCTGGCCAGGTCAGGTCAAGAACTGTCAGCAGAGAGGTGTGTCTTGTTGACAGTACTAGGTGGGCTGGGGTGTGAGGCAGCAGGGCAGGTTTCCACAGGAGCCTCAGTGCTAGGTTTAACAGCCTGCCTCCTAGGTAGAAATGGAGGGCAGCCACTTTGGAAACAGGCTTATACATGGAGCTGCCTTTGTTGGGAGAAAGGGGCAGGAGTCGGTCATGTTGTAACCAGTTCCTCCAGCACACACACTGTTGGTTCCAGGACATGCTGTAACCTGTATTGAGTCAGTCTGTCAAACCCACAGAGACCTGCAATCAGGCAAAAATTACTTTGTGGAACATGTACTGGAGCATTTCCATATGTTTCAATATGGTGGCTGCCAGCACAGTTTAACTATCTTATGTACAGGGCTTTAGTGTGTAACTTGCTTGATTTCTTTAATCATGGAAATCTTGGGAGGCAGTTGAGAGGTGCCTTGGATGTTCTGGGCAGGTTTATAAAATGCTCTTGGTGGCAAACGAACAATAAGATGGGTATAAAGAGAGAGGAAGAACCCCCATGAGCAAGATTAGTCATCAACTAGTGGAGATCATAATCACAGAGTGTATTATGATGTTTAATGGCCAAGTGACTGGTATGCTGGTTATATGCCAGTTGCCATAGAAACTTAGAGGAAGCATATTCTAGTAATTTTCCTAAAGGGAACGTAACTTAAGGAAGGGTGTCACAGTGGAGGCTTTATTTGGAGTGGAAATCAAGTCCCATGCAGACCTTGACAAGAAACCATTTTCCTGTTCCCCTGAGAATTTTGACATTTTGACAAATTTTCCCATCCCAAAATAAGAGACAATGTCAAATCTCAAAATAAATATATTATATATATTAGTTTTAGGTCAAAGCAAAAATGTTTGGATCATTCTAAAATGTTTTGACTTTTGATCTTTTCCAATTTTTGGACACTTTTTATTATATATTCATTTAAATTTTGAAACTAAAAGTTGTTTCAGAACAAAATACTTGGAATTTTTTGTTCTGAAAATGCCAAAATGGGACATTCTGAAAGTTTTTTTTTTTTAATAGGGTAAATTAGTTTATACTAATTCTTCCCCATTAATGGTGTCAATTTTGATGACCTGGCACTTTTCAATGAAAAAAGTATTAATCAAAAAAATTCCCAACCAATTTTAGTCCCAGACTCCGCTGATGTGTGGACAAAATGTATTTTCTTTAACCTAAAGGCTCAGTTGTTTTGAGGAAGTGAACAGCAGGTCAGATTGCAGGCTGGCTGCAGCGTTTACAAAAGGCTAGCTGCACCATTTTTTCAAGACAGAGGACAAGTGTAAACAAAAATGAATGTCACTTAATGCAGTGGCTCTCAACCTTTCCAGATGACTGTATCCCTCTCGGGAGTCCAGTTTATCTTGTGTACCCCCAAGTTTCACCACACTTAAAAACAATTTGCTTACTTTCTCATTTTAACTATATAATTATAAAATCAGTTGGAATATAAATACTGTAGTTACATTCCAGTGTATAGTATAGAGAGCATGTAGCAAGGTGGCAACTCACCTTGTGGCGCCTCCTGCTGGTACGTCCAGGGAATTAGCTCTTGTCAGCATCTGGAGCGCCCTCTGCAGGCCAATGTCCCACTTGCACTGGCCCCATGTCCCACCCTGGACCCTGGTGCCCTCTTCCCTAGGGTGCTGAACCCCTGCAGTACCCCCACAGCCTCAGGGTCTCCCCTTCCCAGGGAACCCCCCACCCACTATTCCCACCTTGCCTCAGTCTAGGCAACTGCCAGTCACCACTTGCCCCCGTTCACTGGGGCAGACTGCAGTATAATTGCCACTCATCACCAGCAAGGAGGGTTTGGCCTGCTGCTTCTGCCTCTGTAGCCATGGGCTGCCCCCTGCAACCCCAGTACCCTTTGTTGGGTCCTCCACTAGGCCCTGCAGCCTAGGGGTTTCCAGGCCAGAGCATCCCCAGCTCCTCTTGCCTTGCACCAGCCCTGTACCACTCTAGATACCCTGTCACGCTCCCATCAGCCAGGCCAGGCTACCTCTACAGCTAGAGAAGACTCAATCTGAGCTCTAAAGCAGCAGCCCTTTTATAAGGGCCAGCTGCCTCCTAATTGTGTCTCGCCCCCGCTGTGGCTGCCTTCCCAATCAGCCTGGGAGCCTGCTTGCTCCCAGCCACAACCCTTTCCTGGGCTGTTTTAAGCCCCCTTTTCCTGGAGTGGGGCAGCTGCCCCACTACAGAGTAGTATAAACAAGTCATTGTCTGTATGAAATTTGAGTTTGTAGTAACTTCACTAGAGCTCGTTATAAAACTAGGCAAATATCTAGATGAGTTAATGCACCCCCTGGAAGACTTCTACCTACCCCCAGGGTCACACGTATCCTTAGTTGAGAACCACTGATTTAATGCACTAATGGCAGGTGCTTAGATACTATGGCAATAAGGAAGTTATGCCAGAGAAATCCAGTTTATGATTTTAGTTAGGTGCATAATTATATGCAAGAAACATCAAACTAAAATGAAGTGCTGGTTCTCGTAGTAATTTCTTGTGTTTTTTTCTAGCCTGGTTTAATTTTCCCTTTACTAGTGTTAGAAATGTATTGACCACCTGTCTTTTTATTTCTCTTTTGTTATTTTAAATAAAGCAGACTTCAGCATGTAATGTACTAAGGAGGAAACATGCACTAACACCATGGAAACATCATCTATTCAATATGATAAGAGGCTGGCAGGACTATGACCTTTAGCACATAAAACTTCAAACATTTAAAATGAGGGTGATTTTCTGACAGACCAAAACCTCTGGCCTGACTTCCAAAGCTGCTCAGTAGCGTTCCCATCTCCCATTGACTTCAGGAGTCATGAGTGCTCAGCACCTCTGAAAATCCAGCCAACAACTTATTTTGCTCCCTTACTGGAAACCCTCCTCCCCATTCCGAGGTGCTTCTGGTTGGCAAATGAGGGATTAGAGGTGATAACAGAGGGAGGCAGATGCATTCATTCATCACATGCACCAAGATCATACAGGGGATGATAAAGTCTCAAATCACCACTAGGGCACAGGTCTGTTTTATAAAAACTCCAGTTTAATCTCATGGTTGAGATCTGGCAAAACTTAATTTCTTAAAGCAATAAAAGGCACAAAGGCAGTCAATCCACCTGGACAACAATGCTTAACAAAAATACCATCTTTCAGGACTAGCAGAAAAAATAATCAATAGCCCATAGGCCAGTCCGCTTCATCCAACATCTGATTTCCAAACCTTCCCCCTGACTTGCATCAAGTCAGTATTTTGAAGGGGACCAATGGATGCAGGAGTGAGCTGCAAGCTTTTCTGGTGTCTGCACTTACCACTGGGCCCTAAACAAGACTTGGCTACTGATTTCCTTCCCTTTCCAGGCTCAGTCCAGCTCCCACTGAAGTCAATGGCAAGCTTTCCATGCATTACGCTAGTAGTTGGAGCAGGCTGTTATTACTAAGTATTGTGTTATTCAGGATCAGGTTAACACTATACAAGGTTTGGATCAACCATAGGATCTCACCAACCCATATCTATTTATTTTTGAGGAAAGATGGCAGAGACGTAAAAATCAGGGAGCCCCAAGGGACAATGTGGAGTTGAAACTCCATCAGACATTTATGGTATTCATGGTATTTTGAGACTCACCGATTTATTCCATTCTCTTCTAGGACCCAGTTCCACTCCCACTGACTTCAGTGAGAGTTTTACCATTGACTTCAAGGGTAGTAGAATCTACCGTCGATCCATGACTGACAATCAGATTTAAGATTCTAGCTTCACCTTCCTGTGCTGGTTATAACTTGTTCCAGCTCACACACTCAATGGTAAATAAATTTTAACAGAAAACAATATTTGTACATCAGCCCGAGTTTCACAGATGTGATGGACCTGTTTAGAAAATTCCTTCATTTTTAATTACATTTTAATATATTTATATATAATGCTCTTTTATATATATATATATAAATTTAACACAGTATTTATCAGTACAGGCATTTTACAATCTAAAGAAAGAAAAGACAAAGATTTTGATTGCATTTTCTGGACTCTGGCTGGTAGAAACAGTCGCAGGCTTTGCTGCTGATGTCTGCTGAAGACCTAACCTCTTCCAGAGCCATAATGTGCTGAAAGTCTACATCAAAGAAGTGCTTCACCCTCATTTTGTAAAATGAGTGAAGGGGATGGACAGTCGAAGTCCTGAAGTTAATATAGTCTACAATGTAATGTACAGTCCTAGCTCCTGCTTGCCCCCTAGGACATGATCACACCAGCCAGTCCCACACTCATCAATGGATGAGTTCCTTGCCATGGAACCAGGTGATTCCCCCTCCAACCCTGCCCCCCACAAGCCACCAATACTTTTCCCTTTCAGCCAGGTGACACCCCCTCCACACACACATCTAACAGCCCTCCTATTCAGCCAGGTGGTCCCTACATCCAGCACTCCTCCCCTTCAGCCAGGTGACCCTCATACCACACTACCTATCCAACTAGGTGAATCCCACCCCCAACTCCCCTTGATCCAGGTGATCACCATCCAATACCCCTCCTGTGCAGTCAGGTGACCCCCTTACCCACCAACACCCTGCAATTAACGGGAGCTGCATGCATCCCCTCCTTGTATTCTATAGAACAGGAAGTGACCCATCTGGGTACTCCTTGTCTCCTCTTCTTCTAGATCTCCTAAACCAACAGAAGTGTGATATACAATGTCAGGATTAGGCCTGAGGGCATAAGAGGCCACCTGAAAACCCTAAAAGAGAGACCCTCACACTCTTCACGGAAGGGAGGGAACTGCAGCCTTGTGATCTAGTTAGGGAAAGTGTTTCCATGCTAATAAAACCAGGCAACAGGCACCTCCCCTACACTTAGGAAGACCCTAAATTGTGGGGTGGTCCTGTCTCTCATCAATGCAACTCCAATGGGTGCAGGCTATGCCGCACATGGACACAAGGCAGAAGTGCACCCAAAACTGGGATGGTAATGTGATACAACCTAAATGGAGCTGCTATAAGGTGGGTGAATAACTGGTTGGAAAACCATTCCCAGAGAGTAGTTATCAGTGGTTCATAGTCAAGCTGGAAGGGCATAATGAGTGGGGTCCCACAGGGATCAGTTCTGGGTCCAGTTCTGTTCAATATCGTTATCAATTATTTAGATAATGGCCTAGAGAGTACACATCAAGTTGGGAGGGGTTGCAAGTGTTTTGGAGAATAGGATTAAAATTCAAAATGATCTGGACAAACTGGAGACATGGTTTGAAGTAAACAGGATGAAATTCAATAAGGACAAATGCAAAGTCCTCCAGTTAGAAGGAACAATCAGTTGGACACTTACAAAATGGGAAATGACTGCCTAAGAAGAAGTACTGAAGAAAGGGATCAGAGGATCATAGTGAATCACAAGCTAAATATGAGTAAACAGTGTAACACTGTTGTAAAAAAAAACAAACATCATTCTGGGATGTGTTAACGGAACTGTTGTAAGCAAGACATAAAAATGAATTCTTCCACTCTACTCAGCACTGATGAGGTCTCAGCGGGAACATTGTATCCAATTCTGGGCATCACATGTCAAGAAAGATTTGGAGAAAGTCCAGATAAGAGCAACAAAAATGATTAAAGATCTAGAAAACATAACCTATGAAGCAAGATTGAAAAAAATGGGTTTGTTTACTCTGGAGAAGAGAAGACAGAGGGGACATAACAGTTTTCAAGTACATAAACGGTTGTTACAAAGAGTAGAGAGCTAAACTGTTCTCATTAACTTCTGAGGATAGGACAAGACGCAATGGGCTTAAATTGCAGCAAGGAAGGTTTAGGTTGGACATTAGCAAAAAAAAATCCTGTCAGGGAAGTTAAGCACTGTAATAAATTGCCCAGGGAACTTGTGGAATCTTCATCATTGAAGATTTTTAAGAGCAGGTAAGACAAACACCTGTCCGGGATGGTTTAGATAATACTTAGTCCTGCCATGACTGCAAGGAACTGGAGTAGATGACCTCTGGAGGTCTGTTCCAGTCCTATAATCCTATGATTCTATAAGCACAGGAGTGTTTCTGCTAGACCTTCCCTAGCTGTTACTTTCTGGGACCTACCTTAGTACTTTATGCACCAGCTAAAGCCAGTTAGTTTTCAAGCAGAAATGGGATCAAAGCTGCAAAATTTGGAACAGACTGCAGACACCACAAGATTTGGGCATGTTCACATTCAAGGTTTTACCACTATCAAGAGCGTGCTGGTTTGTAAAATCCAGATCTGAGAGTGGGCTCAAATTATGAAGACTCTCAAAGGCTGTGGTGTTTGGGTCCAGGTTTTGATAGTGCTAAGCAGAATCTCCTAATAAAGTGACCTTCTCTTGAAGGGTTTTCCCACTTAACCTTAGAGAGATTTATTTCTTGAAGGGGCACTGTAAAGATTAAAATTCTGTATTTCTATAGAGTGACTTCATCTCCGTTTTAGTAACAGGTTTGATTAAATGAAAGAGTTGAAGGAGTCAGATTTTCATTTATTTTTTTTTTCGACAGTATACTTTGTGAACATAACCTAGTCTATTTCTACTTTTACCTTCCAGTTCCTAGTCAGTAGCACAATATCGCAATGGTTGGATTCCTACAAGGTCAGGGTGCGGGAAGGTGTAAATCACCTCCCAAAATAAAGGCATTCCCTGAGACTGAAAAACCCGAGAATCCTTTCCAGTCACATTACTTTTTGCAGAATTGTGTAATAAAGCCCTAAATTTTGCAGCTAACCTACTTTCATCATTTCCCGTTAACCCTGCGGCAATGGTTAAGCATCCACCCAAGAGGAGCTACACAAGAGAACTTGGCATACGTGGAATGGCAGCTCTATGCTGTATCACATTAAATGAAAGCTGGGAGACTAGCTATGCCCCTTGTTTAGCGGGGGGCTGCAGAGGGTTTTGCATAGGCAGGGGCCAGGAGGAGATCACTGCTATTGGGCTGCCTGCTCAGGCCTAGCTCCCACAGTGTTTACTCAAATAAACCCCCTACTGAAGTCTATGGGAAAGCATGAATCTGAGTGAGAATTCTAGGTTCTTTCCAGACTACTATCTCATCTGTGTTTATGAACCTACACGTTTTTGATTCTCCACCACCTTGCCTCTTGTGTGGTAGCTTACGTCCAGGCAAAGCAAAGAGTCAAAGGATAAGATAGTGTCAAAGGGCAGAACATTCTGATTCAGTAATTTGTCCTCGCTTTGCACAGGAGTAAATAACAAAACTGGATGCCAGGTGGTGGGGAATCATCCCTGGGTTCTTGGAGCACTGGGTTCTAGTCCCAACCAGACCAATGACATGGCAATTTACTCTCCACTCAGACCGAATGGCCCCATTGGCTGGGTTTGCAGCCACTTCACCTGAGACACCAAGAATGCAGGTGCCTTCAAATAAAGATCTAAACACAGAAAACTAACAGATGTAAATTAATTTATAAGTCTGGATGGGAGTATTGCCTGATTGTCATTGGCCACGGGAGTCATAGGCCTGCCCTTCCAGCTGCTCAGTTACTATTCCTACCCCAGCCCAAGCTAGCTCGCAGAGGGACTATGAGCTCTAAGACCATCTAAGAAAGGGCCTCATGGACACCATTACTGAGATTGTTTCAGTATTGGTGTCGCTCTCTACCGCAGGGTCACTAGTGACATTTTAACTGTGGAGACACAGAGGATAGTACAAGGCCATGCACTTGCCGCTGGTCACACATCAGCTGACATATGAGCCTGCAATTAACCCTAAGTCAAAAAGACTTTGCAGCAGAAACCTTAATTCCATTCCTATGGCAGCTGTCCCTGTATGACCACCTATTAACAGTAATGATAACAGCCCCTTGGGATACAGTTTAATTCCAACTGAATTCCCTCCCGGGATAACATGCGTGTTGCTCCTCCATTCCTGTGCACCAATAAATCATCCTCTCTATCATGTTCCTCCTAATCAATCTGAAGGCACCAATGGCCGGGGAGGTAAAAATCAGCCAGGCTCTCAGTGAGCTGGCCTCAGATCTCAGGAATCTGAAGTGCAAAAGTAGCTAGAGGCCAGTGGCTGGGAACACGCAAACCAGGAGGGGAGGGGGCATTGGACAAGGATGTGCTGATCAGAGGAGTCTCATGATCTTGTCTACCTGCTCGGATCCCACTGTGCAGCTGCAGGTGCGAAAAGTGACTAAGGAACGTTGTGGACAGGTAGGTAATGGTGAAAACTGATACTCTTGGTCTTTGTCTGGCCAGAAGCTTCCTTTCACTAAAATAAGCCAGACTGAACTCTACCATCTGGAACTAGGGTGCAAGGTACAAGCCAACCCCCAACACATAAGGAGGGACTGACTGCAAGACAGGCAGGCAAGTGGGAATCACTAAGTTGAAAAGGAAGCTGGGCTTATCTTGTTCAGCCGCCTTCATTCCGGACATTGCACACTCAGGGACAGCATGTCTGTGTTACAAGAGAACAGCTGTAGGCAATGCCTTCAAGACAGAGTGTTTGCCGTTGGAAGCTCTTTAGGTTAACACTCAGTGTGATCTTTATAGGTCAGCTTTACCTTCCCACCTTCAGCTATCATCTTCATTCTCCTCTGCAGGTTGCTTATGCTACCCAGAGCAGTACAGCAGAGATGGCTGGACAGATGGTCTGGCATCATCGTCTGAGGGTGCAGGGGAGAAAAATGTACCTGTCTGGTCTTACCTCCTTTGCATACAGTGCACCCATGTCCACTGGACCATGCCATGTTTTTTTTCAGAGGGTGAGTCTTTCATGGGGCATGTTAGAAAACAAGACTGAAGAAAACAAACTTCTTTGGGAGTTTTTTTCCCAAAGAGCAAATAATGTGGGGTTGACCAAAAAAGAGGGAGGGAGGCAAGAGAATGAGAATCTCAGTAGCAAAATGCTCTGCAGGAGGAAATAAAGGATTTGTGTCCTTTTTGCATAGAATATTTATAATCATAACACAACAACAATAGCACAGTTGGTCTCAGGGTGGGCACTCCCATCTCATCCACCAGGGAAGAGGGGTAAGGTGAGCTGGCGTTATTCTATCTGCCTCCCACTTCTCCCATCGAGAATCACTGACCTCCTCTGGGGCTGGTAAAAGCAGCTGGTGGAGGTCTCCAGTCGCTGCCCATTTTTGGGGATGGTCATTTTGTTCCGCAGAGTGACCCCCTCAGGCGTTGTCTGCAGGTTCCCAGACAGATCGCCACAAATAGGGTTTGGGGAATTGCTCTGAGAGGGGCTTCTTATGGGCGATAACAACACCCTGGAGTCTGCTGAGGAAGATGGATGGTCCATGATGGGGAAGGGTGGGCTAAAAAGAATAAGGCTCTGGGGCCTTCCTGGTCTGGATCTGTAGGAAGGCTTGGAAAACCCTGATGGTCTCTCCATTTTTGAGGATTGTGGGCTGTCTCCTGCGGTCTCCCCCTCTGAAGTGCGCTTTCGGCGCAGCACGGGAGCCTCCTGGGTGGAATTACGACTGGAGAGAGAGAGATCCGGCAGAGGGTTGAGGCTGCCATGCCTAGAGGATGTTGAATCCATTTGAGTTGGGTCACTGTTCTCTTTCTCCTCTTTGGCTTTCTTCTCTACTCGAGGGCTCTTCGGGGGCTCCAGCTGTCCCCGAGCTGCTCGGGCGGTCTGTCTACTGGCTGAGTGGGCTTCTGCTTCCTTCCTCCCCAGCAATGCAGGGATGTCACGGTCGGCGTTCTGAGTCTGTAGTGGCTGTGGAACCTGCGTGTACTGGATCTTGGGCGGTATCACTGGCACAGCTCTGGCCTGGCACATCTTAACCATGAAGGAGGTCCTCACCGCCGACACACTCACAGGGGCAGAGTTACGACGGCCGGTGGCAGCGTGGGCCACCGCCATGTAATCCAGGTCTAGCTCCCGGGGATCGAAGAGAGATCCCCAGGGGTCGCTGTTGTTCCTGGCAGGGCAGGCAGCAGGCAGTGACAGGACAGAATCGCTGCTCTTCCCTTCCCTCTGCACACAGAGGAGGTTTCCAGGCGAAGTGGGCACTGTCAGGCTCTCAAACTTGAAGAAATCGGGGGCAGGGAGGAGTGAATCCAAGTTGAGAGATGATGGCCGGGTTCTGACTTTACAGGGTGCGTCTTCGCCTTTGTTATTACTCAGCTGGGACTCGCTGGGGGAACACAGTCCTTTGCTGACAGCCGCTCCAGTGGGGGCAGTGTCCTGAGGCCTGGATGGATCTTCAGCTATTTTCTTTGCCTGCAAGAAACTGTCTGGGGTATTGCAGTGTGGAAAAGGCAACTCTGGCGTCAAGTCCCGAGAGTTTTCTTTGCTGCCATCCACTTCCTTCTCCCCTGGCTCTGAAAGAAAGGCAGCGCGCAGTTCCTTAGGCCTGGCTAGCAGCCTTCCTGCTGAAGGTTCTGCCTCACCGGTCAGGGTATTGCTTGATCCCTCGGGCTCTAGAGAGTCCTCTCGAGGACTCAGACAGGCCTCAGCTCGCTCAGCGTGGCTCGACCTGGGAGATGAGGTTGGCAGTTTTTCTAACATGTCCCTGGTCCCCGATCTAGTGCAGCCACATGGGAGCTCTTCAGCTGCACTCGTGAAAGGTGTCTGGACAGCCCACACACTCAGCACCATGTCTTTGCTATCCAGAGAAAGGCTGCGACTGAACCGTGGCCGAGCAGAAAGGCCCCTCTCCATTCCATAGCTCTGTGACTGGAAGTCCTGCATTGCCTTTTCCTGGTGGTTCTTGAAGGTGGGGGAATGGAGCGGGCTGGTGACCCACTGGTGATCCTCCCATGGCTCTAGCAGCTCAAAGCCCTGGACACTGTCTGTCCATGCATCCTCCTCTTCATGGTCAAAAAGCTTCTGGGCTCCAGCTCCACTTGCCCTCTTTGATGAGATCAAGCCATCTTCTGCAGTCACTCTATCAGGCTTCTCCATTTGGGTTGGGACTCCATCCTGGCCTACAGCAATGCCATCCTTTTCACTATGCAGAGGGCCAGTGTTGCCTTTCTCCTTGGCTTGGTCTGGACACATCCCTTTGAGATCTGAGACATCTTCTTTTAAAGGCTCTTTAATGAGCTGTTGCTCATCATAAAGCTGCTGGTTTTGGTGGGGAGGCGGAAGATCACTGCTGACATTTTCCACCACTAGCAAGTTCTCTGGAGAAGCTGTCCCAGACAGGACACTATCCAGTTCGGGTATGTTAGGAGAGCAGTCACGCTGTGCTACCCCTTCAGGTTTACCAGCCTGGAGGCCGCCAGGCTCCTTCAAACTTTCTTTGGAGGTGGCACCAAATAAAGGCATCTGAGATGTGACCTGTAGGGTTCTGGCTGGAGTCTCCTGTTCAGCCAGTGCCAGGGCTAGCACAGAACCAGACGAGAAGCTGTCTGTCTGTGGTGACGCAGAAGATGCAGGAGCGATTGCTGAGTGCATTATTTGCTGGTGTGGGCCGGTCTTGGGGACATCTGTAGGCAAGAACGACAGCTCCTCTTCAGATTCAATAATTTTGAGTTCTTGTTGAATCTCCAGCCACAGCGGTTCCAGCAGGGCATTGGCAGCATCATCTTCAGCCTGAAAAACATCAGAAATGTCATAACCTAACAGCAATCACTCCATATGCCCATCTGCCTTCTGCCCACAATGCTGCCTGTAGCAGCGCCCTGGGAATACGGTCAGACTAGTGGAATGCTGGCACATGTACACATGCCACCAGAAATCTGGTTAAATAAAATAATAAATAATAATAATACCTTGCTCTTATTTTCCTTTTCATCAGTGGATCTCAAAGTGTTTTACAAAGGGGGTCAATATCACTACCCCCAGTTTACAGATGGGGAAACTGAGGCATGGGGTGGTGAAGTGACTTGCCCACGGTTACCCAGCAGGCCACTGACAGAGCCAGAGATAAAATCCAGATCTCCTGAGTTCCAGTCCAGTGCTCTATCCACTAGGCCACACTGCCTCCCTTGCATATGCCTGTAAACAAATGGGTTTACAGGGGAGATCATCAGAGGTGGAGCTAGGACTCAGGTCTGGTGGCAAGTGCCCAAAGTGAATTAGCTGAGAAACAATAGCTACAATTCCTCAGACTGCCTCCTAATCTGCCCCATGAAATAGGCTCACCTACCCCAGCAGGGGACGCTACACACCCTGTAAAGAAATGTTACCAAATGCAAGGTCATGCACATTGGAAGGAATAATTGGAACTACTCATACACATTGCTGGGCTCCACTCATCTGTAACCACTCAGAGGAAAGATCTGGGGTCACTCAAATCAAAAATCCACTCAGCGTGCAGCAGTGACCCTACAAAATGTCTGGATGATCAGGAATGGAATATAAAAATCAGACTGAGAAAATCACAGTCCTGATGAAGGATGTGGCAGAAATAGAGGAAGGAGGGTCAAAATTATTAGACATAGGGAGAGGCTTCCGGAGACAGTACCGACAGCAGGGCATTGTTAACGGAAGAGGGGAGTGAGAGAGGACAAGGCAGCTGTATACTAAATAGACAAGGTCAATCAACACCTGACCAAGCCTAACCCTGCTTCGCCTCATGTCAAGATCACAGCTTGAGGTTGCTCAGATGCAGACACACATGCAGCAGTTCCCCAGGCCCCTGTAGCAGTCCCCAGCAAGATGGGGATACTTCCACCTCCCTTGGGTCCTTTGAGACAATGAATATTCCTTCCTTCCAAGGCTCCCTCCTTACCAGCTCTCTCAGGAACAAGGCCTTCTCTGCTTTAATCCTAGGTGTCTCCTGCTGCCGGCTGCCTCTCTCTGAGGGGTTTTCCTGCATCCTGAGCTGGTCTTGCTGGATCTCACCTGCCGAGGGCAGGCCTGCCGGGCCCTCAGGTGCTGGGGTCTGTTTCAAACCAGGGCTCTGCTCTGGGGTTTGTCTGCCACTGGTGCCGCTGTCACTGCCTAACAGCTCCTGGTTTTCTGGCTTTGAGGTTTCCGAGGACTCTGGCTTCTTGGAGGCCATCAGCTCCTCGGTGGTAGAACCTGGATTAGAAACGCGGATCAGCCATATAAACCACTCACCACACAGGGCCTGCAGCTGGCCCAGGGCACTGAGATAAAGAACCTGTGTAGCTTCAACTCATCCTGACCGATAAACCCCAAAGTCCTTCATGACACTGCTTAGAGTCCCCGACGTCATGGACAGGGCGCTGCTGTCAGGAAGTTCACGTGGCTTAAGTCCCCCATTCCCATGTCCCTGTGGGACTATCTTACTTCTCTACCTCCTCCCACTGTTTGTCTCCTGAATGCCCACCCGCCTCCCCGCAAGCCTCCACTGGGAACCACTGAGCTTCTCCCTGACCCAGGCGTGCCACTGGGAGCCCCTATTCTCTCCACTGCCTCACACTGGATGGAGGGGCCTCACTGGATCTGGGTCCCCACCAGGGGCAATTCTTCAGCCCTGCTTTAGCCCTGCATAGCTCATTGCTGGGGCTGTGCACTGCTCAGCTCTACTAGTTTTACCTGCTGCCGCCTCAGCCCTGGGCTGCTTCTCCTCCCTGGCTGTGGCCTGCTCAGTCCTGAGCTGGCCATCCCCTTCGAGCGCCGTGGGAGCGGTGCTGCCTGGCCCCAGAGCGGACGATTCCTCCAGGCTGGAGAGGGCAGGCTTGTCCTTGGCAGGCACGCGGCATGGAGTGCTGTTGGTGCTGATGACTGCGGACACCCGAAGGGGCACAGAAACGGCGAAGGGCTCTGAGATGTTCAGGGCTTTCCGCTGGTGCCGGGGGGAGGCTTCCAGAGGGAAGAGGTTGCTGGGGAAGCCCGATTTGGAGGCGGCGTCAGAGGTGTAGAACATGCGGCACGTCTTTGGGGAGGTCTGCTCACTGTCAGCATCCTCCATGGCCCGGAACACCTTCAGCTGCTCAGGGGGCGGCCTTGCCTGGGGGGCCCTGAGGCCGGCTTTATCCCTGCTGAGCTCCGAGCCTCCCTCGGCCCCCGCTGGGGCCCCCTCACGGTCCCACTCGCTCTCCTTGCTGAGGTCACCCGAGCTGCTTGCGCCTCCTGTCCGCGTTTTCATCACTGGGATGAAAAACCCTCCGGCAGTCACTGTGCGTTTGAATCGGCCCTTCTCCTCCTCCCCTGGGGAGAGGGACAAATGGAGAATTGGCAAAGGGAGCAGCGACAGCGGGAAGCCTCTGTCCATACACCCAGGAGGCAAGGCGGGCCCTGTTGAACAGCTCCAGCCCTTCAAAGAGTGTCCGAGACAGGGCAGGGGACAGGGCCTACATTCCTCAGGTTCCTCCCCTAGGGACTCCACCAGGAGATGGCAGCTCTCACAAGCAGCTGGAGCTACACAGGACCCTCTCCACTGGAAATTGTGCCGGATCCTTACTGGTTCCAGGCATCCCCGTGTGCCCTTGCCGATCAGCTGTGTCTGGGCCTTGCTGGCTGGCTGCAGGCGCCAGTCACTGCCTCGTCCTCTTTCCAGGCAGCCTTCCCATAAATAGGGACCATGTGCCCACTGGGACAATGAAGAGCTGAATGAAGCCCTTTACATATATACATGCTCAGATGCATATGCCAACATACAAGCACACAGACAAGGGGAAAGCAGTGCATATACACAGGTGTGGTAACGCACAGACGGGTAAACAGCTGGTGGAAGCACACAAAAACATCCAACGCACAGAGAAAAGTAAACACAGACATACGTGGGTGAGCATGGATCGAAACAAAAACACCTGCCAACACGTGCACACACTCGTGAGAGCTAAGAGCTCACAGGCCCATCCCATAGCTTGGCAGCGCCAGGTACAAGCTGTCAGGGTCTCACCTTCTACAGGCACGGAGCATAGAGAGTCCATGCTTTTAGCTGGTCGAATAGTTGCTTTTTCTGTGAAAAAAATAAGTTTAGAAACAGACGTCAGATCCTGGGACCTGTTACAACCAGTTGGAGAGCAGGGCATAATTAAAGCCAATGCAAAGACCTGAGGGTGGGTTAATGCAGTGAAAAGGCATTTAGTGTCCCACTGTTAACAAGAAATAGCTTGATCTCCCCCAGTGCACTATTTAGTATAGATCTGGGCCCAGAAAGAACCCCAGGCTCCAACACCCCTACATTTTGGGAGAGCCCAGGCCTGGAAATGAGCACTGTAGATCAGGTCCATGACTGGTTTGGGATGGTAGCGTGTTGGAAGTATCCCTTATCAGAGAGATAGGATGGTCTTGTGGTTAAAACAGAGGTTGTCACACACAGGGTGGGGGTGATTCCAGGTTCGCAAGTACACTCTCAAAGATGGACCGGAGCCCCAAAGCCTGGATCAGGGTCTGAACTCTCCCAAGGTCAAGGGGATTTGGCTCCAGGATTTTGATCCGAACTCACCTCTAATTATTATACAGTACCAACCACACAAGTGATATTGCAATGTTGCCAACTCTAGTGAATTTATTAATATTTTTGTGATATTAAGGTTTTTTCATAAAGACCCAGCTCCTGAAATCAAGAGATTAAGTGAGACTCAATCCCATTTTTAAAAAAAGAAAAGAAAAGTAGTAAAAGTAGGTTTCTAGCCCTCATGATTGCAGAGAAAAACTTGAACACATGAATCCTAAAGGCTCCAACACTGGACAGCTAATTAAAAGAACCCCAAATGTATTGTTTTAGGGCTGTCAAGCGATTAAAAAAATTAATCACAATAATCGTGATTAATTGTGCTGTTAATCAATAATAGAATACCATTTATTTAAATAGCTTTGGATCTTTTCTACATTTTCAAATATATTGATTTCAATTACAACACAGAATATAAAGTTTACAGTGCTCACTTTTTAATTACAAAAATTTGCACTGTGAAAAACAAGAGAAATAATATTTTTCAATTCACTTAACTCAAGTACTGTAGTGCAATCTCTTTATCATGAAACTTGCAAACTTACATTGAACTTTTAAACATAGAATTATGTTAAAAATAACTGCATTCAAAAATAAAACAATGTAAAACTTTAGAGCCTTCAAGTCCACTCAGTCCTACTTCAGCCACTCGCTCAGACTAACACATTTGGTTACAATTTTCAGAAGATAATGTTTCCCATTTCTTGTTTATAACATCACCTGAAAGTGAGAACAGACATTTGCATGACACTGTTGTAGACAGCGTCACAAGATATTTACATGCTAGATGTGCTAAAGATCCATATGTCTCTTCATGCTTCAACCACTATTCCAGAGGACATGCGTCCATGCTGATGATGGATTCTATTCAATACCTATCCAAAACAGAGTGGATTGACACATGTTCATTTTCATCATCTGAGTCATATGCCACCAACAGAAGGTTGATTTTCTCTTTTGCTGGTTCAGGTTCTGTAGTTTCCGCGTTGAAGTGTTGCTCTTTTAAGACTTATGAAAGCACACTCCACACCTCGTCCCTCTCAGATTTTGGAAGGGACTTCAGATTCTGAAATCTTGGGTCCAGTGCTGTAGCTATTTTTAGAAATCTCACATTGGCACCTTCCTTGTTTTTTGTCAAATCTGCTTTGAAAGTGTTCTTAAAATGAACATGTGCTGGGTCATCATCTGAAACTGCTGCAACATGAAATATATGGCAGAATACAGGTAAAGCAGAGCAGGAGACATACAATTCTCCCTCAAGAAGGTCAGTCACAAATTTAATTAACGCAGTATTTTTGTAATGAGCATCATCAGCATGAAAGAATGTCTTCTGGAATGGTGGCCAATGCACGAAGGAGCATACAAATGTTTAGCATATCTGGTGCATAAATACCTTGCAACGCCGGCTAAAAAAGTGCCACGTGAACTTCTGTTCTCACTTTCAGGTGAAATTATAAATAAGAAGCAGGCAGCATTATGACCCATAAATATAAACAAACTTGTTTGTCTTAGTGACTGGCTGAACAAGAAATAGGACTGAATGGACCTGTAGGCTCTAAAGCACGGGTAAGGCAACCTATGGCACATGTGCCAAAGGTGGCACACGAGCTGATTTTCAGTGGCTCTCACACTGCCCAGGTCCTGGCCACTGGTCAGGGGGACTCTGCATTTTAATTTAATTTTAAATGAAGTTTCTTAAACATTTTAAAAACCTTATTTACTTTACATATAACAATATTTTAGTTCTATATTATAGACTTATAGAAAGAGACCTTCTAAAAACGTTAACATGCATTACTGGCACGTGAAACCTTAAATGAGAGTGAATAAATGAAGACTCGGCACACCACTTCTGAAAGGCTGTCGACCCCTCTAAAGTTTTATACTGTTTTGTTTTTGAGTGGTTATGTAACAAAAAAAAAATCTACATTTGTAAGTTACATTTTCACAATAAAGATTTTGCACTACAGTACTTGTATAAGGTCAATTGAAAAATATTATTTCTTTTACCATTTTACAGTGCAAACATTTGTAATAAAAATAATAATATAAAATGAGCACCGTACACTTTGAATTCTGTGTTGTAACAGAAATCAATATATTTGAAAATGTAGAAAAATATTCAAAAATATTCAGTAAATTTCAATTGGTATTCAATGCAGGAGAATCTGAAGTTTGGGATGCTGGCCATCTTTTCGCCTGTAAACTCTGCAAATGCGATCTTATTTATCCAAATACCACGAGACAATAAACATGGGAACTCATGATGCCAGTTTATACAAAGACACTTTGGATCTTTAATACCTAGAGGCATAACAGTCTCATTCAGTACCACTCAGTAGTGTGTGTTAACCTAGTCATGCACCATTTCCTATGAGGCATAATACTTCCAGGAGCGCAGCTTCCCCTAAACCCACTCTAGGTTAGCCAAGCCATCAAACACAACACTTAAGGCCCAAATCCTCCATGGTATTTAGGCCTTTAAGCCTAAAAAGCTCTGCAGAACTGGGGCTTAGTGCTTCCGAGGCCCAGGGTAGGGTGCTGGGCAACAAAGCATGTTCTCCCCAGCATCACAATGGATGTTCTGGGTTGGCGTTCTCTGGTTCTGACTGCCTCTCATTGCCGTACTCAAGTGAAAGGCCCACACCTCCCAGTTCTAGAAACCTAATCTGATTTTCACCCCAGATCTGAATTCTTGCAGCACTAACATCAGCAGGCTATCTATTGTACCATTGCCGTACCAGAGAGGAGTGATTAGGGGAAGCTGGCTGAGAGAGAAAATTAACGGACGAGCTGGTTCTTACCAGAGAGTTTCTGCCCTCTCACAAACACACTCCCATTTCGACTCAATTTTGATTTTGAATCTGATCCAGACCGGCCCAGGTTAAATATTGACTTCCACTTCTTGGATTTGGTGGACAATTTTCTCCTAGAAGAGAAAATGTACAGGAGATTAGTGCCGGGTACCTGGGCACTAGTCCTGGTGTGCCACAGAAACCTGTCTTCCCCATCCCCTTCAGCCCCTGCTCTTCTTTTAGTGTCTCTCTCTCTTTAATTCTGGGGTTTGCAAGGCTAACATTATAATAACCTTAAGGCAGAGGTTTTTAAAGAGTCCCAGGGGTTTAGACCCACAAATCCCAGCAACTTTCAATGGGAGTTGCACGCTAACACCCTTGGGCCCCTTGAAAAGCTCAGTGTAAAACTGCAGGAGAAGCACCACATCTCGTGCATATTCTCTTTTGTGTATGGTATTGTGTGGATCTTTGGGCTTGGTTACACTGGCACTTTATAGCGCTATAAAGCCCCCACGAGCGCTATAACCTCCTTCCCGTCCACACTGGCAAGGCACGTAGAGCGCTATAACCACGGAGTTATAGCGCTCCTGGTAATCCACCTCCACATGGGGAATAAGGGCTGTAGCGCACCTGCTGTAGCGCTACAGCAAGAATGTGGACACCCACTGCACTACAAGTAATCTCTGGAGATGCCTAGAGCCATTTAAGGCAATTGATGTCTCTTCCCTTTGTTTTGAACTCGGCTGGAGGAATGTGGAAGTACCTTTTTAGAGTTTCTCTCTTAACTCTGCAGATAAGCAATGCAAATGTTTAAGGAGGGAGCCTGTGTGAAAACAAAGCCCTCTGTGAACGGAGGCTCACTGACAGGCTTTCAGAAGAACGGAAAAACCACTGTCTCTCTCCCTCCACATACACACAACACGTCCCCCCTCACCCCCCTCATTTAAAAAGCACATTGCACCCAGCTGAATGCTGGGATACCTGCCCTAATGCACTGCACTTAATGCCGCATTAAGTGCCCCAAATGTGGCCATGCTATACCGCTGGCGCGTCTGACTGTGGACATACAATAGCACTATACATATTACTGTATAAGGGGACCGCTATAACCAATAGCGCTAAAATCTTGTAAGTGTAACCATACCCTTTGTCTTCACCTCTCTACCTTACACCCTCTGTTCACCTAGCATCAGGACTGGTCTTCTCCCTTCCCACACTCTCACCTCTCTTGGGGCAAGAGCCTTCTCTGCAGCTCCTGCTTTCCGACACAGGCTCCCTGCATCTCTGCCTTGCCCTCAACAACAACAGGAATGTCTATCGGTTCGGTACCGAGAAGAGGATGTTAGAGGTACAGAGTCCCCTCTCATTGTGTTACAGAGGGACCAGCGGTTTACAGGTAGACCTTCTGAAAGTGTGAGGAAAAGGAAACTCAGGGTGAGGGAAGTGAGGTATCCTATTCGGGGAGTGTGCTGCCTCTGTATCTCTTCCCTTTGTTGGGTAGTCCTTTGCTGACACTATATGAAGTGTGTAGATACATCACTGCTAAAGTTCCTTATGAGTCCCTAATAAGTCTCCAGCTGTAGAGGCTATTATCGCTGAGCTAGGGCAATTCGGTGCCCATATTTTACTTAGATTAGATTAGGATTAGATAGATAATACTATGTATCTATCTATCTGCATATTTAGCTACCTGACAACTACACCAAGGTCATCTGACTTCACACTCTTCTTCTCAGAACTTGTGACCTCTTGTCAATATCTTTTTGGCTATACCTAAACTACTGACAGCGCTGGTACACAAGGTACGTGTAGAGACACACTGCAGTGAAAGGGAAGCTGTGTCCACACTGCGGTATGTAGCTACACACGTCAGTGAAAGGCTCTGGAAGGGAAGAGGCAACGGGGAAAAGCTCCAGCAGCTCATAAGAGTGGCCATACTGTGTCAGACCAAAGGTCCATGCAGCCCAGTATCCTGTCTACCGACAGTGGCCAATGCCAGTGGCCAATGCACTGGAGAGAGTGAACCTAACAGGTAATGATCAAGTGATTTCTCTCCTGCCATCCATCACCCCCCTCTGACAAACAGAGGCTAGGGACACCATTCCTTACCCAGCCTGGCCAATAGCCATTAATGGACTTAACCTCCATGAATGTATCTAGTTCTCTTTTAAACCCTGTTATAGTCCTAGCCTTCACAACCTCATTCACAACTGCAAGGAGTTCCACAGATTGACTGCACTGTGTGAAGAAGAAATTTCTTTTATTTGTTTTAAACCTGCTGCCCATTAATTTCTTTTGGTGGCCCCTAGTTCTTATATTATGGGAACAAGTAAATAACTTTTCCTTATTCATCTTCTCCACACCACTCATGATTTCATATACCTCCATCATAGCTCTCTCTCCCCACTTCAGAGTCTTTCCCTGTCTCACCATTTACACTTCTATTTATACCCGTGCTAGTGGGGCGTGCAAGATATATATTCTACACGCTGTCATAAGGAGTGCGCAGTGTAGATGTACACTTAGTGGTACAACAGGAGTGGTATTTGCCCTAGTGGCTCTTCTCTTTGCATGAAGGAAGACAGTGAATTATACAACCAAGCTAGTGATTTTAAATCTTTTTTTTTTCATTTGCGGGCTGCTAAAGAACTCTGAATGGAGTTGTGGAACCCGTTGCAAATCTTAGTCCGTAGACCATCTGAATTAGGCAGATGAACTCCTCATGCTGCCGTTCAGATTAGCCACCACCAGGTGGAGCGCTTACAAAAAATGATTTCAAAATGGTTTTGACATTCAACCAGGTTGAGCAGATTCAGTGAAGCCAAGGCAGCTGCCTTATAGCAAGGGCCTGCCTGGTTCTGTGCTGAGGAACGGTGGACGCTTGAAAACACAGAGACCCAAGGAAGCTGTACGATCCCATTTTCAATGCTTGGAAGGAGAGACTGATCTCCTCTCCCAGGAGATGGGGGTACAGTACTCCTGACGGTGGTGGCACGCTCGTCCATGGGTGGAGAAGGGATCACAACGCGGGCAGTGGGGGTGCAGCAGGAGGGAAAACATTCTCTCTGTCTTTCACATAACATTTCAAAGGTGGGACACAGCTGGTCACCCCCAATCCCTATGAAGCCATCCCAGCTGCAGGCCCTGTCACCAGAGCTTGACTTGCTGAGTATGCACCAGACTCAGCCCCTGCCTTCCCGCCCAGCCCACTCAGAACCAGAACCCTTCCCCACCCTTGTGCCCCCCTGTAGCCACTGAGCATGCTCAAGGGGGCTGAGCATGGTCTGGAGCAGCTGAAGGCACTGCCCTCCTTAGCTCTGCCCCAGCCAATGGTGTGTACGGCTGTGGGTGCCACCGAACGCGGGAAATGTTCTACTCCAGTCAGGACAGGCTTGGGGGGGATCAAAGCAGGACAGTCCCACCAAACCCATAACCGTGGGGAGTTTTGCTTTCATCGGTTTGTATTTCAGCTTTCTCTGGGCACATACTTGCTGTCGGGTAGGTCGACCACGGTGTGGAAGAGGGATCTGGTGACTGGGACAATTTCAGGCAAGCTGTTTTCTCTCCTTTCTTTCCGGGCAGGGTGGGAGGCTGACAGACTCCGTGCCTGGGCTTCTTCCAGGCTCACCAGTTTCATAGGCAGGGAGGCAGAGGGCAGGCTCAGACTCTTCACAATGGGCATATTCTCTGAAAAGGAAAAGAGAAGATTCCAGCCCTGAAGGGGGGACCTAAGAAGGGTTCCCATGTGTTTCCTCCATAGGATCACCTCTTGCAGGTGGAAAAGCACTTGCACAGAGATGCGCTTGTCCAATGTGTCCGCTGTCTCCACAGCAATCTTCTTCATCAGACTGCAGTGCCTCCCAGCGAAGCTCTGCTCAGTAGCCACGCTCTGTATTGCGTGGTACTGGCTGCTGCTGAAGCCTGAGGGTGAAAGATGTGTGTCCCTCCAAGACACCGGGATCTCAGTTCCCCTGACCTTTGAGGAAGTTCAGGTCCAGATCCCAACTTCGTGGCTGGCCCTTGTCTCTACTCTGTAATCTTTCTCCCTGTTTGTTTAGGGGGGTTGTTTGGAACAGTGACATTACTTTTTCCTTCGTAATTAATTTTAGTTCTGGCAAAAGGACAACCCTGGAGAGTGAAGGCCTCTGTTTGTGTGGGCAATAGCTAGACTAGCTCCCCACACACTGCCTCCCCAGTGGGCCAGCCTCCTCTTGGAGGGGGAGGGAAGCTCAGCCTCTACAGTCTAGCCAATTCTTGGCCTTTCTGCTGAACAAGGGAACCACGGAGTGCCAGTGCTGGTCGGTTCTGTGACAGGAGAACCCTACTAAGAGCTGGGCTGAGACCATTTCTTCCTCACAGGACTTCACACAGCTGTTAAGCAGGCAACAATGTTCAGTCACTACCAAAACGGGCCAGATTTGAACTGGTGACCTGGAGATCAAAGGCTCTGTGATGCATCACCAACCCTTTATGTTACCAGCCCTTTACTCCATCATGACATTTGTGCCAATCTGAAATAATCCTAGGGCAGAATTCTTCATTCTGTGGCCTCCAATCTCTGCCATGGGAAAACAGAAGGCCAAAGGCATTGCAGTAGCACTGGAAGAACAGGGGGTTCTGCTGGCGGGGAGAGCAGTGGCGGGGCCGGGGTGGGGGGGAGTCCTCCTTTCTGGTCCCAACCCCAGGGCAGCCTGCCTGCACTCCAAACTCATCCCCAGCCTTGCCCCATCCCAGAGCCCACACCCCCAGCCTGAACCCTCCCCCGCCACCTCTTCCCTAGCCCTGAGCCCCTCCCACACCCCAGACCCCTCATCTCCAGCCATACCCCACAGCCCTCACCCCAGCACCCCCTCCCTCCGCACACCTTCCTACCCCCAAACTCTCTCCTGGATCCTGCACCCCTCCTGCACCCCAATCCTCTGCCCCAGCCCAGGGCCTGCACCCCAGACCTCCTCCCAAACTCCCTTCCAGAGCCTTAGGGAGGCGGGGGGCGCAGTTTGGGGATAGCAGGTTCTGGGCACCACCAAAATTTCTACAAACCTGCCACCCCTGCTAGTGAGAAGGTTTGGAGGTGTCTATGAGAAAGGACAGGGTTGCAATTGGGGTGATGGTGGGAGGGGATGGGGCTAGGGTTAGAGCAGCCGGCAGTTAGTGTATGTGGCAGTGGAGGTAGTTACCATCGTTCTCCATCGCGCTGGTTGTTATGTTGTTGCTGAAAATCTGATCCACGTGATTCAAGATAAATTCAATCACCAACTGCTGGACTCGCACCTCCAGGAAAGCTGCATCCCCATTGCAGCCGACAGCCTCGATCTCCTTTGACCTGTACCACAGAGGGAGCGGCCATACATACAATAAAACCCCTGCAACCTAAGGTACAGTATATGAGGGAGAAAATTGCTTTGACCTTCCCCAATGGGTCATGGATGGAAACTTTCCCTGATACAGCAGGAATGTCCTGGAATAGGAATTTTTTACCCACTGCTGCTCTGAGTCTTGTTCTTTCTACTCTTCCAATCCTTTATTCTTTCTTTACCTTTCCATTCTTTCTTTATTCTTTCCCCATTTCTCTCTCCTCTCTCCTTGTTCCTTCTGTGTTGCTTTCTCCATTTCCTCTCTCCCCTTTTTATTTTCTCTAGCTTTATTAATCACAAGTTTTCTTTTTCCTATTTCCACCATTCTATTTCCATTCTATTTTTCCTTTCTCACCTTCTCTCTGTCCTCTCTCTATTCCCTTTAGAGACTAAACCAGAACACAGGACTCCGCTCCCCCTCAGATTCTGGATCCAGCTCCAAACTTTGTGGCTTGAGCTTATCTCTGTAAAGTGGATTTGAAGCCAAACCACCAGAACTGAACCCAATCAAATTGAGGGAAGAGCAGATTTGAATTCCGTATCTTGGGTTCTTCTTTTTCCTGCTATTTTTTAATGAGTGTCTTTATGTCCCTGTCCCTTCCTTCACTCCACCCAGCACTCTTGCATTCTCACTCCTTCAGCAGAAAAACCTTCCTTATCTTGACATGCCAAAGTGTTACTGAATAAATTATCTCTGGGCAATGGATCCTTTGTAAAGTTAATGTGTGGCTTGTAAGATAGCAACTTGGGGCATTGCCAATGGGATAACCATGTAAGCAGAATGCAGTTGCATTGCTACTTCTTTCTTGTCCTTCCTGGGACTTGCATTACAAAGGGAACAGAATTCAGGTCATTTGACAAGAAGGACAGAAGCTGGAATGGAAATGTCAGAATAGTAAATGCCCACTTTGCAATGTTCAAGAGTTTCAGCATTTGATCCAATCACAGGATTGGCTCTCAGCAGAGATTTTCAGGAATGGTAAATTGCAAAAAAAAAACTGCTTGGTGATCTTGTGATACCAGCAAATGTCCACTAGCAACTACCTTTACATCTTCAAACTCAATTCACTTATGACCAAAATGGATTTGGATTCAAGTCATCTATAACATGTACCACTATATCCCCTTCCCTAGTCACTCATTACTATGTCCAATCAAACTTAACCACCCATATTTTGAAAACAGTTGCTTCAATCCCATAGTGATGAGCAAACTCCTAATTTTTAAATGGACATTCTCAAAAAAAATATAGTTTTTAGAAATCCATAGATTTCTTTCCCTGGATATTATTAGTAAAAGCTCAGGGTATTCAACTTGCAAGAATTTTACACATCCTATTTACTTTGCACTATTATTCATGCTATTTATTTCTTTGCATTTTTCTCAGCGGGATCAGTCCGTGACTGACTGGTCAGTCTCTCTTTGCTGTCCGGTCAGTTTCACTCACAGGTGCTCCAGCCCTAGCTCGGCAGTGCTGCCCTAAGAATGAAGTGTAAAAAGGCCCTTACTGTACCTGAGGAGATTAGGAGCCCACACTAGGGCCAGGTTCCTGGTATGCATGTTGGTCATGTTGCTGAAGGAGGCGAGGTGAGTCAGATGCTTAATCAGGTATTCCAGAGTCCTGCAAGCGTTTGGTTTGCATAAAGAAAAAAGTCTTCAGCTCCTGAACATGTGATCAAGTCTCCCCTTAGTTGCTAGGTCCTGAGATTACAGCAGTATGCCGTACAAGATCTGCTAACAGAATTCTCCTATAGCTCAAGAGGTAGAGGCCTGTGTTTTTGGTGCTGATGGTACTGGTTTCATTCTCCTCCAGTGACTGTGGTGTCTGTATACATGAGACTGGCAAAATGGGCACCATGGCTCAAAGCCAGAGCAGCGATTTGTGATGTCAGGGCTTCGGATGTCAGGATTTGTGATATCAGTGGCGCAGAACACTGTGGATGTTGTTATTGTGGATGACTTCATGTGGCACAACCCAAATGAATTTGAGGAGGATGGACAGTAGGAAGCAGAAAGAAGGGGGTTACTGATGCATATGCTGGCTGTGGAAGCTCAGATCACATTGTATGCTTAAATGCATGTGCTTAACTGCCTTCTCCCATTTGGACAGCACTGTGCAACTGGCTAAGTACGTTATGACAACTGGGAGGGAGAGTCGGGTTGACAGAAACTGGAAAGGGCTGGTTGTCTTTCAGACGTGTAATGCAATGATCTGTTTAATTTAATTTAGAGGACAGGTGAATTGCTCCTGAATTTGGTGGCAATGAATGAAACCACCTCTTTTCCCTGAAGCAGAAGCTGTTTCAAAGAATCCTTCCCACAGCCTCAACAGCTGCGTTCTTACCTGTAATGCGATGGTGGAAGTTCCTGTATGACATTTTGAATTCGGGCCAACTGCTCCTCCTCCGGGCAGCGAGATATTGCCTCCTGTGGAGAGAGAGGAAATAGTCCATTGAGGTGATGGATTTAGAGGGAGTGAGAGAGTAACAGAGAGAGACACGTACAGAGGCCTGGCAGGTGTCAGAGGGAGCATTGTCTCATTACATTACAGAGCTATGAGTAGGAAGTCCTGCCACTGACTTTCTGTGAGACCTTGGGCAAGTCACTTCACCTCCCTGTAAGGATAACCATACTTACCCACCTTGTTGTGGGGCATAGAGCCCTAGTCCCCTTTCAGTTCACGGCTGAAAGTCTGGGCCTTAATTCATTAAACTCTTTCAGATCTTCAGCTGCGAGATGTATTTTCTTTTTCTTCTTTTTGACTCTTCCCCTCCTCCTCCCTCCCCGCTTCCTCCTGCTCATTTTTAAAATTGATTTCCCCCTCACACATATAATGACTGAGAGAAAAATGGAAATAAAAAAAGAAAAATATTGAGAGGGGGTGGAGAAGAGAGGGAAAAGAAACAAAAGGAAAAGAGGAGGAAATGATAAATGACAAATGAAAAATATTGAAACTTTTTCCAAAAAAAGTTTGAAAACAAATAAAAAATGGTTCCTTTTTAAACCACGTGAAATGAAAACAGCTTGGTACTTATGGGGATGAAAGGCAAAGTAATTTATAAATAAAAACAAGCATTATTATCTGCTGTATGTAGATATAGCAGCTCCTGTGATGATGAGGTACTTTAGATTAGCTACAAGGATAGATACCTAGAAATACAATTGCATAGACAGAGTAACAAATGTCTCCATTAGCGATTAGAGTAGAATAGTGTAGATAAAACAGAGGCTGTGCACCTTACCACCACCACTAGCCCAGCAGTTCTCTGCAGAGCAGGAGCTGAGAGGATTTTAAGAACTTTTTGTCTGAATTCCTGGGAGTTCTTCTCTGCATTGTTAGTCTTCTGTCAGCTACTCCCGCTCAACATTGCAATGGGAGAGGACAAGTCACTAGGAACTTCAAACAATGTGAAGCTATCTAGGATCCACCTGTCCACACTACTACTGCTGGGGGTTGGAGTGAGTTCAAAGAAAGACACTGTGACCACTCCTGCCAACTGGAGTTTTGCCTACATAAGGACGTCAGCGAAGCTAGAACTGAGATGAAGAAAACAATCTATTCCTAACCATCAGTTGCTTAAATATTATTAATCTGAAATCACCAACCACAGCCACAGAAACACCTTCTGTGTTTTCACTGTCACTGCTACATTCCCATTATTTATACTGTTGTCACTATTCTCATCAATATTCTTTACACTATAAGCCATCCTTTATGCAAAACCACATGTAAATTGCCATAATCAATTTAGCTACCGGAGACGGGCATGAACTGCATGCTGGGATCCAAGCAGCCCCCCACTTTGGGAACCCAGATTTGAATTCTGTGGCTGTCTGATCTTTGTTGTCAGCCCACAACCACAGGTGCATAAACCACAGGTGTTTATGCACCTGTGGCTGTAGCCACCACCATCACAATTACCACATCAGGCAGCAGAATCATCAACAAAAATCTTTGACGTCATCAGTCAATAACTTCACCATTGTTACAAATGGCCTCATCAATAAGAGCATAACCAGGATCACCAACACCAGTCCTTTAACATCACTGACATGGTACACGTGTGCTGTCAAATACCATTAATCAGGCATCGAGCGAAGAAAGGACTTTACAGCAATAATGGAGAGAGAGAGAGAGAGAGAGAGAGAGAGAGAGATCGGGTGTTCATATATCACCAGCCTGCCTCCAATGTCAAAACATTTGATGCAGAGAGAGATGGACACCTTATTTGGATTAAATAAGATCTGACCTTAATCTTCATTTAAAGCAGCAACTGAGCCTTTTCAGAGGTTAAAAGAAGTTGGTCAGGTGAAAATTAACCTGTTATTTTTTTTATCTCCACAAGCCTCAGTCCAGAGATAGTCCCCGATAAAAAGACAGCTCTGATACCTCTGAACTTGGGAAATCCACATCTGAGCTTTGTGCCTGACCACACCTCTGCTATGAGCCAAACTGAAAACTCCTGAATTGGGGGAAGTTCCGCTCCAGATCTAAATCTTACAACTAAGACCCATCTCAGCTGATTGGTTTTTGTTTCAATCCACCAGTGGAAGTACTGACCTATAAAAAAGCCTGTTTCCACCATTCCAGAGACAAGAAGCACAATAAATCCTGTGCTTCTCGTGTGAGATTTCCAGGCCATTGGCTCTGACCAAAGATGGATCAGGAGAAGCATCCAAACATTTGGATGCAAATCTGAAACATCAGTTGGGTTGCACGGCTGTAAATCAGTGCAGACTTTGGCTCAAATGTTTCATTTCTAGATTCTAGGAAAGGAAGCTGAAACAGGCAACAAGCAAATGCTAATTCATGTGATGTCATGACGGACTCAGGCCCAACAGCCACACTTCTCAGCCAACTGAGCTAGAAACCCATGGCCTGGCTTACAAAACCAGGGGGGACCATCTTCAATGTGTAGAATCATAGGTTCAGAACATCAAGAAGCAGAGGATACAGAATGCCAGGAAAAGCCAACTGCTTTTATTTAATGCATTTTTTTTCAAATGTAGCATTAGTTACTGATTGTTTCATTTTTCACCTTGTGAATGGGAAGAAAAAACTGGAAGGAGACAGGGAGTTTCAGATGCACAGTCAAGGACACACATGACCTATTACCTTTCTATTCCACTGACCACACTGGATGTGCTCAGCTGGTACCCTGTTCCTCCTAGCCTCTGGCTAGCAAGTGGAGTAAAACTGAGGGAGGAAGAAGATGTGTGGCCTTCTGTTATTGAACTGGTTTGATGGAGCAATCAGTCCCTTTACACTAGTGTTAGAGGGAGTCTGACAGTGCCAGAGTCACCAACTTGATCAGAACGGCATTATGAGCTGGTGAAGGCCCAGAGCAGGAGGGAGAGTCATACTGCAAAGGTAAATATGCAGCAATACCATGATAGGGTCATCGCATATATAAACTTGATACCACTGAAGCCGAAAAGCTAATCCCTCTCTGGTCATTAAGAATTTGCCTATCCTGAGACACTAATGTCTGAATCATCATGGTGACTCAAAGCTGTGCCTGTCCTTCCTCGGACACAGTGCTGAGTGAGGTAGACAGGGTGGGATTAGCAGGCATCCTGCCTCCCACCTGCACCCTGCTGTCTAGGCACTGGGGCACACATCTACATTCAACCACACTCCCCATCTGATGGTTTTTGCTAGGTTTGGGGAATAGTTTCTCTCTCTCTTTTTTTTTTTTTTGGCTTCTATTAGTATTTCTAGCCAAATAGGTTACTCACTGTAAGTAGCAATACCTATAGCTAATGCTTCCCAACAGTTCCCATTATAAGAACTAGAGCTCCATGAATAATGGATTTTTCCATATGCTTGCACTTCTCACTTGTTTTTTCTTTAATTGTTTCGGGCATGACAGTTATCCCTCGGCAGCCAGGAACAGTAACTGCAGGGGAAGTCCTGTTCAGTCCCTGCAACCCTTAGTTGGAGCACGCTCAATACAGATGGAATCTTTGGAGAATTTAGTTGTCAAACTCTAACAAGTCTCTAGCGAGCAAGTGCAAATGGAGATTGTTCAAGGACTTAAAACTTGGCCAACTTGCTCATTTTCAAGGAAAAACAAAAGGCTATTCTGTTCTATATACATTCATACACTATGCTCATCACCACAGTATCTAACATTCCTGACACTGGAGTGATCCCCCTGCCAAATATCTAATCCCTGCTTCAAAGCAAAGGGGGGACACCAGAGCTTCTCAACAAAACAGTTGTAAGAATTTTTGAACATAGGCAATACAAGGTATTTTCCCCTAATATTGTTCTGGGACATGGCTTAACTGTTTAATCTGAAACTTTCCAGAAACATTCAATATGAGACAGACAGACAGCGTGGAAAATTTCAGCCCAAATGGTTAAAGACTGGCACAGTTATGACCAAATTAATGCAGGGTTTTATAATGGAAAGCATCAGACAACCTTAACTACAGGTGTTACTATCTGCACTGCCAATAATAAAATATTATCTGTCATCAAATGGACCAGCTCTCTTAAAAATCCAGCTATGGTCCCCAGGGAGGCTCAGCAGCAAGGGTCATGGTCTATTTTTCTGCCTCCAGACCCCTCCTTATATCTACACATAATCTATATTCACTTTGCAGAATGGAGTTATTACACTTCGAATTAGCGACTTTAAATGAGGTTGTAGATTTCTGCTTGAACAGTTTCCACCTTCACCTGCTCCTTGTATCCAGGACATGATCATTATGGCCTGATTTTCCATTGCCCTCTACCTTTGTGTCAGAATTTACATCAATGCAAATGGAGTGAAAAACACTAGCACATCTACAAGATGTAGTATTTTACACCCACTGTGCACTCACTGTGAACAGGTGTAAATGACTGCACAGTACATCAGACAATCAGGCCCTGTGTAGTCACATGTTATAAAAATTATAAGCAAAGGACAGCACTGGGGGAAAGAATCAGAATAGGAAGGAAGGAAGGAAGGGAGGAAAGGTTCAATGAGACAAAGAGAAAAAGGAAAAGAAAAGTGAATAAGAGAAAGAATGAGGAAAACAGAATGAGAGAGGGAGATACGGAAGAGGAGACAGTGTAACACAAAGATAGAGGGATGGTAATAGCAAAGAGAATGGGGGAAACAACCAAAGTGAGAAAGAGAGAGACAGCAACAGACAAAATGAAAAGACAGCACAAGTGTACATGAGCACTGATGGATGATCCCCCTACACACACACAAACCCCTGACACAGTGTCATCAGAGCAATACCAAAACACAACCAATTACCTTTACCAAAACACATGTGCATGCCAGGCTGTGAACAAGAATAAAAGGCTCACCGTAAATTTCTTGTAGAGCTCAAAGGTGAGGAGGGGGTTTGGCAGCTCCCTGAAGTACAGCTTGCAGAGTGACCCCACACAGTGAATGTCCTGAAGGTAAACTTCCCTTGTCAGGTCTGGACATTGATCAGAGCCAAACTCCTGCCTGAAACAACACAGACATAAGAGACATAAGAGCCTGAAAGAACAGGAGCTGGAAACAGTCTATGCCTAGTTGTCTGTCACAGACAGAGGGAAAAGAAAAACATGATATACGCCGGAAAGCAGAGAGCTGCCTTTTTTACCTGCAACATGGCCCAAATCCTCTTCTGAAGCTTGGGCTCCAGGTTCATTCATCTCGTTTCCCTCACACAACTCCATTGATAGGTCCTAAAACTGACATACAGTGACTACCCTCTCCTGAGGTTGGATACTTCTGGGCTGCCCCCAAAGTATTCCATTAATGGATCCAGATGGGGGTGGTTTTGGAGGGACAAAAATTAGTCTCCATAAAGTAGTGTGTTTGGTCTTTACTAGTAAGGTTGTCTCTAAACCTGATCTCCTCTGTTCCAGGGCTGGGCCTTGCTGCTCTCATTATACCACTGAGAAACCATATTCAACAAGTCTATGCCTGGACTAGCCCCACACAATGGTGTGACCGTGCACCCCATAAGGCTTTAGGGAATTATGCTTATGAATATATAATATTTTAGAGAGAGAGAGAGAGAGAGAGAGAGAGAGAGAGAGAGATAACTGGAATATGTTTTATGCTACATATGCCATGTAACATAGCTCTGTAAAGGTTATGATCTACTGAATCTATTCCTCCTATTTGTATGCATGTATCACTTTTGTTGTTGAAGTTATGAATATTGTCTGTGTACTTGCTTGATTTCTAAGTAGCTTTAGTAAAAACATTTGGTCAACTTCTTGAGAAAGGAATGTGCAAGTTATGTGCCCAGTCAAGAAACATTTAACAGACAAAGAACTTGGGAGGCTCCAATCCACATAAGATCAGGAGCGTCCTATCTGAGGACATTCAAGGTAGCATGTGAACCGTGGCTGCTACCTGTAAGTTCTGAGTCATGCATGGGCATGTGACTTGCCCATGTGACTCCAAATCTCCATTCTGTAGCTAGATTCTACACGGAGGTTGCGGGGACGGGAGGGGTATCCATCCACAAGAGAAAGTCTATTTAAACCCCTGGGAGACTCTTCCATTTTGTCTTCAGTTGGCTCAAGAAATAGCCTCCTCACTCCCAAGGAAACCTGAAAGAAACTAGACCAAAGGACAGTAACTACAGGGGGATGTGAGTGATTGCTGGACCCAGACTAGAGGGAGACTAGTCTGTAAAAGGAAGCTTACTGAAACTCCTCTGAGGGTGAGGTTTTATCTGTATTCAGTTTTATTACTGTATTAGAGGTAGATTTGTGTGTTTTATTTATTTTACTTGGTAATTCACTTTGTTCTGTCTGTTACTACTTGGAACCATTTAAATCCTACTTTCTGTATCTAATAAAATTACTTTTTACTTATTAATTAACCCGAAGTATGTATTAGTACCTGGGTCAGGGGGGGAGCAAACAGCTGTGTATCTCTCTCACTCAGTGTTATAGAGGGCAAACAATCTATGAGTTTGCCCTGTATAGGCTTTATACAGGGTAAAACGGGTTTATTTGGGGTTTGGACACCACTGGGAGTTGAGCATCTGAGTGATAAAGACAGGAACACTTCCTGACCTGTTTTCAATTGAGCCTACAGCTGTCAGAGGACGTGGTTCAGACGGGTCTGGGTTTGCAGCAGGCTAGTAGGTCTGGCTTAAACCAAGCAGGCTCTGGAGTTCCAAGCTGGCAGGGCAGGAAAGCAGGGTCAGAAGTAGTCTTGGCACATCAGTTAGCAACCCTAAGGGGATTTCTGTGATCCAACCTGTCACAAATGGAACTGAGCAATGACACTGAACCCCGCTTCGGAGTCAGATCCCTGCCCTTACCTCAGCTTCTGTATGTTGGATGTCACTCCAGAGAGCCGGTAGATTCCATCCACAATGCCATGGGTCTCAATGAACTCAGCACAGCTCCTCAGCACATAGGGGACTAATAAAGAAAAGGAAGATGAGGTCAGCAGTGACTAGGCAGAGAGAAGATCTTTCATGAGGGTCCTCAGAGGAGACAGTCCCATTAAACGGTGGCAGAGTCTCTCTGCAGTGACCAGGAAAGGATATTGTAATGGGTGAGATCAAGACTAGCAAAATAAAATTCTTGAAGTGGCCACAAATTGATTTACAGAGCTAGACAGCAGGTCACACGAGAGTGCTGCAGCAGCCATGGTCATCATCTGCTCTCAGAATAACGGTCTCTAATCACAAAGGCTGCTCCAACCATACCTTGAAATGCAAAAAAAAGGTTTTTTCCAGAGGGGAAAGTGATTCAGTCATAACTGGGAGCATGAAGTAGTAGGAATCCTCCAAGCAAGCTGTTCTCAAAGTCTCCAGCCTAGCTGTGTTGCGCAAACTGGTCTGATTACTTTAGATAAAAATTAGAGAAGCATCTACTCTTGTGTGTGAGCCTAATGTCCAGCCATTAGGGCCTAGAAATACCTAGAGAGATTAGATTAGATGGAAATATAGGCCAGATCCTCAAATTGCCATAGCTTCATGGGCTTCAAAAGAGCTCCACGAATTTATACCCGCTAAGGCTTTAGAAAAGAGCCCAAACCACTAAATTCATATCCAGATCTGGATTTCAAGGGTGTTTCAATCTGAGGTTTTGCTTTCTCTCATTACACAAGTATAGGAGCCAGTCATCCTTTTGGTTCGGATCCATCTTCTGCAGTCCCCAGTGCACTCAGCTCACAAAGTCCCACCTTATTAAATGCAAATCACTACACTAATGCAGTATGAAGTCTGCACAGTTATAACCCCAAGACAGTCAAGAAATGCAGACGTTGAGGTTCCTCACAGCAGCATTAACTCGGCCACATTGTGCGTACCATACACTCTGTAGAACAAACAGTAATAGATTAAGCTCTACATTTAACCAGAAAAACAGGCATAGCCATTGCTGCAGTGCCTGAAGTGCTAGTGGCTGAACCTTTCCTGGGTTCTAGTGGTTATAATACACAGCAGCAAGGTCATACCAGCAGGGATTTCGACATTTAGGACCCAGATCCAGCAGACCAAGAATGTAGCACAACTGGTGTGGTTCCACTGCACAATGGAGAATTCTCCCCTCTCCCTCCCCACCCTTGCCTGTTTAGACTGTCAGCTCTTTGCGACAGTGGCTGTGTGCGCCTAATGCAATGAGGCTTCAATCTTGGTTGAGGCCTCAAGGATCTACTCTGATATAAAATACAAAGAATACTAAAAGATAGACAGATCCATGTTAATGTCAAGTTTATTTGGGGGGCGGGGAAAGGTTGGTGAATCACTGTTTCATCATCCTCCTCCTTCCCACACCGGCAAGTGCATAAGGCTGAAGTCAAACAGCCCCTATATCCTGAGCTCATTTTTCCAGGTATTTTATATTCAGATGTAATAATGCCACTTCATCCATAATTGTGCTATAGAGACTGCTGCCTCTAGACCAGCCTCTCCATCTCTTGCAATGGGGTTGCGAAAGAAATGCTCGTTTAGGCAGCCTATTATTGGACATTCTTAAAAGGTGTCCCAAATATGTCCACCTCTTCTTTCGTGCTGCTTTTATTGTTGTAGTTAGTTGTGGGTAGTTGTCCATTCTAGGACCTCTTCATTACATATTTTAACTACTTATTTTACTCTGAGTATTCTGTGCAGACACGTGCATTGACAGAAGTTTAGTGCGCATTGAATGGATGGATTATTTTTCAATGACTCTGCTCCATACAGAAGGACCCTTAGGACACTGCTTCTAACGATCCTGAGTTTGGTGTTTTTGCTAATCACACAGGAGTTCCATATGATTACGTTTTTGAAATATAGCCTTGGGGTTCCATGCGGTTAAGTTTTCAAAATAAAGGATCTGCTTCATGTATTCTGGATTTCATATCAAACATACACTCATCAATATTATGAATGATGCTACTCAAATAAATACATCCATTGAGGATTTTCAAGGCTTCACCTTCCAAGCAGATAAAATAATTGGTAGGTAAATTAATTTTCATAATTTCCATCTTTGATTTATTGATAAGATCTACTTGCTTGGCAGAATATGCAAGACCAAATGTCTTTCACTGAACATCTTCAACTGAATTATGTACAAGACAGATGTAATCTGCAAAGTCAAAGTCTCCAAGCTCGCAATCTACCCATTTCCATACTGACAGTCTGTCACATAACAAAATCAACAGTGACTCACATCATTGTTCACATTAAACTAGTCAAGTGAGCTCCTGGTTTATCTTTACTGTACATTAAATTTTTAATAATGTGAATTATTTTGTTGGGGACTCCATCGATTCATACAGTCTGCCACAGTGACTCTCAATCAACACTATCAAATGACATTTGGAAATTCATAAAATTCAGAACTAGTGTTTACCATAAGGAAAAGGAAAAATTAATGACACAAATTAATTGAGTAAACTTTAAAGAATGTTGAAAACCCACACAAAGACCCAGTTACTAGCATCTAGATGGTTCAGTAATATGGTCTATGCCTCAAATCCCGTTTTTAAAGGGAGAGTCCCATTTTTGGGGGACTTTTTCTTATATGGGCACCTATTATCCCCCACCTCTGTCCCGTTTTTTCACAGTTGCTATCTGGTCACCCTACTTTAGGCTGGCAGTGTGAAGGATAAACAGAAATAAAAAGAAAAAAAATACCAGAAATTCAAGAATCATTTACAAGTGACTAATTTGACCTCAGGGGAAAAACTTGTTTTTGTTTTTTTTTTTTTTAAAAAAAGCTCTTTTCATCTGCTGAGCCCGGGATTTGTATGGAATAAATCAGGGCAAGAAGGAATCTCTTGTGCACCAGTATGGATAAAAATCAGTGAAGCTGGGAATGAGCAACAGGGGATGGATCACTGGATGATTACTTGTTCTGTTCATTCTCTTTGGGGCACCTGGCACTGGCCACTGTTGGAAGACAGGATACAGGGCTAGATGGACCTGTAGTCTGACCCAGTAGGGCCATTCTTATGTTCTTGTATTATTTTTTTAAATTAATCTGATTTTTTTTAATTTAAATTGGAATGTTTGTGATAAAATGCTTTTTGAGGGAAAAAACCTATCTAAAGATAGTTGTAATTAAGGTACATTGTAGTTCAAAGATATCTCATCACGGAATCAGGATTATAAATTTTAATTCTATAGTATGAGACAATATAGTTACGTAATGTTTAAGAAAAGTTTTGTAAATGAGTTCCAACAATTCATAGATTAGGGACCCAATCTTATGGGGCTCCACAGGCTTCTGTATAAATTATTTAGGTTAATCTTTCTATCTATCCAATGGCACTTAGTGCTCAGTCTAGAAGATACCATCAGAGATGCTTAGTTTTGCAATTCTCAGACTGGATTTGTGTCTCCAGAGATAACATGCCTGTTAACAGCAAAAATGTTTTAAAATATTTTTAGATAGATAGATATAGATATAGATATATAGAATTGAGAAATAACAGATCTCAACCCTATTGTCCCTCTGCAAATTTGTGTATAAACAGTCAATCCCTTACCGCTCTCTAAAAATGCAAAGTTTCAAAAATTTCAATGAATAGAAAATTGTTGGGGGTGGAATAGATCTGGACAAGGAGAAGAAGTCTGGAGATAAATGTGGGAAGGGAGGGACAGACAGTAGAAACAAAAGTGAAACTGTTTGAGCAACATATTTCAGAAGTCTTGAGGTCCTTCTGAGTGTAGCCTTCATTGATGTGAGATCTACCATACCGTTCTCTCACTAGAAGGGAAAAGCTATAATGGCAGCAGGCCACAAAAGAGACCCAGTTTGGGAATATTTTAATGAAGTTCCTCTACCTGTGGGTAAGACAGGATGCATGCAAAACTCAAACAGTTCAACAAAGAAATGCAAGACCTGGTTGCCCAAATGAAACATCATGAGAAGATTTAGTTCCTTCTCAGGAGGATGCTGTGTTGAAGATGATGAAAGGAGCCTGTCTGAACATGCAGGATCTTCAGGTTGTCAAACTTTTTTATTTCATACTTCTTTCTTAAGGACTGCTTGTCTTCCTTCTGGATTATTCTTGAATTCTCATGTTTGAGCAAAAAATATAGTTGTTACTCTATGGTACTATCAGTTTAGATGTGGTTGCGATAAAAAATATATAGCTGAAATAAGCAGATCTTCCTTTTACAATTTCACCTTTAAAGTAGTAATGAGCATCAGTGAATGCAATGAGTAATATTAAATGAGCAGTATGGTAATAATAATTAAATAACTGCATTGACTTGTTTTGTTTAGGAGAATCCATCCTCAACATACAGGATTCTGAAGTTTATCCACCTTCAAGATCACCATCATTTTCTATCGTTCCAGAGTTATCTGCCAATGATAATATTTCAGGCACATTATGTATGTCACATAGTCACTATATATCACCTGTACCAAAAAGAAAAAAAATCTCCATCATCCAGAAACAACCACAGATATGTTTGTGATAAGAACCAGCAGATTACAAAAAGAGGTAATTCATGAAAAATTGCTCCATTTGTTTATGCAATAAACTCTCCTTTCCGTATGATTGAGAACCCACACTTCATTAACATGGTTCATTCATTAAGACCAGGATACAGTCCACTGAACAAGAGCAGATGTTGCAGGCAAGTTGCTGAATAAAGTGTAAGAGAAATTGAGCAGTGTGCAAAAAGTCTAAGGGTAAAATTGTTAACCTGAGTTTTGATGGGTGGAGATGGGTCCACAATGATCCTATTGTATGTGCTTGTGTGACAACAGAAGAAGAGAATGTCTTCCTTACAGAAACAATTGATACATCAGGAAATGCACACAGAGAAGAATGCTTACAAGAAGTAGCAGTATAACAAACTGCAAAAAACAATTCAAACGTCTAGTACGCAGCTTGGTCATAGACAATACTGCAAATGTATCCAAGATGAGAAGAAATTATTTCAGAGAGAGTCTCGAGCTAACAACATGCAGTGCTCATTTGATGCACCTTCTAGCCAAAAACTTCAGTGTTCCAGAAATAAAGGCTAATGTTGTTGAAATTGCAAAATACTTCCACAACAACCACTTTGCAACAGCTACTCTGAAAAAAGTGGGAGGAACCAAGCTAACTCTTCCACAAGATATGCGATGGAACTCAGTAGTGGACTGTTTTGAGCACTATATCAAGAACTGGCCTAATCCGAAGAGAGTTTGTGAACAAAATCGTGAAAAAATAGATGGCACTGTCACAGCCAAAGTTTTCAACATTGGGCTTAAGAGAAACATTGAACACATGCTGAGTACCTGGAAGCCTATTTCTGTAGCCTTGAACAAAATGCAGGGAAATAGCTGTTTTTTGCTGCTGATATTGAAATTTGGAAGGAACTGAGTGAGATCTTAAAAAGAAAAATATGTGATGACAGAGTTAAATTATAAGCATTAAAAAAACCACGAATGGGACAAGCACTATCTCCGGCTCATTTTCTTACACATATTCTCAATACTCTGCACCAGGGTCAAACCTTAACTGCTGAAGAAGAGGAGTTGGCTTTGATATGGACTTGCAGCAATCATCCCTCCATAATGCCAACTATAATAAACTTCAAAGCTAAGGGTGAACCATTCAAGAAATATATGTTCGCTGATGATGTTTTAAAGAAAGTCACATCAGTGAACTGGTGGAAGCACTTGGATTCAGAGACTGTTGAATTGCTAATCTCACTTTTAACAGCAGTAGCTTCTTCTGTTGGTGTAGAAAGAATATTTTCTTCTTTTGGACTAATTCATTCCAAATTGAGAAATTGTTTGGGACCTGAAAAAGCAGGAAAGTTTGTTTTTCTTTTCCAGAATATGAACAATCAGGAAAATGAAGGTGAAGACAATGAGTTAGCTGCAGAAGCCAATATTTTAAGTTTCTCATGTTGACCTGGCTCATATAGTCAATTTCATTTTTTTTAAAATATTGCATGTAACTTAGTTAAAAACAATTTTAACAAAAACAAACCTGATTTTAAAAAACTTGAATGTTTAACTAAATTCAAAAATGCATATGCTTGTTTTATTAAAATATTATATGTTTGCTGTTGAAGAAAAGAATCCAAAATACATAACATTGTTGTTTTAGTTAAATAAAACAATTTAAATGTCTGTCTGGTGATGTTCTCCTCATAATACAGCATGGTAAGAAAATCCTCCAAATATTAATGATTAACCAGTTGAATTCAAGATAGTTCACCTCCCAGTGACTTCATAAATATCTGCTGCAATTACCTTTGGTAAATGAAATAACCAAACAATCATTCATTTTCTGATATAGCTGTAAAACTCATCAGAAAAGTTTTCAAAATAAATCACTTTAAAACTGTATAGTGTGTACCTTCTAAAAATGAAACCTACATCTATCTCTGAGTTGTGAAGAATATGTATTAAGGTTATAACAACCAACAAGAATGCACTTTTATGTAGAAATCCACGATTAAATCAAGACTTCCTGACTAGTGATTTAAATGAATTTGAATTTGATTTAAAGCAAATCCACCTTGTTCCACACCAACTGAAGGAGGCTAGCTCAATCCACAGGCAAGCAACAGAAGGAACCTGAGGGAATACAGCTCAGCAGCAAACCATTTCTATACTTTTACCAAGTTTAAACATTTGCGTGAATTTAGCATTCACGGAAGTGAGGGGCAGATAACTACGGAGACAGCCTAATATAGCATAAACAGGTAATATACAAACAGAGCCCTTGCTATTCCAGTGCTGGGTTCCCCACACAACTCTGGCAGTGCCCCTCAATCATCATGCACCATGATTTCCTTCTGTTCCAGTCCTTGGATTCTTCTGAATAGAAACACCCAGTTGTGCCAAATTGTGTGGTGGTTTTGTGATGTCAAAAAAAATTTCACATGGGACTCATTTCACTTGTGGCCAGAAATTATAGACTTGACCTCAGGTCCCTGGAGGTGAAAGGACTGTATCAATTTCCTGCAAAGCAAGCCCCTAAATGCAGCACTTGTGTGAAACTGGAGCACAATAAATGTTCTGTTTCCGCAGAACCTGCAGCACTGAAATCCCTCAGCAGTGCTGATCTCCTACGGAGCTAATTTATTAGGGCATTAGGAGGGAAGGGGAAAGTGGTAGTGCACAGCTAACCACCATTCTGTGCCAGTCTGAGATCATTTCTTTCTGGTTTGGCTGTTTTTCTATTTCAGAGATGAGTCAGAACCAAAACAATGGGTCTAATCATCCCTGAACTTGGGGGTAAGTTCAGATCCAAATGTGAACTTTACGACAGGATTCTAGCTCTATGAAGGCCAACCAGAAATCTTGGATCTGAACATTCTGGGGTTCTGAGGAAGTTCAGATTTGGATCTGAACTTTGCAACAATGTGGGTGCGTGCGTCATGTGTGCATGAGAGACAGACAGAGAGAGAGATGGGGGTAGATGTCCCAGTCCTCATGAGTTTTTATAATTAAAAGCATGCTGGAGGCTTGGAAGTTGGAAAAGGCAGCTGGTGTCACACAAACCCCCGCTTGTTCTGCCAGACAGCTAAACTGTCCTCATTTGAAACTACAATAAAAAACAGATGGAAAAGAAAAGGAGAGTGTGGAACCAGGCATCAGTCAGGAGGGAAACTAAGTTATAAACTGAACACAGAAAGAGAAATTGATGTTTCTCTTCCCCTTAGACAAAAATAAAACAAAAGGTCAGTTTCAGTGATTAATACCATTCTGGCTGAAAGCCTACAGTGGGGCCCTATGGTTTGGGACTATGTACCTTTATCACAGACTCATTCCATGAACACTTGTCATGTCACATTCCTATACAAGTCACACTCCTCATACAGCAGTTATACATCATGTCTCCCTTCTATCCTCATCAATATCCCTCTGATGAAGGCCATGCATGGTCACAGTTTCCTACCTTCCACTAGGCTCCTGACTAAAACTGGGAATGAAGTGATTTTCCCATCCCATGAATATTTCTAAATATAGAACAATATTCCCATCCCAAAACAGCACAAGAAATTTGAGATTTCAGCTTCTGTCAACTGAAAATCTGGAAAAAAAAAATCAGTTTGGGTCAATCAAAATGTTGTATTTTGATTTTGATAATTTTTTTTATTTAAAAAGGCTCTATATCCCTTCTGAATTGTTTAATGCTAGCTAATGTAACTGTGGATGCTCATATTATCCACGTCTAAGCCTTCTAAGCTCTTGGCTTCAGTGAAATCTTGTGGAAGTGAATTCCGCATGTTATATATACATACAACGTGCAAATTGATTATTCCCTTTGTCAGTTTTTGCTTGTTTTTCAATTTAATTTTATACTTCTTTGTTCTGAGATTAGCAGAGAGGGTAAAGAAGAACACCTGATTTATCTCCATTCTACCACCCATTATTTTATACATTATACAGCTAGGGCACACATTTTACCACATAAACAGTAATATATCTTCATATATTATCTGTGATATCACATATATTATTTGTGATATCTTCATATCACAAAAAGGAATAGCCATTATTACATACTGCAGCACAACTGAGTTAATGTCACTGCTGCAACTTTTATTTTTGCATTTCATTACTTTTAGTGACTTTAACTCTCCAGTCTTAATGCTGCATTAGCGCTGCATTTTGCATTTATTTTTAGGTAAACAGAGAGTGCGAGAAAAGAGAGAGACACAGCAGAATAATGTTAGCATTGAAATATATGCATAGTATCAATATATAAATACAGTCAATGATGCTTTACATTTATAGAACTGATTTCAATGGAGGATTTCAAAGCACGTGGCAATGGTGGGATTATTATCCCTGATTTACAGATAAGAAATCTGAGATCCAGAGGGGAAGTGACCCTCTCAGGATCACACAGCAAATCATTGGCAGAGCAGGGAATAGAATCAATGCTTTTGTACCCGTATAGCTATTTCTGGAAGGAGTATGATTCTTTACTCCCTTACTTATACCATTAAAACACCTCCTGTAGATGCAGTTGTACAGTGTAAAGGTGCCTTCCCCTTGCCCTGCAAGAACAGTTATACCAGCATAAACACATTTAGCCAGCATAACTGCAATCACATTATCACATTGTACCACTTTATCTATACTAGTGCAAGTGTTACAACTTTTTTGTGTAGACACCCCCTTACCAACATAGCCATGCCAGCAAAACCTCCAGTGTAGACACTCGTTTGCTGATAGAGGAGTGCTTTTGTCGGCATGGTTAATGTTTGGAGAGCTAGTGTAGCTATGCCAGCAGAATTCCTACTGTTGTCTTATTCTGCATCTACACCAGGGGGCTCTACCCTCCCATTAAACTCAGCTGTTAACGTTCCAACTTGCCTTCAGATTCTTAATTGCAATTTGTGTTCCAAACACAACCTGAATCCCTTCCCCCTGCAAATCTCATCGTGCAGGCACTGAATGCCCCGCCTCTTGGCAGCCTCAGACTGAATGGACCATGGAGCCTAAACTCCCCTCTCACCCCCAGAGAAATCCCTCCAACTCAGGGATAAGGCCCGCTGGCGTGGAGCAGCATGTGGGAAAGCGTGTCGCGCATAGCTATGGGGATAGACAGAGAGCTTCAGTCTCCAGGTGTTGTCAATGCGCCACCTTTCACCAGCACTAGGTTCACTTTATAGAAGAAGGAAAAATAAACTGCCTGGCCATCAGATTCCACTGTTGGTTTTGGCTGGGAGGGCTGCTCTACCGGAACCTCCCCCCAGCCACCCCACCTGTGTTTAAACAGTAAGCGACAACTAAACAGCCTCAAATAGGTTTTAAAATGAATCATCCTATTGGAGCCCTCCTTCCCTCTTCCCCCTTGGCTGCCATCAAGTCAGTTAAAGAGATGAATCGCTGGCACTGCTCTGATCCCGTCTATGCAGAGCCAGAGTAACTAAATCATCCAACAACCAACACACTTTTTTTTTCATTTGTGGGAACCGTTGCTGCACTGGCACTGGGGTGTCCACAAAAAATCCCTTAGCGATCTATCCCAGTGACTAAAGCACAGCCCTGTGTTATCATTGTGACTAGCAAATACATACACAAAACGAGCCTGATCCTGCAAATCACTGAGCACTCAGCTCCCACAGACTACGCTGGTTCTAGCCTTTTCATTCTAAGCTGATGCAATTCAACTCAGCATTCAACGCTTTGAGCCAAACTTGAGCTCCATAGAAGGCAAAGGCAAAACTCATTGAACTTCAGAAAGACCAGGATTTTGCTCTTTGATACTGTACTCATCTTGTGTTCAGTACACTCTTTCAGGTAGCTAAAGTGAGGGCTCTATCTGGGGGTGCGAGCTTTGGTGTGGAGCTGGGTATGAGGGGTTGGGGATGCAGGAGAGTGTTCCGGGCTGGGACTGAAAGGTCCAGAGGGTGGAAGGGGGATCAGGACTGGTGTAGGGGTTGGGGCACAGGAGGTGGCCAGGGGTGCAGGCTCCAGGCTGTGCTTATCTCAAGCAGCTCCCAGAAGCAGTGGCAAGTTCCACGTCCAGCTCCTACACAGAGGTGAGGCCAGGTGGCTCTGCGCGCTGTCCCGTTTGCAAGTGCCGCTCCTGCAGCTCCCATTGGCCACGGTTTCCAGCCAATGGGAGCTGTGGGGGCAGTGCTTGGGGCGGAGGTAGCATGCGGAGCTCTGCTTAAGAGCTGAAGGGAGGACATGCTGCTGCTTCTAGGAGCTGCACAGAACCATGGCATGCAAGGAGCAGAGCAAGCCACAGACCCTGCTCCCTAGCAGGAGCTCAAGGGCTGGATTAAAATGTCTGATGGAATGGATTCAGTCCACGGGCCGTAGTTTGCCCACCCCCAGTGTAACGCAATGATCTCCCTGGTAGTAAAGACTGAGGTATATGAAAATGAGCAGGGCTGGGATGCTGATGTTACAGAAGTTTCATTGTTAACCTTGGTTCTGATGACACCTGGTGAAAAGGATGCCTAGCTTAAGAGCTGTATCAAAAGCTGATTGAATACAGAAGCAAGGGGGTGCCATATACAGATGGGACATTTGAGGAAGCTGAGGGAAGGAGTCAGCAGGGGAATAACAAAAGTGCAAAACTGTAGTTGGAGAGTTTTCTGTTAATGAAGACTCCCCAGGTGATGCCTCCTGAGCACTCACTGACTTCAGTCAAAATCAGTAAACAGGTCCACAGCCTGGGGGTGTGACATTATATTCTTTCTCTGCCCAGTCATACCCTCATCTACCTTCTTCTTCTCCATTCTCTCCCTCCGTTAAAAGGAATGGACAGGGACATAAGCCACATTAGCTCATCTTCAGGTTGTTAGGCAAACAGGAAAATATACAGTTTTTGTATATTTCTCATAAACTCTCGGCATGAGAGTTACAACCCACAAGGGCATCAGCAGCAGGTATAAGGTGAACAGCAAGCCTGCTTCCATTTGCTATCTCTATCCTCTTGCTGAAATACATTTGTCCAGTCACTTGCAATCAGTCCTCTTTGAGGTGCCAGCAGAGCCCCATTAGCCATTACTTTAAGAGCCCATGGGAAACAGCTTCTCCCACGAAGAATGGGAACTATTGCAAAGGATTCCTAGAATCACTGAATCTAGTGATGAAGTTAAAAACAGCTTGGTCCTTTCTAGTCCAGCTCTCTGGTGGCCAGTGCAGAACTGTTCCTTGCTACAGGGTTTTGTTCAGCCTAGTTTTAACAATTCCAAGCAATGTGGCTTCTTCCCTTACCAAAAAAAAAAAAAAAAAGGCCCGTAAGTCTCACTGTTAGAAAACTGTTCTGAGTGCAGAGGTTCTGAGGTCCACCAGAAAAGGACTAGCAGTTAGTATAAGTTAGACAGTTTTAGAACCCCAGTGCTATATTCCTCTTTTATCCCAGTTGCCCTCTGTCTCTTTCTCTCTTGCTCTCTCGCACACAATTTAGCCTATAGTATTTTTTATAAGATACAGAATTCTTCCTCATTTTCTGCCCTACACGGGTAATGCCATGTTGCTGTGTAGTTCCAAACAGCTGCCGTATTCCACCCCAGAGATGACTGCATTTCAATGGTGGGCAAAGTGATGTCTGTGTACAGTTAGTAATGTGTTTTAGAATTAAAGTTGCTCCATCTAAGTGTACATCTACATTATCCACTGGATCGACGGGTAGTGACCAATCTATCGGGGATTGATTTATCGTGTCTACATTGATCCCCGAGCGCTCTCCCCATCGACTCCAGAACTCCACCGTCGCAAGAGGCGGAAGCGGAGTTGACGGGGGAGCAGCAGCGGTCGACTCGCCGCCAGGAGGATGCCCAGGTAAGTCGACCTAAGGTATTTCGACTTCAGCTACGCTATTTGCATAGCTGAAGTTGTGTATCTTAGGTTGACACCCCTCCTCCAGTGTAGACCTGGCCTAAGTTATTACTATAATTAGACAGACTGAAGAGACCCGAAGATGAAGAAAGCAGACAGGCAGTGCTGCAGGTCTCTTACCCTCTCCTCAGGTCTGGCTCTCGGGTTTGCTGGGTCCTGTCTGAAGTAAAGCATGACTGGCTCTTGACAGACTTCTGTGACTCTCACAGCACCTCAGGAATGGCTGTGCTAAGCCATTAGAGGGATGGAGGGTTTCAGCAGTTGGTGGGGGCTGGTTCCTTGTCATTGTTGGGCTATTGAGGGTTGACCCCTAAGGTTCTTTCAAGCTTAGGGGGAAAGGACAGGGAAGCTGGATGTGTGAGTTGGGAGAGGATACTGACAAAGTGGGATCTCCAGAAGATCAGTGCTCTGTATGGCCACATACTGGGCACATATCTAGGAATGGCCCTGAGTCTCACCTCCTCCAGAACATCTTGCCAAAGTATAGGGATGGGCTGAACCTGAAACCCTGGATCTGAATATCCGTGATATTCAAATTCAGACAAGTCTGGATCCAGAACATACTTTGGACCAGAACTGGCCAGGCACCCTGGAGGGAGAATGCTGGATCCCCTCCAGGTATGTAACAGGTAGTGTGCTCCCCCTGTACACCAATGAGCTGCCTGGCGCACTTCGAAGTCCCTCCCGGAACATCCCAGAGGTACTACATCTCCACTCTGCCCCAGTGCCAATCAGGCACAATTGATCCCTCTGCCCGGCCCACATCTCCATCACAATCTAAACCAAAACCACAGAGATGAACATCTGCAGATAGTGTGAGGAAGGCAAGAACTGTATCTGAAGCTGAACTTCACCGCTCAGGACCCCCTCCAGATCACTCAAGTATGTAGCTATTCCTTTGCACAGGCAGGGGAATCTTTTCACTATAAATGTTTTTCTAGTAGTCAAACAGATTTGTAGTCTGGAAAGAAGAGAGCTGAATCCTTGAAGTGACAGGCCTGATTCCCCACCACCTGGCACTTTGCATCACTATTTGTATCTGCACCAAGTGGGCATGAAAGGATTTGGAAGAATGTTACACCCACTTAGAGCAGCTGTAAATGACAACATGGTGCAAGGCAGTGGAGAATCAGACCTGGTATCCCTGCTTCCCTGTGGGCAGAGGACTGTTTGGCTGCACCCAGTGTAGCACATCTTCGACTGTAGGTCATGGTTTTCTTTTAAATGTTGCCCTTAGTCACACTGACACAGACTGACACTTTCACTCAGGCTTTTCACTGATCCACTGATAAAGAGCAGGCACAGCAATTTCCAGATGTTACCTCAATGGGCTTATTTAAAGATAGACCATGATTTAGGGCAAACAGCTACAAAACTTTTTAAGCAGCACTATGCATCACAGAAAGACAGCTGAAGGGCTCAAACTTAGCCTCCTTATGGCCTGCAAATGAGAACTGTGAAAAGTGAATGCAAACAGCAGCCTGGGAAAAAAGGAAATATGGATTTAAGACGTCAAATCGGTAAAAGAAAATATGTGCAAGCGACTTAGAAATAATAAAGAAACTTAACACAAGTTAAAAACAGTTCCATCTTTGCTTACTCACCAAGGCCTGTATTTAGGGTTCAGTATTACTCTTGCAAGAATTGCTCCTGTTGGGCCTGTTCCAGGAGACCTCACACATGCACAACTCCCGCTGACTTCAGCAGGCCTTTGTATAGTAGGAAAATAACCCCTTGGTGCCAGTTCTCTCTGCTGCCTTGCACTTCGTCATTTACACCTGTCCTAAGTGAGTGCACAATGCTGCCAAATTTGACTGAAGGAAAAATGTACGCTTGTTTTCTATAGGTGTAATTAACGACACAAGGTGCAAGGGAGAGTGGCGAGTCAGACTTACTGCTGACGCCGGGGGTCAGCCACGCATTCCTTTCAGCCCCACTCAGATGAGGCTGAAAACAGTTTACCTACTACGTTCCCTGTAAGCTGCACAGGCGCATGGCCGTGCAGCAGCCTATTAAGCGCAGGTGCTCAGGAAACTGAGCCCCAGAGGACCTGCTGCAGCTGCGGGACAGGCACCCATCCCAGCCTGGACCTGCCACAGCCAGGGGAGAGGCACCGCAGCCCCAACCCAGCCCCTGACCTGCTGCAGCTGGGGGAAAGGCACCTATCCTGCCGTCCCAGCCCCGGAGCTGTTGCAGCAGAGAAAGGTGCCTCTCCCCTCCCAGCCCAGGTGCTGCTACAGGGAGAGAGAGCTAGGGGGAGCCCTCTCCCCCTGCCGTAGCTCCGGGGCAGCCAGTAACTGAGACCCCTCATCCCCAGCCCCACCCCAGAGCCCGCACCCCTAGCCGAAGCCCTCACCCCCACCCCAACCCTCTGGCCCAGCCCTGAGCCCCCTCCACACATCACCTCCCTATTGGTGCACATAACATAATTCATTCTGCACACGGGTGGGAAAAATTAGAGGAAACACTGTCTACCACTATAAGAGGGTGAAGTCATTTTAACTCAGAAAGCTGATGCTTCCCTGGCAGAATGAGGAGCTAGATTCTTGATGAAACCCACTCCAGTTATTCCAGAGTGTTAGACTTCTGGTGCAATTCCCTGTACAACAAAGCTGCTAGACCTCTGGGAGAAAACCTGTAAAAGCCAGGAGCTAGACACACTGTGGAAGTTCAAGTGGAACAAGTTATCTAGCAACCAAAACATTTTCAACCTTAGTAGAGAGAAAGACCCCTGGGGTGCATAGCTGCCACATGTTGTAAAGAAGTCATTTCCCTGGTTTTGGCACATCCAATGGGAGTTACAGACATGTGAAGGTTAAAAGATGGAACCAGTCACAAGCATGCAAATCACCTGCACTAGCATGAGAGGAGCACCCGTGTAGCTTATACATGGTTGTTTTTATCCTCAGGGTGTCTAATGCTGAGCAGTAACCTGCCCACCCGAGGACATGGACTCTGCCTCTGGGCTGCATGACGAAAACTCTGCCTATAAAAGCAGAACAAATCTCTCAAGCTTCAGATAATTTCATAACTGAACTCAGCTTCACGCAGTGGACTAGTCTACAGATGCAGCCTTTAGCTGATGGATGCTTGGTGATCTCAGACATATCTTTTAATCCACAGGGCTGAAGTCTTCTCAGGTGCACTAGCCCTGATCTCGGGTCCTTTAATTTTCCTTTCCAGTTAATAAAGAGGGATGGGGGAGTGGTGTGTTCTATAAGACTCCTAACTGGTGTGGCTCCAACATCTGGATACATGCTATGCTCCCAGTCTCTTTTCCAAAGTCAGAAGCAAATACTATTGCAGGGGTAGCCAAACTGTCACTCTTGAGCCACATGTGGCTCTTTTACAGTTTAAGTGTGGCTTGAGGAGCCCTCCACGCCCTTTCCCTCCATTCTCCACCTACCACACTGGAGGGGGAGCTCAGAGCTTCTTCCCTGTGGCAGAGTGGTGGGGTAGAGGCTCCTGCCCAGCGGAGAAGGGGGTCTCAGGGCTTCAGCCCTATGGGAGGTGCCTGCCAAGGCTCAGAGCTTCAGCAAGAGGAGGGCTGAAGCCCTGACCCCAGCAGGTGCTCCCAGCTCTTGTACTTCTGAAGATTATTGTATGTGGTTCGGAGAGTCAGTAAGTTTGGCCACCCCTGTACTATTGTGTTCCGTCTGCTGTCCTTATCAGATCAATACTCCACACGTGCTCAAAGGGACAGTTGTTTTCCACCACACTCTGCAAAGGTCAGAGGTGACAGACAGGAAGGCACGACTGCATTTGCCCATAGTAATGTGCAGGAATGCTACTGGCAGCCACTGCTCCAACATAGCCTCCAAGCATGTTCATTGCCTCCTTTTTTAAAGGGAGTCTACGTGAGCCTCACTGTGCACCATGTTCTGACCTGGCTCAATCAAGCAATCAGAGGGCTCTCGGCTGAGACATTAAATTACATCAGTGAAAAAGAGGGACAGGACAGGGCAAAACTTTGGTCAGTTTTTAAGAGTTTATAAACATACTGTTATGACAGGTGTCACTAAGTGTTGTTATAACACAAAGTCTTTCACTAAGTGTGTGAGCAAATATTCAGTCTTGGGAAAACGTGATCTGTGGTGCTGCTGGTTTTGTTATGCAGTGTTCTGAGTACAGGGAGCCATGTAAGCCGCAGGAGAGTTTGCGTTGGTCTGTTATTAATGTCAATTCTTGAGGCAGAGTTGCTGCCTGGGAACCCAGCATTGGTGCTGAGCTGAGAGTCCTGGAAAAAGAAATTACTTCTCTGTGCTGTTTGAAACCACGTCTGTTCCCAGACTGGTGTATTTGTATAGATAAAGCAAAGAACACTTAAAATACACCCAGACTCCACATCACCGATTTGTCCTCCATTGGGAAGCTGACCTACAAGGTCCCAGGCATCTGCTAGCATTGGGTGGAGAGCAACACTGGTGTCATAACAGGAAACTGAAGTTGGAAGAAGGGCAACAATACAGTGAGGCTCAACATGTGGTCACCCTCACAGTCATAAAGGGGCAGCCTCTATGAACTGCAACAGAGTCGCGTTGAACACCGTAGAATACATAAGAAAGGCCCTACTGGGTCAGACCAAAGGTCCATCCAGCCCAGTATCCTGTCTACTGACAGTGGTCAATGCCAGGTGCCCTGGAGTGAGTGAACCTAACAGGTAACGATCAAGTGCTCTCTTTCCTGCCATCCATCACCAGAATAAGTCTGCTCCTTCATCCACTAAGAGAGAAAACCTGTAAAGGACGTATTACAGTCAGTATTTCTCTTACATTCCAGAGTTTCTTTTTCCTTGGCTGTAGAGGGAGGACTGTTCAGCAGTGTTATCTATATTTCTGTATCCTCATTCCTCTTTCTATCCCATGGTCCCCTCTGCCCCAGACTGTGAGGGGCTGTCTCTGTGCTTCTCCCTTCACTTCCTCCCTACCCCATTGCCCTAGAGTCCCCTTTCCCCCCCGCACTGGGAAGGTTAAGTCTTCATACCCATTCAGTCACTCAATAGGTAAGCATATGTGGACAAGTGGAGGCGCATCTTCAATGCTAGCACTGGGAAGAAGCCAGCACCCAGCTGTTACAGCCGTAATAAATCCAGCCTCTTCTCAGCTGTAGTCCCTAGCTTTCATACTCCCCAGTGAATTTCTGGTATATTCCATATTTTGTTCCTTATTTTGTTTTCCATTTGACAAATGACAGGCTCTGAACTAACGTGAAAAAACCCCACCTTTTTTTCTCCCCCATTGTGCTATCTCTGCTCCAAGTCAGAGCAGGTAGCGCTTATCATTTCCTCTCTACCACACACACCAGCATGCATTCATTTCCTGCCAGCTAGTCCTAAACTACAGGCTGACATTGTTTTCGAGGCCTCTCGCACTTGGAAGCAGCAGTAGCTATGCTGCATAGGGCTTCCTGTTGATGTCAGGGCCCACTTCCTCCTAAAGCAAATAGACTTCCTGTCAGCATATGTAACCTTTTCCATGAGGACTGGAAGGAGCCATTTTCCTACACAGGAGCAGAAAAAAAAATGGGGATGGGAATAATGGGGAGGTTGCCAGGATTGTTTTATTCTTGCATTTGTGTGTTCGGTTGGGATAAATCTAGAGCCCTTATCTCAAAATCTCTAACAGGAGAAAGAATGAAGTCAAGACAATACAATTATATCTCAGCACTGCCAGTGTTTGTGAATACCAGAGAAATTATTGCACAGAACATCAGAGACTGATTAGGCTCCCAGATTTCCCAGTGAGGAATTAAGTCTTAATAAAGGCAAGCTACAGCAATAGCCACCTTTGCCTCCTACATGGCTAATGAGTGGATGGCAAGCCAGGGTGTGACTCTACAGTGCGCCAGCCTGCTAGACAGGAACTCCCGCAGTGCAGTTTAGCGAACTCACAAAAGTCAAAGTTACTCCAGATTTACACAAATATAAATGAGAGCAGATTTGGTCCCCAAGTCCCATCACTGTCTGCCCTGCAGAGCCAGAGCCATCACACGTGAATAAATTGGATTGTATTTCATTTTGTGCATCATCAGCAGAATTGTCAGCTAGGGTACAATTGCAACATCTTTATGGGTGGATAGGACAGCAGGGGCAGAAAGAGTCCAGTTGCAGTCTCATATCAGGGATAGCATGCGAGGCCCTGGTGAGGTCTGCAGCACCGACAATTAGAAAATCATTCGCCAAACAAACTCGGCAGACTGGATCTGAAATCACTGATGGCCCAATCCTGCACAATCCAGGTCACACTCTAAACAGCAAGCTCTCTACAGAAATGCATCAGTGATTCCACAGAAAGTCACATTTTCCTTTTGCACCAACTCTCTCTCTCTCTCTTTTTAGTAGCTTTCTGTCTGTGAATGAGTTACTTCAGTCCGTCTTAAGCACTGCACCGACCAGGAAAAGGGTGTGGGGATTATTAATGGAAAAATCCTTGAATCCTTCAGCCTCATGCATGACTGTAGTTACAAGTAAAAGCAAACAGGATACCACACTGTATGTGCAGAGAGAACAGAAACTCAGACGATCTCCAACAACTGACTGATGAGGGAAGAATAACACACCTACTATGGTAAATAGGCATAGCTGGACCAAATTATGATGAATGGAGAGATGGGCAGATAACATCTGGACATGGGTGTAAACACCAAGAACGGAGAGGGATTGTTTAGGTTGATCAAGGGGGAGTATAACTATGGGGAATTTATACTGAACTGTAGAAAAAATGTCCTAACAGTGAGAGGGCATTATGCTGTGGAACAGTCTGCTCAAAGGAGGTGATGGGAATGCCATTACTTGAAACATTTAAAACTTGGTTGAAGAATACACCGTACAGAACAGTCTTGCAGAGGCCTCTGGGAGAGGGACAAAATAATCCTGCTGATCTTTTCTGTCTCTATTATCAGGTGAAACTTTCAGACAAAAGATCTGGCAAGTCCACCTGGAGAGTTTATTATATAGCAATAATAAATGAAAGCATACACAGCACGTACTCCATACAGCCAAATTCAGCTTAATTTTCAACTGGATCCTGAACAACAGGGGAAGTAGTGCTGATTGAAATTTTTCTGATGGCAGTTTTATTTGGAAAATGCTCATTCAACTAAATTAAGATGTTGGATGGGAAGATATGGATTTTGCTGAATTTTTCAATGAAAAAATATTGAAACTGTTTTGAAAATGCTGAAGAGTTTCATTTTGATATTTATTTTAAAAATCAAACAGGAAGTTTCCACCTTTTGTTCCAAGTAGAGATGAAATTCTGGGTTTTGACCAGCTCTAGTGGGAAGCTAGTGAAGTTGATTGAGCGTGCGAATAACGTGCTTGCTCTTCTTTGCACAAGTGAAAAGAGAGGCAGCAAAGTTCTGCATGGATGGGAGACTAGGCAACTGAGATTTACCCAGGGCAAGACTACACTACAAAATTAAATTGATTTAAATTATATCAACGTACAGCCACCACAGTAATTGAACTGGTTTTTCATGTCCACACTACACTCCATGTGTCATCAGTGTATGTCCTCACCAGCAGCACTTGCACCAATTTAACTACCAGTGTGGGGCATTGTGGGTTGGCCTCTGAAAGGCAGCAACAGCCAATGTAAGCAATGCAGTGTCTACATTTGAAACTGTCAACCTAACTACATCGACCTAAGTGCTACACCTCTTGTGGAAGTGCAGTTATTAAATTGGTGTAGTGAGTTACATCCATGGGAACTGCATTTTAGTGTAAACGCTTACAGGTTAGGTCGACGTGAGCTGCCTCACTCTGTAATGTAGACCAGGCCTTGGTCTGGGATACTGTGTGTGTTTCTAGTCTTTAGGGCTTGTATATCACAATACACAGAACTCTCATTGAAATCAATGAATTATTCAAATCCCCCAGGGAAAGGATCAGGCGTCAGCACATTCTTACAAAAATACATTTCACTTCCATCGAAGAAGCTCAAAGCTCTCGACAAACAGTCATGAATTCAGCCTCACAATGCCCCTGTACAGAGGGCAATTATCATCTTCATCTCATAGAGGGGGGGAGTGACTTTGTCTATGGTCACATGGTGAGGCAGAACTGGGAGTGGAACCCAAAGCTTGTGACTTGCACTCCCTGACTCAATCACAAAACCAGCCATCCTCCACATGAGCCTCACAGTAATGAGCATAGTTCTCAGAGTTCAGAGGGTTGGTGACGTATCCAGACATTTATATGAGCTCACTAGAATCCCTGGGTCTAGAAATCAGGCTGGAAATCTCACAAGGACAGGCTTTTCTGGGAGATACCCTGCACTTCCAAGGCAGAAATGCTTTTCTCACCCCAGATTTCCATCGCTATCTGAAACCTAGACGCAAAAAGGCATATGACATTTAAATAAATAAATACACTGGAACCTCCTGAAAGATTTTGACCAGGATTAGTAGGTTCAAGTTTGGGGAAAAATTCTAGGCTGGTTCTTATGAGAGATGGACTTGGACTAAAATCCCAGACTAACACACCTCCTTGAGAATGTTTAGAACTGAATTAAATCTTTATTGCTTGTTCCCACCTCTAGTCCTTATTTTTCCCCCAGCTGGTTCCCCCATGACTAAATACCACCATAATGGCAAGAAGCTACCCAGAGGTCATCTAGTGAGAAGCTACATTTCTAATTCTCTCAGGAAAAGCTAAAAGAGATGGGAGTTAAGTTCTCACTGGAAAAGAACTTTCTGCCTGCTTCAAAGGCCAATTATGTCAGTCCCCAGGCATTCTCTAAGGCCACGTCCATTTCTTTCTCTCATCTGATCTCTTCCACCTCTTTTCCTTTTTCATCTCCTCCTCCTCTTTTCACAGGACACTTGGTTTCTTGTATTTTTTCTTCTCCATCTCGGCCTGGCAAAGTTGATAGTCCCAAGTCTCAAATTTTTGACAGGAATCCATATTTGAAACACACCAAAAATTAAGGATGCTTGGATCCGGGGTTTTGGTTCAGGCCCACCTCTTCTGACCGGAACTCTAAATTGGGTTGAAGTCAGACAATCTAGCCTTTGTTCAGTTCTCTGTTCCCTTGAAATGTCAGCAAACATCATGGTTTTGCTGATGCCATCATCTGGGTGGTCTAAACATCTCCTACACTGCGTGCTGTGAGGGGGTGGGCGTTCAGCAGTCATCAAATCATAGGGATAGTGGCTTTAGGACATTATTGTTCCTCTTACCTGAAGCAGCAACAGTGCCATGAAATCTACAGACACATCCACCTCCAGCTGCCCTGGCTAGCAAGGGACACACATGCTGTTTGTTTCGAACCACTAACAGATTGTGCTGCTGTGAGCACAGGAAACCGTGCTGGAATGCAGGGCTCTCCTAGAAGATTGGGATGAGTGACTAGACTACCCCTTTCCTTAATACATGCCTTCCTCTTTACATAGCCTGCTTCTGCAGGGAGAGAAATGAGAAGAACAGGATGCTTGCTTGCCTGCAGCATTGCTGTTTCAGCCCACCCTGGGCTGGCATACAACTGTGGGGCACTCTGAGCTCCACACTGTTGCTCTAGCACCACCCCGCCTGGGTGCTAGTTCATCTGTTTTAATCTGTTTAGGAGGGAAAGGTGGCCCAATCTGTGGCCTCGAGCTACGTGTAGCCCACAAGGCTCTGAACTGTGGCCCTCAAGGGTGTCTGTGTTCAGAAACTGCGTGTTTGATTGGGAATGGAAAACGTGCTTCCTGAGCCGTGGCCTGTGATTTTAAACCCAGGTGTTTCAGTCGGGCCAGATACTCTGAGGGAGAGATAGGGGGCAACTCCTTCCCAACTGCCTCCCACTGCTTCCTCTGCAGCCCCCATGCTAGTTGGGTGCTCTGAACAGCTGCTGTCCCTTCTCTGCTCAGCAGTTCCCCACTGACTACCTGCTGCACCTCAGGGGAGGGAGGAGAGAGCTGGCCTGACTGCTCTGTGGCCTGATTCCAAGCTGGGCTGTAGGAGCCCCAGGGAGAGAAGGCTCAGAGCTCACAGGGCTCTGCCTAAGTGTAGGGGAGTGCTAAGGGTGTCCCCCCTCCCCACAGCCACCCCAGGCAGCCCGGGAGAGGGGGACAGGGAGACGCTGAGAACCACAGCCCCTGATTCACTGCCCAGCCTGGGGGCTGCTCTAACCTGCACCATCTGGCAATGTCCCGTCGGCATCACAGTGCACCTGGGATAGAGCTGGAGTACAGTGTACATTGGCTACCACCACCATACCCAAAAGCCATGTCAAGATGCCCCTCCATCAGGGGCTGTGAGGAGGGAGGCATAGGTGCCCCGCATAGCCCACAGGAGGGGAATCCGCAGCAAGGGACTGGTGAGTTCCTCCTTGCGTGTCGATTCCCTCTGCACTACCTGACAATCTGCCCCAGAGTACTGATTGTGATCTTCCAGAAATAACACGTTGGGCCCTCAGTCTGAAAAGGTTAGGAATCACGGCTCTGTCATATTCCTAAGCTGTTAACTGTACTGTACAAGCACTATTTACAGTACTCAAGGGTTATAAGGAGTTCTCCTTACTCTCTGCTCTGCACATCTTCTAAGGCCAATAGATTTTGCTTTTCTGCAATTTTTCTGTTTTGTGCTGGTCTGGTTCCTTGTCTCCAATTATTGTGGGGACGGTTTGCCCAAATGGTGAGATTTGCTTCATTCTCTGAAGCTCATATCCTCTCCTTTCAGGCATTCCCCTCTCAACTACTCTCAGTGGTCAACACTTGATCTCTGACTTGATACCTTGGGCATTGTCAGCTCCAGTATCACTCTGACACAGCCATATCCCAACTCATTGAGGGCCCTGAAGAATTTTAAGACCAGGGGATTGGGTTGCCTGCACCAGTGGAAGGTGCAGAGAATAGGCGTGATGTGTTCTCAGCAGTTTGTCCTGCTAAACAGGTGCAATGGTGCACAAGTTCTGCACAAGTTGCAGTTTGTGTGGCCCCTATCTTTAACTCCAGATGCGTTCCAATACAGTACCCTGGCAGTCATAAATGCGTGTTAGACCAGATTATCCTCTCACTTACACAATGGATTTCACTGGAATTACTCCTGGCTCACAAGGGCAGTAACTGGGAGAAGAAACTGTGTTCAGTCCAGAAGCAGCCCATCACTGTGCTCTCTCCTGGATACTTTACTTTTGTTCTTTTTTGTTGCTTCACTTAGACTACACGAAAAGTCACTGAAACTTTTAAGTTATGTTGCTCTTTGCGTATGGAAAACAGCATGCTGGTATAAATCCAGAGTAATTCCACACACGTCAATGGAGGCACCCCGGATTTATACCAGTGTAACTGAGATCAGAATCAGGCCCAATGCCACACAGTCTATGCATCTGGAGTAACTCAGTAGTAAAAGGCAGCTTGTGAGTACACTCAAATGCTGATACCAAGATCAGTGCTGCCTTTCATTGCATGCTTTCCTCTGTGGGAGCCAAGCACACTAATATACTGAAGAGGACTTTTCCCCGCCAGCACTTCAGACTTGAAAGCAAACTGCAGTTCCAGTGCCTGATCCTGAATTCCTTCCACAACCAAATCACCTATCAGTTTTTGGGGAAGTCCTGAGTGTGCAAGGAATGCAGGATTAAGCACCGAGTTGGGAACACTGGGGAATGAGTAATTCATTGTGGGCTCACGATAGATTGGGAAACAACGCACCATGGAACTAATGCCCAGAACAGCCATACTAGCAAGTCCTAGCGAGGTGCTATGTCAGAGTGGTGCTACCAGTGCAGAAACTTCCCATATCAGTGTGAAACTAGAATAAGAATCAAAGGAAATCTTGTAAAAGATCATAAAATTTCTGAGGAAATCCAAGGAATTTATGAATCTAGCTCGCCTGCCAGTGACCTGAATCTACTTTATAAATCATATCAACGAGCCAGCGTTGGCTGGTGGAAAACAACGGCTAATCATAAAATCCAAAGAACATCCATTATATGCTCAGCAGGTGACATTTAAAGCCTGTAAATGTTTGCATCTGCTTTATGCATACATCCTGTGCTCCTGAGCGGTGATTGCCTGGGGAGGTGGGAGGAAGGGACACACACACACACAGCAGAAAGAACACAGGTCTCTGAACAAGAGATGGAGTCAGACAGCTAACAAAACCATCCTAAACTCAGGACTTGGTGGTGATGGAGGACTTCAACTGCCCAGACATCTGTTGGGAAAATAACACAGCAGGGCACAGATTAGCCAACAAGTTCTTGGAGTGTATTGGAGACAATGTTTCCATTTCAGAAGGTGGAGACAGCTACCAAGGGAGAGACTGTACTAGATTTGATTTTGACAAATAAGGAGGAACTGGTTGAGAATTTGAAAGTGGAAGGCAGTGTGGAGGAAAGTGATCATGAAATGATGAGTTCATGATTCTAAGGAATGGTAGAAGGGAGAACAGCAAAATAAAGACAATGGATTTCAAGGAGGCAAACTTTAGCAGACTCAGGGAGCTGGTAGGTAAGATCCCATGGGAAGCAAGTCTAAGGCCAGGTCTACACAAGCTGCTGGATATTGATCAATCATGTCTAGACGCGATAAATTGATGCCTGAGCGCTCTCCCGTTGACGCCGGGACTCCACGGCTGCAAGAGGCGCAGGTGGAGTCAACGGGGCAGAGGCAGCAGTCGACTCGGCGCCATGAAGACGCCATGGTAAGTTGACCTAAATATGTCAACTTCAGTTACGCTGTTCCCGTAGCTGAAGTTGCGTATCTTAGGTCGATCCCCCCACTCCAGTGCAGATCTGGGCTAAGGGAAAAACAACACAAGACAGATGGCAGCTCATCAAAAAGACGTTATGAAGGGCATAAGAGCAAACTATCTCAGTGTGTAGGAAAGATAGGAAGAATGGGAAGAGACCACTGTAGCTTAACCAGAAGATCTTCAATGATCTAAAAATCAAAAGAGTCCTACAAAAAGTGGAAACTAGGTCAAATTACAAAAGATGAATATAAACAAATAACACAAGTATGTGGGGACAAAATTAGAAAGGCCAAGACCCAAAACGAGATCAAACCAGCTAGAGACATAAAGGGTAAAAAGAAAACATGCATAAATACATTAGAACAGGGGTCGGCAACCTTTCAGAAGTGGGGTGCCGAGTCTTCATTTATTCACTCTCATTTAAGGTTTTCCATGCCAGTAATACATTTGAATGTTTTTAGAAGGTCTCTTTCTATAAGTCTATAATATAGAACTAAACTATTGTTGTACGTAAAGTAAATAACGTTTTTAAAATATTTAGGAAGCTTCATTTAAAATTAAATTAAAATGCAGAGCCCCCCAGACCAGCGGCCAGGCCCCAGGCAGTGTGAGTACCACTGAAAATCAGCTCGTGTGCCGCCTTCGGCACACGTGCCATAGGTTGCCTTCCCCTGCATTAGAATTAAAAGGATGACCAAGGACAGGGTAGGCTCATTACTCAGTGGAGGTGGGGGAAGAAATAACAACAGAAACTGTGGAAATGGCAGAGGTGCAGAATGACCTCTTTGTTTCAGTTTTCACCAAGAAGGTTGGTGGTGATTAGACATCTCACATAGGGTGATCTAGACAGCAAGTGTGAAAATTTGGACAAGGGTGGTGCGGGGGGGGAAGGGTAATACGAGGCTATATAAGACAATCCCAAAATCAGGACTGTCTCTATAAAATCGGGATATCAGACCATCCTAGTCTCACATAGCAAATGCCAGTGAAATGAGGTAGGATCAGAAGAGGTTAAAATAGGGAAAGAACAATTAAAAAATTACTTGGACAAATTAGATATCTTCAAGTCACAAGGGCATGATGAAATGCATTGTAGAATATTCAAGGAGCTGACTGAGGAGATATCTGAGCCACTAGCGATTATCTTTGAAAAGTCATAGAAGACGGGAGATTCCAGAAGACTGGAAAAAGGCAAATATAGTGCCCATCTATAAACAGGGAAATAAAGACAACCCAGGTAATTACAGACCAGTCATCTTAGCTTCTGTACCCAGAAAGATAATGGAGCAAATCAGTGTTGGCTCTACCCTTTTTGCTGCCCCAAGCAAAAAAAAAAAACAAAAACCACATCTGTCAGAGCCAAAAAAGGGGCCGAATTGCCACCCCCAAAACTTACCAGAATGCCGCCCCTTACAATGTGCCACCCCAGGCATGTGCTTCCTCGGCTGGTGGCTGGAGCAAATAATTAAGCAATCAATTTGCAAACATCTAGAATAAGGTGATAAGCACAGTCAGCACGGAGTTGTCAAAAACGAGTCATGTCAAACCAACCTGATAGCTTTCTTTGACAGGGTAACAAGACTTGTGGATGTAGGGAAGCGGTAGACGAGGTATATCTTGACCTTAGTAAAGCTTTTGATACTGTCTCGCATGACCCTCTCATAAATAAACTAGGGAAATGCAACCTAGATGGAGCTATTGGGTGCATAACTGCTTGGAAACCATTTCCAGAGTGTAGCTATCAGTGGTTCACAGCCAAGCTGGAAGGGCAGAATGAGTGGGGTCCTGCAGGCATCAGTTCTGGGTCCAGTTCTGTTCAATGTCTTCATCAGTGATTTAGATAATGGCATAGAGAGTACACTTATCAAGTTTGTGGACGATACCAAGCTGGAAGGGGGGTTGCAAGTGCTTTGGAGTACAGGTTTAAAATTCAAAATTATCTGAGCAAACTGGGAAAATGGTCTAAAATAAATAGGATGAAATTCAATAAGACAAATTACAAAGTACTCCACTTAGGAAGCAGCAATCCGTTGCACACATACAAAATAGGAAATGACTGCAGAGGAAGGAGTACTGCGGAAAGGGATCTGGGGGTCATAGTGGATCACAAGCTAAATATGAGTCAACGGTGTAATGCTGTTGCAAAACAAATGAACATCATTCTGAGATGTATTAGCAGGAGTGTTGTAAGCAAGACACAAGAAGTAATTCTTCCGCTCTACTCTGCTCTGATTAGGCCTCAACTGGAGTATTGTGTCCACTTCTAGGCGCCACATTTCAGAAACTTCCTAAATGTCAGGGTGGCTAAGCACTGTAATAAATTGCCCAGGGGCATTGTGGAATCTCCATCATTGGAGATTTTTAAAAGCATGTTGGACAAACACCTATCCGGAATGGTGTAGATAATTAGTCCTGCCATGAGTACAGGGGACTGAACTAGATGACCTCTCGAGATCCCTTCCAGTTCTATGATTCCAATTCTATGATTCTGTGAAAAACACTTGTCCTGAGCACCCCGAATGCTGGGGATATTCAGATCCAGAATTTTCTTCTCCATCTAAACTCTCTTCAGAACCATTTGAAAAGAACAGACCCCAGTAGGCAACCTTTCTCACTCTTCACTTTAGCCTGATAAATGGCAAGAAGTTCTGTGCTGGGATTCCAGAGATACGGCCCAAGCAAGATTCAAGGATAGGAATCTGTATATATTTCCTCACCCTAGGCCAGGACCTGGACGCAGCCCAAGCCAGCTTCAGAGATTGTAAGGCAAGAAGGGCCCATCTCTTGGCTTCTCCCTGGGATATGCCAGCACTGAAGCCAGTCTTTTGAAGGTGAAGCTTTGTTTTTCAGTTTATTCTGGAATTTCCTAGAACCATAGGGTTAGAAGGGACTGCACGGGTCATCTAGTCTAACCCCCTACCAAGATGCAGGATTTGTTATGTCTAAGCTATCCAAGACTGACAGCTATCCAGCCTCCTTTAGAAAACCTACAGCGAAAGAGCTTAAAACCTCCCAAAGCAGTCTGTTCCATTGTCCTACTGTTTTTACAGATAGATTAAATCTCAGGAAAAACTTCCTAAATCTGCTATGCTGTGGTTTGAACCCATTGCTTCTTGTTCCTGCTCTCTGTGGCGAGAAAACAATTTTCCCCCATCTTTTTTATATCAGCCTTTCAAGTATTTGAAGACTGTTATCACATCCCCCCTTAATCTTCTCTTTTCCAAACTAAACATATCCATTTCCTTCAGCCGTTGCTCATATGGCTTGCATTCCATCCCTTTGATCATTTTTGTCACTTGCCTCTAGATTATAGAGTCTTTTATATTAAAGACTGAGGGGAGCACAGATTCACCAGCTCTTTAGACATTAGCAGGCCAGTCCCAGTATCACTGGTCTGAGCCTGGCTTACAGAACATTGAAGTAGTTCTGTATTTATTTCCAGTTGCAAGACATCACACAGCAAGAAGAGGATGTCAGATATTCATATCCCGAAACAGTTGTGATGCACAATGACACCATGGCGACTGAAATGTTACAATATTGTGTATGATGCAGTGTTGTACTGTGGAGATCTAGTTGCTGCAATATCATGATACAGTGTCAAGCCATGATGATATGATTTTACTGTTCCACAGGAAAAATATATTCAGGCAGCTACTGTGACTAGGGTGACGAGATAGCAAGCGTGAAAAATCAGAACAGAAGGTGGGGGAGTAATAAGAGCCTACATAAGAAAAAGCCCCAAATATCAGGACTGTCCCTATAAAATCTGGACATCTGGTTACCCTAACTGTGACTGGGTGAGACATAGCGGTTTTAGGTAACAAGAACCTTTTATTTCCAGTTTTTCTTCACAAAGCCACAAACTGACAGCAAAACTCAGCCAAGATTCCCATTTTCACCTGGTTTCTACTCATGTGACCCATCTTAAACCCAAAATGCCACCAAAGTTTGCCTCAAAAACCTTCTAGGTTTGGCCAAAGGGTTTGCAAACCAAGTGCCAGTTTTAGTTCATAACAAAACCTAAGTCCAGGCAGGTTTTCCCTCCCTTCAGACTTTGTTATGGAAGTTTGGTACAGTTTGACTGGCCACCTTAATAGAGCTTGGGCGACCTAACTCCCCTTTCGCACAATAGCATAGAGATTCCTGATGGGAATCGTTATAGATGGCTTTAAAATGGCGGCTTGGAAAACAAGAACTCAGGGAACTGTACAGCCATGATCCTAATAATCTGAGGGCAACAGGCACCCACAAACCCCTCTGCACCTGTGCTGAAACTTGAAAGCAGCACCAGCAAAATCAAGTGAAAGAAAGCAGCATTGATTTTCATTACTGCCTTAGAGGACTCCAGAAAAATTCAGTCAGTCAGAAAGTTAAACAAGGAAATTACAAATCTGTATTTAAAAATACTTGAAAATGTTTCAAAATCTCCTTTGAGATGAATTGGGCATCTGTGTAATCCCGGAGGTTTGCCAAATCCATCAGGAAACACAGACTGATGGGATGTATCAAGACAGGAAGGTTCAGGGCTGCAATCAGAGAGATAGGGAACAGTAGGAGATTCCCACAGTTCCTTTTTGGTAAGAAATATTAGTGCTATATGGATGTGCACACTAAACAAAAAGATTTTTTAAAAAAACAGAACTAAAAAGCCCTCTTGGAATCTCCTGCTGGTGTCTGTCTCTCTTCCTTTGCTCTTACCTCTCCAACTTGATTCATGTGACTAGGCTGACTATATGACCGCTTCCTGCTTTGATAGGTCATATTTAGATGTCTTTTCTATATAAAAAAAATTAAAGGAGATAATTATTAGTGACTTGGCTGCACTGGATCAAGGGATTGGAAACTATTTTATTATCCACTGCAGTTTTTCTTTAAGAGAGAGGTTCGCCACTTTCCTAAACGCTTCCCAGGACAGGGCTGTTCACAGCTGACATGAAGAGGGCAACCCAACACAGGCCCTATATAAATAGGGTGACCAAACAGCACATGTGAAAAATCGGGATGGGGGTGGGGGGTTAATAGGAGCCTATATAGGAAAAAGCCCCAAATATCAGGACTGACCCTATAAAATCAAGACATCTGGTCATTCTATAAATAAAGAGGCTCTCACATGGGCATGTTGGTACCTAGGGTGACTACAGGCAATGTATTCCCAGCAGAGTTCTGTTTCACGGAAACTGCTTGTTCATGAAATGTCCCGGGGGGGAACAGATCTGTGCTCGTTCCACCGCAGTCTGTGAAAGAAGCAACTGTTCTGTGTTTTGAATTCTGAGAATCCCCTGGCCAATAGTGTCTGCTGCAAGCACCCTGATTAAAGCCTCATTGTTACACCATTTCTAGTAGTACTACTAAATCTCTCCCTGACGAAAAGCCCATCTGCCCAGTGATTTAGGGGGGGGGAGAAACCTGGGTAGCTGCTGGGGATGAATAGGAAGAAGGAAGAAGGGAGTAGAGAATAAGAAAGAAGAGGGCACAAAGAACAAAAGAAAATCCCCAAGTAGCCTACAACACTGGGGTTCTCAACATTCCAATGCCAAAGGCTTTTTCTTCTGGGCCCTGTTTTCTTTGTGTGCCTTCTAGATAGAGTAGAGTTTGTTGTGCCATTAGCTTTAAGATGTTAATTATGCAGTAGAAACCACAAGTTGCAATATAAGGAGGATTGTTGCAGGAAAAGGGTGTTGAGCTCATGTTTAATCAAACTTCCTTACATTTTGATGGCTTACTGCATGGTAAATCAATTATCCACCTCATTTCTAGGAGACTATGAAATCTGAGCACTTTCAAATCGTTGCACCATAGCACATGCTTCCGGAATTAAGTGAAGCCGGTTCACTCTCAGAGGGCAACTTTTAAATGTCTATGACTTTACTTCAAAGTCAAATTTCTTCAAGTGAAGCACACCACCTGGTGATCCTGGAGCACTCCAAGGACACATCAAATTTGGCGTTGTTCTGAGAATGAAGCTTGGTGTTTCGGGTTTTTTAAATTACGCAGGCACTAAAAGAAGAGTGGGCAAATTTCTTTAACTGGTGAAAAGTTTGATTGCTCATGTTCTAGTCACACAGAAAACAGGTGAATGGCATTTCTCAAACTTTCCAAAACCAATTTTGTTGCTTTTACTGAAAACAACCAGGAGCAATTTCGCCACAAAGGTCAATATTTTTCAGTGTCTGGAAACAGAGGATCAGGATAATAAAAATAATTCTTTGCACTTCTATACTATATCCTCTCTCTCTTTCTGTTGCCTCTCCTGAGCACTACATCAGTGTAATTGCCTCATATCTATCTAAACAGGAGAGTCTTTCCATTGACTCTATCCCTAGGACTAAATCTGCCATGACTTTAAATCTTGTTCAGAAAACTTTGCACCTGTCCTTATTCCCCTGCCTATGGCAGGACAGTTCTTTCTCTACTGTCACTGCATGTCACACTTCAGTTCTTCCTCCATACCTTCCCCACAGCCACCCGTTCTCATTCAGCACCATGGTTTGCCTTGCAGATTCCTCACACGGTTTCTCTCTTCCACCTTCGCCTCGCTTTCATTTCCCAATTCTTGTCTTCCAGTCTGCTCCACCACAGGATTTTTTCTTCTCTCATTCACACTGTGACCCTTTCAGCCATTTCTTTGGCCAGCTGCTCCACTGGCTGTGATATCAGCTGAGATAAATTAATTAGGGCTGTACCTGACCCGCACTTAGATAGGAGACCTTCAGGATAAACTTATGTGGTGATGGCAGTCTTTGGTACGAGTCAATAGCACCAATATCCAAGCATGGGCTCAGGAAAGGCTGGGCTGGTGAAGGTGCTGTCTTTTAGAATGGCTATAAAATGGAGGTTCTGGGCTCTAAAGCTCTGCTAGCACTTTTTGCCAGAGTAGCAGGGTTAAAGCCAGAGCCCTGGCCAAATCCCTGTTCAGGTTATTCCTTTTGCTCATTTCTTTTTTATTATTATTTCCTGTCCTAAGGTTGCTGGGTACTATTAAAGAGCTGCTATGTTATCTTCAAGTTATAAAACCTCATCCTTCAGGGCATAAGCTAACCACTATTCCACCAAGGGGAAGAAGGCACTTCCCCTACAGACATATTATCCCATAACCGTCCACTGTGGCACTCCTGGCACCTCCCTCTGGAGCAGCTGGTGCTGGCCACTGTCAGACAGAGGACACTGGACCAGATGAATCACAGTCTGATCCAGAAAGACAGTTCCTATGTTCCCTAAGGTGACTGCATTTCAGTAATGGGTGAAGTAATTCATGGGATCCAAGACCCTTCAAACTGTGTAACAATAACAATGAGTACACACAGAGCACTTTCACCTATAGATCTTTAGAAAGATGCATCATTACTCCCATTTTTCAAATGGGGAAACTGAGGCACAAAGCAGGGCAGTGACTTGCTCAAAGTCACGCAGTAAGTCAACAGCAACTCTGGAGTAAAATCCTGAACCTACTGCAGTGTTCTTTTTATAGGTCTATACTCCCTCCAATTGTTTCTGTACTTTAGATAGATCAGTAGATTGATAGATGGATGAAGTATTTTCAAATGAAAGGTCCTTTAGGAAGCTAAAGCATTATTGTACCATGTCTGCACCAAGATATTAAACTGCCCACAGAGAAAGAAAGAAAAACTTGAGACTCCGAAGACTCATTTCACATATGAATTTTTATGCCACTGAACATTCAAGTCATCAGCGGCTTCTTCCATCCTGTGCATTCCTCAGTTGCCTGGTAGTGGGAGCGAAGTCATTCCTAATATTTCAGACAACTATGTTGCTGGTAGCTCGGAAAAGTGCTCAGCTGAAACTGCTGATGCGTCTCAAATTCCCCAAGCAGTGTTACTGGCCCGAGCCAAGTAAGTTCAAGTAGCCATCTGGCTGGGGTTGTGACGTCCACGTGCCAGCAGCCTGCTTCTCGCTCCCAGTGTTGGGATAATTGGACATTGTTCTGTCAGTGAATCACATCTCTGTAGGGCTGCAAGCTTGTCTCGTACAGAAAAGCTAATTAACATGCAAACTGCCAGAGGAAAGAGGGAGTCAGTCAATCAGAGATAGCCCTTACCCCTTCCCTTCCCAGATAATAAACAGAAGGTTTGTGTGTAAGCAAGACACTTAATGATACCGGGGGAGGGAAAGAGAAGAGAAGGAGCCCCCTTCTTAATGTTTAATATTTGAGCCCTACATATAATACATACCCAAACCCAAGGCAGGCTGTGAGATTATTCCCACGTAAAAGCAAGGATTCTGAACTCCCAAATAAGGCCCAGAGCAGCCTGGAATTCTGCAGCATGTGCTAACTGCACTTGCCACTTGATTTCTGAGGTTTGCGATGTGATATAAATAACACTTTGCCTTCTCCAGCACCCCCACCCGTGAAGATCTCAAAGTGCTTAACGAACAAGAATGAATTAAGCTTCACAAGCTCCACTTGCCCCTTTCTGTGAGGGACAGTAGGTCAGTACTATCATGGATGGTCAATTCCTCAACCTCCGATGTCGCCAAACAAAATATAAGATCATGAGAATGATCTCACTGATCCTTCAGTATGCAGATGATGGAGTCATTCTTGCACACTCAGAGACTGACCTGCAAAGCACCCTAAACCTTTCTGCAGCTGCCTATCACAGCCTTGGTCTCTCTCTCAACATTGGGAAAACCAAGGTACTCTGCCAGCCCTCATCTGCACAAACTACAATTCGTACTCCACAAATCATCATCAGTGGAGAACCCCTGGAAAACGTGGACCATTTTCCATACCTTGGCAGCCACCTCTCCCCAACAGCCAGTACTGACACAGAAATTGAATACAGGATCTGCTGTGCCAGCACAAGCTTTGGAAAACTACTGAAATGAGTGTTCAATGATCGGGATCTGCAAACAGGCAGCAAGATCTTTGTTTACAAGGCAACTGTCATCCCCACCCTTCTCTACAGGTATGAGACCTGGGTAACCTACAGACGGCATCTCCAGCAGCTGGAATGGTACTATCAGCGCTGCCTCGAGAGGATTCTCAGGATCAGCTGGGAAGACCGATGCACTAACATCAGCGTTCTCTCTGCAACCAACATCAGCAGTATAGAAGGATAGGTCATGAAACACCAACTCCGCTGGGCTGGCCACTGCATACGTATGCCTGACACTTGCCTCCCGAAGCAAGTACTTTTCCTCTCAGTTACGTCAGAGCTCACAGAGGGCAGCAGAAGACATACTGAAAGTACACCTGAAAACTGGAGGCATGAACCCAACAAACTGGGAGGACTCAGCACGAAATAGAACACAGCGGTGCCACCCATCACCAAGCCACAGCTCACTTTGAGGAGAACAGACATGCTCAGGAGACAGAGAAGCGACAAGGGAGGAAAGAAAGGGCACAACAGTCCAGCCAACAACTATAGTTCCTCCAAGATTACACCTGTCACTTCTGTGAGAAAACCTGCAGGGCACGAATTGGGCTCCTCAGCCACTTAAAAACCCACCAACGTACCCCCTTAGCAGACATCATCCTTGCATCGAGGGATAGCTGAAGATTACCAGCCTCATTTAACAGGTGGGGAAACTGAGGCACAACGCAGCTAAAGGGACTTTCTTAAAGCACTATTCAGGGCACCAGAGACACTATTTGCCTCCCCTATGGCATCCCTCTTTATGTTCTACAGTGGGACTCTGGAAGAGGGCAAGACTCCCATGAACAAGGGGGTTTAACCTCTGGCACAGGTGTTTAGCAGAGGGGTTATAACCCAGGGAGGACAAGGGGACAGAGTGCCGCACTCAGGGTCATAATTCCAAGCTGGAACTCAAATGGGGAGCAGTTCTCTCTTTACTTATCTATGCTCACTTAATTTTCTTCCCTTAAGGAAGACATTTCTCTATTCTGGGGGGAAAAAAACAGCATTTTTTAATGGTGCTCAAGCAGACAGGCGGCCCTTTGTTTTACAAAGGGCAGTACTGCCTCACACCATGCTGGTGCATTCACTGTGTTGACTGAGAAGGAAGGCTATCAATCATCTATCTACTCAATCATCAATACCACTTCCTACAACAGATTTCCTTGGAAGACTCCAAATCCTGGGTAGTGTACATGAAAATGCTTCAAGCACAGTTTAAGGCTGTAGGATTAAAACTCCCATGTTTAGAACTCTACATCCACTTAATCTTCTTCACTACTGCAGCAGAATGACAGATGGTTATTTAACAAGGATATTGTTGAGGCAGGGCTAATTGGAACTCGTCACCCTTCTCTGGGCTCATTAGATGCTTCCTCCTCTCCCTCTCCAATGCCAGAAACTGGGTCTCCACTGGAAACCTCTCCTCACTGCTTATCTCACTGACCCAGAATGAAGTATTAGCCCAACAGTTTTAGCGACTGGGCCAGATCAGAGCTTCCCCACTCACTCCTATTCCTGCAAGCCTAAGCTGGAACCCCACATCCAAACCATCGGGAGCCCCCCAATCTAAACTTCGCCGCTCAAATCACTCTTGCCTATGCACGGCAAAGCTCAAAGCCACAATACCTGGCAGGCTGCCACCACCAAGTCAGAAAGGAACAACAACAGACATCGTATATCAAACACAGTTCTCCCATTACTACAGTTAAGCCTGCCCTGGGCACAGACACTTAATGTATTGACTTTGGCAACATGTGCGTATCTCGTTATGCCAATAAAGTAATTGAAATGGAAACAGAAGCAACTAGGGATGGGTGAGTGAACCAGTTCAGATAAAATAAGAATCCTTTGTCCCCTCCCCACAATCCCAAACTTTGCCTCAAACCATATCCCAAACCTTTTCTGAGGTTCCAAACCATTTGGTTTAACTTTTCTTTGTTTCATTCCTTTGCCCTGTTGTACTTCTGGGTTCCAGCTGGGATTGAAAGGAAAAGTACTACAATATAGATGGGTGTTGCTCTGTATTTCTGGCCTGATCAAAAGCAGGTAGTACAAGAAGTCTCATGAGAGAGCCTGTTTTAATTTGTTCTCTAGCCCAGATGGGAAGGAAGATATAGCTATAAAGCTAACTGAACATAGGAGTGAGAAGATAAAATACCCACTTGAGAGCACTAGAAAAAAACAGGAGAGGAGAGAGGCAAAAGAAAAGTAATATGGTTCAAAGCTATTATCATCTGTGATATAAGCTTGTCCACAGAAACCAATTTGATCCAGCTGATTATAATTTGAATGAAACAAGCAACACAGACCCAAGAGGTTTGGATACCCATCCAGAATGAAGGATCATCCTCCCTGATCAAAACTCTGAAACTTCTGAGGTTTAACCATCATTACTATAAGCAACGCAACCCACTAATGAGGAGGTTCAAAAAGGAAACCAGTCCAGGCCTCACAGGTGACTCTGAGAGGCTCCAACATATTGTTTAACACACTTGTTCTGCCAGCCTCTCTTGGTGCAAACCAACAACAAGATACAGTACTGAACAGCACACACTGCCAGAGATAGCACATGTAAACCATGTTTACATGTAACATGTAAACATGTTATTATTCTGAAATGCAGCTAGGCTCAAACTTCACAATTTGGATCCAGATTTTCAAACATCCACAATCTAAGTTTTAGGGGTGCTCAGATCAGTGGTTTTGATTTAGCCCATTATAACGACAAGAGCCATTTACTCAATTCTGATCTGGATCACAAATTAGGTTTTGAAGATAACCTTATTAAAAAAAAAAAAAAGTAGTACTACAGTATCAATCCCAAACAATATACAGTACAGATACTGCAGTGTTTGTGGCAATCATGATGGTGTTTTTTTAAATGAGGATTGGATCTGAGAGTTTGATTGGGGCTTATATCGAATTGCCTGCCTTTACTAAAATTAGAAACAAGTCAAGGGACCCAGTTACAACATGACTGTCCTCTGTCCATCTGGACCATCCAGGTTTTTAACCCAGTTTCAGAGACACACAACACGACAACCTTTGGCTGTATCACAAACCATGTTCCAACCCAGCTATAACTGGGAGAATGTAAAGTAGGGCCTAAGACAGAGGTGGGCAAACTAGGGCCCCGGAACCGTCCAGCCCGGCCCTTGAGCTCCCAGCTGGGAAGCTATCCCACAGCCCTTCCTCTGCTGTCCCCTGTTCCTCACAGCCTCAACTTGCCATGCCACCAGTGTGGGAGTCCCATGCATCAGGGGTGTAGATAGGGGTCAGGGCAGTCAGGGGACAGAGAGCAGGAGGGAGGGTTGGATAAGGGGTGGGGTCCCGGGAGGGCAGCTAGCAGTGGGGGTGACCTGGGAGGGGGCAATCAGGGGACAAGGAGAAGGGGGTGGTTGGATGGGTGGGGGGAATCTGATGGGGGCAGTCATGGGGCGGGAAGTGGGTGGGGGAGGGGGCAAGGGCCAGTATGTTTGGGGAGGCACAGCCTTCCCTACCCAACCCTCCATACAGTTTTACAACCCCGATATGGCCTTCAGGCCAAAAAGTTTGCCCAGCCCAGCCCAAGCTGTAGGTTTGTTTGATTTTTTTTTTTTTAGAAAAATGGTTCTGTATTTGTAGAAACAGACATAGTCTCCTGTTCCAAATGACAAGTCTTTGAGCTGCTCCTGGGCTTGGGGACCATGTGGGATATTAGCATCTCTGAAGGCATTCAGCTAGTCAAGCTCTAAACATGGAAGGAACAGGAGCAGAAGATGAATGGCTGCAACCCTGCTCAGCTGCTAGAGCAGAATTCCAAGAGCAGCAGCACGCAGCTGAGAATCTGGCAGCAGGACGTGCATTCCCCATCCTCTTGCCTGTTCCCCACTCCAGGGAGGGGCATGCAACAAAGCCTCTGTGAAAGAGTCTGGGCATGTGTCAGGTGCTGGTGCACATGGGACCGCTTTACAGCAGCATGTGCAGACCAAGAATCATCGGGAGAGGGAGGCTACTGCAGGCACCAGGCACTGCTGCCCCAGAATTTTATTTGGATGCTTTTATTTAAGCAAAGATCCTGCATACATTTCATAATAGGTCACACACGTCTCTGTGTTAACAAAGCACTCATTTTCGCTTGTTTCTTGTTCAAGCTCAGCAGCAGTGGGACTGCAGAACTAACTACAGGTACCTCTATACTGCCCGCCCCTCCGGTGGGTAATGTTCGGTGTATCGGGGATCGATTTATCGCGTCTGGTCAGGATGTGATAAATCGATACACGAATGCGCTCTCCTCGACTCCGGAACTCCAGTTCCGCAAGAGGAGTAAGTGGAGTCACCGAGGGAGCCACCGCGGTCAACTCATCACCGTGAGGATGGACAGGTAAGTCAAAATTTCGACTTCAGCTACGAGAATAGCGTAGCTGAAGTTGCGTATCTTAGTTTGAACCCACCCCCCGCTAGTGTAGCCCTGGCTTATGACACAGAGGATCTAACCACAGCACCTTAGAGGACTCTCAACACTAGTGTGATCTGAAGCTGTCCTTAATCAAACACCAAATCCCCCTGGCATCTTGTTTAGTTATAGACTCAAAGTCCAACACTAGGTTTGCAAACTTGGTTTCAAGCAAACTTGAGGACAATTATAGGAATTGTCTCACATGTTCACTTAGTAATACTAAACAGTAAGCTACTTCTGTTAGTGTCTCTGCTCTGTTTATGTGTGTGCCTGAACTGGGGCACTGTTTGGAGCTTCTGCTATGATGCTGAGGCAGCCAGCATTAGCTGTAGGCTATAGGAGAAGGAAAGAGGTTGGACTCCTACTAAAGTCAAGGATGTTTTCTCCAAATGATTTTATTTTCCCTCTCACCCAATTGCTATTATCGAGGCATGGGTGCCCAACTCCCCTCTGCAATGAGTAAGGTAACGTCTGTATTATTTAATTTGACACTCAATTCAATTTGTGCTACAATGTCCTCTGTCCATGTCAGTCTTTGACTGCTGTAGATTTTTGTTTTGACAATGTATAACTGGACTGCAGAAGCTAAGGGAGAATCTGAAGGTTTTGGAAGCAGGACTGGGAACAATTGGGGCTTTTGGAACTGGGAAGGCCGGAGAAGCTGGATGTGTCTCCCAAAATATCAGCAGTGAACCAATTAGCAATGTTTACATTTGTTATCTTTAGGTTTCAGAGTCAACATCCCAAATAAGATGAACCAAGCAGTTCACTCTGTGGAAAATATTGTTTCAGGATAGCTGCTGTCTCAGATAGACATCACTGGATCACTCACCCTCTGCTCATTGTCTCAAATTTTACTTCACAATTAATCTGGAGAAGAGAAGACTGAGAGGAGACATAACAGATTCAAGTACCTGTACATAAAAGGTTGTTACAAGGAGGAGAGATAAAAATTGTTTTTCTTAACCTCTGAGGATAGGACAAGACGCAATGGGCTTAAATTGCAGAACGGACAGTTTAGGTTGGACATTAGGAAAATCTTCCTAACTGTCAGAGTGCATAAGCACTGGAATAAATTACCCAGGAAGGCTGTGGAATCTCCAACATTGGGGATTTTTAAGAGCAAGTTGAACAAACACCTGTCCAGATCAGGTCTAGATCAGGGGTGGGCAAACTAGAGCCCGCAGGCCAGATCTGGCCCATCAGGGTTTTGCATCTGGCCCTCAGTATTGCCACTCTTGTGGCGCCTCAGGGCTAAGGGAGGCTCTCAGCCTGCCCTGGCCTGCGCCACTCCCGGAGCGGATGGCACCACGTTCCTGTGGCCCTTGGGGAAAGGAGCGGAGACAGAGGGCTCCGCGTGCTGCCCTCACCTGCGGGTACCTCCCCCGAAGCTACCATTGGTCGCGGTTCCCCGTTCCCAGCTGATGGGAGCTGCAGGGGAGCTGTGCCCATAAGCAAGGGCAGTGTGTGAAGCCCTCTGTCCCCCACCCCTCCAACAGGGGCCGCAGGGACGTGGCGCCGGCTGCTTCCAGGAGTGGCGCGGGGCCAGAGCAGGCAGGGAGCCTGTCTTGGCCTTGCTGCGCACCGCTGCCACCCCAGAGCTGCTCAAGCTAAGTGGTGCCAGGCTGGAGCCTACACCCAAAACCCCTCCTGCATCCCGCACCCCAACCCCCTTTCTTGAGCCCTCTCCTGCACCCCGCACCCCCTACTACACCCCGCACGCCCTCCTGCACCTCAACCTCCTGCCCTGAGCCCCCTACTGCACACCGCACCCCTCCTGGCATCCCAACACCCTGCCCTGAGCCCCCTCATACATCCCACACCCCTCCTGCACCCCAACCCCTTGCCCTGAGCCCCTTCCTGCACACCACACCTCCCCCCACATCCCACACTCCCTCCTGCACCCCAACCCCCTTCCCCAAGAGAACTACAATAGTTTTTTAAATGAGAACTAAGTTACTGAAGCAGAAATCCGTGGCACAGTGTATACTCTGCAGCAAATATGGTGGCTGTAGCATTGCAGAATATACATCAGGTCACGGTTACAGATTAACCTTTCTGGTACTGTCTCTGAGTCATGAGAGCTCCAGTCTAACGCTGGGCCTGACGCAAAATCTAGTTCCAAAACAAAAAACTCCTGAAATTTGGGAAATGTCAAATCTGGATAAGAGCTCTGCAATATCTTTATTTCAGCTGTTACTCTTGTATCATGCTAGCATCTTACCCGGAAAGGATGGTATCTCCCTGTGCCTTTTAGAGCTATGAAATCCTGTATACTGCAGCCCCCAGCAGTTTGCGACCAAGTCTAGATAAAATGTGCTGTTACTGATAAAGAGAAAATGTTTGCTAATTCAGAATGTGTCTTCTGTAAAACCTAGTTCAAATTATGCAGCCAGAACATGTGATTCATGCTGTTTGCAAGGGAAATGCAGGATCAAAGTAGAGTGAGGCATGCAAACAACATGTGTGTCTCATGCAGTGGCTGATGAGGTAAATGTAAAGCAGGATGCAGCCTGGACCCAGAATATGTGATTCACACAGGAGTTAGTCAGGGAAATATAGATACAAAGCAGGGAGAGCTGTGCTTGCAACACAAATCTTCAGCTGCTGTTATACCAAGTTACAGGGATATGAAAACCCAGCTCCCAGAAACCAACAGACAGACTGAGGAAGTAATACAAACAACATCCAAAACCAGGAAGAACAGCAAAGTAACAGCAAACAGATGGCTTCTGCTCCCATTGTTTCCAGTGTTAATACCCAGCTCAGATTTGCTTTCTTGTTGCTTTCACAGTGCTGCTATAAAGGCTGATGTCTGGGACCCGCAATATGACGCACTGCTAGTGAAAGTGTGTGTAGAAAAAGCAACATAGAATCTCAGGGTTGGAAGGGATCTCAGGAGGTCATCTAGTCCAACCTCAAAGCAGGACCAAACCCCAACTAATTCATCCCAGCCAGGGCTTTGTCAAGCCTGACCTTAAAAACCTCTAAGGAAGGAGATTCCTACACCTCCCTAGGGAACCCAATCCAGAGCTTCACCACTCTCCTTGTGAAAAAGTTTTTCCTAATATCCAACCTAGACCTCCCCAACTGCAACTTGAGACCATTACTCCTGGTTCTGTCATCTGGTACCACAGTCTAGATCCATCCTCTCTGGAACCCCCTTTCAGGTAGTTGAAAGCAGCTATCAAATCCCCCCTCATTCTTCTCTTCTGCAGACTAAACAATCCTAGTTCCTTTAGCCTCTCCTTGTAACTCATGTGCTCCAGCCCCCTAATCATTTTTATTGCCCTCCGCTGGAATCTTTCCAATTTATCCACATCCTTCTAGTGGCGTGGTGCCCAAAACTGGACACAGTACTCCAGATGTGGCCTCACCAAGGCCAAATAGAGGGGAATGGTCACGTCCTTCGATCTGCCCCTACTTATACAGCCCAAAATGACGTTAGCATTCTTGGCAACAAGGGCACATTGTTGACTCTTATTCAGCTTCTCGTTCACTGTAACCCCTTGATCCTTTTCTGCAGAACTGCTGCCTAGCCATTCAGTCCCTAGTCTGTAGCAGTGCATGGGATTCTTCCATTCTAAGTGCAGGACTCTGCACTTGTCCTTGTTGAACCTCGTCAGATTTATTTTGTCCCAATCCTCTAATTTGCGTTCATACACACACATCCATGCATGAAAACACAATACACAGACATGCAAACATACGCTTGAGCATGCTTATGCGTGCGGCTGCAAGGCCACGTGGCCTGGAGAAGCCAGCTTCACATCTGCACAGCAGGTTTCAAACTTGGCTCCAACTGAAGCATCTCTTTAGAGCAAATCACATGCTGCCTGCAAGGTAGATCTCCCCGCTCAACAGAACAAGGGCAGCAGTATGACTGTAAAATAAATGGCATAAAACTCTGATTCCCTAGCACATGGTCGTGAGGGCTGATCTGGTGACAAGATACTGTCCCAAGATCAGGAGTCAGTGACTGGCGAACTGGATAAGGCTCTGTGTTTTCTTCTTTCTATGCAAAGTATTCAGTATTTAATTATTACTACTTTACCTCCTTAAAAAAATATTGATATTGCCTACTGTAATGCTCTGAAACACTACAATTCACAACAATTGTGAATGCTTTGGGAGAGCTTTTATGGGTCCAAAATTGCAATTTTTTTTTTTAGGGCCCTAACACTAAATGAGTCCTGTTTTAATGCTTCCTCAACACAGTCATCCTAATGCTTCTTCCATAGGAACGGTGAGTATGAAGGGATGGGTGCTGAGGGAGGAATGTTAGAAGGGTGTTGTTAGTTTTGGCAGAGAAGGTACGGGAGGTGATGAAGACAGGGAATGGAAAGATGGTGAATACTGTAGAATTTGTACGGGAGACACTGTTATTGGAGAAGGATTTATATTGATATATTAATGATAGGCATTGTGGAGAGATTTTTAGGGTTGTATGGTAGGGATTGGGGAGAGCAATGAGGGATGAGTAATGGGAACAGGAGTAAAGGTGAGAGCAGGTGATGTGTACTGGGAGACTGGGAAGAAGATCTATTTTGAGAAAGTGGGTACTGGAAAGGGAAGGGTGATGGATATTAAGGATGGGTGTCAGTGTGGTGAGGAAGTAGGGAATGGCATAGTGGAGTCATTTCCACTCCCGTGTCCTAGTAGGATACGCATCCTCATCCCTTACTTGTATCCTTCGCATACCTAGTTTCACCACTGTGATCATCTAGTCTGACCTCCTGTATAATGCAGGCCACAGAACTTCCCCAAAATAATTCCTAGAGCAGATCCTCTAGAAAAGCATACAATCTTCATTTAAAAATTGCTAGTGATGGAGAATCCACCATAATCCTGGTAAACTGTTCCAATGGCTAATTGCCCTCACTGTCAAAAATGTACACTTTATTTCCAGTCTGAATTTGTCTAGCTTCACCTTCTACCCACTGGACCGTGTTATACCTTTCTCTGCTATATTGAAGAGCCCATTATTAAATATTTGTTCTCCATGTAGATACATTCAGTCTGTAATTAAATCACTTTTTAACCATCTATTGTTAAACTAAAAAGAGATTGGGATCCTTGAGTCTATTACCATAAGGCAGGGGTGGCCAAACCTTCTGGCCCAAGGGCCGCATCAGGGTTGCGAAACTATATGGAGGGTGAGTAGGGAAGGCTATGCCTCCCCAAAGAACCTGGCTCCTGCCCCCTGACTGCCCCCCTCAAAATCACCAACCCATTCAACTTCCCCTGCTCCTTGTCCCCTGACTGCACCCTCCTGGGACCCCCACACCTAACAGCCCCCCGCTATCCTGCCCCCTACCTAATGCCTGCTCCCTGTACCCTGACTGCCCCGACCCCTATCCACACTCCTGCCCCCTAACTGCCCCCTGGGACCCCACCCCTTATCCAACCCCCCCAATCCCTGTCCTCTGACTGCACCTCCGGAATCCCCTGTCTCTTATCCAACCCCCCAACCTCCTGCCCCCTTACCAAGCTGCTCAGAGTGGCAGGAGCTCTTAGCCATGCCGTCACGCTCTGCGGGGGAGGGGGAACAGCATTGGCCTGGGAAAGCGAACAGCAGCCAGTGGGAACAGCGATCGGCCGAACCTGTGCACATGGCAGGTAAACAAAACGGCCTGACCTATGAGGGGGCTTATCCTGAAAGACCGCACGCCAAAGGTTGCCAATCCCTGTACTATAGAACTCACCCATGTTGATTGCATCACATTTTGAGTTAGAAAACTGTCATCTATAAAGTTTAAAAATTCCAAGGATGTTTGAGTACTGACAACATGAGACCTCCAACATATGTCATTCAGACTGAAGCCTGCCATGATCATACAGGGTTTTTTCCCCCGACATATTATAGACAACAGGATGAATGCCTCATTACATATTCTAGTGTGATTTGGTGGTCTGTAGTAGACACCAAATAATATCACATGTTGTGCTTTATCTGTTAAGATGTCGATCTATACACATTCAAGGTCATTTTCTGCTTCTTGCTCCAGTCAAACATTCCCATACAACAGAACCAGAAGTACTATCTTCATGTGTTGTTTTAAATCCTATTTGACGGTCATCAAGAGGACAGGCCCCGGTTGCGTGTGCTTTCCAAAACCCTATTGTGTGTCTGAGGCTGTCTGCAGGCTCAGGAAGATGTTGCTGCCATGCTCACACTTGGATCACATTTTCAAGCTTTTCTATGTAACCCGGAGGGCTGGAGATTTACTTGAAATAAAATGAAATATGTGATTCTGACACAGTCACCTGACTCTGACAGCTGGGCACTAGGCATGCCTATGTCTTAATCCAACCCAGAGAGAGTAGCAGCACTGGGCCTGGCTTCCCTCCCCATGTGCAAGTGTCACAGGGCTCCTCTTGATCGGTCAGTTGCCAGGTGGCCACTAACTGTTCTCGATGTGTTCTAGTTTCTATACAAGCTGCCCTGTTATTTAATTTTACCATAATGGCTGAGGCATAGGACTGGTTGCATCTACCTGATGAGAAGTTAGTGGTGAGGGCTGATATTTCCCATTATGCAAACAATCTTGTGACCCCCAGACGGGCTACCAAGCTTTCCAGTTAATTAAAGGGCATATCCAGAACACCTAACTCAGGCAAAATTCCCAGTGAACTCAGTGGAAATTTGTGCCTGAGTCAAATGTGAGTATGGATTTCAGGATATGGCCTTGGTATATGGATGGCTGGATGAATTGATTAATAGCCTTCTCTCAGGCCTGTGGGATTAAAGATTAATAGTGTGATCAAGTCCCACCTGGGGGCAGTGCCACAGGGAAGGGGAGGAGCTACAAAGAGCATCATGTCATAGTGTGTTTAGGACGCAGAGACTGCCTTTCTCCAACCTCGCTCTGATCCAGCCTCCATTGGGGCAAACCCTATTAAACTCCATACTAAATTCTCCCCTCGGTAAATACCATTCCAGGGCTTGCAGGAGGGTGAGCAGAATGTTATATTGGCAGTAGTCACAGAACACTGACTCCTTTTTCCTCTCCAGAGGGCACTGCTAGCAGGCCCTGCTTCACAGCCACATCAGAGCCCTGTGCTCATGAAAAGAAGGAGCCTCAACCACTAAGCACAAGAGAGTTGTTTGTTTCAAAGGCTGTTAATGAAGCAACCCCACTTTTTCAGCCAGAGAACAAAACCCATAAATGGAGTCAAACAAAGAAATGTAAAGAACTCTGGGTGCTATTGGCGATGGACTTAAGCCATTGAGGGAACTGCAGAGAGTGGGTGGGGGGCAGTATGGGGAAAATCTGAGGTCACTGCATCCCAGTCACACAGCATCATGCAGGAAACAGATGTGCAACAAACCACAGAAGGGTACAGCAGCAGTAGAATTAACTTGACTGCAAATGGGACACGCTGGGACACAGAGTCCTCCAGTCTTGGAACAAGGGGGTTATCTGAAGCTCTTCTGTTTATTTTTTGAGAGCGCGCGTTTCTGGTTCTCCCAGTTGCAGAGAAAAACTGGACATCGTGAGCTGAGTGCACCCCAAAGGCTCAGGAACCAGAAGGCAGAGGGAAAAAAATCATGTTGTTATTTCAGAATATCTCATGATTTTTAAACCAGTCTCATGTTTTGGGGCAGCCAACGCATGATTATTGAATGCTTGGGACTGGCAGTACTGGTTTACCCCCACGAAAGGTACAGCACCCTTTGGCACCCTCCATTCAACCAAGCTGCTTCATTTCTGCCCCAGAGGGATCACTTCTAAGGGTAAAAAGGGAGTTCAGACTCCCCGCCCACCAAGTTGGGACTGTCAAGGAAGTCAGCAAGCATCAATTGCGGTGATGACAGGAACTGGACTGAGACCCAGCAAATACTTTTCACACAAGCAGAGGTGAAAGTAAGCCGTTACAGGCCAGTACAGGATACCGGTAAGAAAGTGGCTGCTGGTACACTGCCAACGTTCAAGTGCTGCCCCAGATGTGCTTTAAGCACCGTACCAGCAGGGTTGCTCATGTGGGGGGAGGGGAGGCAAAAGGGACAGCTGTCCCAGGGCCCAATGATTTAAAAGGGCTCATGGCTCCAAGCAGCAGCTGGAGCCCCAGGCCCTTTAAATCACCACCAGAGCCCCAGATGTCACAGGCCAGGCAGCGCTGAAGGGCTGACTGGGGAAGTCTGGCCCCAGCCCCGCTCATTCTGCCCAAAGCCCCGCCCCTTCCAGGGGCTGCGAGCCTCCCCCAACCTTGCCCTGGACCCCAGCTGTCCTGCATACCGCTGAGTCCTTTAAGTTACTTTCACCCCTGCACACAAGCTGCCTGGTGGCTGGTTAGTTGCAACAACTTTCAGCCCCTGCTGACCCATGCAGAACTTGAAGAATCATCCTAGAAGAGAAATGTGCTGTATCCCATTATCAATGCCCTGAGCCATCCATTGTACCTGCTAACATATTTTGATTCTCTGCCTCTATCTAATAATAATACTTTGTATTTTTACACCAACTTTCATCCTATGATTGTAAAGCACTTTACAAGCAATTGTTAATTAAGCCTTAGGTACAGTAGATAAGGAATACAGAAGCATCTTCTCATCCACCACTAAAATACAGCCATCTCTGGGGTGGAACTTAGTCATAGTTTAACAGTTAAGGACAAAAAACTCTAGAAGGAGAAAAGTTAATATCTTAACTTAAGCAGAATATAAATATCTCCACTGGAATTTGTAAGGACATCACGACTAAAGCCCTTACAAAAAACACCACTGGCCTTAAAGCCTATGAGCACAACATCCCTGAAGAGCATGCTGAGTTAATGATTATGTACTGACCAAGAGGGAAGAAAAACAAAGAATTGCCAGCTCTATGTCCTGCAGCACCCAGATGTTCCTTAGAGATCTCCCTCCCAGCACAGAGCTGGTCTGACACTCACTGGTTTATGAGAGCTTGTGGAATCACTGCACAAGGCAGCTTTGCAAGCTTTGAAAAAGCCATTCTGTGTGAATTAGAACCAGTTTGAGTTGGCCCCAGTCCCCTCTACACCCTTGCCTTCTGTTCCAATTAATCCTTCTCAATGCATTTGAAAATCTGCTTTCACAAAGTTCCACATTAGAAAGTCTTTTCTGGACACCAGTCAAAGTGCTCTCTCCCCATGTCATGACTGCCAGCCACTCTGAACCAGTACCTTGGTCCCATATTGCTTCTGAATAGGCAATAACTAGAGCCAATATCACTCCCCCAAAAAACTTACTCACACCGTCTAGGATCCTGCCTGCACAGGAGAGAAAGTTATCTCCTATTACCTCCACAGAGCCTCTGCCTGCAGGGATACTGGCTGGTTCCTGCAGCCAGTTGATTTTTGGATAGCTAAATTGTCCCACTGACACTTATCTTCCATGCCTTCGCGGCCCTTCAAATTTTATCTAATAGTTCCACTTAGAGGAGAACTGCAGGTTTGTAAATTCATCAGTGATATTTGGCCCCCTCACTGCCCTCACAGTCACTCTGATAGACTTTATTTCATGAGTGCTGATCCTGCTAATAGAGGAATGAATGCTCCCATGTCTCTTCCATCCTTCCCTAACCCTCTGATTTAACTTCTACCCTATGATCTAACTCATATCCTTCTAAATGAATATATAACAATTGGGTCTTTCATTTTTGGATCATACAGTACTGGGCAATGCGACATGCTATTCAGCAAATAGCACAGTATTATATAACGGAAAGGGATATCATTTTCCCACACTGCTTTTCAAGACAGACCATGTAAGTAGATTGAATTGTGAACCAGCCTACAAATGACACCTAAGACAAAGCCCTCACCACTCATTGTCATAAAAAAACCAACCCACTGTATTTTTTGAATAAAAGCTTGCTTTTTAGTCCAGCTGCAGTGGCCTAATTTCACCTGAATAATAATACTGTTCTTTCCCTCTAAATTGCCTCAGCAGTTTCCACTGGATATGCTTGCTCCTTCCTATCCTACACTGTTGTGCAGTGTTGCTATGAGCAGCTGTAAACAGCTCCTCATCAGAGGTAGCTGCTGTGGTGTTGGGTGGAATTAATGAGCAAACGGAATTCATGGATCAGTGTGTTATATTTGCAAAATGATTTCTTTTAAAATGTGTTATATTTGTTTGGCTCATTGGGGATTAAGGCACTGTATACATGGAAGATATTGCAAGTACTTAATATTACTGCTGATATGCATTATAAACTGTCTTTTGCCGTAACCAGAGAGCTGCACATATGTAACCTGCACATATATTTGAATATCACACACACATATATAACACATCTTTCCTGTGTGATGGAAGAGACTTACTACATAATCTAGTCTCTCTCTCTCTCTGCCAAGGCAGGCTTGTTCCCTACAGCACATCATTAGTCATCTTCATCATCATACCGTGAAAGACCCAATTGTAAAACCCACCCTCCATGGAGCTGACGTTGCTGCAAGAGCTCCTTCACTCAGAATAGCCCGAATCTGGGCAAAGTAACTCAGTATCTGGAACACTGTGTTAACTTTGATGGAGGATTTGGGGCAGATGCATATTTATTCTTTCCCCACCTACTCGGCAAGCAGAGACTCTATCTGCTGAGGTCTCAGTTGCTTCTCCCATCATCCCATCCCCTTTTCCTTTCCTCATCCCAAACCAGTCATTTCAAAACCAAAGCCCTCTGACTTTATTGCAGCCACCCCCAGTCTTGACCCACCATATGCTCATCACAAAGCCCAGAAGGAAGGGAGGCGAGGACAGAGAGAGGATCAAGGATGTGGTTATACTATCCCAGCTGCCCCCTTGAAGCCCCACATGTCCCTCCCTCATTCCTTCTGCCCTTGCCCAGCACAGCAACAGGAGGAGATGGGAGCCTTACTGGACATAGGGAGGGGCAGATGGGGACATTACAAGTTCCTCTTTACAGACCCTGTCCTGTGGGCGCTGAGTGCCCCCCCAGCTCACCCCCCAATGCTTCGTTTGTAACGAAGGATTTGCCCCGGCTCCAGCAATTAGGCACCAGGTCCCAAGCCGGTTTCTTACATTCCCAACTGATGTGGCAAGCCCAGAGGTGCCGGGACTATAAAGTACCAAACCCAGAGGCGAATCAAGCCTCGACCCATGGACCTCGGTAGCAGTCCAGTGCCTGGGAGGAGCCGATCCTAGGTGTGAGGCTGGCTCGCCAGCCTGGCGCCCTCGGAAAGCAGGATCAGCCCCTTCTCCCCCGACACACCCAGCCGCCAAGCCCGGCTTGCCTCACCCTGCAGCAGGCGGTCAGGCAGCAGCGAGCCCGGGGATCCCCCAAGCCGCAGCCCCGGCCCTGCCCCGCCCTAGGGCCCGAAGAGGCGATTTTACCATCCTGCCCCGAGCTCTCCAGGTGCTCCGTCAGGTCACAGCCGAAGGCGCCCGCGGCTCCCTTCCTCTTCGGCTTCGCTCCCTTGTTCTTCATGAGTTAGTCCCGCCCGCGGCTCGCCCCGCTCCTGCCGCCTGCCCCGCGCGCTGCCCCCCTTCCTCCTCCTCCTCCTCACACCGCCGCCCCTGCGCCGCGCCCGGCCCGGGGCATGGGGGCTCCCGCCGCAGCGCTCCGCCGGCAGGGCCGGGCCACACGGGGCTGCCCGGCGGGCAGGCGGCCGCGGCGCGCACAGCCCGGGCCCGGCGGGCTTCTCATGGGCGGGGGCGCGCCGGAGCGATGCCCGCGGCGCAGCTGGGCGCTGGCTTGCGGGGGCTCCCCGAGCAAACCCCGCCCGGCTCCTCGGCGCCCCGCTAGCGGCGGGCACGGAGCGCAGCGCCCCGGGCAGAGGCCGAGCGAGCCGCCGGCCCCCGCTCTCTTGCCTCCGGAGCGAGGAACCCGCTTCCTGTCCTGGCTCCTCCGGCTGCCTCCTTCCCCCGCTGCGGGGACTCAGCCCAGGAAAGGCTGGAAGGAAGTTGGCCGGGGAGGGGGCGGAGGGCTGTGGCTGTGCGGGAGGGGGGCGGAGAGAGGAGCCGGGAGGTGGTGGTGGGCGGGGGGGCTGTCCTGACAGATAACGGGCCGGCCTCAGAGCGGGCGCCGCCTGGGCCACCAGCGCTCCGCCTCGGCGAGGCCCGGGGGGAGGAGAGAAGAGACGTGGTGGCTTCGGTCCGTGCCCGGCTCTGGTCACCGATGCCTCCCCCGCCCGGGCGCTTCTCTCCCGGAGACGCCAATGCCAGACCAGGGGGGGCGGGGGGTCCCTTCTCTTCCCTCGCAGAGAGCAGAAACAGATGCTGTTGGGCTCCTGCGTTCATGCACTCTGGAGTCAATTGCCAGGAGAGGCCCCTTGGGGGCTGCCCAGTGAAGGGAGTTGGAGGCAAGACCCCGAAATCTCCCCAGTGGCTGGGGAGCAGACAGCTGGGGGCATGGAGTTCAGCTCAGCCTGCCACCCAGCCCAGTGCTGGTGGGGCTGCCTGGCACAGACACACAGTCTGGCTTGCCAACAGAAGTTGGGCAGAGGCGCTGGAACTAGGGGTGCTGGAGCTGTTGCTGCACCCCCTGGCTTGAAGTGGTTTTATTCTTTTTGGGGGTTTACTTTTTTTTAAAAGGGGTCTCCACCCCCCCCCCCCCCCACTGTACAAATTGTTCCAGCTCCCCTGAAGCTGGACCAATAAAATATATGACCTCACTCACCCACCTTGTCTCATTCACAAATAATCATGCTAATAATAAAAACATAAGAACGGCCATAGTAGGTCAGAACAAAGGTCCACCTAGCCCAGTATCCTGTCTTCTGACAGTGACCAATGCCAGGTGCTCCAGAGGGAATGAGCAGAACTGGGAATCATCAAGTGATCCATTCTTGTCACTCATTCCCAGCTTCTGGCAAACAGAGGCTAGGTACACCATCCCTGCCCATCCTAGCTTATTGCCATTCATTGACCTGTCCTCCATGAACTTATCTCCTTCTTTTTTGAACCCTGTTATAGTCCTGGCCTTCACAACATCCTCTGGCAAGGAGTTCCCCAGGCTGACTGTGTTGTGTGAAGAAATCTGCACTTCTGTTGCACCTTTCTGCCCAGGCTCTCCAAACACTTTACATAGGGGGTAAACTAGAGGGTCAGCATGCTTTGTTGCTTATGCAAGCCCAGCTGTACACCCAACCTCTCCCCACTCCCAACTCTGCTCAGTTTGATTAAAACTGGAAATGCCTATTTTCCGCTAAAATCAGGCTTTTCTAGATTCTCCTGATTTTTACCAAAATATATAGGGCTCTGAACTTGGGGGGAGGGGTTGGTCATGAGAGGCTCAGCTAGAGTGAGACCTGATTGGAGCTGGGGAATCAAGGGATCCAGCTGATGGGGGGGCTGACCATAATGTGGTGAGGGGCTCACCTTCCCTAACCTAGTATTCACCCCGTATTCAAAGTGACTCTGTTGCCTTCCCATAGGTTTCTGTGGGCATGTGTACACAACACTGAAGTTAAACACCCAAGGCTGGTCAATGTCAGTGGATTTGGGCTCACAGGGCTCAGGCTGCAGGGCTATAAAACTGCCATGTAGCTGCATAGTTTGGGCTGGAGCCCGTGCTCTGGGAGCCTGCAAGGGGGAGGGTCCCAAAGGCCAAGCTCCAACCCAGCTCTAAATGTCTACACTGCAGTTTTATAGCTGTTTAGCCTGAGCCTGCAAATCTGAGTCAGCTGACACATGCCAGCCATGGGTGTTTTATTACAGTGGAGAGACATACCCTATGAAGCCACTGACTCATCTCTTATCCTGAGTGACCAAATAGTGCTTTTAGTGAAATCAGACGTTTCTGGTCTTCTGATTGTCACCAAAATCAGTAGGGTTCCGCCCATTGATGCCTAGACTGTTCCCTGAAACATTAGAACTGATCAGCTGCAGTTTTAAAAGGTTATCCAGTTACATATGGTTAGACAGAGAAACACCATTAATTTGAGTGTAGGACCTCACTTTGCTCACATAATTAATCTCATTCCCATTTTACAGCTAGAGAAACTGAGGCACAAAAAGAGGAAATGACTGCTCCACAGACAAACAGGAAGGCAATTTCAGAGCTGAGAATGATACTCAGATCTCTTGACTCCCAGCCCCCTGTTCTCACCACAAGATCACACTGCTTCCAGAGCCAGAATCTGGAACTCCTGACTTTCCACTTCCTGCTCTCACTACTAGCCTCCTCTCTGTTCCCTTGGCACTAGCCTGACTTGCAGAACATTTGAAACATCCTGAATTTTTTCTGGGCTTCTTGCAACACCTTGATGTCAATCCATGGGGATCTGCTCTATAACATAATGCCGCAAACACATCACATGCTGAAGCAACATCTTGCTGCAAAAATTCATATGCTGTGACTAATGAGAGGCAAACTTCAAAAGGATCCAGTGGCTGGTTCAGGCAAAAAGGCACTACGATGCAGATGTTTCTTTGAATCTCATTCAAACCAGCTGCTGGCTGACTTCTATAGGAAGAGAAAGCCCATCAGGGTGGCTTCAAAGGAAGCATTTTCTTCTACACACAAGAGCTTCTTCTTGAGGGGCTGAGGAGCTCTGACACTATTCCAGAAGGCAGGACTTATGCACAGCATGTTTCATTTGTCTGTATCTTACACCATGTCCAGTGATCCAGTTCTGAGAGGTATCGCCATCTACTTTCTGTCAAGACCTTTGCTAGATTCTTCAACCAGAGTTACAGGATGTCCAAAGCAGGACATCTTCAAAATAAGATTGATGATGATAGTCTAATAGGTACCTGATGGTACAAACATAGTTTAGTCCCTGCTGCCTGCTAATCTGTTGCCGAAAACACAACTACATCCCCTACACAGAGAAGGGGGGGAGAATGACGGCAAAAAGACTTGAGGAGTTTTTGGGCTTCTTTACAGAGAGCTAGCTCCTGAAGGTCTGAACTGTTACTAAGTCCTTATTCTGTCCTAATCACAATGGACTCTTTGGGGGTTTCAGCTGAGTAAAAGCTGACTAAGGTCACCAGAATTTGGGCCAGAGGGAGGAGCTTCTCTGAGCACTCAGATTTTGATACCTTTGCTAGTATTCAGTCATTCTTGAATAGTACTTTAAACCACATCCTAGCCCCAATGAAGTGAAATGGGGCTAATGGTGGAGTAAGACAGTGGTTCTCAACCAGAGGTCTGTGGCTCCCTAGTGGGCCACGAGCAGGTTTCGGGGGGTCCGCCAAGCAGGGCCAGTGTTAGACATGATGGGGAACAGGGCAGAAAGCCGAAGCCCCACCATATGGGCCTGAAGACTGGGTCCCTGAGCCCTGCCACCTGGGTCTGAAGCCGAAGACTGAGCAACTTAGCTTTGAGGGGGCCGCTGTGGCAGAGGGCCCCGGGCAATTATCCTGCTTGCTACCCTCTAATGCCAGCCCTGGGTTTTATATGCAGAAAACCAGTTGTTGTGGCACAGGTGGGCCATGGAGTTTTTATAGCATGATGGAGGTGCCTCAGAAAGATAAAGGTTGAGAACCCCTGAAGTAAGGTACTGCTCATTGTGAGCAAGGATATCATAGTTTGGCACTCAACAATTATGGTAACCAGCAGAAACCCTCTCCCCAAAGGAAACATCTCTATTTAAAACAAGAAGTAGGAGGAGGGCAGGGGAGACCTGTAGTGGCCCAGGGAAGGAGCCCAGGTCACTTGCTATTTTTAGTAGCCTATTAAGATACTGCTGATTTCTCTCTCCCGCTACACACACAGCAGTCACCCTGGCTTCAGTGCATGTTCTGCATTCTTTGAGCTTGCAGAATAGAGTCTTCCGTCTGCCATTCTGACTCCCTCCCTCTGTCTTTTTCTTCTCTAATATACTTTCCTTCTTTCTATCATGTATGGGCTCCCTGGAGCTTCAGCCCCTTGGTGCTAAGTAGCCCTGCTGCTCTCTCCCTTACTAGAAGCCAATACAATGCAACTTCAGTTTGTATAGCATCTTCCAGTCTATCCCAGAATGCTTCACTGAGCTGAACAAAACAATGAAAGAAAGGAGTAGCAGGGGGAGAGGAATGAAGAGGTATAACATGCAAGAAGGAAAGATTGTTTTCAGATGAGAGTTGGTAAGTGGCGGAGCATTGAGCAGAGCAGTGCAGATAACTGATTTTTCAGTGTGCTGACCAAAACAAAAAAATAAATTAATAATAATAATAATTTTGGTTCAATGGTGGCAAGTCAAAAAAGTTGTTTAAAAATTCTTTTGGGTCAAAAAAAAAACGTTTTGTTTAACCTGAAATGAAATGTTTCATTTTGGTTTTGAGTTTAAGCTTTTTTAAAAAATAAAATTGAAGTCAAATACTAAACAAAAATTGAAACATTTGAAAAAATTGAAACATTTGAATTAAAATGTTGTGACTTTGGGGGACTTTTTTTTTTTGGTTGGTTGGTGGGTTTGATTTTCTTCCAACTGAAACCATCTGGGTGAAGTCAACCCAAATTTGCTCAGTTTCAGACAACCCATATCTGCAATTTTCTATGAAAAAAGTGTTTGTCCAAAAATTTTTGCCCAGCTCTAGTGTTGAGGAGACAGAGTAGCACAGGAAGCCCTGTCAGGCAGCAGGAGCTTCAGAGAAGAGGGCTTTCACACCAGCATTGACAAGGTTCTGTGAAAGGACAGAGGGGAGGTCATTGATGGATTATCCGAGGGACTGAGGGGCTGAACAGAGACAGACAAGTTCAGTGAGATAGGATGGAGCAGAACAATGGAGGCTTTTCAAAACTAGGACTTTTTTGTGTTGGAACCTGAAATTACAGTGAAGCCAGTAGGTCTGATTTCTTTGTATATCTCAGAAAGTGAGCAGTGTGAGGAGGAGCTACAGATACGTGCTGGAGTCTAGGATACCTACTCGAGTCAGGAGAGCACATAGAGAAAAGAGCTGCCATAGCTAAGGTTAGAGCAGATGATGGCAGGAATGAGGGTTCCAAAAAGAGATAGAGTCAAGCAAGTGTCATTCATGGAAGAGTTTGTGAAGATGAGGATGGGCAAAGTGGAAGGAGACAATGAGTTCAGGCCAAAAGTACAGACAGTGGAAGCAAAACAGAGTTCAAAACCGAAGCTGGAGATTAAAGCGGGGTGGGGGAAGAAGGAATCATCCATCCTGAAAATGAGACTGCAGAATAAAAGCGGCACAAAATCAGGTTGGTAACCTCACAGGAACAAGCTTTCTCAGGAGACCCCCCACTGCTTCCTGGTCTCAGCTCAGATGGAAACACCATGAAAACAGTTTGTTCCACAGTACCTCAGCGCAACTCAGGAAGTCAATGCCATAACATTTCCTTTAATACCTTCACTTTGAACCTTTTCAGGATTTGGAGCTAGTGGAGATTTGGTTTGGTTAGTACATTATTTAACCAGTTTGTTCTCCCTGACTCTTTGTGCTGAAGAATAGATTATGATGTTGCAGTACATGCTGCTGGCTGTAATATCAGAGTATTGGCCTGCCGTAGAATACGTGACAGAGGCTGACCACGGCACAAACAAATGTAGTTACAAAAGCTCCATTGTTAGAAGGGGTTGACCAACCAATGCATGCAGTGAGGTGGGCTTTGTGACAGAAGGTTGACCCAACACATCCAGCTTCTCTAGGGATTTAGGGTGCCTCACAAATTTGATGCTGCAGGCAGGTTTGTGTGACTGAATATAGGACAGTTAATGATTCTATAATTTCTCCACAGAGGGACATTTGTGCCCTGAAAACAGAGAAAGGACCCCAGGAAAAACTTTGGCCATAATGCCAAATGGCGCCCTCCCCTTCTGAGACCCAGGGACTGTGGGGGAGGTGCCACTCCGGTGCTATTTCTGGGAGCCTGTCCCTGCCCTCCCTGTTGCGTTTCCGTCATTGTGTTGAACTCTTTCCTATCCATGGCTTTTAAATCTCCAGCAATCTTCCAGGCGCCGCTCAGCACAAAAGGCAGGGTGGGGACAAGGGGGAGGGGAAGAGCTGAGAGAAAAAAATGAACCCCTAAAAATAGCTCTGCCAAATAAGATTGTTTTCCTGACACAGACGGTTCATTGTTAGGCCCTGACACGTCAGTTCAACCTCCCTCCTCATCCTTGCTTTTTTCTCCCACCCCTCTCCGGCCCAGCTTCCTGTCTACTCCCATCCACAGAGCTGGAGTGTATTGTGGAGCTGCGTGGCTGTCTTTGTTTTTATGGGTGCATGATAGGATCAGGCATTGGAGAAAACTCTCACCCTGCATAGATTTCCCACCATATTCATCCCTTAGCTCTCCCCTCCACAATAGGACCCCCTCCCCCTCCCATCTTCCTCTCCTTCTGCCATGAGACACCCACCATTCCCCGCAACCCCTCTGCTAACCACCACCCTCACCTCCCTCCTCCTCCACTGCCATGGACTCCCACCAAGTCCCTTGCCAGGAGAGGTCCTCCATTCTTACCTCTCTCTCCCACCATGGGACACCCTCCACTCTCATACCCCTCCTCCGTTCTCCCAGATCCAACCAGTCATATTTTTCCTCCTTCTTCCTGTTAGCAGATGTGCCCACTACTCTGGGGTATGCTCATTTATTCAGGTTACTCTTTGGTGGGGGGGTACTGTAATTCTATGAATGTGCTACTTATGTCACTTGCGTGTTCATATGGAGTTCTACTCCTTCCTTCTGCAAGTCCCCTCCCAGTGGAGCTATCCTGCAGCACCTAGGTTCCCCAGGGCTGGGTTCCTCCACCCCTAGAACTAGATGAACATGCGCGTGCGCACACACACACACACACACACACACACACACACACACACACTAGTAGAGCAAGTCTGAGCAGACAGGGTCAATGAGCACTCTCCAGCAGATCCCCTTATATGTCCCTGTGCTCAGTGAGCTGGGTTAAACAGCACTTTCAAGCTGGTCCCCTTATGCACTCTTGGTCTCAATGGGCTGAGTTGAGCAGCACTCTCAGTTGCCCCTCCGCCCCATGTGCCCCAAGTTTAGCAAGGCCCTATCCCACTTTCATGTTATAATTGTACTGGTAGTAACCAACTCGATGAGCAAACCCCACAGTATTTTTGGGCACTACAGGGATCTTTTAGCTTAGGTAAAAGACATGTTGCTGAAGAGTAAATGGGGTAAGCTAAAGACACGAATGAGTAAAATTCAGAGAGTGAGAGAGAAGCAACCAACATAACCATAAGGGTTATTTATTGAATAAGAATGATAATCATACAAGGAGTGCCTAAACCAACATAACATCCATTATTAAAGCGTAATACCTGAGGCAGGAGGGAAAAGAGGGAGAGAGAGAGAGAGAGAAGGGGATCTCACCACTCAATGCAGCATGAACTGGTCGGAGTTCCCAGAGGACGGTAGCAGCTCAGGGTCCTGAGGGTAGGAGACTGGCAGAGCCCCCAGCACGATCAGTTAGGTGATGATGGAGTCCCAGTGGAACTGATGCAGAGTTTGGGTCCAAGCATCAGAACACTGACTTGGGCATAGGTAGGGTTTTTAGTAGAGCAAATACAAAGGTTCAAGGGAAAAAGATAGATTTGTTTATGGGTAAACTGGGGATTCACAAGTTTTCTTTGGGCTAGACCAGGGGTCTACAAACTTTATGAGACGAGGGCCATATTAGATTTTTGAAGGGGCTTCGTGGGCCGAAGTGACTGTGAAAAATTTAATATATGCAAAATCATTAAAAAAACAACTCTATTGTGTCAGTGTTGCATTAAATTCTAAATCAGGTATAAAAGTAGCTGTATAATCAATGCAGGTACTGTGAAATCACACAAATATTTGTCAATACATTAAAAATCATTTCACATTATTTTTCTATTTTATTTCTAAACTCACAAATTTGTAACATACAAATACACAGTCAAAAATTAAGAAATATTATTTTGGGATTAGTGAGAAGTATGGTACTGATGTTTTTCTGACAACATTTCATTTAGCTGTGGGTTCAAAGTTAGTGTTCCCTATCATCAAAATCGATTGTAAATGTTCATCAGACAAGGTCCATTTGTAGCTGGATTTCATCACTGAAAATGTTTTTTCACAGACATAAGTACTATACTTAGGTAAGAGAAGCTCCAGGTTCCCATTGTTGGTCGTTCCTGCGGCGGCTGCCGCAACCCCCCGCTTTGCTCCTCCACTCTCTCTCTGGCTTGTGCCCTGTGCCATATCCTCACCAGCCTTCTGCAGCCCATGGCCCTTTGCTGCCAGCTCTGGGGCCTTTGGCTCCCCATCCCCTTGAGCCTGCGGACGGGGGCCTGGAGCCCAGGCTCAGGGTCCCCTGAGTTAGCGCCACTAGATAATAGGAGCTGATCACTCTTGGCTATGGGTGGGGTTTTCTTCCAGGGAGCTCACAATGTAACCAGCTATATTCGGTATTTTGGATGGCAATCACAGATTTATTACTACAATTGGTATGATAACTGATGAGCTGGGTGTGTGCAGGTGTAGGTTCATTAGCTTCTGGAGCAGGGGTTCCCAGATTGCAGTATGTCCCTCCTTTTTTAGGTCCCAGAGTTCAGTGTGGTTCTCTTTCTTCATTCCTTATACTAATTCCTGCCCATCTTTCGTGCAGATGAGGCTAGGAAGTGGTCTCAGTTCGCCATTTCTTATGTTAATTGAGATGTTTTAATCTTGTCACCTTGTCAGGAGGGGTCAAGGTGTGTCCCCCAACGCCCTTCACTGTTCTCTGCAAGCCTTTTCTCTGAGTGTTCTTGGTTCAGAGACTGAGGGGGGTGGGGTCTTTCATGAGTCATTCAGGCTGGACACTGCGCCCTGGTTCCCCAAAAACACAGAACTGACTGGTATCATCCTGTTAAAAAATGAAACCTTACTTTGTGGCATGGCTCAGAGTCCCAGTGCTTCAGACTCTTAAGAGCACCATGGGTGAAGGGGGTACCTCATACTTTCATGCTGCTGAACATACCGCTGGCCTTGTGCTAGGGACAGATTCACCACTAGATACAATAGGCTCATACCTGGGGCTGTAGCTGTGAGCTCATGTAATGATGTCACTGCTGTCATTGTGTGCCCTCAGAGGAGAACGGGTGGAGCAGACTGCCCGCAGCATGAGATCGCCAGGCATCACCCCTTGGCCGATATTTCGATGGTTGGGGGCAGGTCTAAGATGCTGCTGCCTTTTCTTCTCCTTGAACAGCGGAGCACAGGTGGAGCCTGGGCCATGGCTGATGGCTATGGGTATGTCTGCACTGCAACTGGATATTGGTGGCTGCTTTGTACCACCTGACCTGGACTTTCAGGGATCAGGCGAAGGGGCTGTTTAATTGCAGTGTAAGCATTCAGGCTCAGGCCCTGTGGACACTTCCACCCCCTGTCACTTAGGCCCATAACTCAAGTACTCCCTTTGACTCAGCCCTCTTTCTCGGCCCTCACCTCCAGGCCCTGTCTAAGTCTTATGCTTCTTTCTGCACAACACCTCTAAGGGCTTGTTCATGCCGCAGCTCAATGTGCAGCAAGCTGGGGCGTAAGTAACTCTACAGCGTACAGCCTGCCACACATTACCTGGTTGCGTGGACCCTGCTGCTGTGCACCAAAGGTTTTGTAGTGCACTTTGATCTACTGCTGTTTGAAACGGGAGTGCGTCAAAACACATCATAGAACTTACAGTGCACAGCAGCTTAGTGCGCGGCAGACTGATATGCTGTTGACTTACACCCCAGCTTGACGTGTAGTAAGTCTCCCTATAGACAAGCCCTTAGATCCATCACTTTCTCTTCATTCAGACAGCTAAAACTCTTGCCCAGACCCTCATCATCTTAACTACCACAAACTCCTCTCTGGCCTTCTTATAGCTGGCAAATGCCAGCTTGCCCCATCGACATCAGTTCAAAATGCTGCTTGTGACAGAGTACTGGAAGCTAACACTATTGAAATCCTCGGAGTGGGTGGGCTCAGGTTCACCTGCATCTGAAAGCCTAAAGGGAGGAACCCCAGAGTTCAAGTAAGGTCAGGGGGGAAACTATTGAGAAAACTGGAACAGGCATGGGTCATAAGCAGAGAGCCAGAGGGGGACACCGAGCAGAGAACCCAGACAGCACTCACCGCTTCTTGAAGGTGTCCAGGGAGCCAGTGGACATGGCCCAGATGAACTCTGCCCAGATGCTTGGTCAAAGGGAAGGGCAGAAATAGGCCCTACAGTGGCATAGCACCTCCCTATCCACTATCCTCCTCATGGTATGGTGGATGGCCAAATTGGCCAGCACCAAGAGGAGGCTGATAAGGAGGTCTCACAACTTCGTAGGGCCATGGATGGGGAGTGTGTAAATCAGGAGCTGTCAGGAAAAGTGGAGCAAAGCCTTAGGAGAACATCTTTATCCTCTGCTCTAGCAGCACTGGTCTGAAATGAGATTTCTGGCTGGTTAAGGAACTGCTACTGAACAGATGCTCTAATATACCTTTATGATCTCATTGGCCAACAATGATGTCAATCCACTATGGAAAATAAAATCCTCATATGGACAATTTTTAATTGGATGAGGGCACTGCCCTTCAAAGATTGTCCATGCGCCGCTCCCTTCCTGAACACAGGATGTCCTACCTTTACTGTGTGATTGGCTGATACTGCCTCTTTCACACTGTCCGAGAAGAAAGGAATTCTGGGTTAACCTGGCACTATAAAAATAGCAGTATGCCAGTGCAATAGAGTGATTCAGGTGGTAGGAGTGTTGGTTAAGGGAATTATTTGGTGGATGTTTGTGGGTGTTGGTAGGCTGGTGAATGATGTATGTTCTTTATACAGATGGGTAGGAAGGAAGGATAGACAGTCAGTCTAGCTAACGAGGATGTAGGGGTGGTGTCTTATGATGAGTAGGCTTGCTTGAAAGGCAGGAATGAATTTTATCCACTTAGTCTCTCAAACAGAAGTCTCCTGCTATCAGGATTACTTCCTATGGAAGATCCGGACTGTTTTGAAAAGGTCCCACTCAATTTTTGAATAAGTAAATTATTTAAAGTGATGGTCATTATTTCTCTGTCACTCATTATTCCAGCAGTTGTGGGATTTTTGGTTTACTCATTAATCTTCCCCAACTACCTTCTCCTGGCATAAATGTTAATGTAGGGATCTCTACAAAACTGTTTCTAAACTGCCCTAAACCTCAAGGCAGTGGCATTTGATTTTGTTGCCATGACTATTTAGCCATGACTGTGAAGCCAGTGCTGCCCCCAATCCACACAGACCCTCCCTGTGAGGACGGGGGCAGTACTGGCTTCACAGTGTGGTGGGGGTTCCATTACCTACAAGTTTTTTTCCCGTGATTGATCTCTAAGACAAAAAACCCCTAAAGTGGATTAAAAAGAATCAAACTCCTAAATACTAATCTTTCCCTCCTTCCCCTGCCATCAGCTGTGAGCAGTAGTATCCACTGGCAGCTGCAGACATAGGCTGTAGCTGAGAGAACCAGGTGCTATTGCAGCTGGCAGGTCCTGCTCTTGTTTATTGCCCTAGCATTGTATAAACGCTAAAAGAAACCCTGGTATGAAAAATGCGAGGTCCTCTCCCTGGTATGCTTTCTCTGCCTGCCAGGAAGCCACTTCCTTTGCCATGGCCAGACCCATTGCCTCATTTGCTGGATAAATACCTGTCCTTCTGACCTGCTCTCCAGCCACTGAAGCTTCCATTGACATTCTCCCTAGTGCAGAGGACACTGAGCAGGGAAATTAGCTATGCGGGGGGGGGGCACCCCCCTTGCTTCAGGGACTCCTTCCCTACCAGGATGCTGGTATTGCATACTGAGAAAATTCCTCCTCCTCCTCTGCCTTCCCTCCCCACAAGAATCTTGGTCATGTATGTAGCTGCTATCTCTGCTGCTGAGCTGGGATCTGTGCTCTGGGATGCCTCCAGCTGCAGCACGTCCTCTCTCCAGGCATCTTCTTACCCTGACAAGTGCCAGGGTGTGGGGTGGCGAGCAGTAGTTGATGCCACAGCCCTGATCCCTGTTCAGCTAAGGCAATGCTACTATAGTCTATTTGCACCACTTCTGAATCACTTGTAATATTGACTCCAAATGAAGTTACAAAGGCAAATATCCCTTGTAGTGCATTGTTGTCTTCAGCATTATGCAGAGTTAGGGGTCTACCAGCTGCAGCGACTAGGCAGTGGGGAATGGAGCCTAAAATCTCCAAGCAAGGAAGGACAGAAACATCCGTTCATCGTGCCAGGCTTGCATTGGCTCTTTCACCCTATCAGCCCCAGGTTCGAGTTATTTCCTGACATACTATGGGGAGGGGAGCGTAGATTGTGAGTTACAGCAGGAGTTGGTCCAAAGACTTTAGGGCAGAGTCAGAAGTGCATCAAGAGGCTGTCAACTCAGCAAGAGGCTGTCAACTCAGCGTACTTGGTTTGTTAGGCCAGGTCTTATGACTACAGCTGAGAGCAGTCAGAGCATATCCCTGTGTAGTAGTGGTGGCAATAGCAAACTAGCCCCCTGTCAGAGCAAGAGGGTTTGGTTCTCTTTGCAGTATATTGTGACCAAGAAGCCTGGCTCCCTAAAGCTGCCCTTCTATTTTTAGACCCTCTCCTGTGCCCACCCAGTGCTGTTCCCCCTGTTTGTTTCCTACCAAACAATGAGACCTGAAAGAATTGTTTGGAAAGGGGCCAACACTTGCTAATGAAACTGTCAAGCGTCCAAGCCTCACGCAGCCCTTTGTAACCTACTATTAGAGTGGGAAAAAGAAACAATTGTCCCTCTCACTTCAGGCCTCTCTGGAAAGAAACACCGCTTGTACCACAGTGTTGTCAAACCCGTGGGGTAATCAGCCTGGTCCACAGCACAGAAGGGGATGAGTTATGGAGCTAGGGCACAGGGGAAGAGCTTGGATCTACCTCCCACTCTTCACCCCACACTGTACTCCTGCCAGGACACATTTTAGCAGCTGGATGTTCCTGGGAAGACTTTCCTACATGCTCGCCCACCAGGACAGCCCCTAATGCAGCAGAAGCCACTCACACATATTAGGCTGCAAGTGCAGACAACAACCCGCAACTTCTCTTCCATGCTGTGTCCCTCAGTGGACAACTCCTGCCAGAGCCCAAGATTTATGGCAAGAGAAGCAAAAAAGCACAGACGTTAAAAATACAGAACACACAAAAAAGGAGGGGGGAAGAATTCCAATGAAAAGTGGGGAAAGAAAGAAAAGGAAAAAAAGAATAGACCGAAAAAGTCATAGAGGTAGGTGTCTTTCTTTCAGTCTCTACAATGAAAGTTAGGAATCTCAGCAGCATATCTGAACACAGTGCAATTCCAACTCTGCTACTTCCGCCAGGCCTCCCAAAACAACCTCTGTCTATACACAAAAAGGCATGACTCTAGCCTAGGGGAAATTACAGGAGCAGCCTTCAATTGGGCTCTGTGTTGGGTTCTACTGGAAGGCCAGAAGCCTGGGCTGTCAATAGTATCTATTCCAAAACCTAGATGCCAACTAACATTGGCATTTCCACTAGGGAAGGAAAAAATGAGCCAAAGAGTGGGCACAAGAAGGTGAGCACATTGTGTCTGTGACCCCTCTAGTAAGCCTAATGCATGCTGGATGAAATCCAATGCAGTGAGCCCTAGGCATGCAGGATTCGATTTTCAGGAGATGCCGATCACTTGCAATAGCTGTTGCTGTTTGAAAATCAGACTCACAATATTCTGAGGGAGGGTATCAGAAGCAGTCCCACATGCTGGCCAGTAGAAGCCCTGCAGAAAGGAAATAAATCTGTAGGTCTCCAGCCACGCTAAGGAGCACAACCCACCAGCTGACAGGCAGTGCAGAACAGTGGCCACGGGCAGAAATCAGTGTGAGCGAGCGGCAGAGTTGGGGAAGTGGTATGTACATTGCAAAATGCAGATGCTAAAGGGGAGATAGAAATGAGACTGCACATTTCACATGGAACTACTGAGGGATACAGAGAACAGGGCCACACACAGCTGTACTTTAACATGTTTTGGAAGGCAGTGGAGAGTTCAAACAATTTCAGCCATTATCTAACTCTTAACAGTAGCTCCTGGAGTCAGTGGTTACTGGCCTCAGCCATGCCAGAAGGGGCCAGGAACGAAAGAGGAGTGCCCTGTGTATCACACTTCCTGTGTTGCCAGCTACTCATGACACTTGGCATTTTTTAAAAGTTTGAGCTCCTGAAGGCAGATGATTTTTGTGAGATTCTCAGATTTCATTTTAAAAATCAAAGTTTTTCGCCCTCCTGATGGTGGAGAAAAGCTTGAAAACACAAACTGGGAAAGCTCAAAAAACCAGAAGATAGAATACAACTTGGAGCCTTTTCAGTTATCTTTTAAAATCTCATGGTTTGGGGGAAGCCTGACTCATGAATGTTGAAACCCTGGATTTGGCAGCACTGCTTATTACATGGTCCCCAGTGATGACTGTGGCAATAACAAACAGAGGTTTTTATTTCATACTTACTGTTACAGGAGAGCACATAGGTCAACTCTGACTGAAGATCATTTGTAGAGCTTAAGAGTCAACAGGAAGTTATATTTTTAATTGACAATTCACGTTAAGTAAAGATGGCTTATCTATTTTCATGATTATTTAGGATTGTCTGAGAGGAATTAGGCTGCAGCGATATCCTTCTCCTGCTCCCACTAGACAATGCTTCAGCCCTTTCTGTCCCCACTACCCGTGAGAGACGGTCTTCAGACATGTAGCTCTTGGCCTTGGTGCTGTCCTGAATCACAAAGCATCTTCGCTCCCTCCCTCCTTTTCTGACCTTTTAAGCACAGCAAGGCCAGATGCAGGCAGCCGTGAACTCTGGCTGAAAGGGCAACAGAATAGCTCACAGGCTTTATGTTCATCATAATCCAGCTGTCTCTTCTCTGTCACAAAGGACACTGAACCACTGAGGGATTATTATAAATGGATTTGAGCTGGCTACCTGAACTCTAATACGCTGTTATGTCCCAATACAGTGTTATTGTAGCCATGTTGGTCCTGAGATCTTAAAGACAAGGTGGGTGAGGTGATATCGTTTATTGAACCCACTGCTGTTGGTGAGAAAGGCCAACCTTTGAGCCACACAGAGCTCTGCTTCAGGTCTGGGAGAGGAACACAGAGGATATGTCTAAACTTCAATTTAACACTTGCAGCTGGTCTGTGCCAGCTGACTGGCTCATGAGACTTGGGCTAAAAGGCTGTTTAATTGTAGCGTAGACAATAGGGCTTCGGCTGCAGCCTGGGCTCTGGGACCCTCCCACCTCAGAGGGTCCTAGAGCCTGGGCTCCAGCCCGAACCTGAATGTCTACACCACAGTTAAACAGACCCTTCGCCCAAGTCCCAGGAACCAGAGTCAGCCATAGATGTCTAATTGCAGTGTAGACATAACCAGACTGTCAAAGCTACATACCAGGGGCAAAAGGGGCAGCTGCCCTGGCGCTCAGCGATTTAAAAGGGCCCAGGGCTCCGCACTGCTGCCACCACCACCACGGTAGCGGCCAAAGCCCCGGGTCCTTTAAATCACTGCCCAGATCCCCAGGCCCTTTATATCGCCACAGGAGCCCTCAGCATCGTGGGCTGGGCAGCGCTGAAGGGCTGGCTGGGGGAGTCTGGTCCCAGCCCCGCCCCTTCCATCTGAGGCCACACCCCTTTGGGGGGCCCAGAAACACCCCCCCACCCCCATTGCCCAGGAGCCTAGCCACCCTGCATACTGGTAAATGCTTTAAGTTACTTTCACCCTTGGTCAGAGGGCTCTGGTAGCCTTTATGTTGAAGTCAAAGGAGCTGACTTCCTCTCTACCTGGAGGGTGCTCAGTCCCCCCTCTGTCCCAGGCCCTGACCCCACTCCACCCCCTTCCCCAAGCCCCCACCCTTTCCCTCCTCTTTCCGCCCCCACTCTGTTCCACCCTCACACTCCCTGCCCCTTCCCCCAGGCCCCACTCTCAGCCGGCCTCTTTCCACCCCATCCCCAAGCGCGCCCTATCCCTGCTCCTCCCGCTCCTTCCCAGCACCTCCTGCATGCTGCGGAACAGCTAATTGTGGTGGATGGGAGGTGTAGAGAGGGAGCCGGGGGGAAGCTTGGCTGCCAGTGCATGCTAATCACCCACTAATTTTTCTCCATGGGTGCTCCAGCCCTGGAGCACCTACGGAGTCAGCACCCATGGTTATAATTCATAAGGCAGGACTCCACTACTGGCTCAGTTCAAGCCAGGTTGGTTACAAAAACCAAGCGGGCGTTACAAAAACAAGAAATGGAAAAAACATCTTAGCAAAATGCTCATGCACACCAGCAACAGAAAATAAACGTAAGCTGATGATCTCTGGGCTGCAGATAAAAAGCTGCTTCTATTTTTCTTCTATAGCCTTATGTCTGAGTGACGTAGATAGGAAACCAGATCCTCCTCCTGTCACTACTCATGGGTAACAACAGGATCATCTCCTGCTGATAACATTGTTACACCCCATAGTCTCTCTCTCTCTCTGGTGTCCTACAGCTTGGGAAGTAATTTTCAGTGAATCACATATTCAGCAAATGTAGCTCTTTTTCCATTTGTGGACTATCCTGGAGCAGACTGCAATGTCCTCTGATTTTTCATTATCTGAAAGTATCTGGCAGGTTTCGTGTGCATGTCCGTTTTTTCCAGCACTCTGTGGGTTGATTGAAAACAGTTCTGATTTGCTATTTCCTGTTTCAGCTTTGTTGGTTAGTTGTGACTGATTAGATCACCTTGTGTGGTTTCTACTGGATTAAGTAGGCAAGCACCAATCCATGAGTGTGCAAATGTGTTATTAGGTTTCTAAATATCCTTGCACAGCACCACTTTGAAATTCTGATATTTCCCTGAGAGCAGAGAGACAACTTTTGATCAGGAAGTGCTGTTTACAAGACTCCACAAGAGCTACTTCATCATACTGCTAACCTGAAATGCCCTGGGGTCTTCCATGTCCCCTTCCTGGCCCCTCATTCCCTGCGAACCCTCAGGATTCAGCTGTTTGTTGTGGGAGGGGACTGTGGAGGGAAATTAGTATGGTTGCTCTAAAGACTAGATAGGCCTTTGTTGTCACGGACACAAACCCATAGGGTGTCCTTTAATGAATGTAGCAAGCTAGAGGGCCCTGTGGAGAAGGACCTGGTTGCCATCCTGGGACCATGCTCTGACCACATCACATTGTAATGAGAGCGTTAGCGGGAAGCACAGAGATGCTGCTGTCTCCCATACTCCCCTGAATTCCTTAATCTTCCCTGTCGCTTGGTCTGCATAACAGAGTTAGGCTGACATAAGACAGCTTAAGTCGACCTAATTCTGTCAATGTACACACTACGGCCTCGCTCCCGCCCATGTAAGTGCCCTACTATACCGACACACTAACTTCACCTCTGCGTGCGGCTCGGTGCAGTTAGGGCAATGCAGTGCCCATGTAGACACTGCGTTACTTACATCCGCTGTTGGCTAAAATTCTTGTCCATGCTGGAGCCAGGAAACTGACAAGAAAGCCAGGCTGTCTCCAGGGTGGGTGGAGTACTCCAGCAAGAGCCAGGCTGCTCCTGGGCTCCCCGCTTCCAGCCGGGCTGCACTTGTCCCACTCCCTACCTGGAACCTGGCTACTCCCTGGCTCTCCATTCCCAGCCAAGCTGCTGCCCAAAGGCTCCCGGCCCTGGGCCTGCCCGGAAGCTCCCTGCTCCCCACTGCCAGGAGCCCGGCTGCTCTCCTGGGTTCTCAGCTCCCTGCTGTAGAGAGCAGTAACAGCTACAAGGGTTCCCCGACTGTCTCGTTTTGTGGACTGCTTTGTAAGGAGGAGACTTGGGTGCCACTGAGTAGCCCAAGAGATGGAATTCCATACTCCCTTCTCCCCAGGGAATACAATGCTTCAGCACCCCCTTCTGACTTCCCAGTCCCTGTGAAGGGGTCACAGGAGTGGGTCAGGTGCACAAATAGCCAGGGGAAGGCTGGCACCCGGCTATGAGCATCGTGCTTTCTAGCACATCCAGGCAGCTGAGCGTGTCTTCCTAGTGAGTGTGCTGCAGCCTCTGCATTTCAGGAATCCAGAGTGAGAGCAGCAGGGGTATCAAGTTTAAGCCACAATTCTGTCTATTGGATACCTGACAAGATGGCACCTGGAGGCCAAGAGTGTGTCCGGACTCATGCCAGAGACCCCTTACCCTGGGAGGCTCTCTGGTGATTACACAAGAGACAGTACCACAATATACCATAATTAGAGGGGATGCAGGCAGACAAGAGGCCAGCTGCATCATGGTACACAATGTGGTGCATGGGATGAAGGGGGAGGGAGTTGTGGTCACGGATGCAGAGGGAGCTAGATGAGGCCCCATATACGGTTATTCACAGAGGGCCCTGCCAAATCTATAGGGCCTATATCTTATCTGTGATGGCAGTGAACAAAGACTGATCCCATCTGATGGCTCGTCAGTGATTGTGTGAAATGAACTGGCTCCCAGTGAGCACTACTCTTGTCAATGATATGGGTGTAGAAGGGTTCAGGAGCTCTAATGTGCCTGTCCCCTTGGGAGGTGTAACACAGGGCTAGTAACACACACACACACACACACACACACATATCGTGGGGCTGTCAGGAAGGCCAGACTAAGGTACCCAGCATCAACCAAGTCAATGCCAGCCCATGCTGGGGTGGGAACACACCTGGTAGCAACTGATTCCACAGGAAAGGGAAGGGAGGCAGGACGGGGCTGGTCACTTCTCCAACTAAGGAGGCCTGTACAGATCTCGGCCTGTGTCATGCTGGGATGGTGCATCCTGTGGTGACATGCCATATCATGATGTCCGATGTGACAAAACCGAAAGAGACTGAAAGTACCAGACAAGAAAGACTTGAGTGTGTTATTTTTGGAGGGAATTATCATGTCCCTGGATAAGCTGTTTGTGAGGCAAAATCCAGAGCGGTACACTCCCAGTGCATGACTGGCAAACTGTGTACTTTCTTCTGCACATTAATAACAAGAACTTATTGTTTACATAGCATCTTTCAAAGACTCATAGGCTTTAAGGCCAGAAGGGACCATCACGATCATCTGGTCTGACCTCCTGCACATCGCAGGCCAGAGAATCTCACCAACCCACCGCTCCTGCATTAGACCCCTCACCTCAGTCTCAGGGTATGTCTACACTACGAAATTAGGTCGAATTTATAGAAGTCGATTTTTAGGAAGCAATTTTATAAAGTCGATTATGTGTGTCCCCACTAAGCAGATTAAGCTGACATAGTGCGTCCTCAATACTGTGATTAGCATCGACTTGCAGAGCGGTGCACTATGGGTAGCTGTCCTACAGTCCCCGCAGTCTCTGCTGCCGACTGGAATTCTGGGTTAAGCTTCCAATGCTTGATGGGGCAAAAACATTGTCGCAGGTGGTTTTGGGTGCATGTTGTCAGTCTCCCCTCCCTCCCTCTGTGAAAGAAACAGCAAACAATCGCTTTGCACCTTTTTTCCCTGGCTTACCCATGCAGATGCCATAGCACTACAAGCATGGAGACTGCTCAGACTGCAGCCACTACTGCTGTTGTGAGCCTTGTAAACACATCGCGCATTATCCTGCAGTATGTGCAGAACCTGGCGAGGGGGTGATGACAGCGCCATGACGATAACGATGAGCACATGGACACAGACTTCCCTGAAAGCACAGGATGTGGCAATTGGGACATCATGGCAGCAATGGGGCAGGTTCATACAGTGGAACACCGATTCTGGGCCCGGGAAACAAGCATAGACTGGCGGGACCACATAGTGTTGCAGGTCTGGGATGATTCCCAGTGGCTGCAAAGCTTTCGCATGCATAAGGCCACCTTCCTGGAACTTTGTGACTTGCTTTCCCCTGCCCTGAAGCGCAAAAATACCAAGATGAGAGCTGGCCTGACAGTTGAGGAGCGAGTGGCGATAGCCCTGTGGAAGCTTGCGACACCTGACTGCTACCGGTCAGTCAGGAATCAGCCTGAAATGGGAAAATCTACTGCGGGGGCTCCTATAATCCAAATAGCCAAGGCAATCACTAACCTTCTGCTATCAAGGGTAGTGACTCTGGGAAATGTGCAGGTCATAGTGGATGGCTTTGCTGCAATGGGGTTCCCTAACTGTGGTGGGGCATTAGATGGAATACATATCCCTATCATGGCACCAGACCACCAGGGCAGCCAGTACATAAACCGCAAGGGGTATTTCTCGATGGTGCTGCAAGCACCGGTGGACCACAAAGGACGTTTCACCAACATCAACTTGGGATGGCTGGGAAAGGTGCATGACGCTCACATATTCAGGAACTCTGGTCTGTTTGAACAACTGCAGGAAGAGACTTACTTTTAAAACCATGCATTCTTTATTAATTGACAAAAAAAAGTGAGATAACTGACAAGGAGGGGAGGAGGGAAGGACAAGGCCACATTGCTTACTGTAGCCACACTACAAATCGAAACTTATGGAAGGACAGCCTTCTGTTGCTTGGGCAATCCTCTGGAGTGGAGTGGCTGGGTACCTGGAGACTTCCCGCCTATCCCTAACCCCTCCCACCCCGCGTTCTCTCTGCTGCGGTTTGCCTCCATGCATTCAGCTGTGCTCTATCAGTGCAGGAGGACTGCATGAGTAAATATGTCATCACGAATGCTTTGTTTTCGGCTTCTAATCTGCGATATCCTCTGGGAAGGAGATGCTGGGGGAGTGTAGAAACATTTGCACCTGCAGGAGGAAAAAATGGAGAGTAGAATTTTAAAAGATACATTTCAAAGAACATAAGTCAGACTCCTTCACAGTGAATCAAGCAATTCACAGCAGACAGCACATGTGCTTTACGTACAAGGTGGCATTTTGCTTTTTATATTGAATGCCTGCCCGTATGGTGTGAGACATCACACACAGCTTGGCAACAGAATTAGGTTTGCAGGTAGCCATGGTAAGTCAAAATGTACGCGGGGTTGGCTTCTTCTGTCTTCATAACATTTGGGAATGGTTTCAAACTGTGGCACCCTCCTTTCCCATAGCAAGCAATCCCTGTTGGGTTGGCCATTTAAAAGGAGGGGTGGATGTGCAGTACAAACCCTTCCCCCAAATGTATGTCAATTCTCTGGGATGATCCCTTCACCCCAGCCCCACTATGTGGCTGTTATCAAGGATGATCCCTTTAAGCCAAACGCAAACAGCTCAGCATGAACAGGCTCCTCTGACTGTTTCCTCAACAAATTCCCCTATTTCAACCAGGTGACCATGAATGATATCGTTCTCCTCAGACTAACACAGAGAGATAAAGACCAAATGTTACTTGAATGAGACCAAAACCCAGGACCATTCGCTGCCATGCTTTGTGCTGCAATGATTCCAAACTACTTGCTACTGGCCTAGTGGGGTAAAGTGTCCTACCGTGGAGGACGGAATAAGGGCAGTCATCCCCAGAAATCTTCTGCAAAGGCTTTCAGAATACCTCCAGGAGAGCTCCATGGAGATGTCCCTGGAGGAGTCCCGTTCCATCTCAGACATGTTTATAGACTTTTCCAGTAGCTGTACTGGCCATGAATGCATCCCAAGCTTCAGGGCAAATGAAACATTAAACACAATTGCTTTTAAACCCTGTAGTGCTTTTACAAAGGTGCACTCACCAGAGGTGCCTTCTCCAGCTTCAGAGCTTGGGAGTGTATCGGCTCTAGGGTGATGAAAAGTTCCTGGCTGCCAGGGTGAACAGATTCTTTGCTTGCCTGCTCTGCATTTTCCTCCTCCTCCTCCTCCTCTTCCTCATCCACAAAATCCTCCTCCCTCTTGCGTGAGACTCCCTCCTTGCAGGTGTTCACTGACAGTGGTGGGGTAGTGGTAGGGTCCCCCCCTAGAATTGCATGCAGCTCATCATAGTAGCAGCATGTATGGGGTTCTGATCTGGAGCGACTGTTTGCCTCCTTAGTTTTTTGGTAGACTTGCCTGAGCTCCTTAATTTTCATGTGACACTGCTGTGTGTCCCTGTTGTAGCCTCTATCCGACATGCCCTGGGAGATTTTGACATATATATTGGCATTTGGTCTTTTTGAACGGAGTTCTGCCTGCACAAATTCTTCTCCCCATACTGTGATCAGATCCAGTGTCTACCATTCGATCCATGCTGGAGCTTGTTTGCAATTCTGGGGCTGCATGGTCACCTGTGCTGCTGAGTTCTTCATAGTCTCTGTGCTGGTGAGTTCTGCATGGTCACCTCTGCTGATGAGCTTGCATGCCGACCAAACAGGAAATGAAATTTAAAAGTTCCCAGGGCTTTTCCTGTCTACCTGGCTAGTGCATCTGAGTTGAAAGTGCTGTCCAGGGCGATCACAATGGAGCATTCTGGGGTAGCTCCTGGAAGCCAATACCATCAAATTGCATCTACACTACCCCAAATTCAACCCATCAAGGTTGATTTTGGCACTAATCTCCTCACCAGGGAGAAGTACAGAAGTCATTTTTAAGAGCCCTTTAAGTCGACAAAATGGGGTTGGTTGTATGGACGCATTGAGTTTAAAATTGACCTAACACGGCTAAATTCAACCTAACCTCATAGGGTAGACTAGGGCTGAGTTACTGAAGTCTTCAAATCACGCTTTAAAAACTTCAAGTTCCAGAAAATTCACCATTTACACTCATTTAAACCTGCAAGTAACCTGTGCTGCATGCTGCAGAGAAAGGCCAAACTCCTCTCTTCTCCCCAGGATTTCTGCCAATCTGACCTAGGAGAAAATTCCTTCCAGAATCAGTTGAACCTTTAGCCTCTTGGCAAGACACACTAGGTAGCGACCTGGGAAAGAATTCTCTGCGTTAACTGAAAGCCCTCCCCGTATAGTGCCCTATTTCTGGCTGTTGGGGATATTTGCTGCTAGCAGTCACAGATCAGCTACATGCCATTGTAGGCAGTCCCATCATACCATTCCCTCCATAAACACATCAGACTCAGTCTTTGAGCCAGTTCTTTTTTTTGCCCTCACTGCTCCCCTTGCTCCCAGAGTTTCTTACACAGTGCAATCACTTCACCTTTCTGGGGTGAAACACTGGCTCTGTTTAACAGCCCAGGGCACAGAATGAAGAAGAACATAGCTGAGAAATCAGACAGACAGAATACACTGACTTGGAATTTGGCCAGAGCACTGGTGCTGCACACTTACCCTTGCAGGATGTGACTGGGGATTTTTAATAACCACGTCTTTGATTTTACAGTTCAGCCAAAAGAGACAGTGAGTGCCTCACCAACTAAGAACAAACAAAGGCACCCACTGAATCACCAGCAGCACTTGTGGGGCTTTTTTTGTATGCGAGGAGGTGTCTCATTCAAGTATTGACCAATCCCGACCCTACTTAGGTTATGAAAGCTGCCAAGACCGCAATAAGGCTGAAGGCTCCTCTGTGCTGGCTCCCTAGTCTTTGTTTTGGGGAGAAGGGTTGCAGCGATTAATAAAATATCTGCTTGCTCCTTCCCAATCAGCAGGCAGTCCTATGGAGTAGAAGCCCTAGTATTTCATAATCATGGCTCTTCCACAATGCATGAGAAGGTAGGTGAGTTTATTTTTTGGAGGAGGGCAATGAGATTAACTGACATCAGTAACACCTGACAGTGGCTATGGGGAAAAACAGTTTGTTCTCCTGCTTGGAAAGGACTCCGGCTGCGGTAACTAACACTGTTAAACCAAGTCAGCCCTTTTCCATTGAGAAAAATAAAATCAACCCTGTTGCTGAGATGGCTGCAGCCGTGGCATGATGGAGTCCTGACTTGGTGCTGGAGGACTTCTGGATATTGGGGCTTGGGTTGACATCTAATGGCAAAATGTGGTATAACACCACGACCCACACTGGCAAAAGTGCAAGCATCACACACATGGATGATGCAAGATGTATTGGAAGCACTATTTAGGGATCATGCCTATTTAAGGACACACTTGCATATTGTATGCGTAATCCATGCACTTCAGTATTATGGGAACTCACGCACTGTGCCCATCTCGGCTTGTGGCCAGATGGAATTTCCTTAGATAAGATCCACTTCAGAAAAGTAACATCTTCACCGGGTTTGTTGCTGATGTGCGTCCTTAAATGTCTTGCATCTTTAATGTACGTTTGACCCATTTAACTGGGTGATGTTGTGTGGGGTGCTGTGCTAAAGCAAGTGTCTTGAGAAACAGGGCTGAGAGTGGGTTTTGTAAAGATCTGGTGAATGAACACAACCAACACAGCTATCAGTATTAAAAACTAGGGAAGTCCCTTGCTAACAATGTATCAATTTGGTCCGCATGCCCTAGGACTGCCTGTGGTGCCAGAGCTACGGGGAACCTTGGAAATGCTTCATAACCCCCACCCACCAAGGACCATGGCCACTATGCATGCTTTACTAATGAAGAGGAACTCCATTGGTCTGACGTTCGTTGTGAAAGCATGGGAAGGGGAGTTATCACAGCCCTTAAAAGAACCCCAGTGGCAGACCCTATTACAGAATGTTAAATATGCTTCTGTGGAGCTCAGGCTATGCCTGATACAACAAAAGATTCTATTTAAAATGTATTTGCTGCCACAGAGGTTGTGCAGAATGGGGACTGTGTCCTCTGATGTTTGTTGCTACTGTGGAAGAAAAGGGAACCCTGGTGCATATGCTGTGGGACTGCTCGACACTCACGCAGCTGTGGAAGGAGGCGGACACAAGAGTGAAAATAGTGCTTGGCTTCAGCAAGCAAACCTCAGCTGAAAATTATATCCTAGGTTATGTACCTTCTAGGCAGGGTTTTAACTCAGCCACAAAGACTTTAGCTCTTGAGGGCCATAAGTGCATGATTTTACAAAAATGGAGGCGTAGGCTTGTGCCCAGAATAGAGCAGTGGTATTTGAACTGATCTGAATTAGCAGTGAAAGAAAGGATAGCTTGTCAGGATAGGACAATTATATGAATTCAGACAAAGCTTGGACCCCATTTCTTGATACATTTGGATAAAGAATGTTGAAATAGGTCAAATAATGCCAGGTTTCCATTCCACCTGACCTCCCCACTTTTTCTTCCCCTCTTCCCACCCACTCCTCCAGCCTGGTCCTGTCCTTCCCTTTGAGGCTTAATTGTATATGTCTTTATTCATTATTAGGATTTATTATGATGATTTTATTATATATAATTAATTATTGTTGTTTGTTTGTTTGTCACACTTACCCTCACATATTATGTCTGTGTAATATTGTCTGATTTTTGCATTGTTTGGTCTTGCAGCTTTGACAAGTAGTGAAGTTGTATAATTGCATCATTTTACTGGAGATCCTATGAAACGGGCGGTAACAGATACAAGCTGTGCATTGTTTACCTTTTTATTTTTTATTGTTCTTTTTTTTGTGAAAAATAAAATGAATTTAAAAAACCCATCGACAACGAGGGAAAAATAAAATGGCTTAGATGACACAAGTACCAACCCAAATCTCCACCCTAGCTCTAACCTGAGCTCCAAACCTAACCCTTCTGGAGAGTCAAAAGAAGAGGCTGATTTATTTCTCCCTATTTTCATACCTCTCTGCTTTTCCTGAGATCAGTACAAGTGACAATACCAAAATATATATTTAAAAAAATATTTTGCTACTCTCACCCAACCTCTACCCAAAATCTCTTTGGAAATCCTGTTCTACTGAAAAGTCTGCCTGGATTTCCTGATCAGAGATGCTCATCTTGAAACTTTTGGGTGCTTATTTAAATAGATCTCCTGAATTTGCATGATCTACCTGTCACCAATACAATCTACCTGCACACACAGCCACCGCTAATTACTCGCAGCACCTGTAATGTCAGCCACTCCGTCCCCAACAAGAACATTGTAATCACTGCACTTTAAAATTGAACAGTCAGGCTGGTATGCGCCCGCCTGTAAATTTCCAGACAACAGCTTTCCTCAGAGCCTCAGAGACAGCTGCTTTCTGCAACAATCCAGTGTGCAGAGAGAAGCTGCAATAAAGTCATACAGGGATATAGTGGTCTGCATGCCTCCTGGTGCTCACTCCTATAGCACGGGTTGCTACAGGAACTGTCTGTTGAACTTCACTGCCCAGCAGCCTGAACAGGGTGTGTCTGTGGTGTTCCCTACAGTCTATCCTCCATCACCTTGCCTAGTTTTAAGTGAACCGAAGAGTAGCACTTAAAAAATTCCTTCTGACTTTAGATAGGACTTAAAGGCCTAAATAATTTAGGCCATAGGTGGCAGGTGGCTAGGGCTAAAGCAGGCTCAGTCACCCTGTAATGGGGTGTTCACCCCAACCTGGAGAAGAAGGAGTTAATAGAGGCCTCATGATCCTGCCACGCTCTGTCCCAGAAAGGAGCAGTGGAGATGGGTCTTCCAAGCAGCCTAAGGAGGCTTCACAGGAAGTAATCAATTGGAGGGAGGCTGCATGGAGCAGCCAATCAGAGCATAGAAGGATCACATAAAAGGAGCTACAGGGCCCGGGACAGTCAGTTACTGCTGGGAGCCCAAGAAGTGAGGACTGTGTCTCTAGCAGTCTGAAAGAAAGCTAGCATCGCAGACAGGTCAGTTGCTGGGAGGGACCAGGGGAGCAAAGGAGAGCTCCTAGCAGGCTGCAAGGACTGAACAGCTGAGTGCGCTGAGGCAAGGGTGAAGAAGGTGCTGGGGCCATGGGAAGTGGCCTAGGTTTGGGGATTGTACCTATAGTGAGAGGAACTAGAAGCACAGCAGGAGGCCTCTATTCACAGGGTCCCGCTGGGTCCTGTCCCCACAATCATCACTGGGGAAGTGGCATGATTATTGGACTGCAACACTAACCCCCAGAAGAGGATAGATGGATGGTGGCACACTTGTGCGTTGCAAAGAGGGCACTGCAGCTGGATGCAGACACTGAGTGATGGGGGGCAGACTGTGAACAGGGGTGTCGGCTTCGAGCTAATCCCTAGAGCGACCAGGAGGAGGTGTCAGGTGAGTGCTGAAACACCCCTGATATGTCAATGTAGAGCAGAGGACTTATGTTTCAAAGTCTGGTCTAAAAGAGATATGCTGCCTGCATAGTGCTTGGTTATAGGCCTTGTAAGGATGAAATTGATCTTGCTAGGTTTAACCCTGTGGGTGCAGGGAGTCTAGTGTTTCAGATCTCTTCTTAGTCCTCTCTGGTAGTTTTGGGAGCTCAGTTATTCCTTTCCCAAATAGCTGCTTCTCTCTGAATAAATGTCAGCTCGTCCCCCTCCTACTTCTCCTAGGAAGCAGATTCAGCTCGCTCACGTGTGGCATGTGTGGTTCCTATGAGCCTACGGCTGTATTAGGCTCCATCACACAACTGAAGAGGACTTGGAGTGATTTTCCAGCATCTGAATGACTCAATCCTCTTTGGATACAACTGACTTCTCCCTGGCAGAGACAACATATCTCCAGGGCTCCTGAAAGACACTCATTTCTGTCTAGAGAAAAGACCAGACTGCACCAACTGAGAAGTGTGTGAAGAAATAAATCTTTGAAGTTGAAGACCCTTTGGCCCTTTTATAACGATTTCACCCCACTTCCGATGACCCCATCTGGCCTCTGTGCTCCCCTAGAAACGGGCCCGGGAGGGTTTCCAGGGCCAAAATCTGAACCTTTCCAGCAAAGTGTGGGTGAAGAGCAGTTGGTTTGCCCATCGGAGCTGCCCCCTTGCCTGGTGCGGGAGGGGTAGCAGAGAGATTTTTGTTGAAACGGGATAACAAATAAATAGATCCCCCACCCATCACTCCTCCTTTCTGCAATATATACACCCTGCTGGGACATAGGGCTCATCATAATCTAAAGGGAGGATTTTCATGGGAGCCCGTTGTTAAAATATTGTCTACATGGTTATTGTGTCTCCCCTTCTCCTGCGGCTTCCTCATGCAAACGATAATCCCCATAACATTCCACAATGGCTAGAGGAAAGACTCCTTTGGATGCTATTCCAAGAGGTTGGTAGTCGAGAATGGGTTCCAAAGGCAGAAGGGGTGGGGGCGGGGACTGAAGATCTAATGGGCACAGTTGAGCACAGCACAGCTTCTGCTGGTTGGATCAAGCAGGGACTGGCTCACTCCCAGCCCATGGTAGAAGGTTTGGGTTCTGACAGAAGAGCCCAGGAGGATCCTGGTTCTAGTCACATTTGCGTGGATGTGCAGGACTCCTGGGCACAACATGTCAGACCAAGACAGGGGACTTAGCTAACAGATTGACTCAGCTCTGGCCACCAGGTGGCAGACACAGTCCAAAGGGATGTCTCCACCTTTGTGATCACTACAAAGGCAGGAGTGTTTAAGGATGGACAAAAGGCAAATGTCATGTCAGCCTCCGAGCCAGGATTGGGCCAGACTTTGCAGAACTCTTCATAAAGTAGCAGCAGGGAGGGTGGCCCCAGCTCCCTCCTCTCCACCTCTGTAGAGCCATGACCCCCACTGCCCTCAGCCTGGTGGTCCTGTGCTTGCCTATGTAACAGAGTCCTGTGGCACCTTAAAGACTAACTAGCCTTTGTCATAGGACTCTGTCACTTCTGCAATTCCAGACTAACATAGCTACCCCTCTGATGCTTGCCTATGACCTCTCCCTCATCTGTCCTCAAGGCTCTGTGTGCTCTTCTGACCCCACCTGCACAGGGAAGCCAGGAGATGAAGTTAAAACCCAACTGCCCCAGGAAAAGGACCATGCAGGAGTTCATCCTCTGTCACCGGTGTCAGAGTCAACCCGGCTGGCAGATGGTGAATCAGAGGTGCCATGCTAGCTGGCAAGTAAAGTGAGAGGTGTTGGGATCCCTCTTCATCAGGGTTGGCAACCTTTCAGAAGCGGTGTGCCGAGTCTTCATTTATTCACTCTAATTCAAGGCTTTGCGGGCCAGTCATACATTTTAAGGTATTTAGAAGGTCTCTTTCTATAAGTCTATCATATATAACTAAACTGTTGTTCTATATAAAGTAAATAAGGGTTTTAAAAAGTTTAAGAAGCTTCATTTAAAACTAAATTAAAATGCAGAGCCCCCCAGACAGGTGGCCAGGACCTGGGCAGTGTGAGTGCCCCTGAAAATCAGCTCACATGTCACCTTTGGCACGCGTGCCATAGGTTGTCCACCCCTGCTCTAAATACAGTTCCTATATCTCTATCTGAGTTTCATAGGCTTATGGTTGCATAGGTCTTAGAAGGTAGCATTTAAACTGCAGCATCTCTGGATCATCTCTTACATCTCAAGAGCTAGGAGCAGATCCAAACTGTGGGAAGCTTCTTCCAGGATAGAAATAACGTCCCCTTATGTTTCAAAATAATGACTCATTTTCTCACCACCGGAACATTATTTCTTTAAAATGAAGCGAGTAGCTGCTCTAGTTCCAGTGCTCTCTGCTCATTTTGAAAGTGATTTCAGCATCCCTTTGATCTGCACCCGGGGACTACTGGGAATAGTATAGGCTGTGATCAAACAGACTGGGCCAAAAGAGGTGGGAGTTCTGCACCAATGCAGGCATTGTGCTTCCTGAGTCTTCACCTAGCCCACCTTGTTCCCAGGTAAGTTCCTACTCTCTAGGGGAAATGTTTTCCACTGGCAGAGACAGTATAACACACAGGGTTTAGTGTTGTCATGAACATTTTTCCTCCCTAGAGAATCCTGTATCCAGCCTTTAGTAGAGCTCGCTGATTATTTTTACAAATAAATGATCTAACTAATTTAGCCCTTTATCCTGGTCATGAATCATTCACAAACAGACTTTGATTTTTATTCAGTATTTGTAATTGTTTGGTGAATGGTATATGCAAATGAATTGCAACACATCAGGTTGTTTGCAGTCTGGTCTTGGTGTGCGATTGGTCACCGATGTCACATGGTATTATTTCTGGTCTTTGATTTGAGGTCTGATTTCTTTTATTTAGGAGAATTACAAATGACAAATACTAAATCCTCTTCTTCATACACAAATACCCTGGTAACAGCTGTGCAACAAACATTCCTGCCAAACAAAAACCCATTCACGCAAATGTTCATGAATAAGAAATTAAAATGGGATGAACAAGAGTGAGCTGAACAGCTGTGCGGAATATTCACTAACACTGTTTTTGTAGCACCTGACCAGCTCTTGTCAATTTATGATGCTCTCTCATGCTTCCTAATTCATATATATGTGCAAACTAAAACATAGTGCATGACAAATGTTTTGTTGTCCAATGCTATTGTCTGATCCACATAATAATATTTAGTTTTTACCTAGCACTTGCTATCAGTAGATCTCAGTGTTTCATAATTCTTAATGTATTTATCTTCAACACCTCTGTGAAGTAGGACGGTACTGTTATCCCCATTATACAGATGAAGGAAGAGAGACACAGAGTAGTTAAGGAAGTCTGTGGTAGAGCAGGGAATTGAAATTGGATATTCCAAGTCCTAGGCCATCCTTCCTCTTAGAGGTTTGTCTATTTGCAGATACAGATATCCCTATACTTGCTATTTCCCTCCATTGCTGGGTCTGAATGCCATTTACACAAATATTTGCGATATATTCTCTTAGGCTGGGTTGATTAACAAAGCTTGAGTGCTATAATTCTATGTGCACAGGAACATAGGTTTGGCATACCAAAATAGGACCACAGGAAAGATAGGATCCATTCCTCGTCTATTACAGTATCCTATAACAGTCAACAAGGCCAGATGCTTCCTGGGGAAGGAGTAAAAGCCCCATGATGCAACTACATATTAAATAATACACCCGGGAAGAAAATTCCTTCCTGGCCCCAGCTGGTGATCAGTTTATGCCCTGAAGCATGTGGATTGATGGTCAGGGTTATTTTTATCCACAGTAGGAGCACTGCAGATGTTATTCTGATTTGTATCTCTCTCTGAAATTTCCCATTTAATCCTTGTTGCCCATTACCTGCTACTGAATTTACAACCTTTCTGCTGACTCTATGAGATTATTGCATGTAGCCCTGATGCAAAATAAAACATTTTCTGCCCTTTTAAAAATATAGAATGTTCTCAATTCAGGCTTAGCCTGAGTGATTTACAAGGTGGTATTTGCCAGATCCCTAAGACAGAAGGCTGAGAGTTCTCTGATCAATGGCTCTAGCAGCTCTCTCATGACCTTTGTGATGCCACTTGCATTAAGAAGTGTGCTCTAATAGGATGTCCTCTCGCCCTTGCTTCATCAAGAGCCCATATGTGCTGGAAAGATGTGGAAGGCTGATTAGCATTTGTGCCCAGGGGACATGGGTGGCTGAGGAGATTGCAAAGGGGATGTGGTGCTTTTGATTTCTAAATAGCTAGTTTAAATCCCACTCAGTTCAGCAACAACTCGAAGTTATTACTATTCAACAGCTTTCAGGTGGTCTGTGTGGAATGAGTTGATGAATCTCAGTTCAGTTCCTTGTGGACAGGTGTCCACATCACACAAACCATTGGCACAACTGGTCCCCTTAATCATAGAATCATAAGTGTAGGACTGGAAGGGACCTCAGTAGGTCATCTCGTCTAGTCCCCTGCACTCAAAGCAGGGCTAAGTAATAACTAGACCATTCCTGGCAGATGTTTGTATAAGCTGTCCTTTAAAATCTTGAACGACTGCAATGCCACTCCCAAGGCATTTTGTCCCAGTGCTTAACTAACATGACAGGAAGTGTTTCCTAATGTACAGCCTACACCTCCCTTGCTGCAATTTAAGCCCATTGCTTTTTGTTTTATCCTCAGTGTTTAAGGAGAACATTTTTTCTTCCTCCTTCTGGTAACAGCCTTTTATGTACTTGAAAACTGTTATGTCACCTCTCCGTCTTCTCTTTGGCAGACTAAACAGTCCCCCGCCCCCATCTTCCCTCAGAGGTCATGTTTTCTAGACCTTTAATAATTTTTGTTGCTCTTCTCTGGACTTTTTCCCGTTTTTCTACATCTTTCCTGAAATGTGGCATCCAGAACTGGACATTATTCCAGTGGAGACCTTATCAGTGCTTAGTAGAGCATAAAAATTACACCTCATGTCTTGCTTATAACACTGCTGATGATACATCCCCTTGTTAGCAGTTGCAGCAGAAAGGCTGTGGAGTCTGACTGCATTCAGAGGCAGTCTCCCCATGGAAGGTGTGTGAACGTTGTTAGAGGGAGGGACATTTGCATTGCAGTTAGCTGTCTAACAGATTTCAGTCTCCAGGACTGTCAGGCTGACATCTTTCATCAGCAATATACGCACAAGAAAAATAAAAGAAATAGAACATTTTGTAACCCATGAACTATGGCCCCAACTCAGGGTCCCTGGCTACAACCACTATATAGCTCTGCCAGTGTGCAGGGGCTCCTCAGCCTGCAGACCTTCCCACTGGGAATTCCTCCAGCATCAAAGAGATTTCCAGGTGGAATAAGGCTGGTATAATGGCTCTACTGAAGCCCCGCAGCTGGAGGAGAGGGTGTACATATTGTGAGAGGAAAGGGGTATGGCTGGAGCACCCTACTCTCTGGCTAGTCTATGTTAGTACATCCTTCTACAGAAGGCCCTTACATGTAGTTGTGAATTTTAAGAGCTACCCATAGATATTTGAACCTGGTCCCTTTTGTTGCTGACACCACCTGATAGAAGGGTTACATTTATTACTGCAGATAGAGCTGGTTGCAAATTTTCATCAAAAGCATGTTTCAACAAAAAGTGGTTTTTCAAAGGAAACAAAATGTGCATGAAAAGCATTCCCTTATAGATAATTCTAGGCTTTAATTAAATAACAAAAATTATCCTTTTGTGCCCTGTTAAAAAATGTTGTTTGGGTGGAGGGAAAATAAAAACAAATACTTTCTATCCAAACTGAATGAAAATGGTTTTGATTCCAATCCAAGTCAATTCTCTCCACTCAGAACTAAGTGGAATTTTTGTTTCAATGTATGTAACCAAAAAAAAAAAATCGAAACATTCGGTGAAAATGTTTGAACAAAATAAAATATTTTTATTTTGTTTGAAATTTTTCATGGAAAAAAACAATCCTAACTGTGGGGGAAAAGGTGAAGTTTACACATGCTCTAAAAATGGCCAGTTTATTCTGACTTTTTGCCATGAGTTTCACAGCCCCAAGGGCTTCCTGCTGGCAATGCTCTGCTTCCAGAACCTGTGGCTCTCTAACTGTACCTATAGCGAGCACCTGTGCCAATGGGTTGCAGAGGGTGAGACTGACTCTATGAAAGCAAGGCCCTAGCCAGCCAAGAAAAAGGACCAGGATAGCGAAGATGCTCTGGAATCAAATAGGAAGTGTGCACAGCACTGGCACAATGGGGCCCCATAGATCCTCCTGGCTTAAAAAGTGGGCTGCTGAACTGTGTACTGATTGGACGGAACGATCAAAGCAAGGGGACTGGACAGCCAGCCACAATGAAATACTTTTATCCAAAACTTAACTCCAGGACAGAAACAGCTTCTGAAGGCTGAAAAAGATCCTTCCACCTTCAATTCATTCTCCTTTTGGGTCTCATCTCTGCCCTTCTATCCAAGCCCAGAGGAAGCTGTGCTGAGGAACTACGATTGGCACTTTTCTGGGAGCAGTTCTGGCCCAGGAAGCATTAGGAAGTCACTTCTAGTAGGATTCCAGAACATCTTGAAGGTTAGAATTTTTACTGCTGTCATGAGCTGAAGCACCTAGCCCATCACCCCTTCCTAATCACTAGTCTCTGCTCCTCTGTTGTCGGAGCTGTAGAACCAGCACCTAATACATCCCCTTTTTAACTTTCCAGTTTCTCTGTCTCCTATAAAAGCAGTGAAACCAAGTTGCCTGCTTCCAAGCACTGCCAGAAAGTCTCTCTCCCTTAATCACGACGGGCCCACACGGGCCTCTTGCATTCCCACTAATGAGGCCCTATTAGTCATTTTTAACAAAAGAGAAGTCAAATATCTAAAAACCATGGTGGATGGGTGATGTTCTGGCATCATTCACCTTATTATCTAAACTCCCCATTCAGACCAATGGCATGAGTTCCTACTAGGCTCCTTGCAGATCTCAAGTTTGCATTGAGAGGTCGGGACCCAGTCCCCTCCGCCCAGCTATAACAGTGTGTCTGGCCACAGTGGACCTGAGAGACTTGGTCAGAAAGGAACTTCCACTGTCTGATAACCATTCTTCTGGCTCCTCAACTTTCCACTTCTATATTGTCCCAGAAACAGGATTTATATTCCCTGTTAGATGGTCTGACATCATGTTCAGAAACATGAGCCTACATAGAGCAATAGATCATCCCCTTCTGATAAAAACTTAGCATTTGATAGCAAACTATTTAAGATATTGCTAATCCACAAGGTGATCATATGGAACCATAATCTCCTAACACACCAGCTGTATTAAATCTATCAGTCATTTATGGCATTTATTTATAATATGTGCAAGCACCAAACAATAGAGCTGTAAGTACCATGAGATTCGGAGGAATAACACTGATGTATGGGTAGTTAAAGTTAATGGTTAAGGGCTCAGATTTCACACCTGGGGGGAGCCATGATGGGGGGAGCCATTTAGGCCGCCAAATGTCTGTAATGGGTGCCCAATATGGTGTCTGTACATAGTAGGCTCACCTATCACCTGCGATATCACGCACAGGTCAAAGACTAAGTTCTGCAAACTACTCAGTCTCATTTCTACAGTATTTGTCAAAAGAAGGATCCTGGATATTGCCCAAGACTGGATTAATTTTCCTCCAATATCCCTACAGGCAGGTAGCCCCTGATAATCTGAGTGAGTTTAGTACAAATCCCATAATTCATATGAATATCTGCTGAGTGGGACAAAAAATGAGCCCTGTATTTACTAGTGGTATCGCAGTGTAGCATGACCACACTAAGCCCTGGTCTACACTGCCGGGGGCGGGGGATGGATTGATCTAAAATACATAACTTCAGCTACAAGAATAGCATAGTTAAAGTGGGTGTACTTAAATCGACTTACCGTGGTGTCTTCACAGCAGTGAGTTGACTGCTGCCACACCTCCATCAACTCTGCCTGCACTTCTACGGCAACTGAGTACAAGAGTCAAGGGGAGAGTACTTGGGGATCAATTTTTCGTGTCTAGACTAGACACGATAAATCAATCCCCCATAGATCAATCTCACAGCATCGATCCCCGCCGTAGTGGAGGTCTGCCCTTAAATACTGTAGTAATGGGCACTATGGAAACTCGTAGCTAGAGATGTGCAAAGTCTTCACAATGCCAACTGAGTTGTGTTTGGAGTAGGGTCTCCCTAAATGTAACTTCTCAATTCCTAAATCCAGCCCTTATTGTTTCCATTCCAGGGGTGTTTTCCAGGCAAGGGTTACCTTTTTCATCTATGTCTTGTCCATTGGCTACAGCAGCCAGTTTCAGCACATAGCCACACACTGTCTTATCTGCACTGGCATATGCCAAAATGGGTAGAGCCTGAGCCTCTTTATGTCAAAAGCTTCAGTCTCAAGTCCCCACAGGAGCAGAAAAATCCCAGAATCAGCAAGAGGGCTGCCAGCAATTGGCCAAAAGATGCCTCTGAGGGCAGCCGCACTGCAGCTGTTATGACAGAAGAAACCCATTCCTGAGTCTCTTAAAGTCCAACAGCACCTTTTTGGAAGCCAGATACTGATCTGTCTGTGAGCCTCTCTCCTGGTGAGAGAACCTGGTCCTCCAGACTGAGAGATGAGCAGGAGGTCAGACTGAATCAATACTTTTGCCTACCTAAAATGCCTCCATTCGTTTCAACAGGACACAATATTCTTCCCTTCTTCTACTAAAGTGATTCACAGGGATACAATGAGGCCTTACTTGGTACGGTGCTTCATCCTTTGATTATGATAGTGGAAGTGGTCCCTATATATTGTTCGTGGCCAACATTTTCAAAACTGAGTGTCTAAAGTAGGCTCCTAAATCCAAACCTGGGTGTCTAAATTGGGGTTTAGGAGCTTATCTATAGGGACCCAGGTTTAATTTTTTTTTACCTATATATTTATCCCACAAACAAAAAAACCACTTTATTAAAAACCAGTTAAGGTTGTTTGTGGGCAAAACCCACCGGCCCTTAAAGACCAAGAAATGTCCATCTAAATTATATTTCTTTCACAAGGCTCAATGTCAGCATATCCCATAAAATGTTTTAACTGGCAGACTCCCCCCTCCTTAAAAAAAGTCCTGTGCACCTTCAAAATGTATGGGAGCACAGTAAACACCACATTCCTCACAATCATACTGTAACACAAAATCTCATCTCTGATCTCAGAATTGCTGATATGTATGTTTGTTACACATCCACACAACAGTGGGGTGTACAACATATTATTTTTCCAGAGGGAAATAAGAGGTTGTAGCTGCAGTTTTCCATGTTGGTGCACTTGAGAGGTTGCTTTTTATCCACTTGCATTCCTAGCACAAAGTGGCTGATGGAGACGGCTGGAAATATAACGAAGGCATTAAATACATCAATAGTGCCCCTTGACTTAGAAGACTGTGTTCAGTTCTGGAATTCCCATCACATAAAGGATAAAGCAACAATGGAGGAGATTCAGAGATGCTGATAAGAATGACTAGTTGCCTGGAGAGACTTCTCTATGAAGAGAGATTGAAGTGATGAAGCCTATTTAGCTTAAAGAGTGGAAAAATAAGAGAGGCCAGGAGAGAGATACAAAATAATGAATGGGATAAAGAAGGTAGATTTGACACTTCTACTTATTCTTTCCTATAATGCAACTGTCTCAAAACTTTCAAATTTAATCAACTTTAGAATGATTTACCTAATGCTAACAATAGCTATTTTATTAATTAATTATTATTATTTTATTATTTTAGTAGTCTTATTTGCTAATATAGCATGCCTTGATGCTATGTGTTTTACAGACAAATATGAAGACAAGAAATCACTATGGTGCACACAGGCTTAAAAATCTGCAGAATGCCAAATGAAACCTCTTTCAATGGAAAAAAACCATCACATAATAAAAACATGGAGATGTTTACTAAAATATGTTGCAATTTTCACCATCATTGCTGCTATCTCTACCGATGTGCAGGAAAATCCTAGTTTTCTCTCTCATTCCTTATGCATCCTAATATTTGGTTTGCTTTTTTGACCATTGCACTGAGCAGAGATTGTAATTGACCAGATCTTTTCCCTGACTCATTAAAGTTAACTTAGCAACAGCAATATAGACAAGTAGTTCAAATTACTCCTTTAGATGTGCATTATCCTGCTTTAGTCAACAACTGAATTTCCCCTGCCACTGTGCTGCCCATTCATCTAGCTTTGTTAGTTCCCTCAGAAGTTCTTCAGTCTTCTCTAGTCTTCACTTACCTAAGTAAGTGTCATCTGCAAATTTTGCAACTTCACTGATCACCTCTCCTTCTTTTAGCAAATGTATTGAATGATAGTGATGTTAATAGGAAACTTGGTGGTATTTTGCCACATTGCAAACTGACCTTTTATTCCTACTCCCTGTTTTCTATCTCTTATCTGATTTCTAAGAACTGAAGAACAGCCCTACAGGGTCAGACCAAAGGTCCATCCAGCCTACTATCCTGTCTTCTGACAGTGGCCAATGCCAGGTTCCCCAGAGGGAATGAACAGAACAGCTAGTCATCAAGTGATCCATCCCATGTTGCCCATTCCCAGCTTCTGGCAAACAGAGGCTAGGGACACCAGTCATTAATGTACCTATCCTCCATTAATTTATCTAGTTCCTTTTTGAACCCTGTTATAGTCCTGGCCTTCACAACATCCTCTGGCAAGGAGTTCCATAGGTTGACTGTGTGTTGTGTGAAGAAATACTGCCTTTTGTTTGTTTTGAACCTGCTGCCTATTAATTTCATTTGGTGATCTCTCTGATCTATGAGAGAACTATACCTTTCCTCCCAAGTCTATTTCGTTTCTTTAAGGCCAGATTCTGCTGCTTTTACACACATTGAGTAATGCCTTCCTCCACAAGAGAGCCAGTTGAAATGAATGGGAATACTCACAGAAATAAGGGACTACTCAATGGGAGTACGGATGGTGGAATTTGGCCTCTGGTGAGGGATTCTGTAAAAGACTTCTTGGAGGTCCAGATAAATTGTCAGCTCAGTGCCTGGCATTGTGTACTCTGTCTGTTGTGCCCTGAGGTTTGGATCACATTGCTGTGAGAGGCTAGGGATGTGAACCCTGCTTCACTCAGGGCCTAGCAGTGTGAACGCTGGCACTAGCGCCCTGAGGCAGGAATCCTGCTGCACCAGCACTCTCTAAACTCCATAAGACACAATGCCATTCTTTTTCCTTCATGCTGCAATGAGGTACCAAGTTCCTTTCTCACCCCACTCAGGGCCCAGAGTGGAGGCTCCAGCCTGAATGACTACACCGCAATTAAACAGCTCCAAAGCCCAAGTCACCTGACATAGGCCCGCCATGAGTGTTTAACTGCAGTGCAGACATACCCTTTTCCATCAGCACCAAGCCCTCCTGCCCACTGTGCTTGCTCCAGAAACCACTGCCATCATCAGCGACATCCAGGGAGCCCTGAGGACTCCTTAGAAATTTGTTTCTCCTCAGCCACGCTGCTGTTAAAATCATTTGCCGCTGGTGCAACTGCAAAGCCAGCTGTGATTAATGCTGTTCAGCTGGAGCTGGGCTCCTCTTCCCACGTAGGGAGCAGGCAGCAGTATGAAAGGCTGGGCAAACAGCTGACGTGTCACTTCCTGTGGTGCACTCCCTTGTAAGTGCTTGACTCAGCTGAGAGGTGACCAAGCGTCTCTTGAGTGATTTGCATTGGAGCTGGCACCTGAGCTTTCCCTTAGCCTGGAGTGACATTCAGGCTAGAGCTCAGCAAATACAAGCTGTATAAACTGCTCCAAGCTGGCAATGGAAGAGAGATAAGCCAGGACAGTAAGACAAAAAGGGCTGCTGCAGTCAGGGGCAAATGAAGAGGAAGCCCACTTCCCCACCTCCCCCTGCCCCGCCACCCCCAGCTTCTCCCCTCCCGGTCTGCTGCCCCATCTTTTGTTCTGCGGTCCTGACAGTGGGAAGTCTGTGGCTGGCAGTAAGTGACTGGGTAATAACATCCCAGATTCTCTTGCACAGAAGATCTGTGGTTAATCTGCTTCTGGTTGGGCTTTGGACTAATCATGTTATCCTCCATAAACTACATATCAATCTATTTATATATATATGTGTGTGTATATTAAATGGTACAAAACTAAACTACCACTTTTGGGTGAATGAGTCACATCTACTGTTACACTAGCTGAGATAAAAATGACAAGGACCATCTACCCCCGTGGCTGAGAATCTAAACTGATCATCAGTTTAGGTCAAGAAGAAATGACCCTCAGGCGATACATAAGGACGTGTTGCATTGTAGGGATTTTGCACCTTTCTCTGAATCACTCCCCATTGGCCACAGCTGAAGATGCCAGGATGGACAATAGGTCTCGTCCACCACTTCAGGGAGAGCGGATATTGCTCTAGATGAACAATTGTTCTGTTCCTGTATGGCAGGAAGGCTAGTCAAAAACCATAACGCCGCCAGCCCAAGACTTCTGCTCTTGAAGGCACCGCACAGATTCAACCTCCTTCTGGAATCTTTATCTTACCATTTTTAGACTGAAATACAGTCCCATCCCTTCACATTAACTTCCACAAATACCTCGCCGATGATGGCAAACTCAGAAACGAAACAAAACCATCTTTGCTGCATGTGTTTTAGTGTGATTTGAGGTTATTTACCGTGAACATGGGCTTGTTAAAGATAGACACACTGACCAACCAGGTAAGGGTCTGTTCTGATACAGAAGTTCTCATGCTCTCGTTAAATGAGCAAATGAAGCAGGAGAGAATCCCATCCATTATTGTGGAATATTACTGGAAAATATGAGCGCTCTAAGTAGCTAAGTACCACTTGTAGGCTAAGCCCAACTGTAAGGATTTCATCGTCAGTAGAAGTCAGTCAATACACAGATGTTTGGGGTCATGGTCAGGATTTTGCCAGAAGATCTGGCAAATCCAAACCCGGCCCCCAACTCTGATAACATGATGCTGCTGTTTGCACGTCCCTATCACAAGATCACAGAGACATCGTTCCAAGATCCCATCCTCACATCATGGGAGACAAAAGAGTGGTGTCAAACTCAGCATGTCACAAACTAATTGAACGACTGTGGCAAAGAATATGAAGTGAAGACATTTTTCATTTGCATATGTACCAGTGCTGGGAGTCTGGATAAACAAGCAAGAGAAATTGGAAATTCTCATTTATAAGAAGTAGTTTGATATAACTGACATTCCTGAAACCCGGTGGAATGACTGGAATATTAAAACCATGGGTTATAACCTGTTTAAGAAGGACAGAGAGGTACAAGAGGAGGAGGGTGGCACTCTATATTACAGATACCCATTATCCGGTTTAGAGTTATTGATAACGTAGAACAGCAGGATCTTGAATGCATGTGGATTGATGTGGTAACTAACAAAACACAGGAGGGGTGCTGAGGAGGGTTTGTAACATATCACCAAAACAAAACTAGAGAAGAAGGTGAGTTATTCCTTAAATGCCTGTCTATAATGTGTGGAAAATAAAATTGTGTGGAAAATAAACAGATTTAAGTTTGGGATACGTGTGTTGTAGGTCTCATGAAGCAACTAATAAAACATCAATAGAGTTTCAGAAAAATGATAGCTGATAATTTTCTAACACCAAAGGTATTGCACCCAGCAGGAGGTAACTATTTTAGACTTCATTATATGGATAAAGATAAGTTAATCACTCGACTGGAAGTTAGTGGTTGCCTAGGGACCAGTGATCATGACTTGATTACATTCATCATGGGCAAACAGAGGACAGTCCCAACCAGTATTATTTATATACACACACTTGGTGCTTCAAAGGGATAATTTACCAAAGATGAGGAAAATTATGATCAAAGTAGATTGGGAAGAAAAATGTAGATAGAAAAATGTGAACGAAAATTGGATGTTTTTAAAGAAGCATTTATCAGATGGCCAAAAAGGCACAATTCCACAATCAAGAAAGAGGGCAAGCTTGGCTAAAACCCCATTTTGATTCATTTGTGAAATGAAGGCAGCAATTAGAAATAAAAGAGGAATATATAGTAAATGGAAAAAGAAAATAGATAACTTCCAAATTATATTGATTGCTTTGAAATGCAGAACATTGATATGGGAAGCTGAAGACATCAGGGAAAAATTCATGACAGGCAGGCAAAAGGACAATACAGCATTTTAAAGGCATATTAGGAACCAAAGAAGTCCTAGCAGTGGATCGGCCCATTACTAGATGGGGAGGGTAAAATTGCTAATAAGATGCAGAAAAGGCAGAAGTGTTTAATTTCTGTCCAGTATTTGCTAAGAAGCAGGATCATATACCCAAATAACTTTTTCATTTGTTCAACATCTGCATTAATGATCTGGATGATGGGATTAATTGTACCCTCAGCAAATTCATGGATGACACTAAGCTGGGGGAGGGGCGGGGGAGAGATAGATACTCTGGATGGTAGGGATAGCATACAGAGTGACCTAGACAAATTGGAGGATTGGGCCAAAAGAAATCTGAGGTTCAACAAGGACAAGTGCAGAGTCCTGCACTTAGGATAGGAGAATCCCATGCACTGCTAAAGGCTGGGAACCAACTGGCTAAGCAGCAGTTCTGCAGCAAAGGACCTAGGGGATTACAGTGGATGAGAAACTGGATATGAGTCAACAGTGTGCCCTTGTTGCCAAGAAGGCTCACGGCATATTGGGCTGCGTTAATAGGAGCATTGCCAGCAGTGATTATTCCCTTCTATTCAGCACTGATGAGTCCACATCTGGAGTATTGATCTGGCGTCTCAGGGCTGGGACAGAGGGTTGAGGTGCGAGGGTGAGGGCTGCGGAGTGGGGCCGGGAATGAGTCGTTCAGGATGTGGGATGGGGCTCTGGGCTGGGGAAGGGGGCTGGAGTGCAGGAGGGGGTCAGGGATCTGGGCTGGGGGAGAAGGCTCCGGGGTGGGGCCAGGGATGAGGAGTTTGGGGTGCAGGAAAGGGCTCTGGGTTGGGGGGGCTCATGGCTGGGGCAGAAGATTGGGGCGTGGGGTTGGGCCATAGGATTACCTCAAACAGCTCCCAATCAGTGGCACAGAGGAGGTGCTAAGGCAGGTTTTCTGCCTGTCCTGGCACCGCAGACTAGGCTATGCCCCAGAAGCGAGCAACAGCAGGTCCGGCTCCTAGGCAGAGGCGCACAAGCTGTCGCCCACAGGCATGGATTTCCCCCTTCCAGCTCCCATTGGCTGGTTCCCTGCCAATGGGAGTGCAGAGCTGGTGCTCGGGGCAGGGGCAGCGTGCAGAGCCCCATGGTCTCCACATCTAACAGCTGTACCTGCTGCTGGAACTAGCCTGCCTTAGCTGGGCAGCACTGCTAACGGGACTTTTAACAGCCCGGTCGGCAGTGCTAATCAGAGTTGCCACAACCCAGTACCTTACATTTCACGGCCCAGTACTCGGTCACGACCCACACTTTGAAAACCACTGGACTAGATGACCTCCGGAGGTCTCTTCCAACCCTAATCTTCTATGATTCTATGAACAGGAAGTTGACAAAGTACTTTCCAGTCCATTAGTAACTGAGAAGGACATTAGACAACCTCTGCTAGGGAGCAACATTTTAAAATGAGCAGGCTTTAATATGTTGCTCCCAAGACTACTGAAAGAACTTGCTCAGGAGATCTCTGACCCACTGATGTTAACTTTTACCAGATCTTGGAATACCAAGAAAATTCCAGAAGACTAGGAAAGTGGTAATGTGCCAATATACAAAAAGGGCCACTAGGATGACCAAGGTAATTATAGGTTGGTTAGCTTGACATCAATCCCACGCAAAATAGTGGAACAGTTGACATGAGTCAATTAATGAAAAATTAAAGAAGAAGAATATAATTAGGTTTGGGAGAATTCCATGTTTAAATATATGTAATTTTGTCAAATAATATCAATATCAATTTTAAGATTTTTTTCAATTTACATGGCTTTAATTTTTCATAGTTGTGAGAAATTATGGGAATCAGGCAATTATTTAATGACAGTAGACAGATTCAAGAAGTTAAACTTTATAAACCGTTAAAACAAACTGTCAATAGCACATGTCAAAATATACAAATCAGCCTGTTTTTACTGTTCATTCTTTAGTCCATTTGTAACAAGCCTAATTCCTAAGTCTAAATCACTGAATTTTGAATCTAAGAAGTTTTCAAGCTGCATTTTGCTTTGTCTGTTTATAAATGTTCATTATCAATTAAAATATTTTTGTTGGTTTATGTGTGTACAGTGAAATCAATGTTGACTGACATTTCTGTTAAAATTCTAATCCTTTCAACCCTAAATAAAATTAATGCCAGTCACCATGGTATGAAACAGACATGTCCAGCCATACCTAAGCAGATATATTACCCCTGTATCTGACCACCTTCTCAATATATTGCAGAAAGGGGTTGTGTATGGTCCCACTAAGAACTAGCTGATTGTCATGGTTATTGCACAATGGTTGTACAGGAAATAATTTTAGAGCTATATAACATATAGGATACTGAGTTTCAAAACAGTTGAAGTGAAACTTGTCACCCGTGGCAAGGGGGATTTCAGGACTAAATCAACACTGAGAACAGTGGATATCTGCCAAGCTAGCATTAGGTGTACAGTCTGGATCAGAAACAATGAGAAGTGCAGCGGCACCTTAAAGACTAACAGGTTTATTTGGACATAAGCTTTCATGGGTCAAAAACCTCACTTCTTCAGATACAGGATATGAAAATTACAGATACAGACATAAATATGCTGGCACATGCAGAGAAGAGAGTTGTTGACAAGGCCAATTCAGTCATGGTGGATGTGGTCCACTCCCAATAATGGATGAGGAGGTGTCAATACCAAGAGAGGGAAAATTGCTTTTATAGTGAGCCAGCCACTCCCGGTCCCTATTCAAACCCAAATAATTGGTGTTAACTTTTCAAATGAATTGTAGCTCTGCAGTTTCTTTTTGAAGTTTTTTTTTTGTCAAAGAATGGCTACTTTTAAATCGGTTATTGAATGTCCAGGGAGATTGAAGTGTGGATACAGACTAACATGCCTACCCCTTTGATAGTCTGGATCAGGTACAGGCATGAGGATTTACAAAGACAGAAGAACCTCCCAAAAGTCTCTGAATAGGGGTCCCTTGCCATAAGAGTCAGTAGTCCATAACTGTATAAGGGATAAAGAAAGAGCAAAACCTGTTGCTCATTACAGGGGAAAGATTCTGTCAGCGGGAGTGTGTCCTGAAAGATGGATCCCAGCTTACTAAGCCAGACAAGTGTGGTCAGGATTGACCAGTGGGTGAGAAATACTTTATTAGACAGGAAGGTAACTAGTTAATAAGTGTGGTCTAGAGATTTCATTTTATGTTTTTCTTTAGCTTGTAACCTCATGTTTCCAAATCCTTTCACTTGCTTTTATTTGAATCTCTATCTCAACTCCTATGCAATAAACTTCAATTTGGTTTTATTATTGTGTCTTCTACTGAGAAGAGTTGTGAACTCGGCGGGGGGGTGGGCATGGGATGAAGCAGTGAACTGAGGTGCACTGCTTCCACAGATATAGTGGACCAGTGTACATTGCAGGTGTCCAGATGATAAAGGACTGGGCACTCGAGTGCAACAAATTCAGGGGGAGTGGGGGGTAAATTGTTAGATTGCACAGGGAAAAAGCAGGGCTCACAGCGCTCAGTGCAGCATGCCTGTGTTGGCAGCAGCCAGTGATTGGGGAGAATTTCCTCTGGTGGGCTCTGACAGGGCTAGTTCCCACTGTGAGCAGATGGTAATGATTCACCACAGACACCTTGGCTAATCCTGAAAAGTATCATACAGGGTAAGATTTTGACTTCATTCTTTGAGTATACACGGTTGGTTGCTAAAAGTAACCGTGTAGAGATGTAATATACTTAGCCTTTTGTAAAGTCTTTGACTTAGTACTGCAAAACATTCTAATTAAAAATTTGCACTATGCAATGTCAGTAAAGTACATGTTAAATAGATTAAGAATTAGCTAACTGACAGATCTCAAGAAGTAGTTGTCCACGGGGAATAATCACTCAGTGGGGGTGTTGCTCGGAGGATTCCACAGGGATCGGTATTAAGACCCACACTTTTCAACATTTTCATCAATGATCTGGAAGTAAATATAAAATCACTGCTGATAATACTTTCAGGTAGCATAAAGATTGGTGGAGTAAATAATGATGGGAAGAGAGCAGTCATACAAAGCAATCTGGATTGCTTGGTAAACTGGGCCTATTCCCACAAAACATGTTTTAATACAGCCAAATGCAAAGTTATACCTCTAGGAACAAGGAACACATGACACACCTACAAAATGGGGGACCGCATTTGGGGAAGCAGTGACTCTGAAAATGACTTTGGGGTTTTGATGCTGGCAAGCCAGGCGTCAGCTCACTGAACACACAAAAACAGCTGGAAAACAGCCTGGCTCACCTCTGTGTTAGCATTGTTAAAACAGTTAAGTTTATAAGAATGTGTTTAGTGTTTGGACTTTATGAAATGTTTGTGAGTTGCTGCATGCACTGATCTCATTTATAACAGCCATATCCCATGGTATAAACTTATACTGTGTGTTTGCAAACTGTTGTAACTCATCAAACAGGAAAGAAGCATTGATTAATGTAATCAGGTGGTCCTTCACACAAGAAGGCCCACTGAAACAAAATGAGCCATTGTGAAATATCAAAGGACAAAGACTTATTCCCCCCCAACACACACCCATAAAGAGAAGACTAGCGCCAACTCTTGTCCCATCAGTTTGAACTCTGGAGAAAGGAAATAAAAATCCCTGACCAGCAGGAACTGTGTCACTATGCTGCTTGAACTTTGGGGAGGGCAATACTTCTAAGCATAAGCAGGGGATCCCCAAGCTGCTTACCTTGGGTTAGCCCTGAAGGACATATAGAGCTTGCACATTACAGAAGCTTCTGTTACTTTTTAGAAACTAAGATTCTAACTCATTTGTGTGTGTATGTCTACCTGCTTTAACGTTGTAAAAACCCTCATTTCTTTTTCCTTGTTAGTTTATTATAAGATTGGCTACAAACATTGTCTTTGATTTGTGATCTGGGGTAAAACTGGCCTAGGGTAAGCAACTGGTCCTTTGGGACTGGAAGTAACCTGAATATTCTTGTGATTTTTGGTGTAAGGAACCGTCTATCACAAAGGCAGGCTTGGCTGCATAGCAGGACAGTCCGGGATGCAAAGGGAACAGTTTGTGACTCCATGTTAAGGTTGTTATGGTGCTTGAGGAGCTCACACTTGGTGAAATCTAAGTATAGAACACATAACCAGTTTGGGGTATGTGCCCTGCCTCTTAACAGTCTGCCCTGATGTTGGCACTCACAGACATGAACCACTCGCAACAGCTAGACAGGGGTCACAGTGAGCAAGCAACTGAACATAAGCAGCATGGTCCAATGCTGTGGCAAAAATGGCAAATGCGATCCTTGGAATAGGAGTAGAGAGGTGACTTTACCTCCATAGACCACGCTGGTGAGACCAATACAAGAATACAGCATACGGGTCTGGTGTCTGCATTTTTAAAGAGATGTTGAAAAATTGGAGAGGGAGCAGAAAGAGATACAAAAATGATTTGAGGGCAGGAGAAAATGCCTTACAGTGAAGGACTGAAATAGATCAATCTCTTTAGCTTTTCAGAAAGAAGGTTGAGAGGTGCCTTGGTACCTTCACAGGGTGAAAATACCAGTTACTAAAGGGCTCTTTAACCTGGAAAAGAAAAGCATAACAAAAACCAATGGCTGGCAATGGAGTCAGACAAATTCAAATTAGAAATAAAGGGCATGTTTTTAACAATGTTCTGCAGCATGTAGGAAGCACGGGGGAAAGGGGCAGAACTGAGTGGGAAGAAGCAGGGGTGGGAAGGGGTAGGGCAGGAGGGGTGTCTTGGGAGAAAGAATGGGGGTGGCGCCTGGGGCAGAGTGGGTGCAGGAATAGGCAGGACAGGGCTTTGGGCTTGGGGGAAGAGCGGGGTTGGGGTTGGGGCCTGGGGCAGAGCAGGGAGGGTTGAGCACCAGAAGAAGCCAACGCCTGTCATTCCAATCATCTAGTCTGACCTCCTTCCTAATACAGGTCACTGAATTTCATACATTGATTTAAACCAATTGCTCCAGATAGGTATCGTCTAATGTAGTGGAATCCCAAGCACACATTTCATACTCTCTCGTAGTTCCAAATCACATCGTCTCACATCCTGGAGTCCAGCAGGTGAGGAATGCTCTGTCCCAGATGCAGGGTGAGGTAAGAACTTTGTGGCTGGTGTAGTGGTTCCCAAACTTTGTTCCCTAAGGACCCCTTTGACATCAGACTAGATGTCCTGGACTCCGGTCATTTCTAGTACTACCGGAACACCCCCATGCCCCCACCACTATGATCTCTCGCGCATGGTGAGTGAGAGGTCACACTGTGTGGAGGAAGCTATTTTGAAAACAAAATGATATCCTCCATGCGGCAAAAGAGCCAGAAACCATGCCAGTGTGCTCTAGCCATGGCTGAAGGGAGAAACCCCCACAAAACCCACAGCAGATCCCCAGGGGTCCTGGGACCACAATTTGGGAACAAAAGATCTAATGCCAATCAGTAAGCCTAGCAGGAATTGAGGTCCACAGATTGAGTTTGCCACCTTCTTGTTACAATCTGGGTAAAGTTGTGAAAGAAAGAAAAAAAGGGATGGGAGGAGCCAACAGAAAAACAACTCTATTCTGCAGTTGATTATAAATCAAACTTGGTGTCTCAGCATTTCCAATGGGGTTACAGGGTCCCCTCAGGACAATGCCTCAGACTTATGAATCAGCAATATACTTTTCTTACTCGCCCCCTGTTTCTCTCTCTTTTGCCTCCCTTCCCCCCTCTCCTTCCTGCACCATGCTGTCTCTCTCTAATCTTCCTTTCTTTTCTCTTCAATTCCTGTCTCCCAGTTTGTCTAGTCTTCCAACCCTCTCTTTACTCCTTCCCTTTCTTTTTCCTGCCCTTCTTCCTCCCATTCCCTTTCTCCTGGCCTATCACACTCTCTCTCTTGCTCCAGTCCTCTCTCCAACCTTCCCTTTTTCTCTCTCCTTTCTTGCCTGCCTGTCTCCTTCCCTCCTGCTCTCTGTAGCTCTCCCTCCCTTCTCTCCTGGTCTATGTTTTTCCTTTCCTCCCTTCCCATCTCCCTTGCTCCATCCCGCTCGCTCTCTCCCCCGCACACATTCGCTCTCTTCCTCTTTCTCTGCAGCACTGAAGGCCCTGACACAGAAAAAGCGACCTCTTCCTGGGAAATCATAGAATCGTAGCCCCAAGCAGTTTAATGGCAGCCCAGCGTACACTGCAAGCATGGCTTGTGAATCCTCAAGGAAGAAGTAATACTTTGTATTAATATTTGATATCTTATTTAGGATATTAAATCAAATGCATGAAATCTATGGGGAAGAAGCAAACACAATGCTCAGTTGAATAATATACCACCACATCAGGCCACTGCGAGATCCCTGTCCCTTTGCTGCGAGACCTCGCTTGCCAGCATCCATTTCAAACCTTATGGTACCCCTGTCCCCCCACAAATTTAAACCCCTTATAAACTATTACCATCTGGAAATGTCCTGTCATGAATCTGAGGATCTAGAGGAGGAGATTTATGCTACAGCCATGAACTCTTGCAGTGGAGCTCCCGCAGCATTCTGTTTTCACGCCCCCTGTTGCTTTGAGCTGTTTGGCCTTGTGTTGTGTTGCCAGCTCCCAAAAGTTCAATAGCTGCGAGTCAGGCCCACCCCCAAAACCCACATGTCTGGCCAAAAATCATGAGATTTTCTTTTAAGTTTACACAGTGTTTCTGGTCTGCCTTTGGCTGTCTGGCTCCCCCCGCCCACCCCAGCGTGTGGGTGGCTTAATGTTGCCAACTCTCCCAGCTGTACAGCGTGAGGCGATTCTAACTGCATCAGCTGCTGCAGGAGCTCTCTTCGGGCTGCTGATGGAGTCGAGCTGCCAGCTTCTCCTCAAATCCCAATGGTCTAATTAGTTAACTGTGTATACACACACACACACACACACATACACACACACACTACCTCTGCTCCTTCTTCCCCAGCAAGTAATTATGCAACCCTAGCCCCCACAGCAGTTCTGCCCAGTGGTTTCTCCGCTCCTGCATCTCCTGGGGTTGTTCACCCCATGGCCAGGGGAGCAGCTGGATCTCCATCTCCCCTACCCAAGACTGGGTGTGGAACAGCTCCAGGGACTCTTCATCTCCCTGCTCCTGTGCCAGGCCTGTGTGGGAGGGATAAAGTGGTGAGCAGCAGACTGATCCATTGTTCATGATGGGGGCAGGAGGGAGTGGAGCCCCACTGAGCTGCTGGGATCTTTCTGCTGCCCCCTCCCCTGCTGTGAGAACAGTGCCACTGCTCCATCTCCTCCCACCGCCCAAGACTCAGCTCCTGAAGGAAGGCGGGAGAGCTCAGCCTGCCTCCTGCAGCAGCCCTGATTGGCTTCTCACCCAGGAGGCAGGGAAGTAGTGAAAGCAGCCAATCAGAGGGCCCCCTCCCTGAGCACAGGTGAAATTCCCAGCCAGGCTGGTTTACACAGATGGCTCCAGCCCCAGCCCAAATCAGGTAGCTCAGGGAGAGCTGGCAGAACTGCTTATGGACCCACATTTGGACCTCAGGGGGTCAGGGCTTGGGAAAACGCTCCTATAATGCACTGTAAGGAGCCAATGAGCTTCTTGTGCCATTTCAGAGAAACAACAGCCCCTCACTAGTCCACCCACTAAGGAGACAGTGCACAATAATTCTGCACTGAACATCGGCTAAAGTTCTGTCCAGCCAAGTTTTAAATACCCGCCATGATTGGACTCCATCCTGGCCCATTGGGGATTTAATTTCACAGCCTACTAGATCTCAGTATCAGGAACTTTTCAGTAGCTGGAGCAATGACAGAGAAGCAGGGGAGAGAGAGGTTGCTAAGAATACCCTGAGAAGCCAGAAAGAAGAATTGTAGGGGAAGCCATGCTTCTTCATTATGTATCTTGGGCAGAGTGACAGAATGCTAGGATGTGTGGGTGTCACTTGGCAGGCGTGAATCACTTAGCCAAGCTCAGTGTTCATATTTAGTTGCTATAAACTGTCTTCGTACATCAGACTTTACAACCCCTTCATCAGATTTACTGCTGCAATCTTTCGTTGAAAGGATTCATGTCCTCCAGTTGCTTCTGCCATTTGTTTCGGTCCTCCCAGCCTCCCAGGATGACAGCTGATACTGTCTTTTTATTAATAATATTTATAATTTTATTAATTTTTACAATTACACCAAAATACCAGAGTCATCATAATACACAAATACAGGAGATCAGGATAAAGGGAAGGGAGGGGATGTAGCATATCTACCTCCAGGGTCTTCATTAATTATAGAAGTCTAAAAAGTCAGCCCAAATTGCTTGGCATTTTTGGGGCAGTTCCTTCCTGGACAGTGCCCATCATTCATTAGCTGTGAGATCAGCCACTGAGCCAGGCATCAATATGGCAATCGACTTTTCTATTTTTGCAGGTTGAATTTTTTAGTGACCCATGTTTACATGGGAACCAGGCTGCCTTGTTACCAGGTAATTTTGAACTATCAGGAATATATTCAAGAATGAAACTTAAGGAAGAAGGCTCCAACTTCACAATCAATATCAAATTGGTGCTTTGATCAACCTTGTAATGATGTTGTGGTTGTCTCTGCCTCTCTGGGTCAGAGGAAGGACACACCATCTCACTATGTCATCGGGATCATGGCCTAATGTCAGGGGAGTTAGCAGAGTAGGCGTTATTGTCCTGGCCTTCATAACAGGGTGTAACCCCAAACTGTCAATAGGCCCTCAGGCAGGGCTGAGCTAACAAGCAGTCTGTAGGCTCAGGCCTGTAATCAGGCAGTGCAGTAAAACTCCAACCCTGAGGCAGGGGCGGGCTAACAGGCAGGCTGTCATCCTGGCTCTGGTGGGCAACAAACACAGGCTTTGTGGCCTATGGTGGGGAGGCCGCCATCCCAGGGGAGGGGTCGCAGAGGACACAAGCCCACCCGACTCCACTGCATCCCAGCTCAAGACCCTAACAGTGGCGCTGTGTCCCGCCACTTGGTCAGTGGGGGTCCTCCCACAACACACTCACCAGCTGTTACGAAGTCTGGCTTCACAAAAAGAAAATATGATTATTTTCCAAGTTGGAAAAGAAAATCCTCCCAAAGACACAGGGAGCTATAATGTGTTCAGAACTAGTCTAGGTTTCTTACCTGTACCATGAAGAAATGTTTAGTTAGTAAGAGACAGGATTTTATAATTGTTGTATAAGAATTGAAGTAAACTTTGTTTTATCCTACCAGCCACTCTTTTTGAATAACAGAAAGAAATGACCCTTTGAGACTATGGTAATTATAAGATTTATCAGGGCTTGATTTACAGTGTATTCTGCTGAATATAAAATACTGCTATCTGTATACCTTTGAAGGTTTCTGTGAGAGACTGTATGAATGAGGAATGCATACATCAGGAAAAGATAAGGTCTGAAGGCCATTGTTATAGCCAGATGGTCAAGGAAGAAGAAGTGAGAGACTTGGAAATTCCAGGAGACAATCAGAAAACCTCCATTGTATCCGATGCTAAACGTGTTAGCAGCATTAACGACCTCAGAGGTGAGGCAGGCACCCCCAAACGCGAGACAACAAATAGAAGATAACAATGGGAAGCCTGACAATAACCATCAAATGATAACAGCAGAAAACCCCAAGATTAACACCACATAAGAAGTAGTGATTACTGGATGACATTGCAAAATGCATGGACTCAAATGGGAATTTACAAATATAAAGATGGGGGTTTTGCCATGAAACTTTGGGTTCAGTCCTGCAAAGCCTCAGTGCATTGGATCGCAAGGGACAGAGACCAGCTCCTCATTCGCACTCAATCTAACTGGCCATTAGATTGACTCAAGCTACAGACTGGTAACTATAAAAACCATCTGCAGGACTTGTGTGTATGATGTGTGTATGTGTGTGTATGTATGACTGAAAAGCATATGCTAACTGTTGTATTTTCAATAAATGCGGCGTATTTGCCTTCTTCCCCTGAAAAGATCCCATGTGCTTTGTGTAGCATAATACACTTGCATTGTGCCCCGAGACCCCTCCGGTTCCCCCCACCCAGCACTTGCTCCTCTCGGCTTACCTGCCAGCTGGCCAAGGGTTCCTTTCCATCCCCGGCCCCACCCTCCTGCTCCTCTCTGCCCTCTGGCCAGACCCCAGTACACCTCCAGCTCTGGGCAGTTTCTGCTTCCTACCACCTGTTGGGCCTTGCCTGTCTCCCTGGAGCTGAGCCACTTGGGACTGGTGCAGAAGCCTGGCCAGTCTCAGACAGATGGGGGGAACAGGACAGTGTTGGCAGGTCTAGGGGGACACTGTACATAGTAGATCCGGGGGGCTCTGATCATAGGGAGTTGGGGGGCAGGGGAGTTGTGTGGAGGGGAAGGGCTGTGTGGCATGGCATGGGCCCACCCTGAGGGGAAGGGCTGCTGGCAGCACAGGGCCAGGCAGGCCACTGTGTGTCGGCAACTGCTGATTTGTAAATAATGCCCTTGCACTGGGCTGTGCCAATGGCGGGGGGGGGTGCCCCTGCCACACCATGCCCCATTGCCCCTGGCTGGCCCTTGCTCTGGAAACTGACCTCCCCGCACCATGTTCCATTGCCTCCATGGGGTCCCACAA